>OX422210.1:212312618-213512618 GCA_949130495.1 Sambucus nigra | reverse complement strand
TGGGCGGATGGGTTACTCACGGTGAGCCCCTCACCCTTGGCCTTCTTTTGTGGCCTTCTATCTTGGGCGAAAAGGTTACTCACGGTGAGCCCCTCGCCTTGGCCTTCTTCTGCGGCCTTTCATCTTGGGCGATGGGGTTACCCGCGGTGAGCCCCTCTCCCTTGGCCTTCTATCTTAGGCGGAGGGGTTACTCGCGGTGAGCCCCTTGCCCGTGGCCTTCTTCTGTGGCCTTTTATCTTGGGTAGAGGGGTTGCTTGCGGTGAGCACCTCGCCCTGAGTTCTTTTCTGTCGCATCAAGTTTGGGAAGAGAGGGCACTCAAGGTGGATCCCCTCGCCCTAGGCTATTTTCTGTCAATCTTGCAATCTTGGGCAGGTGGAGCCACTCTAAGTGGATCCCCACCCTCCAAGCTATTTTATTATTTGTTCACTTGCTTGAGGACTTCTCAATATTAGCCCCCTCGTGCAGATGTGTCTTGTAATTTCGAGAGACTTGTGCACGAAACTGTCATATCTTTTATTTATACTTGGCAGTTGCTCAAGACTGTGAGCATTCTGGTGCCCTTGGAGCCTTAGGTGCTAAACTATCGCACCTTATATTTTTACTTGATGCTTGCTCAATACTGTGAGCGCTCCGGTGCCTTTAGAGCCTTAGGTGCTCAACTGGCGCACCTTATATTTATACTTGGCACTTACTCAAGACTGTGAGCACTCCGGTGCCCTTGGAGCCTTAGGTGCTCATCTGGCGCACCTTATATTTATACTTGGCACTTGCTCAAGACTGTGAGCGCTCCAGTGCCCTTGGAGCCTTACATCTATACTTGGCATTTGCTCAATACTGTGAGCGCTCCGATGCCCTTAGAGCCTTAGATGCTCATCTGAAGCGCCTTATGTATATACTTGGCACTTGCTCAAGACTGTGAGCGCTCCGGTGCCCTTGGAGCCTTAGGTACTAAATATTTGTACCTTATATTTATACTTGACACTTGCTCTAAACTGTGAATGCTCTGGTTCCCTTGGAGCCTTAGGTACTAAACTGTTGTACCTTATGTTTATATTTGGCAGTTGCTCAAGACTGTGAGCGCTCCGGTGCTCTTGGAGCCTTAAGTACTGTGAGTTTCTCTACTTTCTGTGAGAATTTTGGGATTGAACTTCCCCGTATCCTTAAGTACCCGACATGAGGTATGAGCAAGTTATCTTTTCTGAAGCTGCTCCTCTAACTACGGGGTACTTGCATATAGGTGAGCGGGTTAAAATTTTGGAGCTACCCCTCTAACTGCGAGGTACTTGCATACAACTGAGCAAGTTAAAATTTGGAAGTTGCCCCTCTAGCTGTGGGGTACTTGCATATATCTGAGCAAGTTAAAAATTTTGAAGTAGCCCCTCTAACTGCGGGGTACTTGCATATGACTGATCAAGTTCATATATTTTTTTAGCACAGCCCCGTGTGAGTGTGCGGTACTTCTTAGTGCAACCCTGTGTGGCTTTGGGCTATATTTTTTTTAGACAACCCCTGTGACTTTGGGGTATTTTGTTATGCACATTCATTTCTTAGGGAGTAATTAGGAGATGGGGTTAGACCTTCTCGTTCCCACACACTTTGAATAAAATTTCACATATATCATAAGTAAAGAAATAATTATTTCTTTATACTGAAAATTTCCCTTGGTCTGCAGGGTCCTTGTTCCAAACTTTTCCTAGGAACCTTTTTATCTTGGAAAAATAACAAGTTTAGAGATGGGGGTAGACCCGCTTCTCCCTATTTTCTGAAACTGGTCAATTACATTTTTTCTTGAGAACAGAGGTTAGGACTTGTTCTTTAGGTTATAAATCTGTATGTAATAATAATAAAAAAAATGTAGTGAATTTTTTTTATTATTATTACTAGGAGGATAACCTCTTGCTGGTCCTATCGTGTCTGTATGGTCTTTACTCACTCTACTTTTACTTTTGGGTTGGATATACCCCCAAGTATAATGAGTAAAGTTCCTTATATCATGGGTCCTCTTTTAATCTAGTATAGTTTCTACCCTTCTTTTAAGAAAAGAATACATAAATCTGGTGTACCCACCGCACAATGTAGGTAAATGAGTCATGCACAAAATTTCAGGTGCCAATAAAAAAATGACTACTATTCATTTATGCACTGTAGTCACTCTTTGTACTTCTTATAAAGAGTGTGCTCATAAAATTGCTTTTTTTTTTTAAAAAAAACTTTTCTACACTTAGAGCAAGTCGTTCAAACTTTTTAAGGAATAAAACTTGGAGGAGTTAGGCATAGTACCTTCTCAGTCGTAATGATGAGGATGTCTGTTGATGACAGATTAAATTTTGGGGCGGGGACCTATATAGGTCCTTCACCACTGCCTGTAAAGGTGGGGGGTTCCTCGCTCAGAGGTCCCACTCTTGGAACTGAATTTATTGGGGTCCCTCACGGTCACAGGTCACTGAGGAGGGTTCCTCGATCGAATTTTTTTCATAGTTTTTTGGGTTCTGTACCTTCCTCTCCAACATCTAGGGGCTCCTCGCCCACAACTCTACTGTCAATGACCTTGGGTTCCTCGTTTTCTCATCTTATACCCAAGGGTTTGGAACTTAGGCGTTTCTCGCATGATGGAATCTCAAATAGGGAGTCCACTACCAAGGGTTCTTCGTCGATGATGAGTACCTCCCAATTTTGTGATGTTGAGCAGCAATTCGTGATGTCAAGGATTCCAAGGGAGTTCCTCGCCACTGCCTAAGATGAGGGAGGGGTCCTCGCACAGAGGCTCCTCAGCACAATCTGATTTCAAATGACATTCCATGTTGAGTTCCTCGACCACGATCTACACCGTCACTTGAGATAGGGGGTCCTCGTACAAAGGCCCCTTATCTAGATCTGATTTCGTCAGAGGTTCCTCGTCAAAGTTTTTTATGGCTGGGGTTCCTCGTTAGCGGTCAATATGGGCATCCTCCCGTTGCTATTTGTTCTAACTAACGAAGATTACTCGTTACACACACAAAAAAAAAAATCTTCCCACACTGCCAAAGCCATTGAGATTCTTGAGTAGTGTTCTTCGCTGATTTCTGGGACCATCTCGCCCACAGTCGCTATCAACGATGGTAACTTGTCATTTGCAGGCTCCTCATGCGCCGACCCTTAACTGAGGGCTTCTATCCCCAGAGATCTTGGATCCCAATGTTCCTCGTCAAAAGAGATTTCTAGCTCGGGTTCCTCGCCTGTTGGTGCTTCGTTTAGAGAAATGTGTTTTGATCCCAAATCGTTGGGGACCACTGTTGGTGATAAACTTGTCTTATTGTCCAGTGTGGGTTCCTCGCATGAGTTGTTAGTTTCCCCTGGTTCCTCGTGGAGGGTAAGTATTAAAAGCGGTTCCTTATCGGGTGTATCTATCATGAAGTGTTTCACTAATTGTCGAGGGTCTCTCACGACCGACCTTGTTGGCAAGTTCCTTGACAGCTATGGGTTGCTCGTGCATTTTTTTTTTGCCCATATCTTGGAACTTACGTGTTCCTCACTGAACTCCATTCTCCATGATGGATTCGTCGTCTACCATGTCCTAATTGCCTCTGCGTTCCTGGAGCCTCGCCCCAGATATGGAGAGTCCCTCGCATCACGCAACTGTGGGTTCCTCGACTATTGGTGGGTGTTCCTCGTGACAGCCTATGAGTAGTGAGAGTGTTTTCTTGGCTCCACTTATTCTGACCGATGATGGTTTCTCGCTGCCTTCCACCGCTGCGAAGGCTGTTGGCATTCTTGACTTGGGTTCCTCGCACGTCGACTTCACCTCTAAGGGTGTCTGGACATGTGCCAATGTTGGTAGAGATTCCTCGCGCATTGACCTCATGTCTGAGAGTGTATCGCTGGCTACCAATTCTACTAGGGGCTCCTTGTGTATTGACCTCGTGCCCGAGGGTGTTTCGTCGGTTGCCAAAGCTAGTAGGGGTTCCTCGTGTATTGACCTTATACCCAAGGGTATCTCGTCGACTGCCAAAGATAGTAAGGGTTTCTCACGTATTGGCCTTGTACCCGAGGGTGTCTCTCCGGCTGCTAAAGCTAGTAGGGGTTCCTCGAACTTTGCTCTAGGCATGGAGTTTTTTTCGCATCACACAATTGAGGGTTCCTCGTCAAATCAACTATTGGAGGTTGGGGGTGTGTCGACCTCATGAGTCGTTGAAGATTCCTCGGCTTGTTGTGTTGTATTTGCAATTTGTTTCAAGTGGGGGTGTCTCGACCTCATGTCGCGTCGAGGGTTCCTCAGGCATCGACTTCATCTCTAAGGGTGTCTCACCGACTGCCAGCGCTACCAGGCGTTCCTCGTATTGACCTCATGTCCGAGGGTGTCTCACCAACTGTTGGCATGTGGGGAATGTGTTTCTGACCAAGGGTTCCTCGCGGCCCCCTTTGTTGGTGAGTTCATCATGTGCTGGCAATTTGGGGGTTAGAGGTTTCGCCTCTTTTGGGATTTTAACTATGATACCCACTGCCGGGGGTCCTTCATTGTTATCTGCTACTGCCATGGATTCTTTTTTTATGACGAGGGACACCCAGGGTTCCTCACCCACGGGTTCCTCGCGAGTTGGTATTTCTCTAGCCGAGGCCTTGGAACCAATGGGTTCCTCGCCGAAAATATTTTTCATGAGGGGTCCCCCCGCGCCACTGTTGGTGGCGAAGTACACTTTAGAAGTATGGGTTCTTTGCAATTGTGGGTGCCTCTCTCTCTGAGAAGAGGAGAGTTTCTCATTTTGGGCCCTCTACGACTGTGGGTTCCTCACTGTAACCAATGACCATTGGCACTTCTCCGACCACCTCATCTTCTCCTCGATCTTGGGAAGACTATATGCGAACTTGTGGGTAGGGGTCCCTCAACTCATCATACCGATGAGGACCCTCCCTCTCAGAAGAGGAGAGCAACTTCTTGGCCTCCTCCATAGTAACAACTTTGTAGGGTGATTCCTCCAAACCCATACCCTTGGCTGCTGGTGAACTTGATCACACCACTATTTGTTCCGGCACCACTTTCCATGGCGGAGCTACTTCCACCGAAATCATTGTAGAAGTGGCTGCCCCAACAGAGGGGGCAGCTGCTGGTATTACACAGCCTCGACCCAAACTTATCATCTGTACGTTGTTTTGTTTCAAAAACTCAAAAACGTGCTCATAAGGTTGATACCTATCACCGAAGCCGTTGCCGATGAACTGGTCTTCCCTCCCTGAGGAGCAAGTACTCTAGCTCCGGTCACCACCACATCCGCCTGAGTGGTCTGGTCTCTTTGAGCTCCATTACCAGATGGAATATCTTCAAACACAAGCTCCTTAGAAACGTTAAAACCTTCTTTGTCCATGGAAGTGAGGATACCTCTCCAGCATAGTCGCCAAATGTAGGAGGGTAGTGAGACTGGGGTCTATGAATAACTGGAAAGGGTGAGGCATGACCCACTCCAATGGACGCTGTCTGTAAGGTTCTCAAGAACTTCTAGAGCAGGTTCTGATGCGACCTTCTCCTTTTGGTAAAATTGGAGCCCAAGCTGGAACTCCCTCCCTGCAAGGAGATGAACTTCCACAACAATAATAGTAATTTTCTCAAGAGGAGCTCCTGAGAGTGATGGCTGTCAGTGGGGAGTGAAAGAACAAGGCACTCAGCACTAGAGAGAGAGCAGGGAGAGAATACTAGAGAGGTTCTGGTGTGATTTTGACAGAGTGAATTTGCTATTGAGTTTTTTCTTCATTCATGACCTTGCCCAGGGGTCCTATTTATACTTGGACGCTAAGGCTGGGTTAGCACTTTTGGCGCTAAAACTTAGAGGGTTGGTGAGGGACAAAGTCTGCAGTATACTATTTGTCCCTACCTGCCGACAGCTCAGCCTGTCCCCTCTAGCAGAGGCCCCCTGGTGCCAATCAAAGTTCAAAAGCAAATATGTCTTCTAATCGAGACAAAATATCTCATTTGCTAAATATCTTTTAAAACGGTAACTTTTGGTACAAACTTTGTAAACTTGAGGGGGGTCTCGAGTACCACCTCCTCTAAAAAAATTTTAAGCTTGAGGGGGGTCTTGAGGACCCCCTTCTAAAATCATTTTTCTTGAGAGGGGTTTAGAGGACCCTCTCCTTTAAAATTATTTTATAAATAGTTCTTTTCTTGTGAGCAGTCAGCCCTTTGACTGCTCACTTCACTTGTGACTAAGTGTGAGCTGTGTGAGGACTGGGCGACCATAGGGTCTCCTTCTAGTATTCTCTAAATTCTATAGTGTTAAGTGGTTGAGCTTGCTCAACATACCTTATCCCTCAGCCGCCAATCCAAAACTCCCAAGAGATCCCAACTGGCCTACCCGAGCCCTGCTTGCTCAACTAGGCAACCTGTACAAGAATAACAAAGTGTTAATACTGTTGTTCTTTTAAAGAATGATGTTTCATGATGAGGAGTTGCTCGTGGTAGCAACTCCTCATCCTGGCCACCCTGGATGGGTTCCTTCTCAATATGAGTTTCTGTCGGAACCCTTGCGGTGGCACTTCTCAATCTTTAACATCTACGAAGGCCCTTGCGGGCCACCTTTCGAATGTCATTGCTGAAGTGACCTTCGGAGTGGCAGTGACCCTTGCAGTGGCACTTATCAATCTTGGACTTCTGCGGTGGCCCTTACGGGGCACCTCTCGGATGTCATTGCTGCAGTGACCTTTGTAGTGGTCGTGACCCTTGCAGTGGCACTTCCCAATCTTGGACTTCTACGGTGGCCCTTGTAGGGCACCTCTCGAATGTCATTGATCCAACTTCTCAATCTTAGACTTCTGCGGCGGTGGCCCTTGCGGGGCACCTCTCGAATGTCATTGCTGCAGTGACCCTTGCAGTGGCACTTCTCTATCTTGGACTTCTTCAGCGGTGGCCCTTGCAGGGAACCTCTCGAATGTCAATGTGGCAGTGACCCTTGTAGTGGCACTTCTTAATCTTGAACTTCTGTGGTGGCCCTTGCTGGGCACCTCTCGAATGTCATTGTTGCAGTGACCCTTGCACTGGCAGTGACCCTTGCAGTGGAACTTCTCAGTCTTGGACTTCTGCAGCGGTGGACCTTGCGGGGCACCTCTCGAATGTCATTGCTGCAGTGACCCTTGTAGTGGCAGTGACCCTTGTAGTGCCACTTCTCAATCTTGGACTTCTGCAGCGGTGGCCCTTATGGGGAACCTCTCGAATGTCAATGCTGCAGTGACCCTTGCAGTGGCAATGACCCTTGTAGTGGCACTTTTTAATCTTGAACTTCTGCGGTGGCCCTTGCGGGGTACCTCTCGCATGTCATTGCTGTAGTGACCCTTGCAGTGGCATTTCTCAATCTTTGACTTCTACCGGGACCCTGGGTGGGGTTCCTTCTTAATATGAGTTTCTGCCGGGACCCTGAGTGGGTTCATGCTCAATATGAGTCTCTACCAGGACCCTGGGTGGGTTCCTTCTCAATATGAGTTTCTACCAGGACCTTGGGTGGGTTCCCTAAAAATATGGGTTTCTTTCGGGACCCTGGGTGGGTTCCTGCTCAATTTGGGTTTCTGCCGGGACCCTGGGGGTTCCTTCTCAATATGAGTTTCTATCGGGACCCTGGGGTGGTTCCTCCTCAATATGAGTTTCTGTCGGGACCCTGGGGGGTTCCTGGTCAATATGAGTTTTTTTCGGGACCCTGGGGTGGTTCCTCCTCAATATGAGTTTCTGGCTTGACCCTGGGGTTTCTGCTCAATATGAGTTTCTACCGGGACCATGGGGTGGTTCCTGCTCAACATGAGTTTTTTCCGGTACTCGAGGTTCCCGCTCAATATGAGTTTTTGTCGGGACCCTGGGTGGTTCCTTCTCAATATGAGTTTCTTCCAGGACCCTGGGGGGTTCCTGCCCAATATGAGTTTATGCCGGGAACCCGGGGGGTTCCTACTCAATATGAGTTTCTACCAAGACCCTGGGGTGGTTCCTACTCAATATGAGTTTTTGCCGGGACCCTAGGTTCCCGCTCAATATGAGTTTCTGCCGGGACCCTAGGTAGTTCCTTCTTAATATGAGTTTCTGTCGCGGCCCTTGGTGGGTTCCTTCTCAATATATTCAATAAAAAAATATTTTTATTTATTTTTTTATTTGTAAGTAGACACCCTTCTACAAACCCCATATTTCCTCTAACTGTTCTCAAGTTGCTCGAGAGGATTCTCCACCAGCCCCTTCGCCCATTGCCTCGCCATACCAGGAACTTATCATTTAAGAAGATTCCAACCACGGTGATTGAGGTTCTATGACCGGTGCCGTTATTAAGAGCGAATCTGGCTGTGAGCTTCCTCTTCCCGACCTAGCTCCTCACGCGTCCTGCCTGATGGTACTTCAACGTTCTCCTCAGATGCCTGCCAACCATCGTCTGGTTATTGAAAAACTTGTAAATCATCGTCCTGAGACGTTCACGGTGGATTGCCTTCATTCAAATATCTCCATTATAAGTTACAATCTTCAAGGCATCGTTACCGTCGTTGTTGAAATTGCCAACACTCTAACCTCAAATGTTACCAGACCCCTCCTTAACTAATTTCTCAGTTATCTAAGGGATTTCGGTCATGACGTCTTCCATTTTGGCTGGCTTATCACACATTTGAAGACCTTGAAGAGACAATGACTGGACAACTAGAGGGAACTTTTGCAAAAACATCTGGAGGATCAGCGAGTGGAGGAAGCTAAGTTGTCCGAGCTAGCACCTCTTTTTGGAGCTATTGACAAGGAGGTGGAGGGCCTCAAAGAAGCTCTGCGTTTGGCGAAGCTAAAATGAGAAAAACTTCTTATAGAATGCACGCAAGCACAGACTAGGTTGGAGGTTTCTATTAATGCCCAACGGTCTTGCTTAGAAGCTTCTTCAGGCCTTCCCGGAGATTTTTTCTCCTCCCTAGATCTGTGGTTCCTCCTAGGCCAATGAGTTTTTGTATACATTTTTCTTTTTCTCTCCTTCTTATGTAATTCTTAGGCAATAGCTCCCAATTTTGTAATACCGCAAGGTTTATAAATGAAGAAAGATACATGTTTTTTCATGTTTCTCCCTTATGGTATAACTATTTGCATAAATTGTGAAGTGTGAATCTCTGTAATTATTTCATCTCTACTTGAATTATAATAAAGAGAACTTGCGTACTTTCCATAAAAAGAACTCATATATTCATAACAGTTAGATACATCGGCGGCCCCAAACATAATTACTTACACATGATAGACCTTCAACCATTTGTTGTTAATCTTAAATGACATGTCTTCTTCTATCTTAGAACTTAAGCAATAACCTGAGTCATGAGCTTCTTTTACAATAAAAGGTCCCTCCCAATTCGCTGCAAACTTGGGTAGGGGAAATCAACTGATGTGCTTTATAGCTGCTTTCAACACGAGGTCTCCTTCCACGAATTTCCTTGGTCTTACCAAGTTATTATGTGCTTTATGAATGAAGAATATACATGTGCAGCTGGAAGCATTGGACGAACATGGAGATAATGCGATGCAACACTTTCAACTAATGAAGAAAGATATATGCTAAGCATATCGAGTAGAGGGAACTTCCAACTCCACTGGGAGAATCGCCTCAGCCCCATAAACATGAGAGAACGGTGTATACCCCATGGGCTTCCTCTTAGTCATTCGATAGGCCCATAATACGACTGGTATCTTATCATCTCACGATCCTAGGAAATCCTTCATTATTTTAGCCAAGATATTAACCAAAGTTTTGTTAGTTGCTTCGGCTTGACCGTTTCCCTTTGGGTATGCCAACGTTGAAGTGTGATGGACAATTGAGTATTTGTCTATGAGCATCGTTACTTTTGAATTGACGAAAGGGGTTCCATTATCTAAAAGGATAACTTTTGGGATCCTAAAACGACAAATGATGTATTCCCTGATGAAGTTGCTCACCACCCCCGCTGTTGCCCTTCTCAGTGGTATCGCTTCATCCCACTTTGTGAAGCACTCCGTTGCTACTAGTATCCATATCTTCCCCTTCGAAGAAGGATGAATTGCCCCATCCAGGTCGAACGCCTAAGTGTGAAAAGGATAGGGCATTGCCAGGGATTGTAGGTCCACCGATGGGGCATGGATCATATTTCCATGAAGCTGGCAAGACTTTCACCTTCGAACAAACTCAACATAATCTTTCTCTATCATTGGCCAATAGTATCCCAAAGTCATCAAATGGTCATATAACTTGGCCCCTCCTATGTAAGTTGGATCGTGTTCCTAATTGAGAACGTCGGTCGCTTCTTCGTTCGTTATACAATGCAACGGCCTATTGAAATATCCCCTTAGATAAAACAGCCCCTCCTAAACGTAGAATCTCGGGGCCCTTCGCCGGAGACCCCTTGCATAAATTTCTCTATTAGGATAACTCCATCTTTAATGAAGTCAATATAGGGCTGTCTCCAATCAGGTTAAGCCTCCACGAAATGACATTCAGCTGCCTTGAAGAATAATTGGCATTTGTTACACTTCCGTTATAGCTCTGTTGCATCCTATTTCATTTTAGGACAAAAATACCCCTCCCTTTTCATTCTTTTGTAGAGGGGTACCTCAGTTGTTTCGCAGTTCTCTTCGTGTGGTTTCTTTAACCTTTTCCCTACATTTTTTGGATCGATGCACCTCGACAACCATCCTCCTGCATTTCTAAAGTAAAGGTTCCCATGATTCGTGAAGTTTTGACCTATTTCTTAGTGCCATCATTCCTTCACCAGTCTCTAGTTACCTCCTAATCTCTCCCCTCCAACCTGTAGCCTCTTCCATTGGTAGAATTGACTGCACCATCTAAGGATCTATTCTTCATTGGATCACGATGGTAGTTGTATCACTCTTCATGACCATTTTCTAGGTAATGGTGGCATAGGCGTCTGGGTGACGATTCATAATTCTGGGATGCCTCCTGATCTTGGTCCGATGGAACTGGCAGAGAAGCCTCTGGATGATTTTTTTGTAGGGTGACAAGTTCTTGTTATCACACCCCGCCTAATTCTGGCGTCGGCCGCCACCAAAACTAAGCCGGGCGTGAACTAAATAAATACCATTCTTAGCATGAGACAGATATGAGACATAAATAAATCAGTCCATAAGATAAATAATTAGTCAATCTCAAATGATCACAAATAACTAAGCGATAAAAGATCCATCACATGCTAACTCCAAAAATCCAATCTCCAATAATGATTAAATAAAATCTGAATAATCCCAATAGAAATCCTCTAAACAAATTTGGAACCAAAAAGGCCCAATAACTCCAAAATAGTCTCATAAATAAAACGACTGAATGGAAAGAGAAAATCCAACTACTAAAGCAGTAACATAAATCCAGCTGCACCTCCAAAAGATCTCCAATGAATCCTATGCAGCAACTCCCAAATATCCTGAAAAAGATTAGTCAACGCATGTGTCAGAGCCAAAGCCCCGAGCATGTAAACCGGCTACTCTCCTCAAATAGGGTCCTTGAACCCAGACAATAGTGTTATATATATCGACTATAACAATAGAATCTTTTAATTACGAGATTAATAATCACCATAAATAAATTCACAATTACCCGCAAGGTTTTCATAAAATCCACACCAATATGATTTTAATTAACCCACCTTCCCATAATGTTAAATTTAATTAATTTAACCGTGAATATTATTACCAAAACCCGTCCCCTTGTCAAGTCCGCCGTCTGGTCCGTTTTTATCCTGCGACCCTCGCGATATGACAAGGTTCCACACACGCACCCGTCCCCTTGTCAAGTCCGTCGTCTGGCCCGTTTTTATCCTGCGACCCTCGCGATATGACAAGGTTCCACACACGACACGACATAACTCGTCCTCTGACCCGTTCAAACTGTCGGCCCTAGACACATTATGTCGTCAATAAATTTTTAATATCCGTTTTAGTCCTGCGATATTAAATTCTACATTCCTTGTTTTCGTTAATCACATTAATTTCCCCCACCCTTAAAAGCGATGTGAAAATCCTCAAAATAACCTTTAGTGCCAACTAAGGGTTCCCAAAACACAATATCGTCATATCCTAAGCAAAGAATGATTATAAAATTTCACTCCACCTAGATATCAATCCTAGGCCATCACAATAAAGGTATAAAATAGAAAATCATCCCCCACCCCAATTATATAACCCGCATAGACTTACACTAACTAGTCCCATACCTAATTAGCATAAATCGTAATTAAGGCCCACTTACTAGTCCCATACCTAACAAGTGTACTATAACAAGGGTGAAAACCAATTATCTACCATACCCAACCTTTCCGAAATATTATCATATTTCCATAGAGTAACACAATTCCAAATTATAACAACATTCATAATAATACTAAATTCCCATTTAAATAATTCAAATTAAAAAGTGGAAATAAAAGACACCTAAATATTATGATTTTCAGAATAATCACTACATGCAAGTCCTATCATGATTTTTATTTTTCAACACAAGAAATTAAATTAAACTAGGGTTTTCACATGAAATATCAAAATTTACTTTTAAAAGGGCTCCTCTACATGCACATGCCCATAGCAAAGTCGACTACACCGACACAACCCAAAGAATACAAGTTATAAGTATTTGGTATCATTAATTTTGTTCATGTAAAACAGCCCCGAAGTTTAACTCTTCAATCTTTATATTCATATCTTATTTTAGAAAACATGAGTTTAATGGAGGCTACAATCAAGACACATAACACTAAAGGAAAAGAATAGGGTCAACATGCCTAAATAAAAGTTGGTTTAGAAATCTGATCTTGAATGTGTATTCCTCTCAAAAATTTGACAAAGATTCGTTCTTGACGCGTCTTGAGAAAATCCGGTTAATCTTGACAAAACTTGAGTTGAAAGTTATGTAGAATGGGGCTAGGGTTTTGAGGTTGAAGAAGATGAAGAAGATGAGAGGATTCTGATTTTTGAGAAGGCTAAAATGTGTTTTAAAAGATCTAAACTCGTCACTTTATGTTTATATACCAAAAAGAATTAGAGTCCTAATCAAATACAAATACTTGAAAAAATCATTACGGACGATCGGACCGTTGGAATCGCTTGAAATTTTAGTACGTTGTAGCGAACGGCGAGACAGGACTTCTAACAAAAATTCAGCTTGATCGGACGGTCGAATTTCTAAAAATATTATTTTTTTACTAAAGAGTTTTATGTTCCGAGGACTCTTAGAGAGTTTTATATTTTGAGGACTCTTCTAAATAATAAAAATTCAATTAAAACTCCATTTTAATTCCGATTCCAATTCCGTTTGAAAATTTATTTTTCAAATATAAAAATCAACACTTTAAATTATAAAATTTATAAAACCCAAAATTTCATTTTTCTCCGATTTCCAAAATTAATTTAAAAATTCCCATTTAAAAAATCAGGGTTGTTACATACTTCCCCACTAGCAAAGAATTTCGTCCTCGAAATTATACAAAGCATACACATAAACACTTAAATCTCTTAAAAAGAAAATAAGGCTCACATATGCCTACCCGTAGAATGCCATAATTGGGCGCCCATACACCCATTTCTACGCGCACCTACCCCACGAGCAACAAAATAATATATATTGCCTATATACATACACATAACTATGAAAATAATGGCGTACCACATGCTCTCAAAATCCCCCACTCGATCCTATATCCGAAAGTCATTAAAATTATAACTTCCTCAAATTAAATCTCAACATCAAAAATCGATACATACGGTACCTAACATCTGTACTAAAATCTCCAAAATAATTATCGTCACCAAAATCCATTCTAAGGATCCACACATCAAGCTTACTAATTCTAAACTCGATGCCTACAACGTCTTTAACTCAAAACTTCACATCTCCAGGAAACACATCTAACACGTATTCTAGACCCTCTACTTTAAGAAGTACGGATCAACAAGGGAATCAAAGATCGTCAACGCGGAAGCTAAACGGACTCATAACCTACGAGACCTAAGACCATGCTCTGATACCATCTGTCACACCCCGCCTAATTCTGGCGTCGGCCGCCACCAAAACTAAGCCGGGCGTGAACTAAATAAATACCATTCTTAGCATGAGACAGATATGAGACATAAATAAATCAGTCCATAAGATAAATAATTAGTCAATCTCAAATGATCACAGATAACTAAGCGATAAAAGATCCATCACATGCTAACTCCAAAAATCCAATCTCCAATAATGATTAAATAAAATCTGAATAATCCCAATAGAAATCCTCTAAACAAATTTGGAACCAAAAAGGCCCAATAACTCCAAAATAGTCTCATAAATAAAACGACTGAATGGAAAGAGAAAATCCAACTACTAAAGCAGTAACATAAATCCAGCTGCACCTCCAAAAGATCTCCAATGAATCCTATGCAGCAACTCCCAAATATCCTGAAAAAGATTAGTCAACGCATGTGTCAGAGCCAAAGCCCCGAGCATGTAAACCGGCTACTCTCCCCAAATAGGGTCCTTGAACCCAGACAATAGTGTTATATATATCGACTATAACAATAGAATCTTTTAATTACGAGATTAATAATCACCATAAATAAATTCACAATTACCTGCAAGGTTTTCATAAAATCCACACCAATATGATTTTAATCAGCCCACCTTCCCATAATGTTAAATTTAATTAATTTAACCGTGAATATTATTACCAAAACCCGTCCCCTTGTCAAGTTTGTCGTCTGGTCCGTTTTTATCCTGCGACCCTCGCGATATGACAAGGTTCCACACACGCACCCGTCCCCTTGTCAAGTCCGCCGTCTGGCCCGTTTTTATCCTGCGACCCTCGCGATATGACAAGGTTCCACACACGACACGACATAACTCGTCCTCTGACCCGTTCAAACTGTCGGCCCTAGACACATTATGTCGCCAATAAATTTTTAATATCCGTTTTAGTCCTGCGATATTAAATTCCACATTCCTTGTTTTCGTTAATCACATTAATTTCCCCCACCCTTAAAAGCGATGTGAAAATCCTCAAAATAACCTTTAGTGCCAACTAAGGGTTCCCAAAACACAATATCGTCATATCCTAAGCAAAGAATGATTATAAAATTTCACTCCACCTAGATATCAATCCTAGGCCATCACAATAAAGGTATAAAATAGAAAATCAGCCCCCACCCCAATTATATAACCCGCATAGACTTACACTAACTAGTCCCATACCTAATTAGCATAAATCGTAATTAAGGCCCACTTACTAGTCCCATACCTAACAAGTGTACTATAACAAGGGTGAAAACCAATTATCTACCATACCCAACCTTTCCGAAATATTATCATATTTCCATAGAGTAACACAATTCCAAATTATAACAACATTCATAATAATACTAAATTCCCATTTAAATAATTCAAATTAAAAAGTGGAAATCAAAGACACCTAAATAGTATGATTTTCAGAATAATCGCTACATGCAAGTCCTATCATGATTTTTATTTTTCAACACAAGAAATTAAATTAAACTAGGGTTTTCACATGAAATATCAAAATTTACTTTTAAAAGGGCTCCTCTACATGCACATGCCCATAGCAAAGTCGACTACACCGACACAACCCAAAGAATACAAGTTATAAGTATTTGGTATCATTAATTTTGTTCATGTAAAACAGCCCCGAAGTTTATCTCTTCAATCTTTATATTCATATCTTATTTTAGAAAACATGAGTTTAATGGAGGCTACAATCAAGACACATAACACTAAAGGAAAAGAATAGGGTCAACATGCCTGAATAAAATTTGGTTTAGAAATCTGATCTTGAATGTGTATTCCTCTCAAAAATTTGACAAAGATTCGTTCTTGACGCGTCTTGAGAAAATCCGGTTAATCTTGACAAAACTTGAGTTGAAAGTTATGTAGAATGGGGCTAGGGTTTTGAGGTTGAAGAAGATGAAGAAGATGAGAGGATTCTGATTTTTGAGAAGGCTAAAATGTGTTTTAAAAGATCTAAACTCGTCACTTTATGTTTATATACCAAAAAGAATTAGAGTCCTAATCAAATACAAATACTTGAAAAAATCATTACGGACGATCGGACCGTTGGAATCGCTTGAAATTTTAGTATGTTGTAGCGAACGGCGAGACAGGACTTCTAACAAAAATTCAGCTTGATCGGACGGTCGAATTTCTAAAAATATTATTTTTTTACTAAAGAGTTTTATGTTCCGAGGACTCTTAGAGAGTTTTATATTTTGAGGACTCTTCTAAATAATAAAAATTCAATTAAAACTCCATTTTAATTCCGATTCCAATTCCGTTTGAAAATTTATTTTTCAAATATAAAAATCAACACTTTAAATTATAAAATTTATAAAACCCAAAATTTCATTTTTCTCCGATTTCCAAAATTAATTTAAAAATTCCCATTTAAAAAATCCGGGTTGTTACACTTGTGTTTCAAAGTGTACTCTCCATTGATTTGCTTAACCACCAAGTTTGAATCCCCCTTGATGCAAAGTGAATGAATCCCTATTCGAATAGCCTCTAGCAACCCCAACACCAATGCTTCATATTCCACCTCGTAATTAGAACAAGGGAAATTTAATTTGTAGGAAAGGAAGATCTCTTCCATTCCTTTTAAAAGAATAACCCCTAACCCTCCTTTCTTTTTTGCCGAAGATCCATTGAATTGCATTGTCCATTCCTCCTCCATTGTGTCTAGGTGATTGGCCTGCAAGTTGTCTCTCGAAACACTTTCTTTGGGTGGCTCAAAAGTTCCCGAGGGGAATATTACCAATAGGTCGGCGTGTGCTTGACTCTTGATCGCGCGAGGAACCACGCATTTCAAGTCATATTCGGAGAGAATAAGGAACCACGTAGATGCCCTACCAATCAATATAGTTCTTTCCAGTAAATACTTAATAGGATCACATCTAGTTACAATATGAATTGTAAAAGAAAACATATAATGTCTAAGTTTTTGCGATACAAATACTAAGGCTAAACAATGCCTTTCCAAGCTACTATATCTGACTTTTGGCCCATGGATGATCCTCTTGAGGTAGTAAACTGGCCGTTCTTGCTCGTCGATCTCTTGTGCCAGTAAAGCTCCCACGGATCTCATGGAGGATGTGAGGTACAGGTGCAACAGTATTCCTGCTTTTGGGGGAACCATAGTCTGTGGTGAAATGAGCAGTTTCTTCAGCCCGTCGAGAGACTCCTGATGAATCTCCCCAATTTAAACTTCGTGTCCCTTCATAACAGATGCATCAATGGATGTGTTACCTCGCCTAATCCAGTAACAAACCTCTTAAGGTAGGAGACCTTACTGATGAAACTCTTCATCTCCTTCTTCGTTCTTGGACATGGCATATCCAAGATCGCCCATTGTTTATCCTGGTCCATCTGCACCCCTTGTCGATCAACCACAAAGCCTAGGAATCTCCCACTTGTCACTCCAAAAATACACTTCAGTGGGTTCATCTTCAATATATACTTCCTGCAATGGGAAAACACCTTCCTCAAATTTCTCAGATGGGAATCCTTCTTCCTTGATTTGATGACCAAACCATCCACATAAAACTCCACAAATTTGTGAAAGAAGTTATGGAAAATGGCCATTATTATTCTTTGGTAAGTCGCCCCAGCATTCTTGAGTCCAAATGACATCACCTTGTACATAAAATTTCCCAACGGGGGTTTGAACATTGTTTTCTCTACATCCGTGGGGTCCATCTTGATATGGTTGTACCCTACATACCCATCCATGAAGCTACACATCTCATGCCCAATCGTTGCATCTATCAGGCTATCGATAGAGGGCAGAGGGAACTCATCTTTGGGGCAATCTCTATTAAAATCTATGAAGTCCACGCAGATCCTTATTTGGTTTTTATCTTTCTTCCCCACCAGGACAATACTGGATATCCAGATCGGGTGTTGTATCGTCTTGATAAACCCTGCTGTTAGTAAGCGTTGAACCTCTTTCTTGATCTGCAGGTCCAGTTCGGGCTTGTACGTTCTTGTTGCCTATTTCACTGGAATGGCTGAAGGCATTACGTTCAACCTATGGCAACTCACTTCCTCATCCAGCCCTTCCATCTCCGTGTATTTTCATGCAAAAACATCAATAAATTCCCGAATCAACTCAACCAAGGTCACTTATTTCTCTTTGCTAAGATCCTTCGAGATGAAGATGGGCCTTGACTTTTCCTTCTTTCGTCAGGTTCAATTGCTCCAACTCTTGTGCCTGGGGCTTTGGTTGATCTACCATGTAATCTAGTTCCTCGGCGACTTCCTCCATAAATTCATGTTTGCTGGAATTGTCTATCACCATATATTGTCCCTGTCGATCCACCAGAAAGCATTCCTATATCGGGTCAACCTCGTCATCAGTTTCCTCGGCTGCCCGCTCATACCGTTATAATTGATATACCACTTTTCCTTCTTTAGTAGTGGCCTTCTTGAATTGTCTATTGATAGCGGTAACTGCCTTCCTCTTCTTCTCTCTAGAAGCCTCAGCCACTTTTTTTTCTGCGAACCTGCTCATCACGCTTTGTCGTTGGACCTCATGCTCCATCGGATCCACTCTGGGCCCCATCCTGTCTTTGAGATGCTTCGAGATGTTTTGGGGCCGAGGGACCGCCTGGTGAGCCTCTTCGGTCATTACTTTGGCGTTGCTTGCAACCTCTTTACTCTGCTCGTTTAAGGGCCCCATCCTTTCTCTAATCGAGGGAACCCATGCTCCCTCCATTCTTCTCATTAGGACCCATACATCCTTCTCTAACTCAGTGTAAAATGTCGCGTCTATCAAGTGAGCTTCCTCGACAGCGAAGGGCCTCTTTGTAGCCCTAATGGTCACCTTTGTCTCCTTGATGTTCGCCTTAGCTCATTGGTGGTACGTAGAAGGAACTAGCCATTGGTTGTGCATCCACACCCTTCCTATTAGCAGATAATAGGAAGGAGCACTCTCTATTACGTGGAACTTGATATGGGAACTCAGATTTCCCATTACAATCCCAACGTTAACATACCTAATGGATTTGGAAGATTGGTTATCATACCCCGAAATTACCAAAGGCATGGGGACCAACTTTTCTTCTGGAATATTGGATGCATGAAAGGAGTTAATTGGCATAATATTAATGGAAGCTCCCCCATCCATAAGAGTCCTTTCAAAACTAACTCCGTTGATGCTGGAAGTCACATACAATGGCATATTATGGGGGAATCTCACAGCCCTATCGGCATCGCTGAAGGTTACTTCTGACAGAAACCTACTCACCAACCTGGCCATGGGTCCCTTCCATCTCAGCGAAGGGACCGCGTTCTTCCTCGCAATGTCAAGTATTTCCTGGGTTATTTCCATCCTACTCTCTTTCGGTATCCCCACTTGGTCGAAGAACCAGGTGAATTTCGGGGATTTTGAAACTGCACGGTACTCTAGGACTGGGTCTACTTCCTCACCTTCAACGTTGTATACGTCCTCCACGCCTTTGGCACTTTCTTCATCATAGGTCAACACTACGTTAGCCATTCCCTCGGTACAGGTCTCCAAAGCTTCTTCGTACTTCTCTATTTCTCCTCTCTTAGCCTCTTCATCACAGGCCACCACGAGATTGGCCCCATATGATGGTAATGGGTTGTTGTTGACATTCTGTGGAGGGATTTGCAACATCCCTGCCTTCACGTACTTATCGATGATTCTCCTCAGTGTGAAATAACTCTCTGTCGGATGCTGGATCCTCCGATAAATCTAGAAGTACTTAGGATCCGCCTTCGGTTCCGCATCGGGTTCCCTAACGGGGATGTCTTTTGGTTCATAGACCATTCCTCCTTGGACCATTGCGTTGTAACAGTTGATAGCCTTCTCTGCTATACAAGGCAACGACGGTGGGTCCTCATTGTTTTTTCCAAACTTCCTTTTATTGTCCTTCTTCGGCACCTCGCTACCACCTCCTACCTCGGTGTATCCTACCCGTGGGGCGTGAGACCTCCCCCCCAGGTTGTATCGGCTACCTAAACATCATGGGCACCACCACCGGACTTGGTCATACCACTAAGGAGATATTTCTTACCACTTTAAAGAACACCGAAAAAGTCCCCTCGCGTGTTTCATTGATAAGATGGTAGATGTACTCAGGAAGCAACCCCTCAGTGTAAATCTGTAATAACTTGGATTCTTTGCCCTCCTCCCTCACGTTGAGGGATCTTTCTCTGAACCTTCGAACATAGGCCATCACTTCTTCCCCGGGTCGCTGCTTTTCCCAACCCAGTTGGGTCAAAGTAAACTCATCTTCCGCCAGAAAGAACTTCTGGACAAACAAAACATGCATCTCTTCCCACGTAGATATGCTTTTGGGGGCAAAATGAGAATACCAGGTATATGCTTTATCGGTTAAGGATTTAGAAAACTCCCTCAACCTGAGCTTCTTATTATTACAATGTGCCCCCAAGTGTTCGATGAAGCGCTTCATGTGCCTCATTTTCCTGTGTATTTTTTAAAAATAGGAGGAATATGGTCGTTTGGATAGGGATCAACGTTGTATTCATGGGGATAAGGTGTTCGAAAGTCATAATAAACCGAAGCTACCTCACCAGTAGATTGCGAGGAAGCTTACATGAACTTCAGCATCTCCTTCCTCATTTCCTCCATAGGTGATGCTACTGGGGCAACAACCAATGGGACCATGGGCTGACTGCCCATTGCAGCTAGAGCAGTAGTCACAGTTGGGGCCGTTGATACTCCCGATGTTCCCACTGTTGGGTTCATAACAAAGGGTATGCTCGTTGGGATCGTTCCCGTTACACCTGCGCCTGGTGGGGCCGTTGGGTTTGCCCCTGGTGTTACGAAGGAATTGGCTTCAAATCCTCTCAATACCGTTGAAGCTACCGGGGTTTGCAAAAACTCATAAAACTTACTCATGAGGAGTGCCACTTAAGTGGGTCCCAACGCTGCACTTATGGAAGCTTGTGTCACCCCTGGAACGTCTGTCGTCGCCTAAACTGGAGGTACCTCTATTCGAGGTACTCCATCCCTTAGAGCCTCCAGTTCTATCACAACTTGTTCTTCATTGTGTTGGATGTCATCAAAGGTGAGCCTTCGATTAACGTTATCTTACGTCATACTCCTTGCTTAGAAGAATGCCTCCCCTGCAGAGTCGCCAAATGTAAGAGGGTAGTTTAGATAAGATGGAGGCGTAACCTCTTTTGAGTATGGTAATGATAAGTTAACTAGCAAAACTTTGGATTAATGATAGGACATGCAAACACAAAGTTAATGAAGATAAACTCAGTTTAAACTCACAAGTCTCCCGTGTATAACTCAGAAGGGAGTAATGAACTTAGAAGTAACTTAGCTAGAGGGAGAGAGACGTAAGCACCCTAGATACACCTTAGTAGGAAGTCAAACACACCAAATACCCTCAAGAAGCTCTGTCACGTATTAAAAGCTTCGCAATAAATGACAATGGTGAGCGAATAAGACCTCTAGTTCGTAATAATTCTCTCTGATGTATATTATCCCTAATAATAACTTCTAAACTCTCTCTAAAAAGGATGATCCTCGTCAAAGGTGGTTGGGGTCCTTAAATAGCCCCCCACACCACCCCCGAGGCAACTCAGTCATTAAAGACTATGAAAAGCCTCCCTCATACTTTATTTCACAACATTAAATGCCTTATGCACTAGTTAGATCCACATTATAGGCATTAAATGCCAAGACATGCCTTTTGCCTAACCCCTGTGTGTAGGGGGCTGTTATCACAGAGGTGGTTCACCAATTGTCTGACAACTCCAATTACCACGGTGGTTTACTCAAGTGTAGGTATGACATTGCCTAGCTGGTTAGTGACATCAAATAAAGTAGATGTGACATTAAGTAAAGGGTTGGTTGGCTTTTCAACTCAACGCCCGATGGAACTCCAAGATGCTCCGCCCGAGGTTCCACGGCTAAGGTCCTTCGATGTTTTACGAGGTGTATCTAAGATGGTCAAGACAAGCCCCAACGGTTCCTCACTTCTCAATCCTCTAAACTAATTACCTTTAAAGTTCCCACGGCAAGGTCATTCGATAGAGCATGAAAGCTCTCCAAGGCCCTACCAAGCCTGGTCTCTGGCTAGTAGCGTTTGACCTCACACTAAAACTCATTATTATTCTCGTTACAACATTACAACTGTCATAGTTCATAGTCAATATAAACAAATGTACAATATGACTAACACAACAAGCTAAAGTATGAGTTGCCACGCTTGAGCTGCCTCGATTTCTTAATCCCAAACACTGTTTGCTAATTGGGGAATTATCCTTAATCTCAGGATTACCTTCAAGCCCCCTCTACATCTACATAGATAATGTAGAAAATACATATCCCAATGTATTTAACCGTTTTATTTTGAAAACATTGTTAGATACCTTTTATCCTCTTTGTCTTTACTAGAATTGTTTTGTCATTATGCTTAAAGGCTAGCATTTTCTCCCATTAACACACACGGTTAAACAATTAACAATTGGTTGGAATAATCTTCCATTTACTTTCAAACGTTTATTACCCAACGTTCATCAACTCACACTGAGTTATTACTCATTACTTAAGATTTGCTTTTAACATACACACACACCGTGTTTAAAAAAATACTCATTTTCCTTTTAAAACCATACATAACACACGCTTGTGTTCATTATGGTTCAAACCTCATTAGGTAGCTTAAATATCATTATATAATCTTATTAAACCATCCCATGTTGCCACGTGAATATTAAACATTTGATGCTTTATGCTTGCATTAGTAAATCAATGAAGTAATGTCATTCATTTATGCCTCTTAAATGAATATTCAATTCATTACTTATCATTTTCTTTAGGTACACACAAATCACAACACATGCACACCTACAGTTTCACGGAATTTCACCGCCCGACACCGAGGGCCAAGTAAACTGCAGTTGTTTTAGGGTCTTTCATCACTAGGGCTAATATAGCCCTATTTAATTGTTTAACCCGTCATCATCTAATATCATTATCAATGTCTTCAAATTTTCATATTGTCTACATTAATTTGCCTTTTTCGGGTCGAAGCCAAAATCTTGGACTTAACTGTCCATTTTCCCATTATACTTGAAAAATTATTACTTACTCCTTAAGCCCTTTATTTACACACATGTTGATTTTATACCAAAAATCATTCACATTTTGGGGCTTAATTCAATTTCACCCATACTAGTATAAAACATTCATTAACATTTTTATTTCATGAAAAATTCTCACTTTAGGTAAATTACCAATTTACCCTTTATTTACCAAAACTTGTAGTTTAATTCCTTAACTAATGTCATTTAAAAAACAATCATTAAGTTTCCAACTTAACATTTTAATGCTTTAGCCGTTTAAACACTTGTTTAACATCACGGTTTTCCCACCTTTCATACTTGTCAATTCAATAATTTTATTACATGAAATAGCATCCTTTACACTAGACTAAAACTTTTCATTCGTCATACTTATGTTTAAACCCAATACGTCCTCTTCTAAACTCGTTAACATATTTATTCATAAAGTTTTCCATTTTACAAAAAAGTTTTAAAATATTTATTTCATAAATATTTGGCAACATTAATCATTTTTATTACCATAAAAATGTCTATTTTCAGTTTCATTAGAAAATACACACAACCAATATTTAATTATGTTTTTATTACCACCAAAAAGTCCATTTTCAGTTTCATTAGAAAATACATACAACCAATATTTTCTTATATTTTTATTACCATAAAAATGTCAATTTTCAGTTTCGTTAGAAAATAAACACAGCCAATATTTTCTTATATGTTTGTTACCATAAAAATGTCCATTTTCAGTTTCTTTAGAAAATACACACAATCAATATTTTCTTATATTTTTATTACAATAAAATTATCCACTTTTCAGTTTCATTAGAAAGTACACACAACTAATATTTTCTTATATTTCTACTCCATAAATTTGTCATTTACATATTACTAAAGACCCGTATTATCGCAATATTCCTACTCTTAATAAACAACAACAACAACAACAAGACTAACATACATACATACGCCAAATAGAGTCTTTAAAATACAAGAGTAGAGTACCCACTTCAAACACTCTGAAAATGATGGTTTTGTTGAAGAAGATGGATGAATCTTTCACCTCCAAAAGTGATCTCGAAGAGAGTCACACAAAGTTTCACCATCAAATCTACAGGAAAAGTTCCAACAAATACTCCAAAATGTTCGGTAACCCATATCCAAAATAGCGCCCTTCAAAACCTCATACAACTTTAAATATTACATCTACTATAACCCAACAACCATCCCAATATTTTGTATCATATTTTTAACAGCAGAGGTGTAGGTAGTCTAGTATATTAGTTAGGGCATTTAATGGTGGTACGCAGTCAGCTCTCGAGGAGTAAATGAGAATGGTCTTTATTTGTTCCAACACTATTCGTCTCTCTTTAATATATACACAAAGAGTAGATCTATAGAGTGTGAATTTTTAACTTAATTTTGGCCGATACACTGACGTGTCGGTCTGCTATTGATTGGTTTTGAGATCCTGTTGGCGCGAACTCCGCAAATCAATCAATAGCAAGCCGACACGTAAGTTTGTCGGCAAAAATTCGGGCAAAATAGTATTTTTGATACACATAAGGGCTGAAAATGTCGGTCAATGGTGGCAACAACATTGACTCATATGTTCCTTTTAATCTGCCCTCAATTTGATTCATGTCGGTCTGCCTTGATTCAGGATTTTAGACCATGCGACGATGACAGTTGACATGAAAGAGATTTCCTTTATTTTCTTGTGTTGTATCCGTGTTCTTCCTTTATCCCTAACATAAAAGCCAAAGTGGCAACATATGTATTTCTGTCTCTTTATTATTTTATCCCACGACAGAAGCACCTGACATACCTGCCTTCATCTTTTCTTCTAATCGTCCCATTGGCTACACTGCAATTCACGAATTTGGTACCTTATCTGGAAAGTCAGGTTCCAAGCTGACATGGGACGAATTTGGCAATCAGTTGGACAGAATAGAGATCGGATTGATGAAGTGGGGAGTCGGAGGGAAAAAAGTATTGACAGCGAGGAGAGAGAGAGAGAGAGTTGTCCCTTTCACCATCGCTTGAACGACCTAACCCGTCGTTCAAGAGACACACCTACCCGTTTGAGCGACCAGCTAGGGCTTCTCTTATTTTTGTTCGCTTGTGGTATCTTGCAATCATCGCTGATGCACTTCTTTTATAATCCAACTGTATAATTTGTTTCAGAGATAGAGATGACTACATACGGGTCAATTTTGTGAGGAATTTAAGTGGGCTTGGATCTAATGTTTTTGGGCACTGAGTTGGGTACCCAAGACAAAATATTTGTGAACATGTCTCCTTTCCATTTGGAAGGCAGTACACATTTTTTTTGGAGAATGGGGTTTTGTCCTTAACCCACTATTTCTTAGATGCGCCTTTGCCCCACAAAGTTTCTAAAATCTTAAAGAGGCTCCTATGATTTACAACTTAAGAATTCCATAACGCTTATATAATTTATGTGTTATCCTCAATCCAATAATTTTCTTTATTTAATCCAATTCGTCACCCGCTATTTCTTATAATTAGAATTTATCCCTCCGTATACAAATCTATATATAATTCCTTATTTAATAATTTCCCTTTACCTTATTTCAAATCCTAAATTTTCAATAATCATTCTCAAGCCTCCAAAATAGGAATAAAACCTAATAATAATCATCCAAGTCCCTATGTTTTTTGTTTTATTGGAACTTTATGGGGGGATTTAAATAAAATATCGGGGGCGGGGTATTACAGTTTATGTGCGCGTGTGGGTATGTATGTGTGTGTGTTCTATAATTATGTCCTTCTAAATCAATTAAGTAGACGATTTAAAAGGAGTACGGGATAAACTTGTATTGGATTGTTGGGTTGATGATTGTTGTGGCCTGTGTTAAATGATCATGGGTTGATACGGATGATAAATACTTAAAATGCTCACTCTATTAATTATTCATAATAAACCTTTAATTAATTATTTGTCTCAACGACCACCCTATCTTAAAGACTACATGTTTAGAATAGAGTCATTTCGTCAACTTGTTTTGGTTATGTTCACCCCTTCCTTAAATGGTTGATGTTTGGGTGAACAAAAAATGGTGGAAGGGCTTTCACAATTGGTGGACAAATTGTAATTTTAGGTTTAATTAAATTAGAATAAACTTAAATTGGACTTGTTATGTCTGATTGATAAGATGGAAAATCAGAATTTGTTTAGGATTAATTGGAGCCATTACCCCGACGACTCTTATTCACACACTTTTATATATTTTCTAAAGAAAAATGATTCACAATAGTAATTATTAGAAACAAAAGTACGAGAGGGTGCAATTTAACCACACTAAAACATTTTCATTAGTGTGTGTCATATAGAGGGAACTCCTATTTACAAGTATAGTAATAGGAAATGGAATTATCTAATTACCTTACAAATCATGGAGTTGATCTCTTGCAATACTACATGTTCGATCCTATTTTGTTCTCATTACCATAATGCTGGGATGAGGAAGAAGTGAATATATTTCTTTTGAATAATCCCAAAAGGGCACTAAAGTTGGTGACACTGTTAAAAAAGTCTTAAAAAAATATTCATCATTTCCGGATACAATTTCATAAAGAGAGCAGTCATCCAGATTGTTTCGTCTAGTGACACGTGCTTATTAAAAATGATCTTGCAAATAAGTTTAAAAATAAAGGATTCTGAGTTTGTGTCACGGACCTTTATACGTCAATCATAGACATGCTTCCACCTAGTTGGTCGCGTGCAAAATTTCATTGATTTTTAAAAAGGAGTACTGTCTGAATAGAAATCATACACATCGAGCATGTTTTAAAAGCTTTCAAAAAAGTATATACATATATCGTATTTTATTACATATGTCACTAATTGTTTTTTAATTATTGGAAATGTCGTAGAGAAATGACAATAATCAATAAAATAGAGAAACACCTCCAAATGGGTGCTCTCCTACACCCCAAGCTCAATTATTATATACTCCGGGATATAAATACTCTACACTATGAGAGAATAATTCTAGTCCATCTCAACTCATCAAAATCAAGAAACTGCTAATAATTTGACACCCCCGACTGCTATAGCCGGGGTATTACATGCTAACCCTAAGGAGCGCATTAGGTTCTCTGTTGGAAGAAAAATCCAATTGATAATAAAGGTGAAGTTAAACTTTTAAAAAGTTGTTGTATATCTCTCGAAAAGATGACTATGGGTGTCGGGGGCACAAAAGTGGAGGAAATTCGATCCTTCGAAATAAGACATTTACATTCCCAAGCAGTTCGAAAACAAAGGTTCTTTCCAAATTCGCTGATGCTTTGAAAACCTATAAGAGGAACCTTCGAAATAAGTTTTTCCCGAAGGAGGCAACTAGTTTTGATATTTTAGGTCTGAAGGACAAAGTTGCCCACTAACCAATGGAGAGACTTCTTGGAGAATGGGGACAAGGAGGGAAAATTGAATGTGAGGGTAAGAAATAATCTGAACATATGAAAAAAGGATGATGCCTACCAACTCGGGGAAAAATATTATAATGACATTAACGATTAATGGGCATAACAGACTAATGGGACTCTAGAAGAAGGCAAAGACACTAATCGGATCAACTTGTACTTGAATGCCCGATGGGAAAAGTGACTAATAGATTCCCAAACAAACATGCTTTATTTTTGGTGAGTTTTAAATTACTTATCATATATATACGCATTCTAATATTGTTAGTGTTATACTCACAGTCTTAAATATAATATTATGTTACAGGAAATGATAGAGGATATATCCAACAGTCAATGTGAGTGCCACCCCTATGTTATTGAATCAGAGGCCTTAACCAGGTTCTTGGAGGGGACCATTAGAGGAGGACAATAAGTGTGGGCTCACGTATTCTAAGTACCAAATTACAGCACACTGCACCTTTATTGGATGACATCTCTACAATGAGGAATTAGTTATCGACGGGATTGTAAGAAGGTTCCAAGACGAAAGGAGAGGTGTTAGACAATCGAAAGGGTATGGAAATCCTGACGAATGAAATCCACGAGTTGGTTTGGATCTTTACTCAACAACAGAGTTACCATCATCAAATGCCTCAAACATTTCCATATCCTCACCTAGAACATTACCCTCTGAAATGCCTCCTGCGGGAACATTTTCCTCCTAAATGCCTCCACCCAGAACATTCCCTTGAAAAATACCTACACCTGGAACATTTCATGTTTATTATCTAAAACTGGTATCGGGATGTTTTCATCTTAGATGATAAATACCAATAATAAACTATAACAAATAAAGAAATTAAGGACTTGGATTTGAGAGAGATGAAAGATAGAGAATGAGACATGAGACTAATACGGTTCAACCCGATGAGGTGCTTGCATCCACAAGTGCATTTTTTTTTATTAAGAATAGATACAAGATCTCAGGAATCTCTCTAGCGTTTAGTGTATAGACATTAAGTTTGATCTTTTAGGTTTGGATTCTGTCCTCATATACATGGAATTGGGTGCTATTTATAGAAGTTACAATGAGAGAGAGAGAGATAGAAGTAGAAGAGATGGAGTGAATTTATAAGCCATACAGTTACATCTGCAGACATGATAAGGAGACAACTAATGATGAGTCAATCTTAATCAGCTGGTGGGATTAACCTGGTCATGGGTTTATGGAAGTTATACAGATTCCCACGTATGGCCCACACGCATGATTGGTCATTAATAACATTAACTTGTTCTAGGCGTTTGCCTAGTCGACCAAGAGTAATATTGAGCCAACCAAAGAAACGTTATGCCGACCACACTCAACGAGTGAGATAAGCAACCTATGATGTCACGTGTCATCATATCATTGGTCCACATCATCTATCATATTTATAATACATCAAAATCCCCCAAGACTTCATTCATGACTGGAAGGAGTAGTAGTATGGAGCATAAGATCTTTAGAGTGACTAAGCTTATGGAATGGATGGATGGAGTGTTAATCGATAAGAGTTAAGGCGCTTGGTCGGCAGCTGATCTATGAGAGTTAGAGTTTATGGGAAATTTTAATTTTTGCTGTAGTGGCAATTTTATAAATAATGGTAAATTTTAGGACATAAAGCATCCAGGGGTATCCGATAATAAAATGCATTTGGTAATGAACCACCATCGAAATAAAGTGGCTAACACTTTTAACCACTTCATTCCTGGGAAGTTGTGTAGACATCATTGCACGCTTATGAAGTGTCATTTCCCTCAACTCATCTCCATTCGAAAATATTTCTTCATTTGCAACCAATTTAACCATTTTTGAGAGCTTTGCATCTTTCATTGTAGCCATTTGTAAGAGCTTTTTGTATTTCACTATAAGGATCCTTTATCCCTCTTCAATTTCTTTTTCACGATTTTTTTTTATTCTTCTAGCAAATTGGTTTATATACGGTCACTGAGAGTTCATTAGAAACTTTTTGGGATGCTCATAGAATTCCTCAATGAGTAATTACTGAAATGGTGAGTCGGCTTGTGATCTTTGTGCCCTTCCCGAATATCATTGGCTACCATCAATTTTTATTATTGAATGAAGGGTGACTTTACCCTCAACCCTCTATTTTTGGAATTCTGTCAACATTTTGATGGCGTCACAAAGGGTTGGGATAAGGCCTTTACCAATGCTTCTATATAGGTTAACTATCTCAATAAATCAACATTAAAAAATTATTGGGATGATGCCATAGTTAAGGTTGGCTATGGCATAATTGGAGAGTTCGACATCTTTTAACTATACCATCCAGGCACTCCTCTCTCACATTGAAGAGGAAATTGACGATGATGATGAGGAGGAAGAAGATTCGTACTAAAAATTTTGAGGAGGTGTTAAAGTTCTTGGACTAGGATGGGTACTATGTTTCAACCGATAAAGAGATCGTGGGAAATGTATCCTAGTAATCTTGATAGGAGTTTTATACTTTACTTTGTTCCTTTTTTATTTCTTCAATGTATTGCCTTGATGTAACTCCTTTATCTTTTATAATGAAATGAAGTTTCTGTTCCACATATTTTTGTCTTAATCAAATTCTTACAAGCTATTTTCTCGACCAGTACTTATATTCGACTAGTTATTTTTCACTTTAATGCCAGAATGGCATATCTCGTCACTGTTCAGAATGATTTTAAAGAAAAAAGTAACTAACTATTCGACGCTGGTCATGACGAGATTGATGAGGATGAGCTTGAGGATTTGCTCGGCCAATATGTATCTACCCAGGACAAGGAATTATATTTAAGTCTGTGTCGTATTTTCATTGGGTAGTGGCAAATAACGCCGCTTGTCATGATATGATTCAAAAAAAATCTTCATGTCAACTATGAAAAGAAATTAGTCGACCTATAGAAGAGCATTAGATTTGATAAGAATTTTTTTCCTTGTCATTAGCTTACTCCAAGAAATAGTTATTTCTCAACCTAGAGCTAAAAAGTGCTAAAGATGTTTCCACAATGCTCGATCAAGGGAATAATGCCTTATGTATTGAGCTTGAGGGTCTCAAGAAGTCAGATCCTGCTGACCAAAATAAAGGTGTTTCCTTTTTGGAAAAATAGAATGCTTACTTGAGGGAAGAATTAGAGCAAATGAATAAAGCCAAAGGTCAATCTTCCCAATAGTAGGGAAGGATTTTGCAATTAGTGGAGTAAGAATGGACTAAGAAAACTCTATCAGACCAATTCCCGACCATAAAGAAATAATTTTCTATAATGAAGAGGTTGGATGAAAAGGTAGATAACCTCACATATCAATTCCATAAAGAACCTCATACTATCTAGATTGATGGTTATTATGAGGCCCTTACACATATAGGAATAGATCTTGATCATGCTCACAAGGTATGTTGTAAACACGGTTAGCTTAACGCCGCAACTGTGATGAAGGTGCCCAAGGAGAATGAACTATGGTATTGGCATGATTCAGGATATCTATAACTTTCTAATCCTCTTTTCAAACTAGTTGTTTCATGGATTCCTCCAAATTATCTCCCCGTAAGCTTGATTAGAAAATACCTTGGGAAATAAAACCAACATGAAGATAGTGAACTTTACCAACCACTATATTTAACGAATATGGCGAGTTCCATTAATTAAATAAGGCTTATAAATTACAGGACGACCATCACCCCTAATGCATTAGATGTCCCACCATCTGCCTTTGAGAACGAATCAAGTGACCATCCTGGTCCTCACGGATAACTTGTAGTGATTTTTATTTTGCTGGATTTGTAATAACCCTTCATGAGATAAATGGAAATTTAGATCTTTATTTCTTTCGTGCTAACTTACTAAATGTTAGTTATTTAGAAGGGGTATATTAGTAGTTTAATCTTAATATTATATAATCGGTTGTTTCTCGACTAATCTACCTTATTAGTTATCAATATTACACGAACTTGGGTTGTCAGGTCTTAGGTTATACTAACATATAATCCATCTTACTGGTCATATAGACGGACCTTGTCCACTTCGCCAAGTTTTAATGTTACGTACCGGAGACGACCAAATGGGTTAGGATTTTTCCCTTATGTTTATCCAATTATGGTTAGACCTTATTGTTCATATGACTTATTGTAATGGATTGCCTTAATCAAGTTTGGTAAACTTCTTATCTTTGGTTTTCCTTAGGTTGAGACAATATAAGAAGTTTGGAACTTCTTATTCTTGAACTTATGGCATCATACATGAAGTTTTTGAATATGTTATGTCCGTGCATTAGTTTGTGTGGCTGAGATATCTTTGGCTTTGAATTTTTACCACATCTCACATTCCGACGAAGAAAATATAAAAAGGAGCAATAGCATTCCTTAGGAATTAATAATTATTATTGATAATTAGAAATGGGTTATAGGTAAATTAAAAGACTTTTAATGGAAATACTTTACATTTGTGTCACTGTTGATAGTACTTCCTTGGATGTTCAGCATTCTAATGGTTCTTGAACTATTCTCTTTCAAAAGTTTCAATTCTGTAGGTCCCTGGTCGGACAACGGCCAAAATTATGTACGAACCATGCTAGTTTGTCTTCAATTTTTTACCATTCTGAAGGACTTTCTTCAGTACGTAGTCTTCTTCCTTCAGAGTGCTCGACCTCACTCTTTTGTTTTAAAATTGAGTAGTTCATTATTGGTATGTTGCTACCCATAGTTTTGCATTCTTTCTGACATCCTTCACTATGTCTAGATCAAACCTTCTCATTAGGTCCCTCTTTAGTGAGTCAAAATTAAGGACATTCTAACTTGGCACACCAATTTCTATTGGGACCATTGCCTCTGTTTCGAAGGCTAACATATAAGGAGTCCCTCCCGTAGATGTTCTCGGCCTTGTAATGTATGCCCAGGGTACACTTTGGATCTCATTGAGCCAGTTTCCTTTAACATAGTCCGGTCTCTTTTTCATTCCATCGAGAATATTTTTATTTATTACTTTTATTTTCCCGTTGCACTGTGGATGACCAAGTGCAGAATGTAGTTTCTATATTTTTTATCGAATACAGTAGTCTTCAAATTCCTAATTGTCAAACTTCGTTATGTGGTCAATGATAAAGTCATATGTCATTCCATAATGGCAAATAATGTTCTTCAAATGAAATGGAAAACACTTTCATATGCCATTTCTACAAGGAGTTCAACCTCTACTCAATAGGTGAAATAATCCACTGCAACGACTAGATATTTCAACATTCCCCTTATTTTTTGTAGAGGGCCGATCCAGTCTATACCCCCATAGAAAAGGGCCAAGGGGATGTGATCGGTGTGAGTGAAGCCCTCGATTGTTTATTAATTATGGCGTGGCACTTATCACATTGCTGTGTATAATCTGCATATTTTTCTTTCAAGGTGGGGATGTAGTATCCTTGTTTAACCACTCGCTTGACCAATCATATCCCTATTGAATGTGCTCCATAGGAAAATTCATGCACCTCATTTATTAAGTTGTTAACCTCAGCTGGATGGACACATCGAAGTAACGAAATGATGAACCCTCTCCTAAATAAGAGTCCTCCTTCTAGGATATATCTCGCTTCTTTGTGATGTCTCTTTGCTTCTTTCGGCTCTCTTAGGATAATACTTTGTTCTAGGTAGGCTAGTATTGGATCCATACATAATGGCCTCAAGTCTAATTCAACGAGATTGGAAATTTCCTCTTCGTTACTTCAGTACATTAGGATTTCTACTGGAACTGTTCTTCTTAGATCTATTGATGTTACAGAAGTAAGTCAAGTAAGTGCGTCTTTACGAGAATTCTCTGCCCTTGGAATTATGACCACTCTAACTACTGGGAACATTGTTACCAGTCTTTGGATTTTAGCCATGTATTTTTCCATTGACTCCTCTCTTGCCTTATATACCCTTAGCACTAGGTTTACTATTTATTGAGAATCATTGTGTGCCTATAACTTCTTAGCGCCATGAGACGAAGCTAGGCCCAACCCTTTTATGAGCGCCTCATACTCTCCCTCGTTATTGGAGGCATTAAATTAGAATATAAGAGAGTATTCTGTGCCAAAGTCATCCCACATGGTATTACTAAACTTGTTCCGCTGCTAGAGGCACATAATAAACTATATACGAACATTCTCCAAACAGGGGTCTTCTTTAAAATCTCTTTCTATCAAGGTCCCATAATTGAACACTTTTTCCAACTGCTCCAAGTTGAGAGAAATTTCTTCCTATTTGTCTTATGACCCTGTGGCCTCAATACTATGGTCGGCCGATTTAATGTTTGAGTTGTTTCCTTGAAGAGTTTGTTCGTCTGACTAAATGGGTAAGCTCACGTTCGAAGAAGTTTGCTCAGTGTATGATGGAGATGATCTCTCTTCCATATAAGTATGCTTTGGTCCTTTCATCATTGAGCTCTCTTAGTTAGAAGTCTGCTCGGTGGGTTTTTCCTTATACGCGAACTTGAGAATGAAATTTTCTATGGGTTGGTCATTTATTAATGTTCTTGGTTCATATTAAATGTCTTACTCACCAAATTCTACATCCCAAGCCACCAGTCTTCCTGATTTCTCAGGATTATGAACGACTTGGCATAGTGGAAGGTTTGTATAGAAAATAATGGTATGGAATTGGAAGTATGGATTCATCCTTCGAGAATCTTTAATTAAGGCTAATGTTATTTTTTCCATTCTTGGATATTGGATCTCTGCTCCTCAGTATGCTTTCCTTGTATGGTAAATGGGTTTTTGTACTCCATTTTTTTATTGGACCATCGCCAAGCTAACCACTGGTTCAAATACGACCAATTATAAGTAAAACTTTTCTCCCATGACAGTCCTTAAAATCAAAGGTGGAGATCCCATGTACATTTTTAATTCCAATAAAGCGATTTCACATTCATCATTCCCCTCAAATGATTTTTACACACATTAAAGAAGGGAAGAAACTCATCAGTAGCTTGCGAAACTAATTAATTTAGCGCCGCAATCCTCCCCATTAACTTTTGTACTTCTTTTTTATTCATAGGAGACTTCATATTGATTAACGTCTGGATTTTATCTAGAGTGAATTCAATGCCTCTTTAGTTTACTATGAAGTCGAGGAACATTCCTTTTCATACCCCGATGACACATTTGGCTGGGTTGAGTTTCATTCTACGTCTTTCTAATTAGTCGAACGTTTGACCAAAATCCTTGATGTGATCAGTGACTATTTGTCTCTTAGTGATAATGTCATCAACGTACACTTCCATTTTTTTACCAATATGTTCTTCAAACACTTTGTTTACTAACCCCTGGTATATATGTTGCTCTAGCGTTATTGAGCTCGAAAGGCATGAAATTATAGCAATAGATGCCCCTTCTTGTTATAAATGAAGTCTTTTCCTTGTCCTCGGGATTCATCTTGATTTGGATGTAGCCTGAGTACGGGTCCATAAAATTGAGCAGCTTATATACAAAAGTGGCATCAACTAATTCATCAATCCTAGGCAATGTATAGTGATCCTTTGAGTGAGCTTTGTTCGGTTAGTGAAGTTAACACACATACGCCATTTCTCATTCCTTTTTCTTACTATCACTACATTAGGAAGATAACTTGGGTACTTGACGTCCTCAATAAAATTTTCTTTTTGTAATTTTTATACTTCTTCTTATACGACCATGTTTTTCTCCTGGCTGAAGACACATTATTTTTTCTTGAGCGGCTTGGAATCCTTGACTATATTAATTTCATGCATTTGAATCCTGGATCAATTCCTAACATGTCCTCATGACTCTAAGTGAACACGTTCCTCCATTGACTAAGAAAATTAACTAATTCCTTCTTGAGGGTAGGGTCCAATGATGAGCCAATATAGTTTTTTCTATCCGGGTGTTCATCATCTAAGATTATTGATCCTATTTCTTCTATGTTGTCCTTTGAGCAGCTCTAACTCTTTACATGGATCCAATGTTTCAACATGATTGGTCGTGGTCAGTTTCTTCTGTTCCTCCTAGTCGGCTGAAGAATAGTAGCACTCTTTGGCTTTAACTTGGTTCCCTTTAACCACGCCGACCCCCATAATAGTTGGGGAACTTCAAACATTGATGCACATTATCAGGTACCGCTTTAAATTTCTTCAACCCTACTCTGTCGAAGATAGTATTATATACTTAGTTGGCATTCTTGTCTAGGATAAAGAAATGAATCTTTTCTCTTCGACAAGTCAGACAGACATCAATCACTACTTCTAGATTAATTATTTTGAAGGGGTAAACCCTTTCTCTAGGGAAATTGATAAGGGGCATGTGATAAGCTTCAATTTTTCTATCTTTCACCCCAAACCTCTTATGCAGTTATATAATAATAAGTCAGTCGAACTGCTGTTGTCAACCAAAACTCTATCCACATTTCCTTAATGTACCATCACCGTGACAACTAGGCTGTCGTAATAAGGATAAATCATTCTTAATAGATCATTTTTGGAGAAATGGACCACTAAATGATATTTTTTACTTTCCTTGGATTGTTATCTACATCATTGGTTAGGTTGATCTGCCTAGGATAGGCACAATCCTTTGCTTCATTGATGTAGGTTTTCCTCTCTGTTATTTCATCTCCTTCACCAGCGTCACCTCCTGTAATAAAGTTACACCCAAAAGAGTTCATATTTACCCCACACACATGCTCCTTAGTCATTCTGGGCAGGTCCGGTTCATCTTCAAAATCATCAAATCTACCTCTTTTCTTATCATCTCCTTTTCTTGAAGGAGATTTTGATAGTTTCATGGGTTCTTTATCATCCATTTGATCTGCTCGACCACCCCTCTCCATAAACTTTGATAGTTTTTCTCTTCGGATCAGGTTCTCTATCACGTTATTCAAGGCTAAATTGTTATCAGTGTTATGACTATGGTGTTTATGGAACTCGTAGTACTTACTCCTATCTTTTCAGTTTGGAGGATATTTTAGCCTTCTAGGCTATTTCATGTCTCTGCTTTTGTGGATCTCTTCTAGAATATGGTGAATGCCAATGGTCAGAGGAGTGTATTCGTCATATCTCATTTTCTTCTCCACATTTCAATCCTTTTGCTCTTTCTTCTCTGAGCTCATGTTGGCATTAATCTTAGAGTTTTTGGACTCTGAAGGGACCATAGCTTCCTCTCTATTCATATTTTTCTTACTATGGCGAGTAATTCGATTATAGTCTTGGGTGGCTCCTTATCCAGCACATAATATGACTTCTCGGGTAGTAGGCCATTTAGTAATGCGATGAGCATTATCTTCTCGTCATTATCAATGACCTCCAACTTCTCACTATTAAAGCGAGTGATGTATTCACGGGTAGTCTCACCGACTATTTGGCAAACATTTAGAAGATGGGCTACCCTTTTATGAAGATTGGATCCAAAGAAAAAGTTATTGATGCAAAGTTTAGTCGGCTATTTAATGTTAGAAATTTGACCTCAAGGTAGATTGTTGTAATAGATTTGTGCTGAACTGGTGATCGCACTAGAGAATGATCGATAACGCATCTCATTGGGGAGTGAGTACATGTCGAAAGGTGATTGGTATTACCCCACATGTAACACTTCATCAGTTTTACCATCATACTTCGGAGTTATTACGGATGGTTTGAACTTATCAATGTGGGATAATCCACAATAGAAGGTGTGAATGGATATCCTTTCATAAAACCTCTATCTAAAGGATTCCTTGATTTGGTCATTTCTCCTAAATGATCTTCCATTCACTGGATCGAGCCCTTCCAGGGCTAGTCATCCTGATTGGAACACCCCATAGTTTAATACCGTTTATTTAAACTGTCATAATCAAAAGTCGGAAAAATAATTTTTTTATTAATTTGGAATATTTTTTACATTTAAAATTTTATTTTTATTACTGGAAAAATGAAATTTTAATCCGATTTGATATGGGTGGAAAGTCATTTTTTTATATAATTATATATATTTTAAGCTGTCTGGGCACCTGCTCAGCGGCGAATCAATTCGTCCATAGGTGCGAATCGATTCGCTTCGAGCAATGTCGGAAGATTTGGTAGTTTTTAAGAGTTATGTTATATCAAACTCTTCCACTTCTTAATATAAATACAATTCGTGTTTAGACTTTTTCAAACACTTTTATATCAACTCTAAGAGCAGTAGCCTTTTTGGCTTACATCTTCTTTCATCTACAAAACCCTAACTCCATTTAAAAGCAAGATTCATCCCAAGTTTTGAAGTTTCAAACCGAATTTTCTCAAGATCGTTTAAAAAAGTGTTTTAATTATTTTCTCGAGAGGAATGCAACGATCAAATCAAATTCTTCAAATGATTTTTACAGGCATGAATACTTATATTGTTCCCCTTTAGTATTATGCATTTTAAATGTTTCCTAAACATTAATAATCATCGATTTTCCTAAAATAAATTAGAGATACTAATTAGGGAAAGTGAAACTAACTTTGGGACTATTTTTATGAAAAAATTTAATACGAATTAAGACTCAAAACCCTTGCATGCTTAGATTAGAGGTTGGGATTCCATTATAATTTATGACGTTCGTATGTAGAATAAATCGTAGGGATGTTATACATTTATTTTTACATGTAAAACCACGTTAATTATGTGCATATTGTAGAGTAGATATTTATTGTGGTCTGCTAGAAATTCTATAAATTGATGGGAAAACAGGTTGTTTTAATTAATGTTATTATTAAATGGACATAATTTGGATAAATAACGATCTTGCAATTAATTTTAAGAATTATTTTGATAAGTTGAAAATATGCCATATGTGATTCCTTATTTGTATTAATAATTAACACCGCGGGGACGACGAGATTATTGTGGTAGTTATTGCCCTCACCTTATTTTTAGGTTGCTTTCTAGCTATGGGACTAGTAGGTAGCCCTGGTTGTTGTAACATATTCTAGGTATGGGATTAAATAGTGTGGGTTTTGACGGATGGATAATTCCAGGGTGGTACTGAATTGTAAGTACTTTTCGTTAGATCGTGAGCTTAGGCGCGAGGCTATGTATTAGCTATTAGTAGGTATTCTTCCTAAATGATAGTCTAGGATACACTTTTGTTTTGGAGACCTCTAGGTATAGGAGTACAAGTACTTTGAGGAATTTATGCTCGATAAAGGGTGGTACTAATAGAAAATAACGAGGACTTAAGAAAAATGATAATTAATGCCCAAGATAATAAACGGGTATAATAATAAATTTGCATCATGAGTATGTGAAGAACTAACGATAATTGGGTTGACTGACTATAGCGACTTGGGGGTGTGTTGGCGTTATAAGTATCTGCACGGCTAACAGATATCGGGTCAACCGACTATAGTGACGTGTCGTGCATGGAACCTCCCGAGTATGTGCAGGGCCGACAGAAATTGGGCTGACTGGCTATAGTGAGGGGAATGGGTGTGATGTGTAGAACCTTAAGTGCGCCAAGAGTGTGTGCAGAACCGATAAGGGGTTGACTGGCCATAGTGGTGTCGCACAAATAAAAATAATTGGTTATTTAAATTAAGTACGAGGAAGAGATAATGTTTAAATTATAGTTGAAATGGAATAATTGTACTTACACGATTGGGATGGCTTAGTTATGTGGGTAGATGGTAGTAGTTTATTTTTATTCGTATGTTAATATGTCTCGTTTAATTTAAAATATTATATTATGATGTTTATCATGTATAATGCTATAGTCTGGGTTTACGGGCCCTGACTGAGAAGAGTAGCTAGTATTCATGCGGTTGGCTCTATCCCATTGCGTTGACTAACATTTGAGGTATAGTGATGGAGAAGCTGCACATGATAGATTGGAGATATTTTTGGGAGTGCATCTGGAGATTTATTTTATCAGATTTAGTAGTTTAGATTTTCTTTCCATTCTGTCTTTTATTATGAGACTTTTATTTATGGATTTGGTGGGCCAATCGGTTCCATAATTGTTTATGATCTCAGTAAGACATTTATAGTTCGATTATTTCATTTAGATTTAACAATTATTTGGAGTTGGATTTATTTTGGAGATATCACGGTGATGGATTTTTAAATTGCATGAATGGGTATATTTGTTGGATAAATTTAATTATATCTCATGAAAAAATTTCCAATGTCTCATAATTCTATCACATGCTGAGAATGATAATTTATTTACTGATGCTTGGTGTAGTTTGGAAGCAGTGGTTGGCCACCTCGCTTGACAGAATTCACAGGGTGTTACATTGATTAGACTTAACCATGACGGTTTTGGCTACTCGGCCATTAATTTTGTGCTAAGATCTCTTCTTGGGGAGTCTTCATGGCACGCACTGACCCTCATACACTTGTCTTTGACCTGATAGATCCTTCTCGATGTTTCGTGGACCCTCATGGCTCTTTGTGATACCATCCTCTCACTTCTTGGGGACCTAGATAATTAAATACGGAGACTCTGCTCAACCTTTCCAACACACTTGGCCTCTCCTTGAAGAATGATTGCTCCTCATAGTGATCAATTGTCCTGAGGGATAAGGTGTCTCCTGGGTAATATGACCTATAATTTTGTGATTTAGAGTATCTGGATCTACTTCCTTTATTTTGTCAGCCCTAATTGATCCTTTTAGGGTTCTGGAGAGCCCATTCACGATAGACGGTTGCCTATCTCTATAAGGCAGCAAACAACATTTCACCTCTCCTGTCAGAGGGTTTTCTCCAAGATGGTGTAATAAAATTTGCTCCATACCTTTTTTGACCGACCTGGAACGTCTATTTCAATTGTTTTACCATCTCCTCCATCGCCTCTTGGCCTTTGTCTATTCTAACCAAAATTCCTTGTAGGTGCCCCATCCCCATAGGAGTGGATAGCGGAATAGTTTCATTCGCCTGACTACTTTCTAGATTGTCCCCTATTTCCTCGAGTTATAGGAATCTACAAGGACTTGGGTATGAATCAACAAAGGGCTTGTCTACTCGTTCTCACAGACGGTTCAAATCTGTTTTTTAATCTAAAACTAATATCAAGATATTTTTTAGTCTTAGCTGATAAATACCAATAACAAACTATAACAAATGAAAAAAAATAATGTCTTGGATTTGAGAGAGATGAGAGATAGATAATGAGACATGATATTAGCGTGGTTCATCCCAATTAGGTTCCTACATCCACAAGTGCAATGTCATTTTTATTAAAAATGGATACAAGCTCTGAAGAATCTCTCCAGGGTTTTTTGTATGACCGTTAAGTTAGATCTTTAGGGTCAGGACTTTGCCCCTATTTTCATGGATTTGGGTGATATTTATAGGAGTCACCATGAAAGAAGGAGAGAGATAAGTAGAAGAGATGGTGTGCCTTTATAAGCCAAGCAATTACATCTTTATACATGACAAGGACATATGTAACGATGAGTCAGTCTTAATCAACTGATGGAATTAACCTACGCAAGAGTTAATAGGAATTCTTTATATTCCTACGTATGGCCCATATGCCTGATTGGTCATTAATAACATTAAATTATTCTAGTTGACTGCCTAGCTGACCAAGCACAATACTATTTCGACCAAAGAACCGTTATGCTGACCACACTCAACGAGTGAGATAAGCAACCTACTATGGCATGTGTCATGGTATCATTGCTTCATATCATCTATCATATTTATAATACAAAACCATGCGTCATCATCATCCATGCACCCTCACTTTGGTGTGGCATATAATATATATAACTTTACCAATACCTGAGTTATTAGCATGTGCACTCTCATTTTCGTAATTATGGGAACAATTGTCCACACTCGACCTTTGGTGATGAGTGAAGCTTAGCTTTTAATCGATAAAGTATACTCTTGTTGTGGATATGGTCTTGCATACGTTCACATGGGAGGGCCATCTTTATCAAATTATGCAATTTATTTTATTACTTTTTAGTTAATTTGTTGGTTAAGTCTACGTATTGAAAAATGTTTTCTTATTGAACAAATTTTTAGCATTTAAATAAATTTGGTTGTAATATATATTTGTTTTGATTGAATTTGTTATGAATGAATTTTCTTATAATATTTGTTTTTGATCAACTTTAATGATTTTTTTTTGAATTTGTTTTGAATATTAAAGACTACATAATGATTTTCCCATAATATAAAGAGTGGACAGAAGAGAGTCACAAAGTATCTGATAATCATGTAAAGAGCGCTTGGGAATTTATTAAATATGCAGATAGAAATCTCAATAGTGATAAGATTCTGTGTCTGTGACACCGTTATATAAACAAAAAATTTTAATCTTGAAAATGACCATCCAATGTAACACGTAGCAACATACCACGTAGTCACGGTACTCCCAGCTTGAGAATATGACCAAAACTTGCAAATAGTTAGACTTAGGCTAAAAGACAGGTCGTTAAAGTGCGAAAATGCAAAAAAACCACAAAATGACCCCACAAGAGGCACGAACACCTCGCACAGGTCCAGCGTAACAAGTAGCAACTGACCGCGTAGTCATGGGACTCTCGATTTGAGAATATGACCAAAACTTAAAAATAATTATAGGCTTAAAAACATGCCATTAAAGGGGAAAAAGCAAAATAATCACCAAACGGCCCCACACGAGGCACGAATACCTCACATGAGACCAATGTAACGTGTAGCAATTGATCACGTAGTCACGGGACACCCAATTTGAGAACATGATCAAAACTTTCAAATAGTTAGAATTATGCTTGAAAACATGTTGTTAAAGGGCAAAAATGCAAACAACCACCAAACTGACATACAAGAGGTACGAACACCTCATGCGAGACCAACGTAACACGTAGCAACTGATCATGTAGTCACAGAACTCCTTATTTGGAAATATGAAGAAAATCAACAAATAGTTAGACTTGGGCTTGAAAACGTGGTTTTAAAAGGCAAAAAAGAAAAATAACTCCCAAATGGACTTGTAAAAAAACACCTCACACGGGGCCAATGTAACACGTAGCAACTAACCACTTAGTCATGGGACTCCCAGCTTGAGAATGTGACCAAAACATTTAAATAGTTAAACTTAATCTTGAAAACATACCGTTAAAGGGAAAAATGCAAAAGAACCCCCAAACATCTCCGTAAGAGGTACAAACACATCGCATGGGACTAACGTAACACGTAGCAACTGATAACATAGTCAAAGGGCTCATAGTTTGAGAATGTGATTAAAACTTGCAAATAGTTAGGCTTAGTCTTGAAAACATGTCGTTAAAGGAAAAGAACACAAAATAGCCACCAAACGGCCCCACAAAAGGCACGAAGATCTCGCACAAGACCATCGCAACATGTAGCAACTGACCACGTAATTGCGGGACACCCAGTATGAGAACATGATCAAAACTTGAAAATAGTTATACTTATGTTTGAAAATATGTCGTTAAAGGAGAAAACTCAAAACAACCACCAAAAGGCCCCGCAAGAGGCACAGACACCTAACACAGGACCAACGTAACATGTAGAACTCATTGTGTAGTCACGGGACTCCCGCTTTGAGAATATGACCCAAAATATAAAATAGTTAGACATAGGCTTGACAACATGCCGTAAACCGTGAAAATGCAAAAATAGCTACCAAACGCTTCGCAAGAGGCATGAACACCTCGCACGGGAATAACGTGACATGTAGATTGACTGCTTAGTCACAAGACTCTTGGTTTGAGAATATTATCAAAACTTGCAAATAGTTAGACTTAGGTTGGAAAACATGCCATTAAAGGGTCAAATTGTAAAAAAACCACCAAATGGTCCAGCAAGAGGAATGAACACCTCACACGAACCCAACGTAACACCTAACAACTGATCGTATAGTCACGGGACTCCTGATTTGAGAATATGACCAAAACATGAAAATAACTAGACTTAGGCTTGAAAACATGTCGTTAAAGGGAGAAAACACAAAAAAGCCATCAAACGGCCCCACGAGAAGCTCGAACACCTCACACGGGACCAACGTTAACACGTAGCAACTGAACGCATATTCATGGGACTTCTAGTTTTAGAATATGAGAAAAATAGCAAATAGTTAGACTTAGACTTGAAAACGTGTTGTTAAAGGGCGAAAATGCAAAAAAGCAACCAAACGGCCCCACAAGAGGCACGAACACCTTGCCAGGGACCAACGTAATATGTAGCAATTGACTGAATTATCACAAGACTCTCGATTTTAAAATATGACCAAAACTTGAAAATAGTTAGACTTAGGCTTCAAAACGTGTCGTTAAAGGGCGAAAATGCAAAACAACCACCAAACTGATGCGTATCACTAATCCACGCTTTTTATTATCATATATGCATTCCCATATATTTTCATAAGTAAAAACCTAAAGAAGGGGGCCTATGATACAATTCCTAATTCAGAGTGTCCTCACAATTTTCTACACTTTTAACACATGACATTTTTTCATAAATCAAAAGAGACACCCTAGATTCGAATTATGGGTTAGACCCCAACTTTGTTCATCTTATGAACTACGTGTATTTAATGCAATTTTTGGCTGCGTAGGTGTTCCAAAGTTATTTTTGGGATTCAAGTCCTTTGTTACATACCGTTTGAAACATTTTCAAGTTTTTTTGCAAGCCTAGTTAGAGAAGGAGCATTTGGAACATATTCATGCAAGCATGCATTGTATTTTATTTGTGTTGTATATATTTACGCAAACACGCGTTGTATTATTTTGTGTTGCACATATTCATGCAAGCACGCGTTGTATTTTACTACATATCCATGAAAGCATTCATTAGTTAACTTTTATTGTATTCACCCAAGCATGCGTTAGTTATTTTTATTACATATTTTCTAAATATTTATTACTGTAAATGTCAAGAGGTTTGAAAAATTTACAGGCTTTTTTTGAAAGCTGAAAAAAAAATTTATTTCTTATATTCTTTTATTTTGTCATTGTCTAAAACATTGACCAAATATAATTTTTTAAGTAAAACACATTATTGGTCACGGTCCAAAACTGAAGGACCCCAAATTTTAAAGACTTATAAAAAAATATTAATTTCCCTTTTTAAAGATGCGGAATAGAGATGGCTCAACTTAAACAAATTTTAATTTCATTCCAATTAAAATTAAACTAAACACAAAGTGAAATTAAATTAAACAATTAACACATTTTTCATTTAAACAAATTAACTCAATACAAGTCCTAGAAAGTTGCCTAATCAATTAATTAATTCATTTTTGTAAATTAGGCCAAACCAAATTTTATCTAATAAAATATATGACTTGAATTAAATTAATTAAACATTACCCAAATAAATTTAAGCACCCAATTAAATATACCAATTTTATCTTTTTTACCTAAGCATGCATCTAATGTGATATTTGTAAAAAGATAAAATACGTAAACATCCACTACACCACGATGTACGAGGAAAAACCCACAACGGGAAAAAACCTCGAATGACCCTAGACTTAAGTCCACTAAGTATGGTATTTTTACAAGTACAAGCAAAAATACTTACAATACTCGACTCGACTCCCTTCAAGCCCCGATGCTCCTTCTTGTACCGACCTCCGCTTAGTTGACAATCCCGGACCCCACCGGAACCTTGGAATCCACCAATGAGGCTTTAGGAACAACCGTCAGCCACACATGGTGCCTTTCACCATGTGAGAATGCCGCAGCCAAAACAAACTTCTTCTTCTTTGAGGGATTTAGAAGTAAACCCAAACACTCTTCCAATGGTAGAGATAAAATCGGTGCCAAAACTCCAAGCAAAGTATATATATTACGGAACTTGGATAAACTAAACAAATGGGTGAAAGAAAGTGTTTTTCAATTAATGTTCTTGAAATGCAAACACTTAAACATGAAATTTTGAACATAGGAATTTTCTCTCCAAAATGTTCTCTCTAAAAGTGTTTTAGAAAATGTCAAAAGTTGGTTTTTCAAACATGGTTCCCGCACATATAACTTCTGTCAAAAGTTAGTGGGAAAGGTGAGTGGAAATATGGTAAAAACTGCTCAAAACTGCCAAAGAAATTTTCCTCCTGAAATCTCGTTCGAGCGAAATTTTTGTTCAAACGAAGTCTCGTTCGAACGACCCTTCTAACGAAGTTCCAGTGGCCAATTGGGAAATCTCGTTGGCAAACTAGTTCGAACAAAATTCTCGTTCGAACGATAATTTCGAACGAACTTCCAGAATGTATAAAAATTCAGTTTTAGCCCAGAAACTTTATTTTAAAGTTTTAAAGAAACTTTTTGAAAATAAACAACATCTTAAACATAAATTACACCGAATATAAATTTTTCCAAGCTTATATATATATATTTAAAATGCATTCATACCTTAGGAGAAATGGAACCAATGTTGTTGACGTAGAAACAAGGCACAACAAACTCGGCATTTGAAGAAGCTTTATGAACTTGGACGCTACGTCTTACACGTCATAGGCTTGAAAGGATAACCTTGAACACTATCCAATGACTCAAATGTTTTTGTCCGTAATTGAGCCAAAACTACATTAAGACTCAATCAGAGAATTGTATCCTTACAAATCTCCCCCATTGTCTATTCCGGGACAAAAACCAAATAAAAATCCTAAAGGTCTGTCAAGCTCTACTAGACTCAAAACATCCCACGAAAACTTGACTCAATACCCAAGGATCAAAATCTTTGCCGGAGAAAGTTGCCATTTAGAATAATTCTTGCACACTTAAGCAAACTATCAAACTCATATGGAATATCGAAAGATTATAAATGCATGTAGAATAAATACTCCCCCTAAATTCATTCATCCCTTTGACAAATGTGATCTATCTAAGAAGGCCGCGAGTTAAATCTCATAAGCATAGAAAAGATTATAACAGGATTATATACCATTTCTCCCCTATCATTCTCCCCCTTTTTGTTCAGGAATAGACAAAGGATAAAAGAACTAATAAACAAGATGATGCAGAAGGTGATAAGAACATGAAAGCATATGGGAAACAAAGCAATAAGTAATCCATACAAAGAAAAAGGATACCAACTAAGATGCAATAAAATGATACCAATATAATACATGAGATATTAAGCATGTGATATCAACAAAAATGCAACAAGATAGATACCAATTATGAAGTAGAAGCATAGATGGACTATAAAGCAAGGCAAAGACAAAAAAAAAATTATCATATATATACATACGCTAAAATATACCAATACTGACACGCACATATATATAGATATAAACACCACACAAGACACAAAATAAAATAAGCTTTTCACACTCGTATGGCAAAAATGTGTCATATGGAAATGGAAGTGTAGTGGTGTGAACTAGTAACTATTAAATTTAGACCCAAATACTTCAAACATGTTCACGTAGTTCTCATTTGATTGCAAACTTTATCAAATTTGAATATGACCTTATGTGACAATATAAATTGAACTCATTGAACAAACATACACAATGCATACAAGCCTAGAGCTTTGATGATTCTACAAACCAAATAGAGTCATGAAATTGAAAGAACAACTAGGATAAATTGACACTGTGCAAACTATTGATATACCATCCAATCTCCCTCAATAAGCATATATATTTTTGAATGAATATATCAATTAAAAATAAGCCATTGGAAATTATTTTTTTTAATGCCATATTTTATTTTTAGGCCTTTGGACCACGTATTTATTTTAGGTCCATTCCAAACGGTGGCTTACTTTTCGCAAAGGATAATAATTCCTTTCGGAGCCTTTACCCATGCACATTTATATATGTAATATTTTATATCTCACAAATCTCATGTGCAACGAATTTTGACATGCACTCGTCCTCCTATGTCACAAATATGTAGATGACAAGATTGGAAGGAGAACACCTCACAAAGCTCAAATATAACATGTGACGATTAAATTTCAAAAGAGCTCGTGCTTGTGTGAATAAGCAACACAAAATCCAACTACTCCATGTAATCATGGTAATGAACATTTTAAGGATTAACAATCTTAACCAAAAGTTCTAGCCACATGGGAGCAAAAAATTAGGGATTCTAACACAAGTATATGCCACATAGAGTGTGTCAAACTAAAATACACACAAAATAAAAATCTTTTTGAGTTTTTGAAAATTTTAATCAAAAGTAAAAATATTTACTCAAAAGACAAACAAAAACCATTTGTATCTTACATTAATCCTAAATTACTAAACAAATAAAATGGAAATGATAAACAAAAATCTTTTGTATTTTTCATTTAATGCAAATTAAAAAGAAATACAATACAAAAGATAAACAAAAATCATAATTCTAGTATGTGATTAAGCATGGAGCATAGACTAGAAAATGATTAAAACAAGCATACATTTAGCATGATAATATAACACGAAGTACAAAAGCTAAAGTATGAAAACAGCTAACACATTCAACCTTTAGATTTAGCAAGGGAGGAAGCATGTGAAAGTAAATGAGAATAAAAAAAACTATTTTGTAAAGCTACCAAGTCAGATATCCAAACCCAAACTAATGACGAATGATGATCTCGGGGTGTAGGAATCTTAGCTACCTCGGTTGCCTTATGTAGGGTTTTTCTAGGACCTCGTTTAAGATCAAATTATTTTTCCTACGATGACCTTTTCGACCACAATGTGAACACCTAAAGTCACAGCGAAAAGATTTACCCAAGGAGTGATCTCTAAAGATTTTCCTAGATGATTCAACTAAAACATTGGTTTTGTCTTTATGAGTTGATTCATTACAAGTATCGAAGCCTAAACCACACGTCTCATTTTTAATTTGGACCATTCCTAATATTTTATCTAGTTTCTCTGAACGACATTCCAAATCAAATTTGACTTTACTAGAGTCTTTTAATTTATTTTCTAATTCTAAAATTCCAGACTCTAACAAAACATTTTTCTCTTCAAACTCGAGAAAATACTTTTTCAAGGATTCCATTAAACCCCTAAGGCTATCTCTCTCGCCTTCTATATATTCAATCTTCTCTCAAAGAGATCTCTCTCGTGTCCTATGTTCTTCCACAAACGCACTATCATCAACGACCTTGACACGCTCTTTTAAACTAGCTTCTAACTTCAAATTTGCTATTTTTAATTTAATAAATTCTTCATATAATTCTTGAAAAGTATTTTGAAGTTCACTCACATTAACCTCTTCTTCATGTTCACTCTCTCTTTCTTCTTCACTCACACTACCATAAAAAATAAGGGAATCATAAACTTTGACCTCAGAAGTGTCATGTGTTTGTGTATCTTCATGGTAAGATTCATTATCAGTGCTCACATGACCAGCCATAAAAGCCACAAGGTTGGGCTTAGTGGGTGAATCAGGTCCCTCTTCCTTATCACTATCACTAAGGGTCGCATTATATGAAATGGGTTGCTTACCCTCTCTCCTTAGTTTAGTAGGGCACTCAAAATCCCTATGGGCATACCCTTCACAACCAAAACACCTATTTGACTCATCCCTATTTAAATTTTGTTTAGGAGTTTTAGGGATATTTTCGGCTTTGTCTTGCTTAGAATTTTCAAATTTCTTAAAATCATTTTCAAATTTATCTTTGTTAAATTTAAGAAATTTTTGAAATTTCCTAGTAAACAAAGCCATATCTTCCGAGTCACTCTCACTTTCACTCTCTACTACTCGTTTTTCCTCTTTTCAGGCTTTTAAAGCAACTCCCTTTTCTATTTTCTTTTCAGTTTTAGAGGGAAACATGTCTAGTTCATGGGTTTATAAATCACCTACGAGCTCTTCTAATTTCGTAGAGGCTAAAGTTGGTAAAGAATTTAAAATGGTCACTTTTGGAATAAATCTATCGGGAAGGGACCTTAAAATTTTCTTTACAACTCGATTATCAAGTATTTTCTCTCCCAAATTAAAAGATGAATTAACTATATCGGAAAGTCTAGCATTAAATTCATCAAAAGTTTCTTTTTCGTTCATTTTGATGGTTTCAAATTGAGTGGTGAGGTTTTGGAGTTTAGAAGCTTTCACGACACTGGTTCCTTCATGAGTGAGATGTAAAATATCCCAAGCTTATTTAGCGGTTTCACACATCATAATTCGTCAGAATTAATCCGGTGTGACCGCGCTAAACAAAGCATTTAAAACTCGAGAATTAAAATTAGATAGTTTAAATTCATTCTCACTCCATCTATCAGCGGGTTTGGGAACACGCTCATTATCTACTAAATGTGTAGGTGGGGACCACTCGTTAATGATAGATAACCAAACTCTCTCGTCGATATATTTTAGTGTCGATTTCATTCGCGTTTTCCAATACGCGTAGTTAGAACCATCAAAATAGGGAAATTTGAAAATGGGGAAAATTTCATTTTAGCCAAAAATATTTAAAGGATCTTTAACGAAGTAATTTATCGTTTTGGCTCTGATACCAATTTGAAGGACCCCAAATTTTAAAGACTTATAAAAAATTATTAATTTCCCTTTTTAAAGATGCGGAATAGAGATGGCTCAACTTAAACAAATTTTAATTTCTTTCAAATTAAAATTAAACTAAACACAAAGTGAAATTAAATTAAATAATTAATACATTTTTCACTAAAACAAATTAACTCAACCCAGGTCCTAGAAATTTACCTAATTAATTAATTAATTCATTTTTGTAAATTAGGCCAAACCAAATTTTATCCAAATAAAATTAATGACTTGAATTAAATTAATTAAACATTACCCAAATAAATTTAAGCACCCAATTAAATTTACCAATTTTATCTTTTTACCTAAGCAATCATTTAATATGATATTTGAAAAAAGATAAAATACGTAAACATTCACTACGCCGCGATGTACGAGGAAAAACCCACAAAGGGAAAAAACCTCGGACGACCCTAGCCTTAAGTCCACTAAGTATGGTATTTTTACAAGTACAAGAAAAAATACTTACAAGACTCGACTCGACTCCCTTCAAGCCCCGATGCTCCTTCTTGTACCGACCTCCGCTTAGTTGGTAATCCCGGACTCCACCGGAACCTTAGAATCCACCAATGAGGCTTTAGGAACAACCGTTGACCACACATGGTGCCTTTCACCATGTGAGAATGCCGCAGCCAAAACAAACTTCTTCTTCTTTGAGGGGTTTAGAAGTAAACCCAAACACTCTTCCAATGGTAGAGATAAAAATGGTGCCAAAACTCCAAGCAAAGTATATATATTAAGGAACCTGGATAAACTAAATAAATGGGTGAAAGAAAGTGTTTTCAATTAGTGTTCTTGAAATGCAAACACTTAAACATGAACTTTAAAACATAGGAATTTTATCTCTAAAATGTTCTCTCTAAAAGTGTTTTAGAAAATGTCAAAAGTTGGTTTTTCAAACATGGTTCCCGCACATATAACTTCTGTCAAAAGTTAGTGGGTAAAGGTGAGTGGAAATATGGTAAAAACTGCTCAAAACTGCCAAAGAAATTTTCCTCCTGAAATCTCGTTCGAGCGAAATTTTTGTTCAAACGAAGTCTCGTTCGAACGACCCTTCTAACGAAGTTCCAGTGGCCAATTGGGAAATCTTGTTGGCAAACTCGTTCGAACGAAATTCTCATTCGAACAAAAAACTCGTTCGAACGACAATTTCGAACAAACTTCCAGAATGTATAAAAATTCAGTTTTAGCCCATAAACTTTATTTTAAAGTTTTAAAGAAACTTTCTGAAAATAAACAACAGTTTAAACAAAAATTATACCTAATACAAATTGTTCCGAGCTCCTATATATATTTAAAATGCATTCATACCTTAAGAGCAATGGAACCAATGTTGTTGACGTAGAAACAAGGCACAACAAACTCGACATTTGATGAAGCTTTATGAACTTAGCCACTACGTCTTCAACTAACACGTCATAGGCTTGAAAGTATAAAGTTGAACACTATCCAATAACTCAAATGTTTTTGTCCGGAATTGAGCCAAAGCTACATTAAGACTCAATCGGAGAATTGTGTCCTTACAAAAATCGTGAATAATAGGGTGACCAACAAAACTGAAATTTAATTGGCCAAGATCCAAAACCATGATCAATCGGGTGACAAAAAATTAATTGTTCACGATCCAAAATTGTGACAAATATGGCGACTTGAAAAATAAAATTTATTTGGTCACAGTCCAAAATATGACCAATTGGGTCACCATCATAAATAAAAGATATATAGTCACGGATTTGGATCGTGACCATGTGTTTGACCACTTAAACATGTCACACTGGGGTGATGATTTTGGATCGTGACCAATACTTTCAAATTTTTAATTGGCAATGGTTCGAACGATGACCACCAATGATGTAATGGCCACCAATTTGAACTGTGACCCACGTCCTACCCTATAGGTCATGACTTTGGACCGTGACACCCAGATTTGTCATAGTCGATATTGTCACGATTTTGGACCATGACCCATAGGTGTGGTCAGGGTCCAAAATCATAACCATTTGTGATATATGGTGTAGTGACTCAGGGTTGAAGAAAGACGTGTTTATGTTATTTGGAATTTTATAGGCATACGTACGGTAGCATTTTGGGGGTATAACGTAAGGATTTCAAATTTTTTAATTATAGATAATTGAATTATTAACGTTTGTGGGATAGTTTCGTTGTTTTTGAATTTTTAATAAATTTTTATGAATATTTTACTAGCACTACACAAGGCTGGAATTCTAGGCTGGTGATTTTGGGTTTGGGATTTGTGTTGTGTTTGTATGGTCAGGATTATCATATAGAGTCTTGTCAATTCTTGGACCTAGATGGAAGTGTATCGGGGGGTTCCTGGTTTGGATTTTTCTTGCAAGACATCCATGCAAGGAGTCTATGGAAGGTAGGGGCTGGTAGTAATTGTTTATTATCAGCAGATTCTTAGAATATGTTTGAAATCTATTTAGTCGGTAGTTATATTATTATGTTAATCCTTGTAAAATTTAGGTGTGAGATGATACCTAGATTTGGAGATCCTTTGGAGTTTAGGCAAGTGTAATATATAATCGAATATAGTTAACCTATGTATTAAGTAATATTAAAAGAGACTTTATTTGTAACCCGTTTATGTAGCGTTATATGTATTGGTTTAAACCGGGTTGCAAATGGTTATGTTAAATTTTTTGTTTCATGTGCAAACATATCATGCGTGTATGGTCATTGGATACGTAATATGAGGATATTTTATGGGGCGCGTATGATGTCGACCGTACTAGTACCTCAGTGATACACAAGATCTTTACCTTGATCATTTTTACCCCAAACACTGCATTTTGAAATGACCCGTTGTATCTCAATAGGATTAATGAGGGGATCCCATAATATATCCTGGGTTATGGGGCCATATTATTGGTTTGAAGGTGTAGTGATTATATCTTATTGAGGCTTTGAGGTTATAGATATGCGAAAACTTATAATTATAGCTAATACACGTGAGGGATCCCCGAAAGGAATATGGATAGGACTTCGTTATGTGTGGGCTTAAGATTTGCCTATTTTTATGTACGTAATTGGGATAATACTTACATGGAGGTTAGACGTAGAAATTGTCATCCTCGAATTTATGTACTTCCATATTGCCTTACTTTAGTTGCTTGTACTGGTTTATATTTTATACTAGTTGCATATACGATTTATACTAGACATGTATAATTATAAACTTATGAAATGAGATTTTTGCTAAACATATACTGGAGACGTATATACTACATTAGTGGCATGAGATTTGTATGGACTGATAGAATTGAGATACATTTTTAGTTTCGTACCTAAAGACTGTTAGAGATACCTTCATTAGTTCCAAACATGAGTTTATGATTAGAGATTGCCATAAAATAAATGATTTTTTATGCAAGAGATTAAATTAAGAATTAGAAAGTAAATAATATTGAATTAAGAGATGAACTTTATTAACATGGGTCACATATAGGATTGGGAGTAGAACCGCGTGTTTATTTTAGGTTGTTTGGGTTGGGTAACTTAAATGACTTAAAACCCAATTAAAATGGGAAGAAGATGCATTATTATTATTATTATTATTATTATTATTATTATTATTATTATTATTATTATTATTATTATTATTATTATTATTATTATTATTATTATTATTATTATTATTATTATTATTATTATTATTATTATTATGGACACAAATTTCCAATTGAGTCCTTTGTAGTTTAGCTCAATTCTGAAAAAAAATGTTTATGTCATAGGATAGTTTTAAATTGTATCTATTCAAGCCAATGACTTATTTATTGAAGACGTAGTGGCCAAGATATTAAAAGCTCCATCAAATGCCGTGTGTATTGTGCCTCGTTTTTATGTCATCAACATGGTTCCATTGCTCCTAAGGTAGGAATGCATTTTAATATATATATAGGAGCTTGGAACAATATTTATATGGGTGTACTTTATTTTTAAACTGTTGTTTACTTTCAAAACTTTTCATTAAAACTTTAAAACAAAGTTTCTAGGCTAAAAATATAATTTTCAACATTTTGGAAGTTCGTTAGAAATTGTCGTTCGAACGAGTTTGTCGTTCGAACGAGTTTGCCAACGAGATTTCCCCATTGGCCACTGGAACTTCGTTAGAAGGGTCGTTTGAACGAGACTTCGTTCAAACGAAATCTCGTTCGAACGAGATTTTCGGCGGGAAATTAAAATTGCAGTTTTTGAGAAGTTTTTCCCATGTCTCCAGTCACCTTTACCCATTAACTTTTGAACTGACGTAAGAGGTACGGGAACTAACATTTTTAACTTAAACTTTTCATAACCTTCCATCTCCAAAAAGAGAGTTTGAGAGCAAAAAATCAAAGAACAAAAAGTTCACGTTTGAGTGTTTATTTATCAAGAAAAATCCTTTAAACACTTTATTTTCACTCATATTTTTTATTCCAAGTTCAAATATATATATAATTTCTTGGAGTGTTTTGGCACCGGGTTTTACTCTACCGATTGAAGAGTTTGTTTGGGTTTCCTTCTAAATCCCTCAAAGAAGAAGAAGCTTATTTTTGCTGCGGCATTCTCACATGGTGAAATGCACCATGTGTGGTTGACGGTGTACCTATGTCTCATTGGTGAAGTCCAAGGTTTCGATGGAGCTCTGGGGTTATCGACTAGGCGGAGGTGTTACAAGAAGACGCGTCAAGGCTTGAAAGGGGTCGAGTCGAGGAAGTAAGTCATCTATCTTGTAATTATAAAATCATATTTAGTGGACTTAAGGCTAGGGTCGTCCGAGGTTTTTTCCTTTGTGGGTTTTTCCTCGTACATCGCGGCGTAGTGGATTAATTGTTTATTTTATCTTTTGCAAATTCACCTAGAACGCATGCTTAGGTAAAAATATAAAATTTTGTTTAAATCTCTACTTACTTAATTTGGTGCTAAATTGCTTTGGTTAACGTTTCATTAATTTATTTCAAGTCAATCACTTAATTTGATAAAATTGGTTTGGCCTAACTTGGTAATATTGAGAATATGACAGGCAAATTTCTAGGAGTTGAAGTTAATTAATTTGGTTTAAGTCAAACTTAAATTGTGTGTGTGTTTTAATTTCTTTTCACGTTGTTTAATTTTAATTTAGAAGAAATTAAAATTTGTTGTTTTTGTGAACCATCTCCAACTTCCGCATCTATAAAAGGAAATTACTTTTTGAAGTAATAAGACTTTAGAAATTGGGGGTCCTATCGCACTTTTCAAATTGGCATCAGAGCCAAAATGATAAATTACTTCGTTAAAGATCCTTTAACTATTTTTGGATAAAATTGAATTTCCCCATTTTTAAAATTTCGTATTTTCGATGGTTCTAATTACGCGTATCGGAAAGCGCGAATGAAATCGACACTAAAATCTATCGATGAGAGAGTTTGGATGTCTATTGTTAACGGGTGGTCCCCACCTACTTATTTAGTAGATAATGAGCGTGTTCCCAATCACGCCGATAGATGAAGTGAGAGCGAATTTAAACTTTCAAATTTTAATTCTCATGGTTTAAATGCCTTGTTTAGCACGGTCACACCGGATGAATTCCGACGCATTATGATGTGTGAAACCGCTAAAGAAGCTTGGAATATTTTACAACTCACTCATGAAGGAACAAGTGTCGTTAAAGCTTCAAAACCTCACCACTCAATTTGAAACCATCAAAATGAACGAAAAAGAAACTTTTGATGAATTTTATGCTAGACTTTCCGATATTATTAATTCATCTTTTAATTTGGGAGAGAAAATACCCGATAACCGAGTAGTAAAGAAAATTTTAAGGTCCCTACCCGATAGATTTATTCCAAAAGTGATCGTTTTAAATTCTTTACCCACTTTAGCCTCTACGAAATTAGAAGAGCTCGTAAGTGATTTACAAACCTATGAACTAGACATGTTTCCCTCCAAAACTGAAAAGAAAGTAGAAAAAGGCGTTGCTTTGAAAGCCCGAAAGGAGGAAAAACAAGTAGAAGAGAGTGAAAGTCATAGTGACTCGGATGACATGGCTATGTTTGGTAGGAAGTTTCATAAATTTTTTAAATTTAACAAAGATAAATTTAAAAATGATTTTAAGAAATTTGAAAGTTCTAAGCATGACAAAGCCGAAAAGATCCCTAAAACTGTTAATGAAAATTTAAATAGGGACGAGTCAAATAAGTGTTACGGTTGTGAGGGTTTTGGCCATAGGGAGAGAGAGTGCCCCACTGAACTAAGGAGAGAGAGTAAGCAACCTATTTCATATAATGCGACCCTTAGTGATAGTGATAAGGAAGAGGGACCCGATTCCCCCACTAAGCCCAACTTTGTGGCTTTTATGGCTAGTTATGTGAGCTCCGATAATGAATCTTCCCATGAATATATTCAAACACATGACACTTCCGAGGTCAAAGTTTATGATTCCCTTGTTTTTTATGGTAGTGAGAGTGAAGAAGAGAGAGAGAATGAAAATGATGAGGTTGATGTGAGTGAACATCAAAATTCTTTTCAAGAACTTAATGAAGAATCTATTAAATTGAAAAGAGCTAACTTGAAGTTAGAAGCGAGTTTAAGAGAACGTGTCAAGGTTATTGATGATAGTGTGTTGATTGAAGACCTTAGGACACGTGATAGGACTCTTTGAGAGAAGCTTGAGTATATAGAAGGCGAAAGAGATAGCCTTAGAGGTCTAATGGAATCCTTGAAAAAGGATCTTCTCGCATTTGAAGAGAGAAATGTTTTATTAGAGTCTAACATCCTAGAATTAGAAAATAAATTAAAAGACTCTAGTAACATCAAATTTTATTTGGAGTGTAGGTACGAAAATCTAAATAAAATCTTAGGCAATGTCCAAATCAAAAATGACACTTGTGGTTTAGACATCGATACTTGTAATGAATCAACTCATAAAGCCAAAACCAATGTTTTAGTAGAATTTCCTAGGAAAACCTTTAGAGATCACTCCTTAGGTAAATCTTTTCGCCGTGACTTTAGGTTCTCACATTGTGGTAGAAAAGGTCATATTAGGAAAGTTTGTTTTGATCTTAAACGAGGTCCTAGAAAATTCCAAAGTAAGGCAACCGAGGTAGCCAAGATTCCTACACCTGGAGATCGTCATTTGACATTAGTTTTGGTTAGGAGATCCGACTTGGTTGCTTTACAAAGCAGGATTTTTTATTCTCATTTACTTTCACATGCTTCCTCCCTTGTTAAATCTAAAGGTTGAATGTGTTAGTTATTTTCATACTTTAGCTTTTGTACTTCATGATATATTATCATGCTAAATGTATTCTTTTTTAGTCATTTTCTAGTCTATGCTCCATGCTTAATCACATGCTAGAATAATGATTTTTGCTTATCTTTTGTATTATATTTCTTTCGTTTTAGTTTGCATTAAATGAAAAATGCAAAAATATTTTTTGTTTATCATTTGTGTTTTAATTTTTGTTTGTTAATTTTAGATTAATGAAAAATACAAATGATTTTTGGTTTGTCTTTTGAGTAGATTTTTATTTTTGGTTAAAATTTTTTCAAAAAACTCAAAAAGATTTTTGTTTGTGTATTTTAGTTTGACACACTTTATGTGGCATATACTTGCATTTGAATCCCATCTTTTACGCTCCCATGTGGCTAGAACTTTTGGTTAAGATTACCAATCCTTATTATATTCCTTGCCATGCTTACATGGAGTAGTTGGATTTTGTGTTGATTAAATGGATTCTATTTTTTATATACCTCAATTCACACATGCATGAGCTTTTTTGAAATTTAACTTCATATGTATATTCGAGCTTTGTGAGGTGTTCTCCTACCAATATAGTCATCTACTAATTTGTGACCTAGGAGGACTAGTGCATGTCAAAATCCGTTGCACGTGAGATTTGTGAGATATAAAAAAATGATATATATGAATGTGCATGGGGAAGGGATCCGAAAGTATTTATTATCATTTGCGAATAGTAAGCCACCATTTGAAATGGACCTAAAAGAAATACGTGGTCCAGAGTCCTAAAAATATAATAATGGCATTAAGAAGAAAAATAATTGCCAAGGCATATGTTTAATTGATATTATCATTCAAAATAATAATATATACTTATTGGGGGAGATTGGATGGTATATCAACGGTTTGCACAATGTCCATTTATCCTAGTTGCGTTTTCAATGTCATGACTCTATTGGTTTGTAGAATCATCAACATGCTAGGCTTGTATGAATTGTGTATGTTTGTTCATTGATTTCAATTTATATTTTCACATGAGGTTATATTCAAATGTGATGAAGTTTTCAATCAATTGAGAACACTGTAAACATGTTTTAAGTATTTGGGTCTAAATTTAATTGTTACTAGTTCACACCCCTACACTTCCATTTCCACGTGACACATTTTTTCCATACGAGTGTGGGAAGTTTATTTTATTTTGTATCATTTGTGTGTTTATATCTATATATACTTGCATGTGCATTATTGGTATATTTAGTCTATGTATATATATGATATTTTCCTGTCTTTGCCCTGCTCTCTAGTCCATCTATGCCTTAATTCATAATTGGTATCTATCTAGTTGCATTCTTTGTTGATATCACATGCTTAATACTTTATGTATCATATTGGTATCATTTTCTTGCATCTTAGTTGGTATCCGTTATTATTTGTTGGACTAGTTATGATTGTTTTGCCCATCTGCTTTTATGTTCTTATCACCTTATGCATCATGTTTAAATTAGTTTTATCCTTTGTCTATTCCTGAACAAAAGGGGGGAGAATGATAGGGGGAGAAATGGTATCTAAACCTATTATAATCGTATCTTAGTTTGGGAGATTTAACTTAGGGGGAGTCACTATCTTCTTAGGTTGATCATTATTTGATAAAGGGGAGAATTAATTTAGGGGGAGTATTTATTTATCTTAATTGTATTTAATATTCTTGATATTCCCTATAAGTTTGATAGTTTGCTTAAGTGTGCAGGAATTCTTCCAAGTGGCAACTTTCATCATCGACAAAGATATTGATCCTTGGGTCTTGTGTCAAGTATTGGGTGGGATTGTTTTTGAGTCTAGTGAGCTTGACGGCCCTTTAGGATTTTTGTTTGGTTTTTGTCCCGGAATAGCCAAAGGGGGAGATTTGTAAGGACAAAAATTTTCAATTGAGTCCTTTGTAGTTTTGGCTCAATTTCGGACAAAAACGTTTATGTCATAGGATAGTTTTAAATTGTATCCATTCAAGCCTATGACATGTTTGTTGAAGACGTAGCGGCTAAGATAGTAAAAGCTCCATCAAATGTCGTGTATTGTGCCTCATTTCTACATCATCAACATGGTTCCCTTGCTCCTAAGGTATGAATGCATTTTAATATATATATATATATATATATATATAGGAGCTCAGAGCAGTATTTATATGGGTGTACTTTATTTTTAAACTGTTGTTTACTTTCAGAAAGTTTCATTAAAACTTTAAAACAAAGTTTCTGGGCTAAAAATATAATTTTCAACATTCTGGAAGTTCGTTCAAAATTTTTGTTCGAACGAGAATGTCGTTCGAACGAGTTTGCCAATGAGATTTCCCCATTGGCCACTGAAACTTCGTTCGAATGAGATTTTCGGCGGGAAATTAAAATGGCAGTTTTTGAGCAGTTTTTCCCATGTCTCCACTCACCTTTAAAACTTCGTTCCTTTTACCCACTAACTTTTGAACTGACTTAAGAGGTGAGGGAACTAACATTTTTAACTTAAATTTTTCATAACCTTCCATCCTCAAAAATAGAGTTTGAGAGCAAAAATTCAAAGAAGAAAAAGTTCGCGTTTGAGTGTTTATTTTTCAAGAAAAATCCTTTAAACACTTTGTTTTCACCCATATTGTTTTTTCCAAGTTCAAATATATATATATATATCATTGCTTGAAGTGTTTGGCATCGGGTTTTACTCTACCGATTGAAGATTTCGTTTGGGTTTCCTTATAACTCCCTCAAAGAAGAAGAAGTTTGTTTTTGCTGCGGCATTCTCACATGGTGAAAGGCACCATGTGTGGTTGACGGTGTACCTATGTCTCATTAGTGAAGTCCAAGGTTCTGGTGGAGCTCCAGGGTTGTCGACAAGGTGGAGGTGTTTACAAGAAGACGCGTTAAGTCTTGAAAGGGGCCGAGTCGAGGAAGTAAGTCATCTGTTTTGTAATTGTAAAGCCATATTTAGTGGATTTAAGGCTAGGTCCGTCTGAGGTTTTTTCCCGTTGTGGGTTTTTCCTCGTACATCGCGGCGTAGTGGATTAATTATTTATTTTATCTTTTGCAAAATCACCGAGAACGCATGCTTAGGTAAAAAGATAAAATTTGGTTTAAGTCTCTACTTACTTAATTTGGTGCTAAATTGATCTAGGTAACGTTTAATTAATTTATTTCAAGCCAATCACTTAATTTGATAAAATTGGTTTGGCCTAACTTTGTAATATTGAAAATATGACTTAAGCAGATTTCTAGGACTTGAAGTGAATTAATTTGGTTTAAGTGAAATTTAAATTGTGTATGTGTTTTAATTTATTTTCACGTTGTTTAATTTTAATTTAGAAGAAATTAAAATTTGTTGTTTTTGTGAACCATCTCCCGCTTCCGCATCTATAAAAGGAAATGAATTTTTGAAGTAATAAGACTTTAGAAATTAGGGGTCCTATCGCACTTTTCATTATTATTATTATTATTATTATTATTATTATTATTATTATTATTATTATTATTATTATTATTATTATTATTATTATTATTATTATTATTATTATTATTATTATTATTATTATTATTACTACAACAACTACTACTACTACTACTAATACTAATACTAATACTATTGTGGACGAACTTCAGTTAAATTCTTATTCTTTGTAAACTTATTATTTACGTTGATGTGGAATACGTTTTTCACAGGTTTTAGACTATCCTGATTGCCATAGACATGGGTTGATCATTGGAGATGTATCTCTAGCGACGTTCTATTCATCATTCCTAGGATGTAGATGTCGAGCAGTGTAGCTGATATACTTCTTTTATTAATCTATGTTTCAAGAGGCCATGTATTTATTTTAGTTTTCATATTTTGTACAGGCGGTACTTTTATATTGTGTAAACGATATTTTTACTCAAGAGTTGGAGGTATTTGTGTCGAAAATTGAATGGTATGAGAGATGGAGTTCATTTATTGAGTATTTTTATTGTCTCACATTACCATACTTGTTCAATTTTATTTATTTTGTGATGCTGAGAATGTTACGAAATATTTTTTATTATCGTAAGTTTTTTAATGAACCTGGTCAACCTATTTGATGAATTTTATAGGGTATCACACATATCCCCAAACATAAAAGCATCAAGATCATTAAGACTATATCCCCTATCATAAAGTATGAATAGTATGCATGAATATCCCCTATATCCCCATTCTAAAAAATATCATATCAAAATTATCTCACCCTTTTTGTCACGGAATAAGACAAAAGAAACCACAAAATAATTAAGCATAAGATAAAATTTGGTATAGAACATGTGAAATAGAAGATATATAGGGAGGAAACACACAAGGATCAAATAAAAAATAACAGGAAATAAATCGAATGTCTGGAAATAGAAAATCGTGCACAGGGGGCTGAAATGAGTCATGTGAACAGATGCGTACACATTGTAATCTTTTGGCCATACGCACAAAACTAAGCAGAATGACGCAAAACCAACAATTAAAGAAACCATGCAAACAGGTGTTGTGAAACCAGATATTTTTCAAATAAAAAGGTTTTTATATGATTAACACAATTAATATGTGATCACTTCATTATCTTCTCTCTAATGTACTTGAGATTAAAACAAGCACTCAATAAGGAAAACATTAACCATGCCCGAGAAAAATGAAGATCCCAATCAATAAATCATCAACATAAACCTGTAATACAAGCAAGCCCATCATCGCATGCTAAAGAAAACATCCAAACAAGATCATATCACAAGCATCAAGAGAAGTTCAAACAACTAACCATAAGAAGTTCAAAACTCAACCATACAAACATCATCATATCAACCAATATGATATTTTTCTTATACTTTAGTAACTATTTTACAAAAGTAAAGTAAATTTTTTTAACATTATATGCTGAAAACTAACACACCTAAACCAACCCTAGAGATCGATAAACCTTCCATAAAGCATGACTCTAAACCCAACACCCTTTTCCCTAAAATGTGGGAGGTTTAGTCGATTAAACCTTTGTTTTAGTCGACTAAAAGTAGTTTAGCCAGCTAAACATTTTGACAGTCAACAAAACCCTTGAGACAGTCAACTAAAACTCAACCGTGCAGAGTTTATAGCGACTATACCTGACTTTTAGTCGACTGAAATTCTCACATTTCTAGAAGTAATTTTAGTAAAACCCTCCAACCTTTTGTCCCAATAAATTAACTCTCCCAACCTGATTACCATCCTTTTTACCAATATTTGGATACCTCCTAACACTATAAATAAGACTCTCTACCTTGATCACAAATCACCGAGCTTCAACCCAAGCTTGTGTCTTACTACTTGATATTTCTAAGAGACAAACCAAATTCCCTAAATGTGAAATTCAAACCCAAATCTCCATTGAAGTAAAGCTTAAAACTTCAAACCCATTATATCCAAGTTTCAAACCAAACCCATTGAATCCATTTTCTTGATAATCCTAGAAATGATTATTTTTAGAGAGAGAAAGTTCCACCCATTTTACAAGATTGATTTTAAACAAAAAATGCATCCAAATGCGGACTTGTGTTTCAAAGCGATTTAACCACAAAATCTCTCTTGAACAAAGTTATCCTAAATAATATGTGTGCTTAGAGATTAAACCCATATTTCCTAAGACATAGATGCAAAACCAAATACCCCCTTGAGAAAAATACATGGGAACTATTATTGGTTTAGGTTTCTAGAAAGAGAAAGTAAACATATTTCACCATTATTTTAGTAAAGTAACTTTTCTTTACATTTCGACTACCGATCTTGTACTATTTATAATGGTTGAACATCATTTTATCTTCATGACCGGTAATGCCATTGTTACGGGTAATCAAGGTGTGCCCTTGAGCTATTATGTGGGTACTGTGAGGTTCTGATTTCACCATTGATGAACTAGAGATTGTAAAGTTCTCGAGTATTGTCCCAAGTGTGGACATAGGTAGGGACGACCAATACTAAAACCACGATTTGAAAAATTCCTCTAAACCATATATCCTCCATAACTATATTTACATTATTTCTTTATTTTAATGTTCTTAATACTTAAATTGATTAAATGTGAACGTGAATGTGAATGTATATGGATTCAAGATAACAATGGAGAAGTCATTTTATCAACAAACTAAGAAAATGTTTTTACTAAGTTGCAATCTTTATAAAATGACAATGAAAACAAAGAAAGAAATGTTAATTTGTGAAAAGTTAAATAAATGTCGTAATCCCAATTCATCCCCTCCCCCCCAAGGAGATTATTTCGGGCCAACAATTGGTATCGAAGCCTATCTCATATATACTTGTTTTGAAAAATTATATTTTGAGTTTAAAGATCACATCTAAATGAGGGGATTTATGAAAAAATGATATGTTCAAGAAGATGGATGTTGTTTGAAGAAATAAATATCCCCTGTAATACCCCGCCCTTGAAAAAAATAAGTATTTAATGATAATTGAATTCTTTTATTCAAAGGTAAATTTGAGGAATAAATATATAAGGGAATTACGCCAAATGGCATAAAACGTGATGCATTACGAAGAGTAATCAAGGAGAAAAATCCCACGTCGCATGGTTCGCATGAATGCGTATTTAAATTCTGATAGTCCTAGTAAGTATGTGGATTAAGTTTGATGCAAAAATGATAAGAAAAGATTTTGAAATTGTCATTGTTAATATAACATGATTTTTGTTAGCATGAGCCGCGAAGTACGCGAACTTGTGCAATTTTTATAGGACAATTAGAATGGGAAAAAAATGAAATGAACACTTTTATAAGGTCCAAAAAATACATATAAAAATACCGTGGTGGAAAATTAGAAAAAAGAGGGAAGTTTTCAAAATTAGTCAACCGATCGATAAATATTAACCCATGGGACTCGATCGATAGTGATATCAATGGATCGATGGATCTTGCTCGATTGATCGAGTGAGTAGGTCTGCAGAAACATCCTTGTTTTTATGTGTTGTCTTAATTGTAGCCCTTGATCATTTAAGGTGTTGATTTGTGGGAAAACTAGGACTTGATATGGAAGTGTTTTGAGATAAGAACCTTTCCATTTATGCCTAAGAGGCCAATAGCTTTGTCATAAAAGAGAGAGAACCGTAAGGGGGGCCATACTCACAAACATATAAAATTTATAAGTCTCTATCTCACTAGCTTGGGCTCCCTTGGGGGAAAAATTTCTGCCCAGACTGCCCCACTAACATACACCACTATTTCCACCATGAAACCACCATTGAAAGGCCTCAGAGACCCTTATATCACCATATAAAACCATAGGAAGAGTTATTGGTTTAGAGAGAAGGGTGTTCTTTGAGTTGGGTGGAGGATTAAAGGGGGTTTTCTTAGAGAAAGAAGTAGTATTTTGTGGAGAATAAGGAGTGCTTCAATAGAACTTCCATAGAGCAAGCTTGGGAAGAGCTTTTGGCAACTCCTTGAGGCCACCTTTCGAGGTGGGGGTTGCTCCTCGTACACCACCATTTCCACCACAATTTTGGAGACTTTAGAGGTGGGAATAATAACCTTGGTTTAGGTTTAAAGTTGTGTATATTTTTAGCTAGTTTATTTACATATATTAGATATAATATATCTAGGATATATGTTAGTTTGCATCCATGTATTACCTAGTTGCATTCAACGATTTTATGTGTAGATGGGTTTCAAATAGATGATTTAAAATAGGTTTGTGGGATGAATAAATTTCAGAATGTATATCTTCAACATTTTATGAAATAAAACGTGTTAAAATGATATTTTAAATACAAATAATGTGATTGTATGCAAAGAAAGGCATTAGGATTTTGTAAGCAATTTTATGAGATTAAAATGTGATTTTCTACTTGAATAATGAGGATAAATGTAAAAAGGAAACTTTCACTTCATTGTGTTATTTAAAGTGGGTAAAACTCACGTAGAAAGTAAAATGGGTTTAATGTGTAAATATATGAAAAGTAAGTATTTTTCATCAGTTGTAAGTTAAAAGTTAATAATGAAAGTTAAAGGTTTCAAATGGGTAAATAATAGCAAAGTGTGTGTTAAGATACAAAATGCCGTAAATAAAGTGTGTATTTTAAATGTATAGAAAAGTGGGACTTTAATATGTAAAAAGGTGTTATTTAATATATTAAAGGTCTTATTCTATATATTAAAGGTTATAAGTAGAAAGTAAGAATGCTGGGTTAATTGTGATATTGAACAAGTGTTAAAAATGGAAAAAGGTGTTTAAGTGTTGAGATGGAAACTTGATAACCATTTTTGTTAAAGGAGTAAATTGCATGTCTTGGCAATAAAAGGGTAAATTGATAAATTTACTTAAAGTGGAATATTTTTATGAAATAAAAATGTTAATGAATAGTGTTACACTAGTGTGGGTGAAAATGAATTAGGTCCCTAAGAGTGAATGATTTTTGGCATAAAATAAAAATTTGAGGATAAAGGACTTAAAGGAGTAAGAAATAATTTTCCAAGTGTTAGTGAAAAAATGAACGATTAGGTCCAGGCTTTGGGCTTCGGCCCGTAAATGTGGATTAAAGTGAACGTTGGACTAATGTTGAATGCATTGAAAAGATAAATGAACAATCAGATGATGCTGGGAAATAATTAAATAGGGCATGACGTCCTTAGTGGGGAAAGAATCAAAACCGACTGCACGGTTAGCATATGGTGACTGGAACCGATGGTGTGGAGCCCGTGAAGTCCAATGATATTGGAGGATTTTGAGAAAATATATTAGTTGGAACATGATAACAAATGGATTATGTGATGGAAATAACCTAACTTATATGAAATGATACATGTTTTGTTTAGGTATAATATGGGCAAGTAAATTGATAATAATGACAAATATCCATAAGAAAAGTGAAATGGTTAAGTAAGATGACTAAATGGGTAAGTAAGAAACCTATTGAAGTTCAAACTCTTAATGACACAAGTGGGCGTGTCGTATAAGGCTTTCAATGTTAATGAAAAGTTTCTAACACAATGTGTGCGTGTGTGGAAAGAAAGTCTTAGGTAATGATTAACATCTCCAGTATGAGTTAATGAACGTTGAGTAATAAACGTTTGAAAGCAAATGAAGGGTTTTCCCAATAATTGAAAATTGATTAACCGTGTGCGTTAATGTGAAAGAATGCTAGTTTTTAAGAATAAAGATAAAAATGATTATTTTGTTAAGACAAGGAGAATAAAAGGTATCAAGTAGTGTTTTTGAAAACGATTTAATACATTGGGACATATATTTTAGAAGGTGTATATGTAGATATATACGTATTTTCACATGCATATAGTTGTAGCGTGTGAGTATTCTTTTTTCTGTTCATTCCTATACTGCATTTGTATACGTTCCCACTGAGCATTCGGCTCACTCACTCCTTTTCATTACGACAGGTGGTATGTTATCCCTCATTTTGAGAGCGTCGTATAGGTAAAGTACTTAATTTGCATTTATGTTAGTAGCTCTGTTTACTTGGCCTTGGGGGAAACCCCTTGGGTCACATCACGTAGTTTGATGAAAATTTGAATCACATGCTAATAAGTGTAACATTAAAACTAGACTAGAAACATTATTTTAGTTGTTCTATTACACTTTAAAACTAACGTGAGAGTCGAGTCGGGTTGATCATTTATTAACCCTTAAATTTGGGTCGGTGCATTACAAATTGGTATCAGAGCTTTAGGTTTAATGTTCCTTTCGGGTGTGACGTGGTGAGGTCGGTAGTGGATTTTCTCGACGTCGATGTTGGTTTTGGCTGGTCACACTGATTTCGATTCATATCTTGGGCAGTGAAGTCATGGACATTAGTACGATATGTAACTCTTATGAGATGGTAAACAGATAAGTTAGTAGACTTTAATGTTCTATGACGTTTCTTATGTAAAGTAAGCCAATAGCGACAAGACCGTGATCTTTTGCATGATATGTATTATGTGGTAACTTTGAGAGTAGCTTTAGTATGATAGCAATGTCGGGTAGTGTTCATTGTGACCTAACTATAAAGGTTGTGTATTTCATTTGTGGAGATTAGGTGACTGAGTGGCGTTCATAAGTATTAATTATTTATTTAGAACGTATTGGGTACCTTGGTTAAGGACATCGATTTAGCGTATCTTGATTATAATGTGGGACTAGATAATAATGATGATTTGAAGTAACCTAGGAGTTAAACTAGAAAATCTTGGTGACTTAGTGTTAAGTACTAGCATTATGGTGTTTTGAATAGGACCTCTTACAGCGTCACTAGGGTGGGCCTCCTTTTAGGAAATACCCAACGCCCTTTGTCCTACCAAAACTTTGGTGGTATTAATTTATATTCGTAGAGATAATAATGTGGTATTGAGGAATAAAATCCCTTGTGGCGTCCATGGTGTGGGCCTTGGTGTTTATAGGTAATACTTGACGTTCTGTGTCTTACTAAAAATATATTATTGTATTATCTTGTAGATTAGCCCTTAGTATGATGCTTACACAGCGAGGCGGGTTAGTTATTGTGGATTGAACACTCATTGAGGTTTGATAATGTGGTTTGATAAAATTGACTTCGGGTTAGTAATATGAATAGAAACATGAATCTGTATTGATAATTCCTTAGAGATGTATAATATATCTTAGCTATTGATATTTTAATGCGAGTGGTAGACATTACCTAGTAATAGTGAATCTAAGGTTATGTACCTTGTATTATGGTGAAAATGATGTCTCTACTTGAACCTTTGGTATTCCTTAGGATGTTAGGGATATAGAATGACAGTTGATATAGCATGTAGTAACTAGAATTGATGCCTTGAGGTTACGAGTTGGTGAATGGGATCGGTTGTCATGCATGATAGGATGCTGTTACGATGGCTCTTACACTGGGATGTGTATGACCATTTTAGAAATGATTAAACTGGTGTCTTTTCCATGAAGTGTCTGAAAGAATCAATATCGTATTGAGGTTTATGTGGTGATGGTAAATCATTAATGATTGTACTGTGGTTAGGTCATGGTTATTTGTGGCAGTATTCTGGAATTAGTGACCTGGATTTTTTTTATACGATTGTGTCCTGATATGACCTTGAGGATAAGGTAATAAATAGGTTGATAAGTTTTAGGTTATGCACCTGGGATACTTAGAACACGATGATGTTAATAAAGGTTTAAAAATAGCACCTGGAAGTGGGTGTTAGGATTTATTAGAGCATCTGCAGGTGCTACCCATATAGTTTGGTATGACTCTGGAAAGGGAAATCATTAGGTCTTAGGCATGGGTAATGCTTGAAGGTTTTAGATTCCATTAAAATACTTATGATTTGGGATCATGTAGGACATTACTAAGAGTCATAATAATTCTTCGTGAGTTGAATGTTTATAACTATGTGAGCATTGTGTTTCACTTGATGAGAGTGATCTCAAAAACTAATTCTAGCTATCGCATGTTTAAATTGTAGAGACCTAGGTATGATCGGTCAGTGGCTAACGGTAAACGTTGAAAGAATGTAATTTGATATGCTTTCGATGGTTGTGCTTTCCAATTATGGAAAGGTGGACTTAGTCTTAAGGAGGGAAGCCCAGAATTATATCTTCACTAAGAAATTGGTTTTTTACTCCGTTCATTCTGCATGGATCAATCATGGTTAGGACCCGTCAATGTTAATGGGTATAATCGGGGTATGGGGCTAGGCTAAGACTTTAGAAAATATCGGTGAGAGTTATAGATTTTAAGTGTTACTTTGTGTGGCATGGTTCGTTGTCGGAATTTGATTATTTCTTTTGGTGTGATACCCCGCCCTAGAAAAGAAATATTGAATAATAAATTGATGATTTTATTCGAAGGAAAAATTTTAGGAATAAATATATAAGAGAATTACGCCAAAATGGCACAAAAAGTAATTAAGGAGAAAAAGAATCTCCACGTTGTATGGTTCGTATGGATGTACTTTTAAGTCCTAATAGTCCTAGTAAGTATGTTGGTCAAGTTTGATGCATAAATTCCAATGAATGATTGTGACATGGTCATGTTTAATGTAACGCGACTTTGGTCAGCATGTGTCGCGCAGGACGCGAACTTGCGTGATTTTTGTAGGAAATTTTCTTGATGTTAAAAATAATTGGACCATATTTATGGAATGCTAAAAATAGGCTTAAGAGTGTCATCGGGTCAAGAGTAAAAAAATGAATAAATAAATAAAATATTATTATTTTCGTCAAAAAATTCTGAAAAATTCACGATTGACTTGAAATTTAATTTTGAGAAACTTTTTCTTCTTCGACATCTTCCAAACATATCACTCAGACCTGTTTTAGAGCTATTTTAAGTTGTAAAAATAGTAAAATGAAATAAGAAATAATGGAGTGGTTGGTGGGTTGCATTAATGGAGTGGTTGGTGGGAGTATTTGGTGGCACACCATTAATCTCAACCATCCAATCTTGTTTTGATCCAACGGTCATGTTGACACCCAAACAACTATAAATAGGCCTAAAATTCTCTCATTGTGAACACACAAAAACATCAAACACTAAGAAGAGTTAGAGAGTGAGAAAGAGTTCATTTAGAAGTTTGGAGCTTAATATTGGAAGTCTTGGAGCTTATATTTTGGAGCTAGAGTTGGAGTTTGGGAGCATTTATTGGAGCTTGAAGAAGGAGTTCATAGAGCACATATAGAGCTCTCATGGAGGATGCATTTATTAACCCCTTGAATCCACATTTGAAGGTGGAGGTTGCTCATCCTACACCACAATTTTGGAGTCGTAGAGGTGGGATCTACTAACCTTGATTTAGTTTTATTGATGAGTAAAATTTTAGTTAGTTATTTACATATATTAGGCTTAATATATGTAGGATTTGTGAATAGTTTGCATCCATGAGATAAATGAGTGAGTTTTGATGATTTCATAGGTAAATGGGTTTCAAGGATGATTTTTTAATGAGTTTGAAACATGGAAAAATTTCAGAATATATTCTTTAGCATTTTGTGAAATAAAATGTAAGGAAATGTTATTTATGAAGTTGTCTTGAAAAATCGAAAATAAACATCTTTATGGAATAAAAATGTTAGAAAAGGGTTATTTTGTGTATTCCTAGTAAGAAGGAAATAATAAACATTTTTATGGTGATAAAAATGTAAAATGATATTATTTTAGTGTGTTTGCCAATAAATTTCATAATAAACATTTTTATGAAATAAAAATATAAGAAAATGTCATCTCGGTGTATTTTTGCTGTAATGGAATAATAAACATTTTTATGGTAATAAAAGTGTTGGAAAAATACAAATTGTTTAAATTATAAAAAAAATGATAGAAAGTATTCATTATGCGTTAATAGGTAAAACATGTAGTGAGTATAACCTACTAATGTTGAGAAATATTAATACTTATGGGATTTAAAAAAGGGGTTAAAGGTGTAAAAGTGTTTCCAATCAAGTAAATGATTACTCCCAAATGTAAAAAGGTGAAAAATGGTTAAAAACGCCTAAGTGTCTAATGTGGATGGCTAAATTGTGTTTTGGGAAATAAACACTTATTAAATGGAGTGAAAGGTGATTTTGAAAACAAATGTGTAAAATGATAATTTAACTTAAGGTACAACATTTTATGAAAAGAAAATATTAAAGAGTGTTTTGATACATATGAACAAATAATGAATTAAATCCTTAAAGCAGAAATGATTTTTGGTGTAAAATCAATGCGAAAGAAAACAAAAGGACTTCAATGGAATTTAATGATTTTTCCTAAATGATTAATGGAAAAACGGATGGTTAAGTCCAATGTTTTGGCTTCGGCTCAAAAAGGGCAAATTAATGTGAACGTGAGAAAATGTTGAACACATTGGCAAGATAATGATATTGGATGATGTCGGGAAGAAAAATTAAGCAGGGCTATGCTGTCCCTAGTGGTGAAAGACCCCAAACCAACTGCAGTATACTTGGAGCTCAGTGCCGGACGGTGAAATTCCGTGAAACCGTGGGTGTACGTTTATTGGCGGATTCCCTAAAGATAATGTTAAGTAATGAATCGAATATTCATGAAAAAGGCATAAATGGATGGTAATGATCCAAAGATTTATTGATGCAAGAATAGCGCATTAAAATATTTAATGTTCATGTGGTAAAATGGGATGGTTAAATAAGGTGACTTAATGATATTAAGCTACCTAATAAGGCTTGAATCATAATAAACACAATCGTGTGTTACACGAGGCTTCAAAGGAAAAAGAGTGTTTTTCTAAAACACAGTATGTGCGTGTGTTAAATGAAAGTCATGAAATATGACAACGTAACTCTAGCGCGAGTTAATAAACGTTGAATAGGTGAATATTTTCAAGAAAAGAAATTATTTTCCTATAGATGATTAACCATGTGTGTTAATGGGGAAAATGTGATTTTTAAGGAAAGATTATCCAAAATGACTATTTTGGGAAAGACAAAGAGGATGAATGGGGATAAATAATATTTTGGAATAAAATGGTTTAATACATCGGAGCATGTATTTTCAAAAGTATATGAGTAGATATATACATATTTTCATGAGCATATGGTGAGTGAGTATTCTTCTTTACCATTCATTTCTATGTTGAATTTGTATAAATCCCACTGAGCCTTTCGCTCACTCCCTCCTCTTTGTTACGGCAAGTTGCATGAGGTTCCATACATTGAGAGCGTTATACATGTAATATTTACTTGCATTAACGTTAGTAGCTCTGTTTACTTGGTCTTGGGGGCACTTCCCTTGGGTCCCTCACGTAGTTTATTTTATATTGGAATCGCATGCTAAGCAAAGAGTAATCTTATTTAATAATAAAACTTGAATAGTAACATTATTTAGGTTGTTCATTGCACCCCACACTTGACACTCAGATCGGATCAGGGTCGATCCTATAATAACCCTTAAATCCGGTAAGGCGCGTCACATTTGGCATAAAAGTCGCTTGATTCATTGCATTCCGTGTGTCTTATTTGATCTCGATAATGGGATTTTTGTTGATCCGCTATGATTTGGGTGTAACATTGCCTACGCTTAGTAGTGATGCGGGTTAGGCTAGTTGTGGCCAATATGTCACCGTATATGAGTGTGCTCTTCTTCGAAAGCATCATTGTTCTACACTAGTTGTATGTACATGTGGTCTCGCATTTTTTGCATATAGTTTGCATATGTTACTTGATTGCTTTAGGTTAAGAGATTTCGTTAGTTAACCGGTATAACTAGTTACGACTTGGTTGTGAGTTTCGAGATTGTGACTCGAGGATATTGTGAATATCAGAATTTGATGAAATATTAGTGTGACACCCCACCTAATTAACCCCGGGTGATCAGTACTAAATTAAGTTGGAACAGGTTTCTCAGTTGGACCATCCTTAGCATCACTATCGTCTTTTTAATTACTAACCACCTAAGTGAGAAAATTAGACCGGTGCTAAATTTTATCTTTCATTAACTTAAATGAAAACTCATGCGGAAAATAAAATCACACAACTAATCACAATTAATTAAAACAACCATACCAAAACTAAATGACTAACCGAATAAACCATCGGCCCAAAAATCCAACAAATATAAAATAAAGACAAGTAATCAATCTCAACAAGTCTGACAGACACTAAATGAACTGTGAGCGACATGCTAGAAATAACTAATAGAAGTCTCTACACTAGAATGAAAGAATGAGGTGTCTATAAAAACTCCCGCAACATCCACATATGCTGCAGCAACGGATTTCCCAAAATAGAGTCAACCCTGGCGTCCCTATGGCGGGCAACCTTAAGGGTTTTTAAAAAAATTTATAGCAAGGGTTAGTACCCAAAAATATTTAACAAATGATTAAATTGCAGTAATAAATAAATATGCATGCTCTCCATATTTTAGTTATTGCCGCACTCCCTTGAGGACATCCTCACCCCTCCTCTAATGTGCACTACTAACGCCTTAAATAAATTCACCTAGATTTTCATCTTATGACTAGATAAATTATAAAGCCCTTTGCGACCACCCTACTCTAACCGAGTATACTAATTATGATTTTTAAGTTATTATCATCATTAAATTAATTAAATCATTTCCCTTTTTTTCTTATAACTTCCACATCTGTTATACATATAATACAACTCATGCTTTGTATTAATTAGCCCGTATATAATTATTTACCTAATTATATACTCAGTCACATTACAGTATTCACAAACATACTAATATAACATTTAATAATAGTATTTTTCCCCGAGTAAAGTCTCACCGGATAAAATTCCTCTAAAGTGATATCCCACTAGGTATATTCACCTTACCTAGTTACCCCAAGTCAGAATTTCTCCCTAACTTGGTTATTACACAAATATTCGAGGCGGTCATATTCCTTCCCTGAAAGTGAGATGCCCCTTACCCATATAACGGACGCTATGACCTGGGATTACACTCGCCCTACTCCTCAAGCTAGGGGATTCTTCCACTACGCACAACCTCCCCCTATAGCACTAGAGAATATAATAATAATATCTATCACTGATATTAAAGCACACCCATATATATATACATATACTATCGCACACCGCCAAATTCCCAATCAAATGTTGCCTGATCCGCCAGGCTAAGCCATCCATAAATCTCGATTTCTTCTGCTCCTCATCGCTCACCTCATTTGGCACAAAGTTTGCCAATCGGGTGAACTCTTCCTCGTAGTCTGCCACTGATCGATTACCCTGAACTAAATCAATGAGTTTATTTCTCATCTCAGTCTCTACTGCTGGTGGAAAGTATTTTCGGTCGAACCGCACCTAGAACTCTGTTATTGTCATCAAATCTCGCTCCTCTGCGGTGGTAACTGACTCCCACCACTGTAAGGCTGCCCCCGACAGACGAAAGGTAGCAAGCATCTATTTCTGTACCTCAGTACACTCCAGCATGCGTAGATGGCGCTGAATGTTCTTCTTCCCGTCACAAGCATCTACTACATTTGTGCTACCTCGAAACTCAGGTGGGTGACCCTTCTGAAAGGTCTCCCTAACTCTCTACCAAGATGGTGGCCCCCTGGAGCCTGAACTGCTAGTGCCACTGGAGGCGGTGCCTGGGGCTGTGGAAAGTGAGCTTCCATAACTCGCATTGCTGTCTCGACTGCCTGGACCACTATCACTGCCACCTGAGTAGTGGAAATCAACTCGGGGGGGGGGGGGGGTGGCGGTACCTGTGGCTCCTGGTGAGCCTCCCTGACCTATAAGGACATTTTTGTCCATTATCAATTTGTATGTCGTACACCGTTACACCGTTGAAGAAACTCACGATCGCATCTACATCAACGGATCCGAATATCAAAGTGTCTTCAACATCATAGCCTCTGCGAGAATGAACTTGGTAAAATTTTGTTTTTACGTTCCTTAAAGTTCATATTTTGTATTGGAAATTTTTTATAAAATGTTTTTTTTTCAAGCAAAATGAGGCTTTTAAAAGTTTTTTATTTTTCTGGGAAAGCCGGACCGGTCCGCCTCTATACCGGACCGGTCCGCCCCTCAACCAAACCGATTCGCTTGCTGCATATCCAGTAAGCCCCAGACCGAAAGCGAACCGAAGAATCCAATTTTTAAAAGAACCGATCCGCCCCTATACCGGACCGGTCCGCCTGGGATAAGTTCGAACAGTTCCGTGAGTTGTTTTTCTACCAACTTATTTTTCCTATATATACCTATTCCGATGGTATATTTTTCAAGTCTTTGAGAAAACGTTTTTAAGAGTACAAACACAACAAGACTTCAATTTTTGATGTGCCAAACATCTTTTTGATTCACACACAAAAATCCTAATTACTTTTGTGAATCTTTTTGAACCCTAGAACACAATTTTGTTATTGTTCAACCCTTGTGGATAAGCCGTCTCTCTTCTTCATTGCTGACCACCTGGAGTTCCTGCGGGAAATTCCAGCCGACACTGTTTCTAGCCGTTGCTTTGAAGGTTTACCGAAGACACCGTGCGTTACACTTGTGGGCGATTATCAGGTTGTATGTAAGTCAATGGTCTTGTAAATTGTTCAAAGTTCTAGAAATAAAAGTTTTTGTCCTTCAGGGATTTTTCCTTAACTTTGTGTCGCTTGCTTTATTTGTTTATGGGTTGACACTTGCACTTTAGATGCATGATTAGGGACTCTAATTAAATAAGGGTTACTTGGAAACTTGCGAATCTAGTTTAATCAATTATCACACAGTTCGCACTTCTCATGACCTCATCCCTAGCCTCAGCCCTCTCCGCTCTCAGTCTCCTCGGTGGCATCTGAAATAGATTAAATCATATTAAGTACATAATTTACACAACAATATACACAACAGAAATACGATATCTCACAAGCGGAAAATGAATCAACAAACCTAATAATAGGGCTCGATAACAACCGAGTGCTACGCTGAAACGTAGAAAGCCGCACAGATCCTAAGGGCACTAGAACCTGACGCTCTAATACCATTTGTGACACCCCGCCTAATTAACCCTGGGTGATCAGTCCTAAATTAAGTTAGAACAGGTTTCTCAGTTGGACCATCCTTAGCATCACTGTCGTCTTTTTAATTACTAACCACCTAAGTGAGAAAATTAGACCGGTGCCAAATTTTATCTTTCATTAACTAAAATGAAAAATCATGCGGAAAATAAAATCACACAACTAATCAGAATTAATTAAAACAACCATACATAAATTAAATGACTAACCGAATAAACCATCGGTCCAAAAATCCAACAAATATAAAATAAAGACAAGTAATCAATCTCAACAAGTCTGACAGAAACTAAATGAACTGTGAGCGACATGCTCGAAATAACTGATAGAAGTCTCTACACTGGAATGAAAGAATGAGGCGTCTATAAAAACTCCCGCAACATCCACATATGCTGCAGCAACGGATTTCCCGAAATAGAGTCAAGCCTGGCGTCCCTGTGGCTGGACACCTAAAAGGTTTTTAAAAATTTTTATAGCAAGGGTTAGTACCCAAAAACATTAAAAAAAAACATTTAACAAATGATTAACTTGCAGTAATAAATAAATATGCATGCTCTCCATATTTTAGTTAGTGTCGCACTCCCTTGAGGACATCCTCACCCCTCCTCTAATGTGCACTACTAATGCCTTAAATAAATTCACCTAGTTTTTCATCTTATGACTAGATAAATTATAAACCCCTTTGCGACCACCCTACTCTAACCGAGTATACGTTAATTATGATTTTTAAGTTATTATCATCATTAACTTAATTAAATCATTTCCCTTTTTTTCTTATAACTTCCACATTTGTTATACATATAATACAACTCAATGCTTTGTATTAATTAGCCCGTATATAATTATTTACCTAATTATATACTCAGTCACATTACAGTATTCACAAACATACTAATATAACATTTAATAATAGTATTTTTCCCCGAGTAAAGTCTCACCGGATAAAATTCCTCTAAAGTGATATCCCACTAGGTATATTCACCTTACCTAGTTACCCCAAGTCAGAATTTCTCCCTAACTTGGTTATTACATAAATATTCGAGGCGGTCATATTCCTTCCCTGAAAGTGAGATGCCCCTTACCCATATAACGGACGCTATGACCTGGGATTATACTCGCCCTACTCCTCAAGCTAGGGGATTCATCCACTACGCACAACCTCCCCCTATAGCACTAGATAATATAATAATAATATCTATCACTGATATTAAAGCACACCCATATATATATATATACATATACTATCGCACACCGTATATATATTCCGGCTATACCGTGTACTAAGTTCGCAACACAGGCCTATTCCATTTTATAATGAGTTTGTAGCCCAACGCGAATTTTTTTTATTTAATTTACACATTAATTTCTTTTGGTATCACCCTAACCAATATATTTGGACTTACTTTCGTAGCCCGAATTAACATCACCCGAGTCTCAATCCTCGACTCTAAATTATTTAGCCTTTACCTAAATAAAATTTATATCTCGCTATTTCTGAACCGTTATTCCAGGACTTGTTCACTATATCCATATTTAATCCTTTCGAACAAACTTTCCAAAATTCAACCTTAGTGTGTCACACCTAATTTCTCCAAAACCCAATAAAATTTTAAATTATGATGTCACACTAAGCCGCCTTCAAATTCTAATTAATTTTATGAACTATTAATTAGATTTTAAATCCATGTATTAATTAGTCAACAATTTAAGGCATGGAAAAATTTTAAATTAAATTTGTCTACATATAAAGGAAAACTGGGCGAACTGTCAAAATTTTCGGACCATCGATCGATCGATGGTCCCCCTTCGATCGATCGATCAAGCTGGTCCTCGTCTTCCTCGAGTTGGCTGTTTCAGCCATGGACGCCCACCTCCAAACCCTAGTTTCTTCTACACTGAAAACTAAGCGTTCCCATTGACAATAAACATCAAACACCTTATATGAAACCTCTATAAAGTCATTCAACATCAAAATTTCACTTTCTCTACTGTTTTCATAGATTTGGGGTAAATTTACATTTAGTCTTTAACCCATTTAAACATCAATTTATTTCCACCAAATTCGTCTCTAAATCATCCGATTTACACATCTTAACAGATATAAATACACAACCCAGATTATATATGATCTTTTAATCCATTTATAAATCAGATTCATGATTTACAAAACCCCCATGTTTATACCCCTTAAAACCCAAAACGAATTTTTTTGATTACACACATCACATGAATATGAATTGAAATACACTTTACATGCTGCAGCAAGTTAACCACTTGCCTTAAGGTTCGTAGAGTCTGAATTTGGAATCGTGAGTGCTTAAGGTTGAAGATGACTCCTTTATGCTCTCCTGTGATCCCCAAATTTGGCTTTGGCTGCTATTAGGGTTTCCTAACCCTCTAAGTCCTTTCCTCTAACTAATTCAGACGTTCCCTTATTTCTTTTATTTGTTTAATTAACCTTAATCCCGTTTTTTGCCTAATGGGCCAAGCCCAAGTGACCCAAATGCCCCCGTGTGGGCCCGAATATGCCTAAAAATGTCCTGTGACCCGTTTACTACCCCCGGGTACACTTTTTTGACTATCTCGGCCCATCCGGACTCAACCGTACACTCATAATTTGCATCTGAATTGATTTCTAAAAAGTCCTTATTTCACACCCAATTTAGTCTATACCAACTCCCGGCTGAAATAAGTACATATCCCGTCATTAATATCCGAAATGACGTCATTTCAATATTACTATTCACTTAGTAAATAAGTTTTCCTTAAATATTAACCATTCACTTCCCGATTAATATTTAAATAAATTTTTCTAATTACTTCAATTAAAATTACGACTCACCAGTAATTTTCAATTCCCGAATTAATTAAATATTTAATGAATGAAAATACGGGGTGTTACATACTCCCCCCCTTACAAAGGAATTTCATCCCCGAAATTAAGTCATACCTGTGATGAAAATCTCTGGATATTATTCCCGCATATCCTCCTCCCGCTCCCAGGTAGACTCGTCAACGTTGTGATGACCCTATTGTACTCTAACTAGTGGAACAACCTTGGATCGTAACTTTCGCTCGCTACGGTCCGGAATTACCACCGGTATCTCCTCATATGAGATGTATGGATGTAAATCAATTTCCTCGAGTGGAATGTGCCTGAAAGCCCTCTCGCTCTTGGGATATTTCTTCAGCGAAGCTACGTGGAACACGTTGTGTATCCGCTGAAGGTGCTCCGGCAATCCCAGCCTGTAGGCTACAGGCCCCACGCTCTCGATAATAGGGAAAGGTCCCACGTACCTTGATGCTAACTTACCCTTCTTGACGAACCTCATCACCCCTTTCATAGGGGACACCCAGACCAATACCTTATCCCCAACCTCTAACTCCATATGTCTCCCCGTGAAGTATTAGCGTAACTTTTCTTCCTATCCTAAGCTATCTGAATCCTCCCTCGAATCAGCTCTATCTTGGCAGATGTCTCTTGAACAATCTCCAGCCCCAATAATTTGTTGTCCCCCACCTCTAACCAACAAGCGGGTGAACAATAAGGTCTCCCGTATAGTGCCTCGAATGGTGCCATGCTGATCGTGAATTGGTAAGATTTGTTATACGCAAACTCTACCAGAGGAAGATATTTCTCCCAACCTCCCCCAAAGTCTAATATGCACATTCTGAGCATATCTTCCAGCATCTGATTGACTCTCTCAGTCTGTCCGTCAATATGTGGGTGATAGACTGTACTCAAACGTAACTCCGTGCCCATGGCCTCCTGAAAACTCTGCCAAAAGTGGGCCACAAAGATTTTGTCCCTATCCGACACAATATTTATCGGTACCCCGTGCGGCTTAAAAATATCTCCTATGAATAGCTGCGCATAACGCATCGTCTCAAAGTATGTGCGAACCGATAGGAATTGGGCCACTTTGGTCAACCGATCCACAATAACCCATATGGAATCGTGACCCTTCTGCGATGTCGGTAACCCTGTAATGAAGTCCATGGAGATGCTCTCCCACTTCCACACGGGAATTTCAAGTGGCTGTAGCATCCCTAATGGTCTCTGATGGTCAACTTTCACAAGATGACACGTGGCACATTTCGAAACAAACTCTGTTATGTCCCGTTTCATTCCTGCCCACCAATACTGCCTCCTCATATCCTGATACATTTTATCCCCACTGGGATGTACTGCGAATATCGACCCATGAGACTCTATTATAACAGCGTGCCTCAACTCCTCATCCTCTTGCACAATCAACCTTCCATTAAGGCGTAAGCCTCCCTCCGAGCTGACCGAGTAACCCTCTTCTCCCTCAGCTAGCAATTGGGTCACCCTATCCCGGCAGGTCTGATCCTCTTCTTGAGCCCTCACAACCCGCATAATGATCTCAGGTGTGATGGATAATGCTGACATACAAGCCCTGGCTACATCATCCTCATATCGAAGTTCTCTCCACTTCGCTTTCCAAACTTCTGATATTTCCCCAGTCGGTCTCCGACTCAATGCATCTGCTACCAAATTAGCCTTACCAGGATGATACTGAATATCAAACTCGTAGTCTTTCACGAATTCTAGCCATCTCCTCTGCCTCATGTTCAGATCTGTCTGAGTGAAGAGAACTGAAGTGCTTTGTGATCCGTGAATAACGTGAACTGCTCCCCCAGAAGATAATGTCTCCATATCCTCAAAGCAAAAACGACCACTGCTAACTCCAGGTCGTGAGTGGGGTAATTCCTCTCATGGGGCTTTAGCTTCCTGGATGCATAAGCTATAGCCCTTTTCTCCTGCTGAAGCACACCCCCAAGTCCCTGTAAGGTTGCGTCAGTGTAAACCCGATACTCTAATCCTCCTTTCGACAATGCAAGCACGGGTGCGGATGTCAACTTGTCCTTTAACTCGTCGAAAGCTAATTGACAATGATCGCTCCAAGTGAAAGGTACCCCTTTCCAGGTCAGATTCGTCAAAGGGCCCGCAATATTTGAGAATCCTTTGATGAACCACCTATAATAATCGGCCAATCCCAGAAAACTGCACACTTCAGTCGGTGTCGTGGGCTGCCCCCACTCCCTCACCGCCGATACTTTACTTGGATCAACCGTAATACCCCGGTCTGACACCACGTGGCCAAGAAACTGAACCTCCCATAGCCAAAATCCAAACTTACCGAATTTGGCATAGAGCTGGTGATCCCACAATGTCTGTAAAACTATACGCAGATGCTCTGCGTGCTCCTCCTCGGTGCGCGAGTAGATCAAGATGTCACCAATGAACACTATGACAAACTAATCAAGAAACTCCCTGAAAACCCTGTTCATGAGGTCCGTGAACACTGCTGGTGCATTGGTGAGCCCGAATGGCATCACCATGAACTCATAAGATCCATACCGCGATAGGGAAGCAGTCTTAGGAACATCCTCCTCTCGGATACGTAGTTGATGATACCCTGACTTCAAGTCGACCTTAGAGAAGTAAGACACCCCTCTCAACTAGTCAAATAGATAATCAATCCTAGGCAATGGATACTTATTCCGTGATGTCGCCTTATTCAGCTCTCTATAGTACACGCATAACCATAGTGATCCATCTCGCTTCTTTACAGATAATACCGGTGCACCCCACGGCGATGTACTCCACCGAATGAAACCTTGACCTAGAAGCTACTAAATCTGCTCTCTTAACTCACGCATCTCTGAAGGGGCCATACAATATGGGGCCCGAGTAATTGGCCTCATCCCCGGGGCTAAATCGATTATAAATTCGATTTCCCTGCTAGGTGGCAACCCTGGTATCTCCTAAAACACATCCTCAAAGTCTCTCACCACTGGGATTGAGTCCAATGGAATAGCCACCTCTTGTGAGGTTTCCTCCTCAATGAAATACAAGTGTGTGCGTGACCCTCCCTCAGGTAGCGGCATTGCTATCAAGAACACCTCCTGCCCTGGAATAGAGAACACGATGGTCCTTTCGTAGCAATCCACCATCGCCCGATAACCTTCCAACCAATCCATACCCAAGATAACATCGTACCCCTCCATATCTAACACTAAGAGGTCCGCTGCTACACTAAGTCTCCCAATCAAAATGTCCACACCCCGACAAATCGAGTGAATCGTAGCCCCGCTGCCTACTGGCGACTCTACACACATCCGAAGACTACCCGCGGTCTCAAGTAGTCCGGCCTGTTTAGCAAAATTAAACTTAATGAATGAATGTGATGCTCCCGTATCAAAAAGAATACTACCCTCATAACCATGAATGAGAAAATACCCTCAACTGTTGGCAGTGCTTGCTGCGCTGGGGGATTGGGAACATCTCGGACATTATACACATGCCCATAGTACATCTGTCCCTACTGCGGTGGGGCGGGTGTTGTTACTGCTGGTGGCATCTGCCCCAGTTGCCCCTGTTGAGCCTCTTGCTGTTGACCTCTACCCCTCTGTGGGCACTCCCTCTTGAAATGTCCTAGCTGGCCACAAATAAAATAGGGTCTCTGACCATCCCCCTGTCGTTGGCCCTGGCGCGGATGGCCCTAGCCCTGTTGGCCTCCCCCATTGTTCCCTTGGACCTGACTGCCCTGCGGAACCTGCTGCTGCTGATTTGGGCCCGGCTGCCCCTACGTGAACCCCCGTCCTCCCGGTCAGAACCCACTAGGATTAAACTTCTTAGCCTGATTCCCTTGTTGACTGCCCGTCTGCTGCTAAGAACCACTTGTGTCACCACTAGTAAGTGCCTTGCATTGTTGGCTCGGCTCCCCTGCTCTCTTGCTCCCCTTCTCATGGAAGCGATGATCCTGGCAGTGTACAAGTGCGACATTAATGACATCTGTATACATCACCAACGCCAAAATCCCAATCAAATGTTGCCTGATCCGCCAGGCTAAGCCATCCATAAATCTCGATTTCTTCTGCTCCTCATCGCTCACCTCATTTGGCACAAAGTTTGCCAATCGGGTGAACTCTTCCTCGTAGTCTGCCACTGATCGATTACCCTGAACTAAATCACTGAGTTTATTTCTCATCTAAGTCTCTACTGCTGGTGGAAAGTATTTTCGGTCGAACCGCACCTAGAACTCTGTTATTGTCATCAAATCTCGCTCCTCTGCGGTGGTAACTGACTCCCACCACTGTAAGGCTGCCCCCGACAGACGAAAGGTAGCAAGCATCTATTTCTGTACCTCAGTACACTCCAGCATGCGTAGATGGCGCTGAATGTTATTCTTCCCGTCACAAGCATCTACTACATTTGTGCTACCTCGAAACTCAGGTGGGTGACCCTTCTGAAAGGTCTCCCTAACTCTCTACCAAGATGGTGGCCCCCTGGAGCCTGAACTGCTAGTGCCACTGGAGGCGGTGCCTGGGGCTGTGGAAAGTGAGCTTCCATAACTCGCATTGCTGTCTCGACTGCCTGGACCACTATCACTGCCACCTGAGTAGTGGAAATCAACTCGGGGGGGGGGGGGGGGTGGCGGTACCTGTGGCTCCTGGTGAGCCTCCCTGACCTGTAAAGACATTTTTGTCCATTATCAATTTGTATGTCGTACACCGTTACACCGTTGAAGAAACTCACGATCGCATCTACATCAACGGATCCGAATATCAAAGTGTCTTCAACATCATAGCCTCTGCGAGAATGAACTTGGTAAAATTTTGTTTTTACGTTCCTTAAAGTTCATATTTAGTATTGGAAAATTTTTATAAAATGTTTTTTTTTCAAGCAAAATGAGGCTTTTAAAAGTTTTTTATTTTTCTGGGAAAGCCGGACCGGTCCGCCTCTATACCGGACCGGTCCGCCCCTCAACCAAACCGATTCGCTTGCTGCATATCCAGTAAGCCCCAGACCGAAAGCGAACCGAAGAAGCCAATTTTTAAAAGAACCGATCCGAGGTCAGACCGATCCGCCCCTATACCGGACCGGTCCGCCTGGGATAAGTTCGAACAGTTCCGTGAGTTGTTTTTCTACCAACTTATTTTTCCTATATATACCTATTCCGATGGTATATTTTTCAAGTCTTTGAGAAAACGTTTTTAAGAGTACAAACACAACAAGACTTCAATTTTTGATGTGCCAAACATCTTTTTGATTCACACACAAAAATCCTAATTACTTTTGTGAATCTTTTTGAACCCTAGAACACAATTTTGTTATTGTTCAACCCTTGTGGATAAGCCGTCTCTCTTCTTCATTGCTGACCACCTGGAGTTCCTGCGGGAAATTCCAGCCGACACTGTTTCTAGACGTTGCTTTGAAGGTTTACCGAAGACACCGTGCGTTACACTTGTGGGCGATTATCAGGTTGTATGTAAGTCAATGGTCTTGTAAATTGTTCAAGGTTCTAGAAATAAAAGTTTTTGTCCTTCAGGGATTTTTCCTTAACTTTGTGTCGCTTGCTTTATTTGTTTATGGGTTGACACTTGCACTTTAGATGCATGATTAGGGACTCTAATTAAATAAGGGTTACTTGGAAACTTGCGAATCTAGTTTAATCAATTATCACACAGTTCGCACTTCTCATGACCTCATCCCTAGCCTCAGCCCTCTCCGCTCTCAGTCTCCTCGGTGGCATCTGAAATAGATTAAATCATATTAAGTACATAATTTACACAAAAATATACACAACAGAAATACGATATCTCACAAGCGGAAAATGAATCAACAAACCTAATAATAGGGCTCGATAACAACCGAGTGCTACGCTGAAACGTAGAAAGCCGCACAGATCCTAAGGGCACTAGAACCTGACGCTCTAATACCATTTGTGACACCCCGCCTAATTAACCCTGGGTGATCAGTCCTAAATTAAGTTAGAACAGGTTTCTCAGTTGGACCATCCTTAGCATCACTGTCGTCTTTTTAATTACTAACCACCTAAGTGAGAAAATTAGACCGGTGCCAAATTTTATCTTTCATTAACTAAAATGAAAAATCATGCGGAAAATAAAATCACACAACTAATCAGAATTAATTAAAACAACCATACATAAATTAAATGACTAACCGAATAAACCATCGGCCCAAAAATCCAACAAATATAAAATAAAGACAAGTAATCAATCTCAACAAGTCTGACAGAAACTAAATGAACTGTGAGCGACATGCTCGAAATAACTGATAGAAGTCTCTACACTAGAATGAAAGAATGAGGCGTCTATAAAAACTCCCGCAACATCCACATATGCTGCAGCAACGGATTTCCCGAAATAGAGTCAAGCCTGGCGTCCCTGTGGCTGGACACCTAAAAGGTTTTTAAAATTTTTTATAGCAAGGGTTAGTACCCAAAAACATTAAAAAAAACATTTAACAAATGATTAACTTGCAGTAATAAATAAATATGCATGCTCTCCATATTTTAGTTAGTGTCGCACTCCCTTGAGGACATCCTCTCCCCTCCTCTAATGTGCACTACTAATGCCTTAAATAAATTCACCTAGTTTTTCATCTTATGACTAGATAAATTATAAACCCCTTTGCGACCACCCTACTCTAACCGAGTATACGTTAATTATGATTTTTAAGTTATTATCATCATTAACTTATTTAAATCATTTCCCTTTTTTTCATATAACTTCCACATTTGTTATACATATAATACAACTCAATGCTTTGTATTAATTAGCCCGTATATAATTATTTACCTAATTATATACTCAGTCACATTACAGTATTCATAAACATACTAATATAATATTTAATAATAGTATTTTTCCCCGAGTAAAGTCTCACCGGGTAAAATTCCTCTAAAGTGCTATCCCACTAGGTATATTCACTTGACCTAGTTACCCCAACTCAGAATTTCTCCCTAACTTGGTTATTACATAAATATTTGAGGCGGTCATATTCCTTCCCTGAAAGTGATATGCCCCTCACCCATATAACAGACACTATGAGCTAGGGTTATACTCACCCTACTCCTCAAGCTAGGGGATTCATCCACTACGCGCAACCCCCCCCTATAGCACTAGAGAATATAATAATAATATCTATCACTGATATTAAAGCACACCCATATATATATATACATATACTATCGCACACCGTATATATATATATATCCCGGCTATACCGTGTACTAAGTTCGCAACACAAGCCTATTCCATTTTATAATGAGTTTGTAGCCCAACGCGAATTTTTTTTATTTAATTTACACATTAATTTCTTTTGGTATCACCCTAACCAATATATTTGGACTTACTTTCGTAGCCCGAATTAACATCACCCGAGTCTCAATCCTCGACTCTAAATTATTTAGCCTTTACCTAAATAAAATTTATATCTCGCTATTTCTGAACCGTTATTCCAGGACTTGTTCACTATATCCATATTTAATCCTTTCGAACAAACTTTCCAAAATTCAACCTTAGTGTGTCACACCTAATTTCTCCAAAACCCAATAAATTTTTAAATTATGATGTCACACTAAGACGCCTTCAAATTCTAATTAATTTTATTCACTATTAATTAGATTTTAAATCCATGTATTAATTACTCAACAATTTAAGGCATGGAAAAATGTTAATTAAATTTTTCTACATATAAAGGAAAACTGGGCGAACTGTCAAAATTTTCGAACCATTGATCGATCGATGGTCCCCCTTCGATCGATCGATCGATCAGGTCCTCGTCTTCTTCGAGTTGACTGTTTCAGCCATGGACACCCACCTCCAAACCCTTTTTTCTTCTACACTGAAAACTAAGCGTTCCCATCGACAATAAACATCAAACACCTTATATGAAACCTCTATAAAGTCCATCAACATCAAAATTTCACTTTCTCTACTGTTTTCACAGATTTAGGGTAAATTTACATTCAGTCTTTAACCCATTTAAACATCAATTTCTTTCCACCAAATTCGTCTCACCCGGTTTACACATCTTAACAGATATAAATACACAACTTCTAATCCATTTATAAATCAGATTCATGATTTACAAAACCCCCATGTTGATACCCCTTAAAACCCAAAACTAATTTATTTGATTACACACATCACATGAATATGAATTAAAATACACTTTACATGCTGCAGAAAGTTAACCACTTGCCTTAAGGTTCGTAGAGTCTGAATTTTAAATCATGAGTGCTCAAGGTTGAAGATGACTCCTTTATGCTCTCCTGTGATCCCCAAATTTGGCTTTGGCTGCTGTTAGGGTTTCCTAACCCTCTAAGTCCTTTCCTCTAATTAATTTAGCCGTTTCCTTGTTTCTTTTATGTGTTTATTAACCTTAATCCCGTTTTTTCCTAATGGGCCCAGCCCAAGTGACCCAAATGCCCCTATATGCGCCCGACTATGCCTAAAAACGTCTCGTGACCCGTTTACTACCCCCGGGTACACTTTTTTGACTATCTCGGCCCATCCGGACTCAACCGTACACTCAGAATTAGCATCCGAATTAATTTCTAAAAAGTGCTTATTTCACACCCAATTTAGTCTATATCGACTCCCGACTGAAATAAGTATATATCACGTCATTAATATCCGAAATGACGTCAATACAATATTACTATTCACTTAGTAAATAAGTTTTCCTTAAATATTAACCATTCACTTCCCGATTAATATTTAAATAAAATTTTCCTAATTAATTCAATTAAAATTACGACTCACCAGTAATTTTCAATTCCCGAATTAATTAAATATTTAATGCATGAAAATACGGGGTGTTTCAATTAGGTGCTAGTGTTGCACTCTGTTTGGAATTATATGAATTGAGGATGTAATCACTCATGTATATTTAGGTTGTGATACCTTGGATGACTTTAGAATAAGTACGAGGATCTTGTAGGAGATATCAATTGGATAGACAAATATTACAAGGTCATTGTCCCATGATTGTCAGTATGAATGACTAGTAATGTAATGATGTATCACCCTAGGCTTAGCGTGATCATATTTTTAGGAAATATAGGTTTATGAACCCGAAACTTCGAGATGATTCAAGATAATGAGTTCATTGGCGATAGTACGATATTTGGTTAATATCGATCATCTTAAGGTTTTGTTTAGATGGATATGTTAGGAATGCTTGAGAATTAGCAATAAGGCCTTAGGGTTCTCCATGAATGGCCTAGCAATGTAATTGATGATATATAATCTTTGGGTCTTTGACAATAGGGGTGAGGATGCCCTAGGATTGCAAACTGGCTGTAGGTAACTGGATTCTAAGGTTGATGACCACGAATTTCAAGGAGGAAAAATCCTAAAGAGGGAAGGATATAATACCCCGACCATAAAAAAATAAGCATTTAATTCTAATCAAAGTATATTATTCAAAAGAAAATTTTGAGGAATAAATATATAAGGGAATTATGCCTGATGGCATGGAAAGTGATGCATTACAAAAAGTAATTAAGGAGAAAAATTCCTATATTTCATGGTTCGCATGAATGCATATTTAAGTTCTGATAGTCCTAGTAAGTATGTGGGTTAAGTTTGAGGAAAAAATGCCAAGAAACTATTGGGACACGATCTTGGTCGTGATTTTTGTCAGTACGCGTTGCGCATTATGCGAACTTGCATGATTTTTTACAGGACAATTGGAAAGGGATAAAAATTAAAGGACTAATTTTATAAGGTTCAAAAAATACATATAAAAATACCATGGGGTCAAAATAGGAAAAGAGGGATATTTTTGGAATTAGTCGATCGATTGATAAATATTAACCCTCGGGAGTCGATCGATCGAGCCATTGATCGATCGAGCGAGCATGTCTATAGAAGCGTCCCTTATTTTTATGTGTTTTCACAATTGCATCCCTTGATCATTTGACACGTTATGGAAGTGTTTTGAGATAAGAATCTTTCGATTTATGCCTAAGAGTCTAACATTTTAGTTATAACAGAGATAGAACCGTAAGGGGGACTATACTCACAAACCCATCAGATTTATAAGTCACTCTCTCACTAGGTTGGGCTCCCATGGGGGAAAAATTTATGCCATAGACCACCCCCAACATGCACCACTATTTCCACCTTGAAACCTCCATTAGAAGGACTCAAACAACCTAATATCACCAAATAAAACCCTAGGCAGATTTATTGGGATCGAGATGAGGGTGTTCTTAAAGTTAGGTGGAGGATTGAAGCGGGTTTTCTTGGAGGAAGAAGAAGGATTTTCTGGAGAATAAGGAGAGCTTCAATGGAGATTCCATGGAGCAAGATTGGGAAGATCTTTTGTAAACCCCTTGAGTCCACCTTTGGAGGTGGTAGTTGCTCCTCCTACACCACCATTTCCACCACTATTTTGGAGACTTTAGAGGTGGTGATACTAACCTTGATTTAGGTTTAAAGTTGTGTATATTTCTAAATAGTTTATATACATATATTAGACGTGATATATGTAGGATATGTGTTGGTTTGCATATATGGATTAACTAGTTGCATTATATGGTTTTATGTGTAAATGTGTTTCAAATAGATGATTTAAAATGGGTTTTGGAAATGAATAAGTTTTAGAATGTACATCTTCAACATTTTATGAAATAAAATGTGTTAAAAATGATGTTTTAAATATAAATAATGTAATTATATGCAAATAAATGCATTAGGCTTGTTTAAGTCATTTTGTGAGATTAAAATGTCATTTTTTACCTAAATAATGAAGATAAATGTAAAAAGGAAACTTTCACTTTAATGGGTTATTTAAAGTGGGTAAAACTCACGTAGAAAGTAAAATGGGTTTAATGTGTAAATATGTGAAAAGTAAGTATTTTTCATCAGTTGTAAGTTAAAAATTTAATAATGAAAGTTAAAGGTTTCAAATGTGTAAACAATAGCAAAGTTGGTGTTAAGATGCAAAATTCCATAAATAAAGTGTATATTTCAACTATCTAAAAAAACGGGACTTTAATATGTAAAATGGTGTTATTTTATATATTAAGGTGTTATTTTATATATTAAAGATGTTATTTTATATATTAATGGTGTTAAAGTAGCAAGTAAGAATGTTGGGTTAATTATGATATTGAACAAGTGTTAAAAATGGCTAAAATTGTTTAAGTGTTAAGTTGGAAACTTGATAACCATTTTTGAAAAGTAACATTTATTAAATGACTATATCGCTTGTCTTGGCAATAAAAGGGTAAATTGATATATTTACTTAAAGTGGAGCATTTTTATGAAATAAAAATATTAATGAATATTGTTACACTAGTGCGAGTGAAAATAATTTAGGTCCCTAAGTGTGAATGATTTTTGGCATAAAATGAATGTGTGTGTGAACAAAGGACTTAAAGAAGTAAGATATAATTTCCCAAGTGTTAATGGAAAAACGGACGTTTCAGTCCAGGCTTTTGGCTTCGGCTCGTAAATGTAGATTAATGTCAACATTGGAATAATGTTAAACATATTGAAAAGATATAGGAACACTCAAATGATGCTAGGAAATAATTAAGCAGGCCATGACATCCCTAGTGGTGAAAGACCCTAATCCCATTGCGCAATTAGTATATAGTGACTGGAACCGATGATGTGGAGCCCATGAAGTTCAGAGATATTGGAGTATTTTGAGAAAAGATAATGGTATTAATTGGAACATGATAACAAATGGGTTGTGTGATGTAAACAACCTAGCTTTTATGAAATGATAAACATTCTGTTTGCTACATAATATGGGCAAGTAAATTGAGAATAATGACAAATATCCATAAGAAAAGAGAAATGGTTAAGTAAGATGACTAAATGGGTAAGTAAGCAACCTAATGACATTTAAACCCATAATGAGACAAGTGTGCATGTTGTATAAGGATTTCAATGTTAACGAACATTTTCTAACACGATATGTTCGTGTGTGGAAAGAAAGTGTTAGGAATGATTAACAAATCCAGGGTGAGTCAATCAATGTTGAGTAATAAACTTTTAAAATTGGGTGAATGGTTTTCCCAACAATTGTAAATTGTTTAACCATGTGAGTTGATGGGAAATAATTCTAGTTTTTAAGCATAAAGATACAAAATTAATATTTTGTAAAGAAAATGAGAATAAACGGTATCAAATAACGTTTTTGGAATAAAACAATTTAATACATTATGATATATATTTTAGAAGGTATATATGTAGATATAAACGCATTTTCACATACATGTAATTATAGAGTGGGAGTATTATTTTTGTCATTCATTCCTATACTATATTTGTATAAGTTCTCACTTAGCATTAGGCTCACTCCCTCCTTTTTGTTACGGCGGGTTGTATGTTGTCCCGTATTTTGGGAGCATTGTACAGGTACGTACTTAATTTGCATTTACATTAGTAGCTCTATTTACTTGATCTTAGGGGAAACTCCTTAGGTCATATCACATAGTTTGATGAAAATTGGAATCACATGCTAATAAGTGTATGGTTAAATAATAATAAAGCTGGATTAGAAACATTATTTAGGTTGTTTCATTTCAGTTCACAATTAACGTGAGAGCCGGGTCATTTTGATCCTTTATTAACCCTTAAATATAGGTCAAGGTATGAGAAGCCCTTTGTTTCCACTCACCATTGAAATATCCTTTACTCTAGCTACATATGTAATTCATGTTTCTCATTAATACACTTTAATAAATTCTTCCGTTATTTCTATTATGACTCGGTTGTGATAACACTCCGTGGCATCGATGCCTTATAATTATTGAAAGTCATTTAGTAATATACATTTGATATGATACTCACATTATCAAGAAAGAACATTCTCCTAAATGCTTAAATGTCTATCCTAGTTAATTGGAACTTATTTGAAGAAAGTCTCATGGTATATTTAAAATCACATGCTCGAGAAAAATGCTTATTTGAATATATCACTCATCAAAAGTCAGAATTTGTTAGACATCGGATCTACAATCAAGTCATACTTCAAACATGCTCACATAATATGAAATTTGACGTTATTCCTATCATTATGAAAATTAAGTGGCAATCCCACTCATGAGATAAGGGTGACAACCATCCTTTGTGAATCGGATGCCATTCTCATACATACGATATTTTGGTAGCAATCCTACCCATTATAATGTCGAAGACAATCCCCTTTCATATTGAAACATGGTTGTAATGTACATAAATTCTCACTTAAGACATGATGAAAATCCCATCATGGTTGCACAATATTGATCTTAAATCATATACATCCTTGATAATTTGTGATGGTAATCCCATAACCGCAAAATTTTTCACATGAATTATATCGATAAAATATTCCATTCCCATATACATGGTGTATTGATATTCTTGTGAGAAAGTGCTTGTAATGGCAACCCCATTACGTTGTGAGAATACACTTATATTAAACCATAGATGTGTGAGAAGCCCTAATACTTTATGTATGACTTGTGAACAACTTTGTGATATTAAAAGATCATACATGATATTCTTGATCATTTCATACACTTATGCTACTAATGAAAAGTTTTCAAGTGTGGAATATTGAAGTTCAATGAGGCAAAATCGTATATCAATGGAGGAGTGATGAGGCATAAACTTCATATGTAAAATATGTCGTTGGGTGTTTACTCCCTATACAAAACAAATACCATAACTTGTCATGCTGTATATGGAAGTGTAGTGGGAAGTAGCGATCGAATCCATGGGAAAACGACATTTAGAATTAAATTCGTATATTACTTAGAAAAGGGGGGAAATGTAAAAGATGATAATGGGAGAGTACAATTAACACTAGGCAATAAGAAAACTAAATGAAATAAAAAAATGATATTAGGATTATTTCCCCACCATGGGCTAATCAATGCATATGTATCGAAACGCACTAAACCAAGCATATTCAATTGATTATAAACATCAAAGATGAAGAAAGTTAACTCAACAATGAAAGATTAAACCTTCACTCAAATATGGTCGTGAATGGATTAAAGTCTCAATATCACTATAAACACTATCGTTGCATGATAAGGAAAGTTAAAAGCCTAATATTACGACTTTAATACACAAGCTTTTAAAGCTCAAAACCTAGATCTGAAAGCTAAATACCCTTAAATGGAGGAAATATGATCCCAGCCTTTAAACTAGTTATCAAACATGATTAAAACAATAAATAAAACTAATTGACAAATGAAAACCACAAATTAGTCAATAAAAACTAATTATATTGAACTACATCTCGACAAAGCATGTAAACAACATAAGAGAGCTTGAATTAATTAAAGGGGAGATGAATAGTACTTACAAAGGCCAAAAATGGAAAACCCTAGGGGAAAGAGTGAGTATCCCCCAAAATTATCTCTCAAACCATTCTAAATCTAATAATAAGTTAAGTATTTCTAAATTAAAAGATAGGAGAAACTATATATACATAAACCATAATAGAGAAGTTGTAAAACAAATTAGCCAAAATCTACAGGGACCACATCGATTCGGAGCAGAGATGAATCGATTCGATATAGGGGAAATTAGGTACTGATGGGGGAGAGTCAATTTGGAGAAGATACGAATCTATTCCGAACCTACATGTCTGAATTTTTTGTTGCTGTCTTGTTTCTTTATTGGATCAACATACATAAAATGTCGTAACGTTTTCGTTATGAGTCTAAATTATGCGTCGTTAGAGGCTACGTAAAGCTAACAGAAAGGTCTACTCTAACGTATATACTTTGGGACAAAAACAAAAATGTTAAAATGACTAAGATGCACCTGAATGAGCACTATCTGATGGAACTTTCTCGAAATGCGACCAAACTTTAGGCTAAGTACTAATAATACCTAAAAAAGCTCAATTATACCTCGTAAAGCATATAAACATGCATAAAATAGGTTGTCTAGTTAACAAGCATAAATATAGGAATTAAGGTACCTGAGGGGGCTAAAGTGCATAATTATAAATGGTAAATAAATGCAATATTTGAGACGAATAAAGGAGGATAGGCTACATATAAATAAAAAGAGGGAAAATACAAAGTCAAGTGACTTTTTTCAAGAAGTTTTCCACATAAAGGCAAACCTTTTGAAAAGTCGGATAAAGAAGGGGAAGCATATAATGACTAGGTACCTAAAATGCATTTTTTTATGCACACACAGTTTTTTTTAAATCTCACCTTGATAAAATCCCACACTTCCACTCATACAAACAATGAACAATCCCCCCCACCCCACACATTGGAATACAAAATTAATCTCACATAACTTTCTCTTAATGAAATAATTCACAATTTACCTAATTTATTTGCATATCTCATAAAATGGAAAAGTAACAACTTAAGAACTTCAAAACATCCGAAACCACACAACACAAAACCTTGATTCATAACTTATGAAAGTTTTTGAAAAATAAATAATGTTGTTCGGAGTAAAATTCATGAGAATGTTAAAACTCGAGTGCCTTTACTTCACAATAGATCAACTACATTGGCAGACGAGCTCACTACACAGTCCATTATATAACCTTTACACCTAATACTCGAGTTCTTATGTTGAACATAATGGGAATTACAACAAAGTGAAATAAATTAATAAAGACCCTTTCTATAAAACAAACCAATACCCACATGAGGAAGAAAATATCAATGAAAGAAATGAACCCACCAAAATCTACCAAACAATCGGAACTCTCATACCATCTTAGGCACCAAAGGGGCCTTCAAATAGATTCTTACCAAAATTTCAATTTTATGTGATTATAAAATTAGGATTTCTATAAACCAATAATGCACTTCTTGAACTAGGGAAGACAATATTTTATTCAAAGAATCCATTGTCTCTATCAAAATATAAGATTTCCATAAAACCTTTTCCCAAAGATAAATTTCTCATCATCCCACATAAGCTTGGAATGAAAAATATACATGACATGTGCATCAACACTTTTCATGCATATTAATTCTCTACTCCCATATATACTGTATTAACCACCATTTAAGATAGTACACTTTCGCATCGAAAGGATACCCATTTCTTTCATCATAATAAAATAGACTTTTAAAAGAACCCACACCCTTTTCAATAATGAAAAAGTGGATAAATATGATATGAGAAAAAGATACAACAACTAAGGAGGAGAAAAATATTTTTTTTTCTAAAAACCAAGGCTCAAAGAAAAGGGGAGATTTTAACCATTTTTTCAAAGTATATCAATTGTATTGTCACCGTCAAAAAGGGGGAGAATATGAAACCAAAAGTATTTCAAACAAAAATATTTTTCTATAATGACAACACAATTAATATATGATCATTTCACTCTCTTATCTCAAATGTACTTGATATTAAGTAAATCACTGAATAAGTTATGAGATATGTTACAAGGGCCATATCAACCATGCAACCATAAAAATTTTCCCAAGAAAAATAAAATCTCAATCAATACAAGACCAACATAAGCATGTCATATAATCAAGCCCATAATCACATTCCAGGGAAAACACCCTAACAAGATCATATCACAATCATCAAGAGAAGTTCAAACATCCAACTAAAAGAAGTTCAAATCTTGAGCATACAAATGTCATCACATCAACCAAGAGAAGATCAAAGATCAAATATAAATACATATCATAAGCCCACATTTCAAGACCCAAACAAGTCAAAAGAATGTCCAAAAGTCCTATTGGTTATTATTGTATTTTTGTTGTACTTTACGAACTATTGAACAAAAGTAAAGTAACATGTTTTAACATAAATATGCTGAAAACCAACACATCTAAATCCACACTATAAATCCTTAAGTATTCCTTAAATCATGGCCCTAAACCCAAAACCCTTTTTCCTAAAACTTAGAAGGTTTTGTAGATTAATCCTTTGTTTTAGTTGACTAAAAGTGGTTTTGCTAGCTAAACATTTTGATAGCCAACTAAACCCTTGAGATAGCCCGCTAAAACCCAAGCAGAAGAAGTTTTAGTCGACTAAACCTGACTTTTAGTCTACTAAAAGTTCCACATTTCTAGAATGTTTTTTTTTTGTAAAATACTCTAACCTTTTATCCCAATACCCTAACTCTTCCAACCTGAAAACTAACCTTTTTTCCAATATTTGATTGCCTCCTAACATTATAAATAATACCCTCTACCTTCATCACAAATCACCAAGCCTTAACCCAAGCTTGTGTCTTCCTACTTGATATTTATAAAAGAGAAACTAAGTTCCTAAACCCCTTTCCCTAAATGTGAGATTCAAATCGAAATCTCCAATATAGCCAAACCACAATTGAAGTAAATCTTCAAACTTCAAATCCACTATATCTTAGTTCCAAAACAAACCCCATGAGTTCCACAAATCAACACCCATTTCATCAAAATTACAAACTAAAAACCATTTAATCCAAGTTCTTGATAATCCTAGAAATGATGAATTTATAGTGAGAAAAGCTCCACCCACTTTACAAGATTGATTTTGATAAATAAATCCATCCAAAATCCCACTTGTGTTTTGAAGTAATTTAAACACAATCTCTCTTGATCAAAGTTATCCGAAAACAACACGGGTTTTTAGAAATTAAAACTCAAATATCCTAAGACATAGATCTAAGCCCAAATACCTCATTGAAAAAATACATGGGAACTCATATTGGTTTACCTTTCTAGAAAGAGAAAGTAAACACATTTCACTATTGTTTTAGTAAATAAACTTTGCTTTACGTTTCGCTTACCCGTCTTTTACTATTGATTACAGTTTAAATTCATTGTATCTTCACCACCAGTGTACTATTGTTGAGGGTAGTCATGGTGTGACCCTAAGCTATTGCATGGGTACATCTTGGTAAAGGTTGAGGTTATCCTCTTATTTGTTGTGGTTTTGTAACATGTTATTTCTTGTGAGGTTTTATTTCTACCATAAGTGAATTGGAGATAGTGAAGTTATCGATTACAATCTCGAGCATGGACGTAGGCAGGGGTGAACCACATTAAACCCTCGGTTTTCAAAACTTCCTTTAAGCCCTCTCTCCTCCCTTACTATATTTACATTCTTCCTTTACGTTAATATGCTTAATATTTAAATTTCTTGAATGTGGATGTATATGGATGCAAGACAATAATGGATAAGTCATTTTATCAATAAACTAAGAAAATACTTTTACTAAGTTGCAATGTTGATAAAATGACAATGAAAAGAAAAAAAGAAATGTTAATTTGCAAAAATTTAAACAAAAGTCATAATCGCAATTATCCCCACCCTTATTGGGAGTATTGCGAGCCAACGTGCATGTTATTAGTCGTTCAAACATCCAAACCATTAAAAAGTTATCAAAAGTTAACACATATATATTCAACCACAAAACTTGAAAACAAGTTTGTTTATAACATTATCACTCATTTGAATGAGTTTAATCCCCATTAATCTCAAACGTGCAAAAAAAACCTTCCTTTTATAAACTAACTTAACTCAATTACACCAAAAAAAATATGCACCCAACAACATGATCAAACATGAAGATCAAAGAACGATCAGTAGCTCAAACTAAATACTAACATATAGGGGAAAACACTAGCCCAAATATCAAAACCAAACAATCGTGAAAATTGTACAAGATCACATAATCTAGAATCTAATATCATTATGAGATTTTTCAAAACAAAAATATTTACAAATGTTATGTAAATTAAACATTTTCAATTCATATTTAAAATAGAATAATAGGATGTTAAGAATCTTATGATCTTGCATATGCGTAAAGATAAAAAGTCACAAAATCATAAATAAATTGCATTTCTTGACACATTTAACAAATTTTATTGGAAAATGGACTCATAGATGAGGGGATGCAGAAATGGGCAAGGGGGTTTCCACACGAGAAAGCTCAAATGAGCCCTTAGTTAAATAAGCCAAGATAGGCATCTAACGAGAGGGCCCACGACGAGTGGCCCAAGACAGAAGAAAAGTTAACTAAAGCATTTAACGATAAGATGCAACAATGAGTGGGACTTAAGATAGCGCAATACCAGGTTAAAGCATCCAACAAGAGGGTCCACAATAAGTGGGCCTAATATAGAGAAAAAACCAAGAAAGTTATTTGGCGAGAGGTTCCCTCAGCGAGTGGGCCTAAGACCAAAGGAAGCCATGATAGAGGAGTTGGCGAGAGAGTGCCAAAGTGAGGGGACCTAAGTTCAAAAGAAGCTAGGACAGAGGAATTGACGAGAGGGGGTGCCAAAATAAGTGGACCCAAGACCAAAAGAGAAATAATTAGTCAAGTAAGTATCAAGACTGGCAAGAGGGTTCTCAAGGAGCAACCCCAAGACAAGAAAACTAACACGCGAGCAGGCCGAAAGATTGAGTGAATGCTCCATGAAATAGTTAAGAAGTTATGAATTATCTTGTATGATGAATATTTACTAAAATTCTTATTTTATTACACAGTTAGCCTAGATCGAGCAAGAAGGACTCAAGCGGGCCAATTGGGATCCCTGGGTTCTTTTTGGCTTGGCGACTGGTGGATAAGGTTTGTTGGGCAAGCTAAGGCCCAACCATTTCAGTACTTAAGAAAAGAGAGACTACTAGTAGGAGAGACCTAAGAGGTTACTCAAGCAATCACATAGTTCACACTTAGTCAAATGAGTGGGTAGCCAAGGTGTCGCCCACAAAGTATTTTAAATTAATAGTTGGCGAGTGGCTCCTAAGCCCATTTACGAGTTTTTAAAGATTGTTCATGAAGTTATCGTTTGAAAAGATATTTACCAAATCACACTTTTTGGTAATACGCCCGACATTTTAGCTTTTTGACTTTGGTATGCACCAGGTGAGCTTGTCAGAGGGGACAGGTGACAGGCGACAAACAGTTAACAGAGATAAAAGATATATTACTGATATTGTCCTAAAAGGTGTCTTATTTCGCTGCCCATATTCCATATCATCCCTAGTTTTTTACCTATAAGTAGGACCCTTGGGTAAGGTCAAAGACAATAGAAAAAATAAGTTAGCACTGTTACTCTATCAAATTTTCATCATAAAGTATTCTCTCCCTACTCTCTCTTTGGTATCCAAAGTGCTTGTCCTTTCACTCCCTATAACCATCACTTCCAAGTAATCCATTTTCTCCTATTATTATTGTTAAAAAGTTGTATCTAATCATTTGTCTTCTCAGATAGCATTTACATAAACTCCATTATTACCAGAAATAGATAATTTTCTCCTTCAGCTACTCTTGAGACCTTGGGAACCTTGAAAACAACATTCGTGTAAGTGGGTCACGCCTCACAAGGCCCAGTTCTTCGTAGACCCCAGTAAAACTAACCTCTTACATTTAGTGACTCCGCTGGGGAGGTATTCTCATTGCCATGGATAAAGAAGGATACAATGTTTCAAAATAGCTAGTGTTCGAAGTACTCCAGTCGGTAATGGAGTTCAAAGTGACAAGATAACCCAAGAGGAGGTGGTGGTGATTAGAGTTAGAGCACCTTCTTCTCAAGGAGGGAAGACCAGCACAACAACAGCCATGCCTTTAGCATGGATGAACCTGATGAGCATATTTTTAAGTTTTTGAAGCAGAACAACATTGATATGGAATGTTTGAGCCATACTTGCATGACACCTATAGTGGAATATGTAGGAGGAATAACAACCATAAGAATAATAGTGGAGGTGAATCCACCATGAAAAATTATGATGGAGTAGGTGGTGGCGCCCGCAAGCTGGCCAGTGGTGAAGTAGGTGGTGGCGCCCGCAAGCTCGCTAGTGATGAAGAAAGTTGGCGTGGAGGAGTCACTCTCCAAAGTTATTACAATGGAGGATGTGAAGAAATTTCTTTCCTCTCAAAGGGAGTCCTCTCACTTGTATGGGGAGCTGCAGAATCCTTACCTAGAGAGCATAAATGAGAAGCCATGCCCAAAGGGTATATTCCTCCTAAGTTCATAAAATTTAATGGAAAGGGTGAAAACCCTAGGGAGCACGTGAAAAGTTTTGTGGAATACCTAGGTGTGCATGGAAATGATAAAGACTTGAAGATGTGAGAGTTATCGAAAAATCTCACTACAAAAGCGTATACATGTTACTCCCACTTGGCGCCACACAACATTCCCAGTTGGTAAGAGATGCATAGAAGTTTTTTGCAAAAGTTCTTTTTGGTGGAGGACGAGTTCACGCTGAGACATCTTGCACAGAAGGTGAAAAACCCTAGTGAAGAGAAAATACAATACATGAAACGCTTGCGAGATAGAGCGTTAGATGTCTACGAAGATGTAGTAGAGGCCAGATTATTATAAATTTGTGTTGAGGGGATGTTTGAGGAATACACAATTCATTTGGTCAATGACATTAGAGATGGCACGTTTAAAGAGTTCACGCAATTGGATAACAGCATTTCCATGATCATCAAACCCAAGCAGCAAGTGTGGAGGACCCAAGTTCCTCTAACGGTGGGAAGATTTTAAGTTTCTAGATGAAAAATAGTGAACTATGTGGACGGGAACCCTAAAGGTAAGAAGGGAGGCCAGGGGTCAAGAGAAATAGTCCAACCGGAAACAGGATGTTTGGATATGATGTACCACTACCACTACCTTGTAGTGTAGGGGAAGCCATGTACTATTATCACACATTGGTGCGAGAGGGGGTGGCAGGTCCTCCCACTATAATGGTCAGATACCAATAACTAAGGAAAAAATAAATGCCAACTTTCGTGAGTTTCATCAAAGAGTTAAATATGCTACTAAGGACTGCTTCTATTTACGAAGCATAATTCGTGAGCAGGTGGACAATGGCACTTTACAAATCCCACCAATAAATGTCAATGAAAACCCTCTGCCAGCTCATCACTATGGCACAAAAAACATGGAGATAGCATGTGATGAGGAGGAATCTTAGGATCCTAAAGGATGGTGGAGTAATGAAAGAGCATGTGAAGAATGACTAGCTGCCTGGGATAGAGAAGAGTAAGAAAATGAATAGGGTGAGCGAGCAAGCTCCCGAAGATGAAGAGTTGATGTAATCATCACTCTAGATGAGGGGGGACAATAGAAGTAGAATATGTGTGAAATGCACAAACATATGAGGTTGAACTTGATTCAGAATGTCCAGTTATTGCGAGGAGCCCAAAATTTAAATAGTTTTTTGACCAGATTGGAGTAAAGCAAGGCACTCGAATAGTAATCACCAAGAAGATCTTGGAAGCAGTCCCTCTAAATTTGCATGGTCCTATAGTAAGGAGGATCAAGAATTACACATCCGAAGTGCTGTTCTTAGAAGAAGACATGCAGGTACCTTATTTTCATAATCATTATTTATACGTGGGACCTAGTGAATGATTTTAGTTTGCTAAGGTCACTGATGGATGAAGGGGCATCGATCAATATCATGCCCATCAACTTTTTGTATGAGACCGGTATTTCCCAAGAAATGATTGTGCCGATGCCACTGGTGATTTTTGGCTTTGATAGTGTGGGGATGCAGTCACTTGGATACGTGAATGTGGGGATCAATTTGGGAAAATTCACATCCCACATCAAGTTTTACATCATAAATGCCAACACCAATTACGAGCTTCAGATAGGGTGAGTGTGGATGCATACAAATAGGATACTTCCATCAACATTACACCAGTGCAAAAAATCAAAGATTTGTGAAACAAAGATTGGGATCAAAGATACTAAAAGGCTATTCTTAGTGGAAGAGGTCCACCTAGTTGATGCAGCACTTTACACTGAGTTGGACGAAGAGAGAAATAACCTGATTAGAGGGGTAGAGGAACCCCATGTGGCTAACAAAGGTGGTCAGCTTAGGAAACCAGTGCATGAGATATTGGGCCAGTGAGTGGCCCCTTTTGAAGTAAAAGAGAAAGGAAAGAGGAAACTTAAAAATAAGTCAAGGCCACCACGGACTTCCAAGAAAATTATTTTTCCCAATGGGAAAGTTATCTATTGTTTATAACGGTATGTGCGGTTGGTATTTTTGGACGAAAGCGTCGACTCGACACCCAAAAGTTTTGTGGTTGATGAGTCCCATATAGTAGATCATGTTGAGGATCCAAAGGAAGCTCTAGAATTTATGCAAGATAGACCATATGAGCAACTCCAAGAGTCAGACGAAATAAATCTTGGAATAGAAGGGGATAATAAGCGACCCATGTTCATTTCCAAGAGTTTGAGTCCCAAGGAGTGAGAAGATATCATCATATTGCTCAAAGAACTCATGGAAATATATGAAGATGTTTGGGATAGATATGGAGGTGAGCTCTTATGAGTTGAATGTTTTGCCAAATGCTTTACGGATGAGACAAGCCACTTAGACTTACAAAGATGAACTAGACTAGAAGATCAAGGTAGATGTATAGAAGCTACTCTCAGTGAGATTCATCAAACCTATCCAACATCCCATATGGCTTTCAAGTATTGTTCCTGTAGAAAATAGGGAAAAAAACCAAATATGGGTTTGTGTAGATTTTAGAGACCTGAATCGTGCTTGCCCAATGGATGAATTCTCATTGACCAACATTGATATCCTAGTAGATGCTACAACTGGCCATGAAATTTACAGTTTTATAGACGGGTATGTAGGATATAACCAGATTAGAATGGATTCAGTGGATGTAGAAAAGATCACCTTCAGAACGCCCTTAGAAAATTTTTATTATACAGTCGTGCCCTTTGGATTGAAAAATGCAGGCGCCATCTACCAGTGTACAATGATGGAAATATTTCATGATTTACTTCATGACATATTGGAGTTTTATACGGATGACTTGGTAGTAAAATATAAGAAGGAAAGTAAACATGTGCAGGATCTAAGGAAGTATTTGAGAGGTGTCGCAAGTACGAGATGAGGATGAACCCCTCCAAGTGCATTTTTGGGGTGGTTACATGAAAATTTCTAGGCTTTTTTATAAATATACAAGAGGTGAAAATCGAAGCGGATAAACAAAAATCCATTCTGATGATGCCACTGACGAAGAGAAAAAGACATTTCAAGAGCTTATTGGGGAAGGTTTCCTACTTACGAAAGTTCATACGAGCTTTAGCAGAGATCACTCTCCCCTTTGCCCCTCTCCTGAAAGAAAAAGCTAAATGGATCGGGGGGAAGGAACTGAAGACTACCTTTAAGAATATAAAAGCAATATTAACTTCCCCCTTGGCAATGATACCACGAGAAGCAGGTGTACCCTTGATGCTTTATCTAACTTTAACATAACGGTCAATATGAGCATTGCTCGCCCAGGAGAAGGCAGGGATATGAGCATAACTTTAATATAATGGTCAATACGTACTATTTGTCATAAGTAATCTAATGCACATAATCTATGTAAACCAGTGTAGAGAGACATTATTTGGCCTTAGTTTTCATTACACAAAAGCTAAGACATTATCGGGTCGCGTTCACGATGCACATTGTCACTAAATGTGATCCTATAAAATATTTGTTGGCATGAACCATCCTAGTAGGTAGAGAAGTAAGGTGGTTCCTTATATTGTCTAAATATGATTTAAAGTGTGTTATCCCGAAGGCCATCAAGAGCTTGGCTATAACTAACTTATCATCTAGCTTCCCAAATCTAAATATGAGGCTCCAATTGAAGAGTTACCATGTGAAAATTGTCAAGGTTGCTTAGCAGGGAAGATAAAAGAATGGAAGATGGAATTCGATGGCTCTTATGCTCAAGGGACGGGTGGGGATGGATTCATCCTCTCAAATATAAAGGTATAAGTCACCTTTTCCTTCAAGCAGGATTTTAAATGCTCCAATAATGAGGTAGAGTATGAGGATCTCATACTTGGCTTGTTGGAGTCACTACTAAGAGAAATCAGAGTGTTGTGTATACGAGGGGATTCCAACTTAGTGATGAAATAAGTTAATGCAGAGTTTTCCCTCAAGTATGCCAATTTAGACCTATGCAAGTCAATCATTCAAAGGTTACCCAGTCTAAACTGAATGTAATAATAGAGAGCCACATGTGAAATAATGAATAGGAACCCAGATGCACTGGAAACGACAGCCCAGAAGATGGAAATGGAGGAACAAGAGGCCACAATCACAGTCAAATGGAGGACAGTGCTAATAACAGTGAAGTCATTATTCCTATAAGATGTGGCTTCTTGTATATAATTAGTATTAAGCAATGCGTAACAACTTATCAAGATCATGTTTAGTGTCAAAGAATAATGAGAAATGATAATAAATGCAAGTGAAGTCTTTTACAATATAAATGCTTGTAAAGGATAATAAATGGAAAATACCCGATGGAAACTTGGTCGGATGGAGAAGGAACAAGAACCCTTAGCACAATAATGACAAGCAGTAACCTTAAGGCATAATAAATTCTCAATAATGGTGTTAAAGGAGGCAAAGGAAATAATCACACAATAATGATCTCATAACAAAAACCCTTGTCTAGAGAAATCTCAACAGCAGTTCTAGGTTCAAATTATTGTCCTTGTAAAATATGTTGTTGGTGCATTTATATGGCAGCCAGGTCACTCGAGTGACCTTACTGGAATTAAGTGGACTAAACACAATTAATGCAAAGATACCATGTTATTAATGCTAAAAATAGTGCATTAAATGCACAAGATATGATATTTTGGCGGGAAAACTATTTAGCTTATCAGATGTATGGTGACATTAATTAGGATGGGATGTGGTAGACCAAAGGTCCTTCCTACGATGGATGGAAGGTACAAGCTCATTAAATAAGCTTACCATCCTAGCAATAAACTCACTTGAGTGCTATTTCCTGGGGCTCCTAAATGTCAGATGTAATGACGTCATAGAGTTAATGAACAATAATCTATAAAGGATGTGTTGTAACATCAATTAAAAAGGTGGTTAATCGAATGAAGGTTGATCATCTGATGGTTGCTCGAGCAACCTCTGAACTGTATGTGAGGAATCAAAGACTATCTTTGGATAAATGTTTGGTCCGAGGTCCTTCAAGGAGGTTCCCCAAGATATGGTAACTCGAGCATCTATTCAACCGTACTTTGTACAAATAAAGGCTTTTCTTAAGTGTTCAATGAGGGTTAGGTATTGATTTTCTAACGTTGACTTACTCCCAATCCTCCAAACAAAATCACTGCGAGGTTCCCAGATTGAGGTTATTCGATAGAGCATGTAAACTCTCCCATGCCTTGCCAGACATGGTCCCTCGAGGGTAACGATTAATCTCATAAAAATTAAAAAGTATATTTAATAATTACAAGGAGATCCAAATGCAAGTACATCATAATTCTTGTTACAAATATGGTGTCCTTCGAATGGGTTTGATCTCTGTTGAAGGTCGTTAGAGAAGCTTTAGTCTTTACTCTGTCATTAATCCTTCATTTGGTTCAAGATTATCCTTTCTAATTAATCTTAAACTTGGACCTCTCCATACATTTTCCTTTCGTAGAGATATTTATTTACTTGGTGAAGAAATATCTGTACGAATTATTGTTATAAATCTTCGAACCACTTTTCTCTTAGAGCTAGATTATTTCCAAGCAACCATTTAACTAAGCGATATGGCTATCTTAGGAGCAACACATTGTACTCGTGTGTAGAGGAGATTACTCAATTCATTGGGGAAGAATAAATGTTTTTTCAAAATCCCCCCAAAATGATTTGTTTCCTCAAGGAGGAGGATTTTTAGCATTTGAATTTCCAACGTTAATTATTATTGTTGGTATCGCTTTGCATTAATTGTAACTAACATTCATCCCCCCACTTTATACGTGGTGTATAGGGTTATGTGTGTGTGTGTCTCACATAAGGCACCTCATGTGTCGCCATTTTTCAATAATCATTATCAAATATGAATCGGTTCCACCATGCACGCGTGTGATCCGCGCTAGGGACTTCATAAGTTGCCACCTCAGACACATTTATTTCATTCCTTGGATACATGCATCTACTCATGAACGAACTATTTGCACCACTGTTACCTATCCATAACCTTTTCACCTTATAAAAGGGTAGATACTTAGCCTTGTTTTTAGAGAGAGAAAGAGGAGACATCGTTGTTATTTTTCTTTTTTGCAAACACTTTCCCCTTTTTTCTTATCTAAGCTTCTTTTTGCATATGTTGCTCCTGTTATCAAGAAAAATCCCTCTACAAAGAACGCCTCTCGCCGAACTCCTGCCCATCAGAACTAATGGATTCGTTATCATCGTGACCCGTATTTTGGTGAGTCGGAACACTTCTTGTCCGTTGCCGATCAATTTTTGGGCACAGTTACTTATAAGGAGGAGATAACTCTGTTGATGGACGAGAGTGATACGTCTAAGGACTTTTCCTACATACCAACTGACACCATTAACCACTTCAGAATTAAAAAGGGGATTTCCCCTATTCAAACGTGGAGTTTGAATCCACTGGTGGTTCTTGCTAGTGACTGGGACCCTGGATGCAGTACATTCATGGAAAGTATGCCTCCAAACTGGTGGTGGTAGGTCTGTCATCCACCTACTGGTTTGGTGACCACACACTTGTTAAAAATAATGGCACACTTTTCACTTTAGTTTCTCGATGGAGCCACCGGACTCACACCTTTATTATCACCTGGGGGAATTCACTATCACCCTAAAGGATATATGTGAGATTCTAGGATTGGAGGCTACTAATTTTATGACTTTATTTTAGGAGGCTATATGTAGTGTGGAGGTAGCCGCTCTAGTAGAGTTAGAGGCGGTGATCAAGAAATGCATGGTGTCTTACAACAAGTGCATATTTTATGAGGTAATCTGTTATTTATTCTACGTTGAGGATAAAGCCAGTGTGAAGGCTCGAGAGGCTGCGAGGAGGGTTCCCAAAGGAAAATTGGTTACTGATGTGCCACCTAATAAAAGTGGTTATGGGTCAGACATCGACTTAGTAGGTTACATCTGGGTAATCCTTTCCAAGATTATCATTCCTGGGAAGCCTCATGGTTGTCCGAGGAAGGATCTGATTAACATGACCATTCGGATGGCTTTTGGAGTGAAAATCCAGTTGGCTTCCATAACTATGGGACTTTCCCTCGGGCAAAATTCCTCTTGTTCTTATCCCCTCATATTTGTCCTCTTATACTAAGTGGTCCTCATATTACTACCTTTACCCACCCAAATGAGTATCCATGCAGTTCGGCTAGGATCAAGGTCTTCCCATGTTCAGCCACATTACCCATGAAAAATTGTTAAACATTTCATTTTCCTGTGGAATTTTCTTACTTTTACTGTCGTGGCCCTTTCTTCCAAGTACCTAGGTAACCCTCTTATCCCTAGTAAAGCTTCCCGGGAAAGTAGGTCCCAACTTTACCTTTCTATATTTGGCCCAATCAACTAGGCATATTTCAAAGGATCATCCTCTGATAGCCTTATTATCCTTCTGTCGAACGATTTCTTGGATAGGGTTGAAAAAATGATGTACTAGATTAATAACAAAATGTTATAAGTTGAGTAAAATTTGAATAACCTTTTTGGACATAACACTTTTCGAATAAGAACACAAGATGTGTTCAAAATTGTTTTCTAAATATTTAGTCTAGATTTGGTAGTTTATTACCTAAGGTTTTAGAAATTAAAAACCATCTACCAAGTCCAACATGCAGTACCAATCACAACAGAAATTAAGAACATTCAAAGTAAAGAACATGGGAATTTTAACGTGATAAAACCCCTAATCAAGGGAAACATCCACGATACCCTCTACAACACAGACCAAAAAAATCCACTAAAATAAAGAATCAAGTTACAACACTTAAGAAAGTACACAAAGATCCTAAATCTAAGTTCAGAGTTATACCTACGTGAGATACTCCACTACAAAGGTTTTCTGTCTAGAGCTGATCTTTTGTAGTTGCCTTTTTGCCATTTCCTTGATCTCCTTTTCTTTGAATTCTGATTTCAGCAACTCTTTTAATATCCAAGTTTCTCAAACAGAAACACTGTAACGAAGTGTTCATATGTGAGAATGTGTTTGTGAGGTGTACTAAATGAACATTTATGTAACTCACCCTCTCAAATTATTTATACAGACAAGTTCCTATTAATCAATAGGTTCTATATGACATGCAAAGTCTAATTCAAGTTATTTTGTCAAATAAGCCTCTTATCAAGATCAAATTTGAAAAACAACCTTGCTTTTAAAACTAGATAAGGTCCTATGTGTCTCGGTTTATTTTTGTACAACTTTATTTCACAAAATGTGAAATATGATTCAAGAGACACAAATGTCTTAAGGATCTGATTTAACCTTGAAGAAATAAAAGTTTATGTTTCAAAATATTTTGAAACATAATGGATCCAAAATAAAAGATCCAAAAAGAGAATAAAAAGTAAGCATGTGATATTCTCTTTTAGAAAATCTCAAGTTTGAACAATGAAACTCTATATTTTCTTCGAGATGAGTTCTGAGAGAAACTTAGACTTATAGAGTAATTCAAATATTGAACATACCCAACACCAATCTCACAAAAACCCTAAAATGGATCTAAATCTCAAGGTTTAGGTTTCTGATGTATGAAACGTTAAAGGTTATGGTGTTTGGGTGAAGGGAAATCGCTCAGAGGTGTGAGGATATAAAGATTAGGGTTTCTTCTCTCTCTCTTTTCCTCTCTCTTCTCCCTCCTCTCTTTTCTCTCTCTACTCTCACTTTTTCTCTCAGGATGGACGAATGTCAAAAGTCTCAAATGGCGGAGACTAAAAGAGTTTTTATACTGGTTGTGGAAGGATCTCGAATGTCTTGTTCAATCCTACGACTGAGATTGAGTTTGACTTATTGACTACCAATCTAATGGTCTACAACGAGCGGTGCTAGCAATTTAATCTCATTGGTCTAACAGGTAACTCAGGGATTGCAAATAAACACATCCAGGTCATTGATAAAGATCATCTAAGGGCTGAGATCAAATATGGGAAATGTGTCTTGCAGAAAACACAAATTGATAAACTCAGGAGCCAACACGTGTACGGTAGAAATTACAAACTCCACTTGAAGTATATCCTACCCAAGTTAACTTCTAATGAATTAAAAAACTTTATAAAATACAACTTTTAACCCCAACACTTTTAAAAACCAAATTTTAATAATTCCAAAAATTATTTAAAATGTTATAAAAATGTTTTTAATGAATTAAATTGATTTGAAAATTAGTTAAAGTGTTTAAAACCCACATATGCACATAGGAAGAAAAAAATATACAGTGTAAGTGTCCTATAGTGGTTAAAGGTAAAATTAACTTCCCTTTAGGTTGATCTTGAGATTTTCTTGGACTGTATTTCTTCATTCTTCTTGAACCTTTTAAAGATAGAGCAACTCATGAAAACTAACCTACTTTGTCTTAATATCCAAACTAGTTGGAACTCCTATATAATATAGACTCAAGTAAGTCAATTATATAGTGTGTTCTCAATATCCCCCTTTGTATATTTGAGACAAAATTCCCTTGAGTATTCTGAACTTGTGGGTGAAAATGAAAAATCCTAGTTGTTCTATACAAAAGTTCTAACTACCCATTCCCATCCTAGAACCGAAAATAAGATGAAAAAAATACATTACTCAACTCCAATATAGACCAATACCTTACAAATATATAAGAATCTATGAAACGGGTCTGAGATGCCTGTAACAAAAGTAAACACTGAATGACATATTAGTTGAGTTAGAACAGGAATAGATACATAAATCTCCAAGTAAATACTCAAGATCTTCTCCCTAAATTTTTCTCAAATATACAATAGGGTAAACAAATAGAGAAAAATAGGTATATAGAAGAAGATTCAATCATAAATTATATCATAAACAAGGGCAGAATCAAGGGTCCCCTACATAAACTAGTGTTAGGAGGCGTCTTTTGTCATTTGAGAGACATCCATACCCTAAAACTTCAGATACCAATTATTCGCGAGAAACTACCGAGGTTATGATTAACGTGTTAGAAATTATGTGAGAACTATCATACCTATAGTTGTTCGCAAATACTCAAATCGTATATTATCCAAAGGTTTGGTAAAGAGATCAGCTAGCTGTTTTTTAGTATTAAGATATTCAATAATAAGTTCTTTAGATTCTAGAAGATTACGAATGAAGTGATGTCGAATTTGTATGTGCTTAGTTCGGAAGTGTTATACCGTGTTTTTCGAAATATTTGTCACACTCTGGTTATCACAAAACATGGTTAGTTGATTTTCAGTGATACCATAATATCTAAGCATTTGTCTAATCCATAATAGTTGTGAACAACAACTTCCTGCGGCAATGTACTCAGATTCTGCGCTAGATAGAGAAATACAACTATGTTTCTTACATGACTAACCTACTAGGTTATTTCTTACGTAGTAACATGCCCCAGACGTGCTCTTTCTATCATCAGACCACCCTGCCCAATCAGCATCGGTGTATCCTATAATAGAACTAGTTGTGTCCTTAGTGTACCAAATACCAAATTTTAGAGTACCCCTGACATATTTAATAATTCTTTTCACACACAATAAGTGGGATTTCTTAGGGATACTTTGATATCTTGCACAGACAAATACTATGAAGGAAATGTCATATATAGAAGCTATAAGATACAAGAGACTCCCTATCATATTTTGATATAGAGTAGGATTAACAGTTTTCCCATTATCATCCTTAGACAGTTTTGTTGAAGTACTCATGGGGCTTCTAGAAGGTTTAGCGTTTTCTAATCTGAATTTTTTAACAAGTTCTGCAGCGTATTTGGATTGACTGATAAATAGTACATCACTACATTGTTTTACTTGTAGACCTAAAAAATATTGAAGCTCACCCATAAGTGACATCTGAAATTCAACATGCATAATGTCGAAAAATTCTTAACTTGTTTAGAACAAATGGATCCAAATATTATATTGTCAACATACACTTGTGATATTAAAACATGTTTGTCTTTGTTCCTAACGAATAAAGTTTGATCGTTTCCACCTCAGACAAATCCATAAGATACTAGAAATGTAGATAATCGCTCATACAAAACTCTAGGAGCTTGTTTCAAACCATATAAGGAAAGGTTGGGATAGATCTCCATCCCCATCATGGCCATAGTCTCCATGCTATTTTCTTATTAGGCTCATTACGATATCATCAAGAGGGATCCATGAAACATCAATATTAAAAGGAGGGTTTGTGTGTTCTAAACAACCTGGATCATGCCAAAACCATAGCTCGTCCTTCTTGGGAAACTTCATCACAACAAGTGCGTTGAGCCAACCGTGCTTACAACCGACCTTCCTAGCATGATCAAATTCTGTCTCCATGTGTTTGAGGGTCTCATCATAACCATTCATCCAGATAATATGAGGCTCCTTATGAAATTGATACATAAGGTGATCTACCTTCTCATTCAACCCCTTGCTAGTGGACAACTGATTTTTAATGGTTGTAGCCTAGTCGAGCAGAGTCTTTTTGGCCCTCTTCAACGGGAACTGCTCGAGAGACTTTTGGACCATTTTCCTGCAAAATTTAGCCCTTGTTGTGTTAAATCGCGTCCAGTGATGATGGTGTGTTGACTACTTGGGCTATCCACCATTCTAAGCGAGATATTGAACACTCCACTGCAAGATCTTGGTGCCTCTCAGATTAAAGAATTGATGGGAATGATCAACTTGCTCGTTAGTGATGGTTTTTCTTTGTTTAATGCGAGACTGACATCTCTTATCGCCATCCAAAGTGAGTTTCAGGAAAGATGTAGATGGTTGTTTGGTATTGGACATAGTGAGATCGATAAAAATAAGCTTAAGGATCTACTTGGACATGATGCATCTTCTCTGGTCAAATAATCCTAATTAAATCTACTTTATCTTTTTCATCAGGCGGTTGTAAAGAACGCTGCCTACCATGACATGATTTTTGTTAGATAAAAGGTCCATAAGGAATAAATAGAAAGTCTTCAGGATAATCTTGAGAAGAAGTTGGCCGACCTACAAAAGATTCCTAATGCCTATATTTATGCTCATTAACCATATAACCTTGGATTTGGATATATACATGTTTTGTAGGGGTTAATTGTGCTTTTGTAGGTATTGGAATGCTAAAAGTTAGGATTCGTTGCATTTTGGAGAAGTTCCATTGTCGGACACTACCTGAAGGTCATTTTAGTCAATTCATATTTCCTATCCAGATCATGGAAATTCCACGAATGCATAGTTTGTTGAGTTAGCATTGCGTGGCCGTAAACGATGTGTCATTTGAATTTTGAACGAAGAAGTTATGCTCGTTTCCGTTATTGAACTTTTCTCCCATGTGATGACCAAAGGATTACTGAGAAACAGAGGACCGGTCAATCGGTCCTCTGGACGCGGTCGACCGGTGATGCCAGATATTTTGGGATATTTTCTTTTATTTTCTTTTTTCTTTATTTTTTCTCCCACTTAATATAAATACCAAATTTTGGTTTTCTAATTCATATATACTTAGTTTAAATAGATTGTAGAGAGTTGCAAGTTAGGGTTTGGGGGATTTGAGAGCTTTTCTTCTTCCTCTCTTAGTTTGACACCCTTTAGGGTTTGTAATTGGTTCTTTCATCTTCCCTCTCCATTAATATATCTTGTTTTCCATTAATTCTTGCTTTCTAGATAATTTACATGCTTTGTTAATTAGGTTTACATGCTTTGATTTACTTGCTTTCTAGTGTAGTTTTACCGCGTTTATTTACCGCATTTTTAATATGCTTTCTAGCTAATTTAAATTAGGTTGTGTTTGAATCGAACTCACTCGAGTTGATATTGATGCTGGGGTAGAGGAGCTCGCCTCAAAATCGAATGATGGTCAAAGAGAGCTTGTTGTAGAATATTTTGCTCGCCATCCTAGTCCATCATTGTCACTTTTGTATTTTTGATCTTATCGTAATGATAATTTCATACTTTTGTTAATAAAGAGATTTAATTATTAACCTTTTCCATATTTTGATCATGTGCGGACTAAACATGTGTTAATAATTATTGCTTATGTTTGAACTAGATAGAGGTATTACTCGTTAGTTACTCAACATCTTTTTCGATCAAATAATACCGATTGACCGTCTTAAGCCCTTTATTATTCAATTGGACTAGTACTTAGGTTTTATCATTTTGATCTTTTCATCTGACTAAATGATATTAAGAATTAGTGATATCCACATGTAACTAACTATATGTTTAAACATTCTCCTAGTCCAATATGCCTTAGCAGTATCATTCCAGCTACTTTATCTTTTAGGTTGTCTCGTCACACTGCCTTAGACCTAAGTAAGATGGTGGCGAGAATGTACCTTGTAAATGGGCCATCCACCTATGTAAGATTTTTACGACCAATAAAGTTAGCGACTAACCTGAGTTGTCTTTGTTGACTAAGGGTCCCTTGTAGGGATTTTGTTGTTCTCAGGGAAACTCACGAGGTCCATTGTGTTTGCGACAAATACCTGAGGGCCGTAGTTATTGAAACATTTTTACTAACTTATCATAATTACTACTAACCCTACTCAGCATGCAATATTACTTGATTGAAACAAGTTGAACAACTTGCTGTAATCCCCAGGAGTTCTGCTATGCACAAGGGAGTTATCATTTTGAAAAGGTTCGTATTAGTGAGATGCAATCAAGCCAATGCATAAAACCAAAGTGCGAGGGACAATCAACCTTTATTCATTGGCTAATAATTGGCAAGCGACATAAGTTTGAAAATGAAAATTAGTTTAAACTAAATGTGCTAACAAATGATAAAGAATCTTAAAAGTATAACTTCTTGAGATTGGATGTGTTACAGACTCTTAGTAACTCCATGCCCTCCAGTGCTTCCAAGTGATATGCTCCTTGAAGGTCATCCCTGATTACTCTAAATGGTCCTTCCAAGTTTGGTCCTAGTTTTCCATCTGATGGTTTTACGGAACTGCTGAGGACTTTCCTTAAGACATAATCCCCTACTAAAAACCTTTTCGGATTAAAGTTCTTATTGTACTTCCTGGCTAGCTATTGTTGGTAAGAAGCCAACTTGATCATGGCCAGCTGTCCCCACTCATCTACTAATTCAAGTTCAGTGAGTAAAGCATTATCATTAAGGCCTTGGTCGATCAAGGTAGTTCTCATAGTGGGGAGACCTCCTTCTAGTGGGATGATAGCTTTCATCTCGTAAGCGAGCCCAAATGGTGTTTCCCCAATTGGTCGCCTAGGGGTGGTACGGTAAGCCCACAAAACATGAGGGAGATCATCCACCCAAGCACACTCGGCTCTTTCTAACCTATTTTTCATTCGATCGAGCATGGTTTTGTTAGAAGACTCTACATGAACATGAGAGTGAGGTCAAACGGTATTCGTGGGGGACCAAGTTTGGCAAGGCTTGGGAGAGCTCTCATGCTCTATTAGATGACCTCACCAAGGGAACCTCAGAGGGAACTGATTTGGAGGATTGATAAGAAAGGCAACGTTAAGACTTGACTTAACCATTTTAGAAACCTGAGAAAACACTGATATACCATAACCCGACAGATCTTACCTAGAACAACCATGAGTTCCATCTCACTTTGACCCTAGTGTTAGAAAAACATTTACCAAATGTCACATCTTTCTTGAGTGATGTCATATGCCACCTACCTACCGTGTAATCCAAACTTGAGTAAATATTGATGGTTTGAGGGGTTGTAAGGTGTTTTGGTGGATGACCATCTCCGTGACAGCCGTCTGGCAAAATTAGTAGCCAAAAGGCGTCTGTTGGCATTTCATGCCTATGACATAGACCATGCTGACACATAGGCGCACTTAATGCTAGTGACATAAATATACGAGGGCAATTTCTTTCACATTTATTGAGACTTACCTAGGGAAAGGTGGGTGGCTATTTAGAGAGACCAACACCTTCAGAGAGAGGGGGTTCTTTTTTTAAATAAGAGAGATAGAGATTTTTTGAGAGACATAATTACTACAAACTAGAGCATTTACCCACCCACCATTGAATTTTTTGACAAGATTTTACTACCAAGAACCAAACATTTATTACATGACCCCTCTTTATAGGACCTTGGTGTTTGAGCTTCCTACCAATGGTGTCTCTAGGGTGCATGCTTTTCCCTCCCTATGACTGAGTTATCTCAGGGGTTCATTTGTTATTTATTCTGAGTTATACATGACTTCTTTTGTGAGCTTGATCTAAAGTGTTTGATTTCATATATATTATGTTCATCTTGTCATCGTTGATAACACTTTTTTTAAGTGATTATCACCATACTAATAGGATTTATGCCTTTGTTTATATTGTAACACCCCAGCCTCAAGAGGACTCCCCTCTTACATTTGGAAACTCCTCTAGGGAGATATTTTCTAAAATTATAGCCTAAGATAATGTTAACTATGTTCTTGACTTTGATGACATCCAACGAAGGGAGCACCAAATAGGGAAGGAGCATGAAAACTTCAGAGAAGGGGTGCCTCGGGTGGAGGTCCCCCCAGGGACAAAAGGCAACCGAAGTACCAACGGTCACACATGCCTCCATGAGTGCTATAATGGGACCATTGCAGATGGCCCATTTAATGGGAAAGTGTATGGATTTGTTGCAAACGCATATAATGGCGATGCTTTTTGGGGCTGCGATAGACCCTAGCTCTTTCTTTACTCCTATGGTGGCCCCAGTGGCCCCATCGAGCACAATCCTTATGACCGCTATTCCCACTGTTGTACAAATGGTGGGAACACCAAATGTTATTAACCTTATACCCATGGCTACTCAACATAGTGCTTTAATGGCGGAGAAAGTTCCATTGCCTTCTTTGGAGGATGTGAAAAAGGAGATCCTGAAGATGTTGGCAGCTTCCTCGCAGACAGGAAGTGAGGCAGCTTCGGTGTATGCCAATTTTTGTACTTCTTACTTAGAGGAGTATAATGATGAGCCTTATCCTAAGGACTAAGTTCCTCCCATATTTTATAAATACACTGGAAAGGGGTCAAACACGAATGAGCACATCAAATGGTTTATGGAGAACTAGGGGTTCATTTCAATAATAAGAGGTTAGGTTTGAGGGATTTTTCAAAATCCCTTACAGACAAGGAATACACATGGTACTCACACTTATCTCCTAGAAGTGTGGCCACGTGGGAGGAAATGCATATAATCTTTGTCCAAAACTCCTTTCTCTCAGAAGATGAGTTCACTCTAACTCAGTTGGCAATGGAAAAACAAGGACTGTGAGAAGAGGTGGCGACCTACATAAGAAGGTTTAGAGAAAGGTCTCTTGATGTGAGAGAGGAGGCCAAGGAGTCAAAACTTCTTCAAATTTGTGTAGTGGGGTTGCTCCCAGAGTACATTTACCACTTAATAAATGAAAAACGTGAGGGTACTTTTGCAATGTTTTTGAAGTCTATAAGAAACATTTCATTGGTGGTGCGCCCAAGCCCCATCATAATGCCATTGATGTTCAGGAGATAAGTTATTGCAGGAAGAGGATAGGCCCCATGAGTGGGCTATGAATTTGGGGGAGCAGAAGAAGTACAATAAGAGAAATTTCGAAAAATATAGAGAATACCCACCATCCTTGCCTTGCACGATAGAGGAGGTTGTTAGTTGCTACAACACTATGCTGCATGGGTAGCAGTTTATGCACCAAAAGATGCTCCCTAAAATGAGCCATGACCAGAGGTCCGAGAGAATCCCAAATATTTCCACTGCATTGGCGTATATGCAATCTTACAACTAATTATTTCACCTTGAGTAAGATTATCAACAAACACATGTTTTTCGAGATATTGCAAATCCCATAAGGAGACGTCAACAATAACCCATTACCAGAACATAGAGAAAACCTGGTAGTGGCTTATGATGAGGAAGCTAAAGGAAAAGCGAGGGAGGTGAGGCAAGAAAGAGAAGAGTTTAAGGTAGCTCTTGAAGATTGTACCATTAGAATGGAAAATGTGGCGATTTCTTATGATGAGGTAAAAGCTAGGTACATAAAGGAGGTTTAATATGGAGGGACATTTGGTGGAACCTAGCTTGGAATACCAAGCTTTGGTGCAATCCCCTAAATTTGTGTGGTTCTTCGATCAGGTGGGGATGACCATAGAAAGTAGACTTGAGATCACACAGACAATACTAGATATTACAAGGAAGAATGTAGTTCCCTCATTGAGGTGGGGAGGCACATGGCTAGGTTGGTGAAAAAGTTCATGTCCGAGATAAAATTTTCGAACGCCGATAGAGAAGTGATGTTCCCTCATAGTAGGTCGTTATATATCACAGCGAGCGTGAATGAAGTGAGAATTTTAAGATGCCTATAAACGCCTTTTATGTATCCAATATTTCTGAGGCAAGCCTAATCCCAATGCCTTTGGTGAAATCTGGGTATGGCAACCAAACTTCCAAGTCTATTGGGTATATGAATGTAAGGATTGTGATGGGAAATCTTACATCACAAATCAATTTCTACATCATTGAAAGTGCTACTTCCTACCACCTATTGATAGAAAAGGTGCGAATGCACAATCATGGATTATTTCCAACAACATACCACCAATGCGCCAAGGCAAACGTGAAGGGGACTGAAATAGTCATTCGAGTGACCAAGAAGCCATTTTCCTAAGAGGAGGCCCATCTGGTGGATGCTGCATTTTATACAAAATTGGAAGAGGATGAACGATTGTTAACAAGGCGTATTGAAGGGGTCAGATTCCCCTCTGTAAGGACATTTTTGTCCAACATTCTTGTATATGTCATTAGCCGTAACACCGTTGCAAAGATTCAAAGTCCATTCATCATCAACGAAATCCAAAGATCAAAAGAAAGGAACGAATCAAAAATCCAGAAATCCGGACCGGTCCGCCTCTAATTAAAGAGAACCGATCCGCCTAGTCCCGGACCGGTCCGCCTTGCATTGGCCAGTGGACCCCGGATCGAATGAGAACCGAATCTGTTTCAAATTAAAAGAACCGATCTGCCATCGGACCGATCCGCCTAAGTCCCGGACCGGTCCGCCCTGGATAACCACGAACAAATCGTGTGGAGACTTTTAGGGCAAATGAATTCTTATTTATACCACGATCGGGGAGTTGGTTTTCTTAAGGCTTATACACGATTTCCAGAGTAGATAAACTCTAAGGCCTTCATGGTATTTAATTCCATTGATTCATACCCTTGATTCACACAAACTCCATACATTTGTGAGTCACTTTTGGTAACCCAAGAACACACCATTGATGTTGTTCAACCCATGTGAAGTGGACCGCTTCTTCCTTTTCATTGCAACCCTACTGGAAAGGGATATTCCATCCGCGACTACAGAATCCGATACCCGAGGGTAATTCTTAGTCAACAAACTTGTATTTCAGTGTAATCCGATTGTAAGCCGTTTCTCTTACAAATTATAGTGATATACAAATGGTTTTGCCCCTGAGGGGGATTTTTCCTTAAACTTTGTGTGTTGAATAATTCTTGCATGATTTCATATTGTTTCAATCACACCTAGTTGCATGCTTAGGGTTAAATTGGGTTAAAAAGGTGTTTATTATATTATTTCTTAATTGAACGCAAGCGCCAACTCTTTCAAATTGGTATCAGAGCAGGTTACGCCATTCTATCGCGTATTCCTTACTTCCGCAAAATTTTTCTAAAGATATCAATTTTTGAAATAAATTGATTTTTGAAAAGAGCGTGTTCATATGGAGAAGTCATATTATAAAATGCCTATTTTTGACGGGTCAAATTATGCTTATTGGAAAGCCCGTATGAGGTCGGCTTTAAAAGCCATTGATGAACGTGTCTGGATTTTGGTTGAACGAGGGTGGACTCCTCCCACTGTGACTGTTGATAATGTGACCAACTTGAAACCTGACATTTCTTGGACTGATGATGAATTTAAATGGTTATCTTTTAATTCTAAGGGTCTAAGTGCTATCTCTGGGTCTGTCACTCCTGATGAGTTCAAACGCATAATGACGTGCACCACGTCAAAGGAGGCATGGGATATTTTGCAACTTACCCATGAAGGAACAAATGCTGTTAAAGAATCAAAATTGCAAAATTTAACAACTCAATTTGAAACCATCACCATGCATGAAAATGAATGTTTTGATGAATTTTATGCTAGGCTTTCTGACATTGTTAATACTAGCTATAATCTTGGTGAACATATTCCAAATGCTAGAGTTGTTAAAAAGATTCTTCGTTCCCTTCCTAAGCATTTTATACCTAAAGTCACTGTGCTAAATTCCTTGGGTAATTTAAATACACTAAAATTGGAAGAACTGGTAGGAGATTTACAAACTTATGAAATAGACATCTTTCCTAAATATGCCAAGCCAAAAGATAATGGAATTGCCCTTAATGCCCAAGAGAGAAAAAGTGAGGGGTCGGCAAGAAAGAGAGTCGAGTCATCTAGAAAGATAGAAAATTCTGATTCTGAATGTGAGTTTGACCTAGATGATTTGGCATTATTTGCTAAAAACTTCAAGAAAATTCTGAAATTTAAAAAGGGTGGAAACTTCAATGTTAAAAAGAATATTCAGAAAAATAAGTTTGAAAAGAAAGATTTCAAAGAACCCCCTAAAGACAGTGAGAGGTGTTTTGAGTGCGACGGTAAGGGACACAGAGCGTTTGAGTGTGCCACTCGTCTGAATAGGCAAAAAGGGTAAAGTTGTCCTAAATGCTACCCTTAGTGACGACAGTGAGGTCGAGTCGGTGGACTCGGGAGATGAGTCACCGCATGAGCGTAACTTCACCGCGTTCATGGCTAGTCATGTGAGTACTCCTAGTGCATCTCACGACGATGAGGATGCTACTTCACAGGGACACCTCGACAGCGAGAGCAAAGAGAGTGAGGGAGAGGAGGAAGGTAGTGAGGACGAGAGTAACCTTCAACGTGCCTACGCCGAGTTATATAATGAGTCTTTCAAAACTAAAAAACGTAACAAGGCGTTAGTTCTTAGAATCACCGCGTTAGAAGAAGAGTTAGAAGAGACGAGAGAGAGAGAGTCCTCCACCTGCACCGCCATGAGAGAGAGAGAGTCTGCCTGGGTTAGTAAAGAGAATTTGCTTAGAGAGAGAGAGAGCAGTTTTGAGAAAGAGAAAGCGGACTTGACTAAACAAGTGGCTAGTCTTACGAGTGAGCTCCATTCCTCCCTAGAGACTCGGAAGAAACTTGAAGCACTTGTTGCCCAGCTTACTCATGACCTTGAGAGAGCTCGGAAAGTCAAGGTACAAATCGAGGACAGATCTGGGAAGATGGGAAAGATGCTCCTCGATCCCACTTTAGGTTTTGGTGACAGGCAAGGAATAGGTTTTGATGGTGCCTCCACGTCCCAAATTGCACCCGAACCAATTCCTGAGTTTACTACGACTCCTTTTGGCCGTCATAAAAAACCAAGAAGGAGAGTTCGACCAAGAAAAGCAAACCAAGGTCCTCCTAATACTGTGCTCTTTTGCTCCCATTGCAAAAGAAATGGACACCTTACGGATGATTGCTATAAGTTGGGTCGGACACGACGTACGTTTGCTCCACCACATCAGACTGATGAGTTTGCCAGTCTGAGAGAGCGTGTTGAGTTTCTAGCCGCCACATCACAGAGTTTGATGGAGGAATTCTGACGGATGACCTTACCATCAATGAATGCGCCCCGCATTCCGGCTAAAACCAACAACAACAAGGGCATACAAAAAGGTACCTACTCTTGGGTTCCTAAGAAAGAGAAAAAGGCCCTTGTTGTCCACGTTGCTCTCAAAGCACATAATACCTCACAGTGGTATTTTGATAGTGGATGCTCCAGACACATGACAGGTGATGCCTCATATTTTACCCATCTTGAGGATTATAATGATGGGAGAGTCACCTTTGGAGATGGTAGCAAATCTAGCATAGTTGGACGAGGTACAGTAGAGTTACCAGGATTTCCAAAGCTAGAGAACGTGTTGTACGTCAAAGGTTTGAAAGCAAACCTTCTTAGCATCAGTCAGCTGTGCGACGATGACTTTGCAGTAAAGTTTGACCGGGAAGCTTGTAAGGTCTATAATCAAGCCGGTAAACTTTTAGTGCAAGGGGTGAGGACAGAGGATAACTTCTATGGGACTGAGCCCACATCCTCACTAGTTTGCAACAGCGCCACGATCACTCCTATGGATCTGTGGCACCAACGTCTAGGTCATATGAACGTTAGAGACTTATCTCGTTTAGTCAAAAAGGACCTAGTACGTGGCTTACCATCTATTGGAAAGCCAACTTCCATGATTTGTGGACCCTGTCAGTTGGGAAAACAAATCCGTAGCCCTCATAGGAAGTTGAATTCCATTACCACCTCCCGTGCTCTTGAGTTGATTCACATGGATCTTATGGGTCCTACTCGCACGGAGAGTCTAGGTGGTAAGAGATACATTCTCATGATGGTAGACGATTTCTCTAGATACTCTATTGTCGGTTTTCTAAGAGAGAAATCTGATGCTGTAGAATTTTTAACGACCAAGTGCCGTGTCCTGCAAAATCAACACGGGGTCACTATTAACAGAATACGTAGTGACAACGGCACTGAATTTAAGGAAGCAAAGGTGGATTTGTACTGTGATAGCCTTGGGATCAAACATGAGTTTTCTTCTGTGAGAACTCCTAAGCAAAATAGGATTGTTGAGAGAAATAATAGAACGATCCAAGAGATGGCTAGATCTATGCTTCTAGGTCGTAAAGTCTCTAGAAGATTTTGGACAGAGGCAGTGTCTACTGCATGCCATACAGTGAATAGGGTGTATCTACGTCAACACACACTTCACACTCCTTATGAGTTGTGGACTGGCAAGAAGCCCAACCTGGCATATTTTCGTGTTTTGGGGAGTAAATGCTACATCCTACGGGATAGAGAGCAATTAGGAAAGTTCGACTCCCGAAGCGATGAGGGAATATTTATAGGCTATTCATCGAACAGTAGAGCGTACCGGGTTTTTAACCTGAAGAGATCTAAGGTTATGGAATCAATAAACGTCACCGTGCAAGATGATGAACCCCCGACCGTTATTGATCCCAACCTTCAGTGTGAGGATGAGGACTGTTCTGACAGTGATTTTCCTGTTCCTCTCCCACACTCTGTGGATCCTATTCCTGTGTTAGGGGACACACCTACTTGGGTTCGCAAGAGTTATGATCCTTCAGCCATTGTTGGTGATCCCACTCTAGGGGTCAAGACTCTTGCTCAGCTAGAGAACGTTGTTAGACATCTTTGCTACACGTCCAAAGTCGAGCCCAAGAACCATAAAGAAGCACTCAAGGATGAACACTGGATATCTGCTATGCAGGATGAGTTGCTTCAGTTTAAAAAGAATAATGTCTGGGAATTAGTCCCCCGACCTAGTGAGACTAATGTGATAGGTACGCGGTGGATTTTTAAGAACAAAATGGATGAATATGGTAGCATAATCAGAAATAAGGCTAGGTTGGTCGCTCAAGGCTACACACAGATAGAGGGTGTAGACTTTGGGGAGACATTTGCTCCTGTTGCGAGGCTTGAGTCCGTCCGTTTACTACTCGCCATCGCATGTCATTTGCACTTCAAGTTATATCAGATGGATGTCAAGAGTGCCTTTCTAAATGGCATTCTACAGGAGGAGGTTTATGTGGAACAACCAAAAGGGTTTGAAGACCCTAAGCACCCTGATCACGTCTACTATCTGAGGAAAGCCTTGTATGGTTTGAAGCAAGCACCCCGTGCTTGGTACGAGAGGCTTACTTCCTATCTCTTAGCACGTGGCTTCAAGAGAGGGGGAGTTGATATGACGTTGTTCGTCAGGAGAGATGACGGTGCTATCTTGGTTGCCCAAGTCTATGTAGACGACATAGTCTTTGGATCCACATGCTCCCAGCATTCTCACCACTTTGAGCAGGAGATGAAAAGTGAGTTTGAGATGAGCATGGTAGGTGAGCTTACATTCTTCCTTGGTCTCCAGGTTCGTCAGCTAGAGGATGGGATGTTTATCTCCCAATCCAAGTATGCTAGAGACCTAGTGAATAAATTTGGTTTAGACTCTGCTAAGCATGCTCGTACACCTATGAGTACCACTACCAAGCTTAGTAAGGACACTTCAGGCAAGGACGTAGAGCAAACCTTGTATCGGAGTATGATAGGTAGTCTTCTCTACTTGACTGCCAGTCGTCCCGACATCGCCTTTAGTGTTGGAGTCTGTGCGCGATATCATGCATCCCCAAAAGAGTCACGTTTACTTGCTCTAAAACCTATTATTAAATACGTGAGTGGGACTCTCTCATACGGTATTTGGTATTCCTTTGATACCAATGACCGTTTGTCCGCCTATTCGGATGTCGATTGGGCTGGGGATGTAGATGGATGTAGGAGCACTTCTGGTGGGTGTTTCTATTTAGGTTCTGCTCTTGTCTCCTGGTTGAGCAAGAAGCAAAATTCCATCTCTTTGTCCACTGCGGAGGCTGAGTACATAGTAACCGGGAGTTGTTGCACACAACTCTTGTGGATGAAGCAAATGTTGGAAGATTATGGGATTTCACAGGACACCATGACCATTTCCTGTGATAACACGAGCGCGATACACATATCCCGCAATCTTGTCCAACATTCGCGCACAAAGCACATCAGGTTACGCGAGCACTTTATACGTCAGTTAGTTGAGGAGAAGGTCGTAACCCTGAGTTTTTTTCCTACCGACCGTCAGTTTGTCGATATTTTCACGAAACCTTTAGATGCCCTTAGATTTGAGAGTCTTAGGAAGTCTTTGGGGATTTGCACAGTTGACTGAGGGGTTGGTCTATGTCTAGAATAGGATGCTTCTTCATGTTCATATCATATGCTTCCTATTTCTAGTCTGTTTATATGTACCATAGATTTGTTGTACAGCTTTTATGTATTTTTTATTATTCTTTGAAAAAATACAAAAAGTTTCTCTTTTTAGAAAATTTTTAGAAAAACACAAAAAGATTTTATTTTGATAAAATTTTTGAAAAATTCAAAAAGAGATTTGCCCTTTATGGATGAGCATTTAAGATAGCCAAGCCACAACTTCATTCCATATATCCATGTGACTGTTTGATAGAGATTTGAGAGGCTACATCATTTCATCCATGTGCTTAACATTGATTGGAGTCCTTGAGATGTAATTAGTGATATTTCCTACATTCTTGACTCCTATATCCTTTATTGCACACATGCACGGCTATATTTGTTTGTTGCACTTGTCAATCTCATGTTGGCTTGAGTGTTTCCATCTCAATCCTGTCTATACAATGTATAAAATGCGATAAAACTTGACAAGATTGGATTGCATGTTAAAATCGTTTTGGTGAGACTGTGTGTACATTTTCATAACGGGGAGGGGCTGCGAAAGTTGATTCTTATCCTTTGCGCAAAAGCCACCGTTACAAAGGACCTAAAAAATGGAGGAATTTTAATATTCGAGGTCCTAAGAGGTGAAAAGAGCCCGAAAAAATTGATAAGGCAATAAAAAGCATTTCATGCCAAATATGGGCCATTTAGGTTTTCACCATCAATTCTCCAAAGTTTGAGAATTTAGTATACCTCTATTAAAAATATAAATCTGAGGGAGTTTGGTTGGAGCTTGAAAAACGGGTTTGCACTTCCTTTAAAGTCCTGAAAAAGCATGAAAATCATTTTGGACGTTATTGGTGTAGAAATCACTTTGAGCTTTGATTTGTAGATTTGATATAGTCAATGTCTTATATTTCCAATCTTTTACACCAAAGGAATCATTTGAGTTCATTCGTTAGGAATATCCAATATTCATCGTGCACATATGTCATGTTTGTATGCTTTGATTTTCCTATCGAATTTTGATCACACCCATTCTTTTACGCTATCACCGACTTGGTTGTTTTATGTTCATTCATGGTGTGATTTTATGCCTTGTGTCACCCCGGTACTTGATTGCTTGATTTATTTCTCTCATTTGTCTATTTGGGGACATCATAAAAAAGGGGAGAATGAATTTATCTGATTATGGGGGAGTTTTGAAATTTGAGGTTCATCATAAATCTGGTATATATGTTTTTGTTTATCTCATTTCAAACTCGATACGTCACTTGGTATTTGCTTTATCTCATGTGTGTAGGTACATCCTTGATAATCCCATGATGCACACCCTGATGAGAAAAGCGTTGAGATTTCTGATCTGAAGATTTGCTGAACAAACGATGCAGCCTTAATCATTTGTACCTCTTTCAGTTTTGGGTTCATGGAAGGGTAGATTTGTATAGGCATTGTGAGTATAGATAATTCGGATTTTTTATGTTTGTTCCAGCATAGACATAGGGGAAGATTTGTAAGGACATTTTTGTCCAACATTCTTGTATATGTCATTAGCCGTAACACCGTTCCAAAGATTCAAAGTCCATTCATCATCAACGAAATACGAAGATCAAAAGAAAGGAAGGAATCAGAAATCCAGAAATCCGGACCGGTCCGCCTCTAATTAAAAAGAACCGATCCGCCAGCGAACCGATCCGCCTAGTCCCGGACCGGTCCGCCTTGCATTGGCCAGTGGACCCCGGATTGAATGAGAACCGAATCTGCTTCAAATTAAAAGAACCGATCTGCCATCGGACCGATCCACCTAAGGCCCGGACCGGTCCGCCCTGGATAACCACGAACAGATCGTGTGGAGATTTTTAGGGCAAATGAATTCTTATTTATACCACGATCGGGGAGTTGGTTTTCTTAAGGCTTATACACGATTTCCAGAGTAGATAAACTCTAAGGCCTTCATGGTATTTGAGTCCATTGATTCATACCCTTGATTCACACAAACTCCATACATTTGTGAGTCACTTTTGGTAACCCAAGAACACACCATTGATGTTGTTCAACCCATGTGAAGTGGACCGCTTCTTCCTCTTCATTGCAACCCTACTGGAAAGGGATATTCCAGCCGCGACTACAGAATCCGATACCCGAGGGTAATTCTTAGTCAACAAACTTGTATTTCAGTGTAATCCGATTGTAAGCCGTTTCTCTTACAAATTATAGTGATATACAAATGGTTTTGCCCCTATGGGGGATTTTTCCTTAAACTTTGTGTGTTGAATAATTCTTTCATGATTTCATATTGTTTCAATCACACCTAGTTTCATGCTTAGGGTTAAATTGGGTTAAAAAGGTGTTTATTATATTATTTCTTAATTGAACGCAAGCGCCAACTCTTTCACCCTCAATCAAAGAAATAATGCCCCCCATGAACAATCAATAAGGGGAATATGCAGGTGAAGCCAAAGAGTGGAGTAAGTGAGTAATGTTTTTCCAAAACCTCAAGCTATCTCTAGACAGCTGAGAGATAGGATGAGACCAAGGATTGACCCCACAGAGCATGAGGTCCAAGGGTGGAGTGTGCAAAAAAGGTTTTTAGGGGTTAGATTAGAGGAAGTTTTGAAGGTGTGCGTGGGAAGCTGAGGAAGCAAAATAGGATGTTGACCCAAAGTATGAGTGTTTCTTGTGGGATAATCAAAGGCAATGTATTGTCATTGAAAATTCCAATATTCATGATTTTGTGGAAAAGGTGGAAGATAATCCACAATGCATGAGTGATCACCCAAAGACACAAGTGAAAGAGTTAAAAAAGATTCACTTGGGTGAGGAGGGAGCAGATCCAAAGCCCATATTTATTTCAAAGGATCTAGATGTAAAAAATAAGGGGGAGTTAGTTGAGCTCATCCGAGAGTACATAGATATCTTCGCATGGATGTATACCAAGATGGCTAGGCTAGATAAAAAACTAAGTTGACATAAGATGAATGTCACGCCTTCAGCCATATTGGTGAATCAAGTGACCAAGACTTACAAGCTATAGATGGGCTTGAAAATCTAAGAGGAGGTGCAATGAACACTAATGGTTGGGCTCATCAAGTCGATCCAGCGTCCTATTTGGCTTTCCATTATTGTTCTAGTGGGAAAGAAAGCTAAAAATAAAATACGTATCTATCTGCACTTCATAGATCTTAATAAAACTTACCCAAAATATGAGTTATCTCTTCCCTCCATTAACAGTTTGATAGTTTCAATAGACGGGCATGAGATGTATAGCTTCATGAATGGGTATGTGGGCTACAATAAAATCAAGATGGACCCAGGTGATGCAAAGAAGGAAGTTTTTAGAACTCCATTGGGAAACTTTATGTACAATGTTATTCCCTTTGGATTGAAGAATGCTAGATCAATGTATCAAAGAACAATGATGTCCATTCTGCATGATTTCTTTCATGGTATATTGGATTTCTATGTGAATGATTTAGCTATGAAATCGAAGGAGGAGGTGTCCTATTTGGCTAATTTGAGGAAGGTTTTCAATAGGTGAAGGAAATACAAGCTAAGGATGAACCCACTAAAATCCACTTTTGATAAGTGGGAAATTTTTGAGTTTTTTGGTGGATCGCAACGAAGTGCATATGGACTAGGATAAGCAGAAGGCCATTCTGGAGATACCCTGCCTAAAGGCTGTGAAAGAGCTTAAGAATTTTCTCAAGAATGTCTCCTATCTTAGAATATTTATACCAGGGTTGGCCAAGATAATTAACCCTCTCATCGACCTTATGCGCAAGAACACAAAGTTCAAATGGGAAGAACCTCACCATGAAGCTTTCAGGAAGCTCAAGAAGTTTCTCACTTATCAACAAACCATGATTCCTCTAAGAGTTGGAGTGCCGCTACAGCTCTATCTCACTTCCATTATGAGGACAATCGGTGCCCTTTTAGTATAGGAAATTGATGGGTAAGAAAGATTTGCCTATTATCTAAGTAGGATCATCCATGTGCCAGAAGTTAGATACACCGGTATTGAGAGGCATTGTCTAGCAATAGTGTTTGTTGCCCAAAAACCTATACATTATATGTTATCTTTCACCATTCAGATTGTGACAAGATGTGATCCCATTAAATTTTTATTATCACAAACTATTTTGATTGGGAGGGAAGTGAGGTCGTTTCTCATCCTCTCAGAATATGATTTAAAATGTGTGGTCCCTTGGGCAATTAAGAGCCAAGCATATGCAAACTTATTGGTAATCTTTCCATCAGGGGTATTTGAGCCATGACGAGAGAGCATTCCAGGAGTCCACTTGTAGGCCAACTTCCTAGATGCCAATATAGAAGAATGGATAATGGAGTTCGATCCTTCGTTGGCATAAAGTAAAGGAGGAGTTGGAGTAATTATTTCAAGTTAGATTTCTCTTACTTTAGCAATGAGGTTAAGTAAGAAGCATTGGTGTTGGGGCTGCTAGAGGCCCTTTGAAGGGGAATGTATTCACTCTGCATCAAGGTAGATTCAAACTTGGTGGTTAAGAATCCAAGGGTTGATCACTCAGTGCCATCAAGTCAAGGTGAAGAGGCATGCCATAATAATGAATATGTATGCTGATGCTTATCCCACCATTGCGCAAAAGGTATCCATGAATAGCGAGACAACAATAGTGGTTATATAATAAAGGATTACTCCCTCACTGGTCCATCAATCTTGTCGATAGAGGATGATTTGGATTGGAGGAATGAGATCTGAAGCATCTTAAGTCTGAGGTAGGAAATGCATAACTGAGAGAGTTAGCACATTATTTTGCAAGTCAAGAAAGCTTGTACTTCTGAAATGTTGGGGAATGGTTATCAAGATATGTTGGGTCATAGGAAGTAGAGTGAAAGTTAAAAAGGACACATGAAGAGCACTGTGAGATAACTGAGATCCCTCTATATAGAAGAATCTAAAGATAGGGGTATTATTAACCAACGATAAGGTAAAATGCATCGGCAATAAAAAGGGAATGCACCAAATGTCATCTATTTTTCCAGGCAGTTGAGTGAAACTTCATGGAAACTGTGGCATATTGGATGCAGCCTTACATTGAATTGATCAAGTATGGAGTTATTCCCACAAAAAAGATCGAGGCTATGGGGATTAGGAGGAAGGCCCCGAGATTCTATGTTTAGGAGGAGCAACTCTATTACAGAGAATACTTCAATAGGACTTTGAGATGCATCACAAGAGAAGTAGCAACAAAAGTCTTAAAGAAAGACCATGACCCAGCTCATATTGGGGGAGCTAAACTATATAACTAACTTATTAATTGGGGATATTATTGGACAACCATTGAGAAAGATTCCGCTGAGTTTGTTTGCAAACGCAAGGCATGTCAATTGTATGGAAATATAATCCATGCCCACTCATTGGTTACTCCTTATCCATTCTACACTTGGGCATTTGACCTAGTAGGAGCAATCCACCCATCTTTGAGGGGGAGGATATGGATACAGGTATCAATGGAGTGTTTTACAAAATGGAGAGAGGAAATACCATTGAAGAGATCAACAGTAGGGTTAGTGGCATAATTTATTAGAGAGTATATAGTTTGTTATTTTTGGATTCCCAAGGTTATTTTATCTGATAATGGATCTCCATTTATAAAAAAAAAGATGAATTTTCTCACAGACAAATTCTCTATCGCACACCCCACCTCAACGGTAGCTTACCCCAAAGGCAATGGTCAAGAAAAAGCAACTAACAATACCTTAGTCAATATTTTAGCCAAGATGGTGGAATAATTTCCAGGAGCCTGGGATAACAAGATTACAACAGTGTTATGGGAATACCGATTGACCAAAAGGAAACCAACACGCTATAAACCTTTCTCACTTATTTATGGAGCTGAATCCATCTTGTTGGTGGAACTCAACGTCCCTTCCGCCAGATATGGCCTGCGAAGTAGCATGCTCCCCCGGAATAGACATGTTCAAATGGAAGCATTGGATGAACATTGAGACAATGGATGCAACATTTCTAAATGTACACGAAGTAACTCACCAGGGCTTATGATAACTTGGTGAGACCAAGGAAATTTGTGAAAGGAGACCTGGTTTTGAAGCCAGTTGTGAAGCACATAAAGGGATCGCATTACCCAAGTTACTACTAACTAGAAAGGACTATTCATAGTAAATGAGGCCCATGACTCAGGTTATTTCTCAATCTCAAAGATAAAAGAAGATAGACCTTTTAAAATAAATAAAAAATGGCTGAAGGTTTATCACGTTTAAAGATTGTCTACCTGAACTTGAGTCCTATCTTGATGCTACTTATTTGCTTTGTTATTTTTCTATGTTTTGTTCATTTTATTGTTATGAAAAGGGAAAACTTAGGAAGACTGTTGTAAATTGTAAATAAAGAATAATGATATCAAATATGGCACAGTTACATCATAATGAAAATTTGAGAAGTAGAGCAGATGATAAATGTATTAGATATGTGAGTGAAAAATGTGTTGTTTCTTTCATACCTTTTCCTTAAATAAAAAATTACAATTGGTTGAGAACTACAACCCAGAAATATATGAAGAAAAAAAAAGAATATATAAAAAAGGCCTTAGCTAAGATGGAACCAAAAATCTGGGAAAGAGAAAAAGTTCTAGGCAAGGCAAATGAAGCTTCAAGGCAGGTTTGTTGAGATTTTATGGATGATTAGAGTATAATTTATATTTGAGTGCGTTAGATGAAAAGAGCCTCGCGCTTACCCAAAGCTTTGGACAAAGCTTCCTCAGTAGCATTGACCTTCCGGTTCATACCCTCAACTAAGGGTCAAGCTCCCTCAATAATAACTCCTTTGCATGTTGAGCCTCCATATGCTTATGGTAAAGATACGTTTGGATCTCCAAATAAGCATCCTTCAAGAGTTTAGATGGTTGATAAGCCAACCAAAGTGAAATCCGTCCTCGGCAAGCACCATCAGATTGCCCAAGTGTTGATTAATGATAACCCTATTTCGATTGGCAGTCTGAGTGTTCATAACTTGTATTATAATAGTTTCCATGCCCCAAATCCTGTACCTCATCATAACAAGATTGGACCTGAGGCACTCAATTGTAAAATTTTGTGTGTTGAGAGACCATCTACTCAATCACTATTCGATGGCAACCCTGAATGAAGTGAGATTATTAGAGAACTTGAAGGAAAAACTCGTGAGGATCCATGCTAGGTAGAGGGGACTCAAAACTCGATTAATTTCCCGTGGGAGTGTTAGTCGTAGAGCCACGATCGCTATCACTTGAAGCCTCAACTGGGAAAAGATCATGGGGAAGTGGTTTGGCAACAGGTGAAGGAGCACGCTGAGTTTGATCTTAAGCAGGAGTAGGCTCCCTCAAAGCCTATAAGGAATGAAATGACGAGTAATCAAAAAACCTTAGCAAGTATTTTTGTTGTTAAGTCACCAAGCAGGTGTGAGGTTGAGTTAAAATCTTAGCAAGTTCTTTCATTGGTAAGTTACCTAGCAGGTTTGACATTCTGAGTTAAAACCTTAAAAAGTTTTTTCGTTGCTAAGTCACCAAGCAGGTGTGAGATTTTGAGTTAATAAAAAACCTTAGCAAACTTGTTACTAAGTCACCAAGCAGGTGTGAGTTCAATTTTTATTTATTTTTGAGTACATCTATATTGAAACAAAGAAGAAATAATTAAACGAGAGTAAATCATAACGTAGGATCTTAACATTTTTAGAAAGGTTTTGGGGAATGATACCATCCCCAGTCTCCTTACCAAGTATAGATGGGACTGCCTTCAAGGGGGTCCCCTCCGGGGGAACTAGATTGTGATAAATGTCCACCCCCCACTGGCACAAGTGACAATTTAGGCAATGTCCCTCTAGAGACAGGAATAACAGAGGCCAGAGGAACCTCAGTGCTGACAACCGAAGGGCCACCTTGGGAGAGTTGCACCAAAAAAGGAAAACTCTAAGTGTTAATAACTTGGGTCAACTAGAGGATGGGGAAAATCAAAATCAATTAACCAGAAGGTTTACCTCATCAAAAGTTGCTCGTGGAATCCAGTCCACTATAGGCCTCACTAAAGGGAGGGGAGGCAAAGACTCATTGATATCCCTAATGAGAGATACACCATCCACTTGGAAAAGCAAACAAGCATAACACTTAGTATTGCCTATGAAAATTATACTTGAAGAATTTTGAGGGGAGAAAAAGGTACCTCTAGTGGGGTTGAAGAAGAAGGCATAATTGTAAGAGGAAGCACAATCAAGAAAGGAAATTTTGGATCATATGAGTGAGCTTCCTCTTGTAATGAGGTGGATCCATTAGAGTTCACAGAGGGAGTAGTGAGAACCTCATCCAACGAAAGCTTATGAGAAGCCTTGTATGTACGCCAAGAAGGAGGACGTTGGGAATATATAAGTCCAATCATAGAGGAACATGGTGTAAGAGATGTTTCATTAACACGTTCCTCAACGATTAGACTCGAGGGAGGAGAATAATCAGGAGACTAACGTTCCTAAAAAGCAAACAAAAATCTTTGGTTAAGTGTAAAAGGTTAGAAATTTTAAATTGAAGAATAAAAGGTGAGTAACATTAAAAAGGAAGTTACCTCATGAGATGGAAAAGAAGGTTGCGTTGGGACTGTTGGAGAAGGTGGTGGAATTGGAACTAATGGAGTTGCCTCGATAATTGCCTGCTCCTCCACAGGTCTATCATCCAAAATAATTGGCTCATAGGAACTAGGAGGAGGAGGAGATGAACTGGGGGTCGAGGTAAGTTTGGGTAGACGGACTTTATAAGCGAGTTTTCTTAGAGACTTGGTTCCCAAACATTTTTTCTTTAGGAGGAGGCACCGTCAATAGAAGATTTTTTAGAACTCCTCGCTCGTAAACTTACTCCCTTGGGATATGAAGATAAGGAAACCTGGTGAAAAGTTGTTGGGGGTATTAGAGGGGTAGCTTGTTTATCTTCCCTGAATAAGCGCAAAACACGATCGGCCTCAATGCGCCATTTCTTAGCAAGGTCCTCTAGAATAGGAGCAACAACTTCTGGGGGAATACTAGCTAGAATAGGGGAAACATGGGTTGACTTAGACTTGGAATATTTACCAGTTTGGTTTGCCTTGGGTTTTTTGGGGACCGATTGGGAAGTTCTTTCACTAGCACATAATAGATTTTGAGGACAAGTTTAAATGGATAAAACTTTTGGATCACTGGATAAATTGGAAGACTGTGGATGAAATTATCAATCGTGAGAGATGCATAGACCAAAACTTCACCGCAAAGATGGCGGTGGCATCACCTTTTCTTTGAAGGCTGGGAATGGTTACAGAATATGAAGATAGAGCTTATAGTCTTGGGAATTATAATTGCCTTGATCCTCATTATAGTTCTATCTGTTTTGGTGGGCTTCAAATTCCATTAGTGAATGGATTCCTCTATTTAGAAATTAAATAAATGATCCTTATGCCTTTGATTTTATTTTCACTTTGTGAAAATTAAACCAATGCATAAACTATTAGAGCCTTATGCCTTTGAATTTAATATATACCATGTTAAGACTTAACTTTTACAATTTAAAGTGGCTCTATATATAATAAATGACCCCCCTTTAGCTTCCATTAATTCCACCTATATTTTGAGGTATCTTCAGTCGTATGTTTAGCTTATATTGATGAAAATAGTCGAAATATGATCTATATTTAAACGGGATCGAATGCGATGATCTTACAGAAGTAATTAGGAAGTAAGTGAATAAGATATAATAGGAAACACTCATCCGTGATTGAAGGTGGGTTATAGAGTTATGTTGTGTATGGTATGCATTGGGAAAGAATGGAATGATCAATAAAAAAATTAAATAAGGTTGCCTATTAATTAGACGGGGACAGAAGCATGCAATGTAAAAGAGGTTTAATAGTTTGGATAGTTTAGGAGATCAAAGATAATATATTTAGGGTTAGAATGAAAGTGAAAATCCAAGTTTCTTACTTGGACATAAACTTTGTACTTTCTTGGACATTCGAATTTATACCCAACACTTCTATAATGGTACGCTAGGGGAAAAACATCATAATTAGTAAATATTTGCAGTGAAACCGCAAAAGTGCTTTGAAATTCAATTAAAACAAACCCCCAAAGATTAGGACTTAAGAAATGTTAATTTAAACAAAACACAAACAAACAATTAGATTTGAAAAATCAAATTCCCAGTAGCCTACAACCTAAGTACACCAACATAAACTATAAGGATTATTGCATAACAAATCTGTTAGTTGAGTTGGTAGTGTTGTTATAACTAACATGTTTTAAGGATGACTATTTTCCATATAAAAATAGTGGCCAATAAGTGTTCGATGAAATGTGTTAAGTAAAGAGAGAGAAAGTGGAAATTTCTGGCAAATACGCGATCTCAAGGCGGATTCAGACCCTACGAACCCGAGGCAAGTGATTAAACTTGCTAAATAATTGTTGTGTACATTTATTGCATGATTTGTGGATTGATATTTTGGGTTTTAGGTTTAATTTAACAAAACCTAACTTTTGGGTATAATCTTCGATTTAATATGTAGATCGTAGATTTGATGATAGAAATTAGTTTAAATGTATTCTAGGATGAATATTAAGGTTATATATGTGATTGGGTTGAAGAGAAATGAGGAGAAAATCATTAAAATGAATTTTGGGTATTTTGGCTTACTTAAAAAGTAGCCATTTTCGAGATTCTGAAGGGCCGAATCGATTCGGCCTCCTACCGAATCGATTCGGAATTATGCAGGTGCCCAGGTCTGAGTGACCTAATCGATTCGGACTCCAGCCGAATCGATTCGGCCTGAGAAAGAATCCTAGGTCATATGACCCGAATCGATTTGCCTTCCTGGCCGAATAGATTCGGAATTGGCCCGAATCGATTCGGAATTTGGGCTTTTGAGGGATTATTTTTCTAAATGGAATTTTATCTCGTTTTGTTCGAGGTTATCGATTGGGGATCTCTATAGGAGATATTTGGAGTATGTTTTGGAGACTTTTAGCGAGTTTCCCCTATAAGAAATTTTGGAGTCATATTGACTAAATTTGAGGAATACCGATTAGAGACTTTGGTATTTTTCTAAGTGGGGAAGCCCACTTTTATTTGAGGTTTTATTTGGTGATAATAACAATTTTACGATTTGAGAATGAGAATAACTTATAGATACCAGATCTTAGGATCCAATCCCAAATGGGATAACTTTAATGGTTCATTAAATGAATTGAACCCTATAATGGATGGAGAATTATGAATGCTATTTGAGGTGCATACGGATATAGAAATATCCTTATTGATGTTTGATTTGGGAGATATCTCACATGTTGAGAAATGCTAATAGAAGCGATATGTGAGCTTCAAGTGAGAAAGTGTATCAAGTATACTCAGTGGGGAAATGTGTGAGAATTGACGATTAGTATATCTGGAGAGTAATATACTAAACAATGATGTTAATCAAATTGCGCCAAAGAGCGTATAATGAAAATGAAAATGATTGTTGCAGGTATACCTTATATAATGGTATATCTTTATTATTTGGGATGTATGTACACCTTATATGATGGTTTATATACATGTTAAGCATACCCCCTCCTTGCTATCATTGGGAATTTTCATGCGTAGAGGGTGAGCATTCTGACTAGAAAAGCAGGATGTGGATATTCCCCAGGTCATAGTCGTCCAGGGTGGTCAGCAAATGACATACATATATACATTTATTTATTTTGGGGGTGAGAGGTCGTGGGTATGTGTCTCTCTCACTTTCCGGTTAGGAGCTATGACCGCTTCCCAGGACGTTGTGTGCGTGAGTTGATCACGAGGTTGGTGTTGTGGAACCCCACCAGGTGACCCCAGTTTGCTACGTATATGGGCTGCTGGAAGATGATAGCATGTGAGCCTGCGTCCTTCGAGTTATAGCTCGGTTGGATGGTTATTATTGATTGTTCTTGTATTTGAGTATCAAGGGCATAATGGACCTCAACGACCTACATTGCCAGGATTAGTGTATCGGGGGGGTTCCTTGTTTGGATTTCGCTTTTACGAGACGTCCCACGCACGAACCACAGTGTAATGTTAGAACTTAGGGATAAGTTTAGTCCTTAATGCTCATAATTATTTATATATATATCACCTATCCCGATAATCGACAGTGCCAGAAGTAGTGTAACAGGGGGGTTCCTTGTTTGGATTTCTCTTCGGTGAGACGTCCCACGTATGAAACGCTGTGTACTGTTGAGAATTGGGAATATTAATTAATTAAAATTGGAAAATAATTTTGGTTACATGCATCATGCATTGAGGGCATAATGAGCCTCGAGGATTAATACGGTCAGGAGTAGTGTAATGGGGGGGTTCCTTGTTTGGATTTCTCCTTGGCGAGACGTCCCACGCACGAAATGCAGTGCCGTGTTGAGAATCGAGAGGAGTTTAGTCTTTAAATTCATGATGCTAATAACTCATATATAATTACTATAATAATTATATATATGGTTTCATGCCTTATAAAGGGCATCACTAGAATAAAAAATTCTAGTAAATGATATTGTTGATTTATTGTGATGATGCGGACATGATTGGATCATGTAACTTTATATGTTCAACAAATGAACATTATAAAGATAATTATAACTATTGCATTAAAGTTAATGTATATAACTTATAAATTATGAAAACAAATGTAGATTGGGCGATAGGTTAGATGGTCTCACTTGAATACTTTATTTGGGTTTAAGTTAGAATCCTCTTACCTAAGTAGAATCAAGCATCCATTTGGGATCACGTGCATACGTTTAGTGCGCGCTTTAGTTGAGAGGTGAGTTGAATTTTATGGAGAGTTCGATTCCAACTAAATCATGTAATAATGCATTTATAATTATTATGCATTTTAATACACTTGCTATAAAATGTTTTTCAAACTCGGGATCTAACCCGTTTATATTTTCTCCTCCATGTATATATTGTACTACTTCAGGTGTTCCTCCGCAAGGACGCCTTTGATGTTCACCCATTCAGGATTCGTGGAGCTGTGGCAGTAGCGGACTGTTGCGGCACTTTGCCTTAGTCGACTCCTATCTTTGTACATCTAGATTAGGATTCAGTTTGTATATTGAGTTAGTATTCAAGTGTTGTAGATTAACACTTTCATATTTCATTTAACAGATTATTGTATTGTCTGTTACCTGACAGCATATTCGGGTATTTCATTGTTGAGATTTTGTTGTACAATGTATTGTACTCTTTCATTTTATTGGAGCATGCACATTTCACTCATCATAATTAGATGTATATTGTTGATTATGTGCACTATTGGTTTTGTTGTTGTTGTTAAATATAAAAGATTTAAAATTTTATCAATTCGCACTTAATGATTTCGGGTAGTTAGCCTTATATTATAGTGTTTAGTAGTTGATGTTGAGACTGTGCCATCTGAGATACCTGATTTATTATAGTATAGGGATGGCCACTCGTCATTATTTGGAGCGGGTTGTCACATTCGCGACCCGTACTGCCTAGTCAGGGATAAAGTTCATGACCAATCGCCTAGTTTGGTGTAGTGATTTTAACTCCTCATTAGTCTCATTACTATTGCCATTTCCTCTCATTATAACACTTTCACTTGACAAATGATCACCTTCCTTGTTAAAAATTTTGAATGCCTCGTAAACAAGCTCCTCCATCCTAGGATCGTCGGGGTCATGGTCATTGCATATAACACCTTCAATGGATTCTTTTTCTTTTCTTTTAGTGACATCCTTTTACCCATGAAAACGCTAAACGTGTAACACTTGGATATACCATAATGAAGAAAATGAAAATAGATGTATTTAAGATCCATCAATTTTCTATTTTCACATTTAATGCATGGGAATGACAATTTGGTTTGGTAGCCACCATTCTTCTCCAAAAATCAATGAACGTAGCAATCCTATTAATGCAATTTACACTTCCTCTTTTACGTTACTTCATCCACTCTTTAATAACTTCCGATGACATTCTGTATATTGAGCTACATTATTAGAATATCGCATAGATCAGTAAACATACTCAATAAACAGGCTTAGAGAACAAACTTCACACAAATTAAAGCACAATCACAACTCAACTATACACAAACACGCACCTGCACACAAATTTAAATTCGACTGATTATTCAATTAACACATGTTTATGATCAACATAAATTTTAGACTAAAAACACAATCATTTTTTTTAAGGTAGAACAAACATAGGTCTATTGGGTTTAGGATAACATCCATTTCATGTGCTAAGAATGTATAATTATATCACAATAATTTCAAGTTCTAAAGACTCCATAAAAGGGGATATAATACACATAAATTTACTTCATTTTATTATTTTTTCAACAATTTCTTAGTCAACAATCGAAATAATTTACATATCAAAATCACGCACAGATCAAACTAAAACTTCAATCTCCTTATAATATTTTAGTATGAACTCCCAACCCTAAATCATTAAAACCTGCAAGTTATATAGATATAAAGAATCAAAGTTTTCTTCGATATTAGAAACTTGAAATTTCTTTAGTTTTTTTAACGTTTGCTTGTTGTTTGGTACTAATAAATATTCTTTGGAGTTTGGTAAGTGTTACACAATAATGAAATGAATAATTAGTAAGTTTTTACAAATGGACATCAATAAATAAACGAAGACAAATATAAATTTATCTTGTTCTCTCACTGGTGATGAAACATAAAAGGATACATATTATTCAGCTGAAAAATGTTATATATTTATCACAAATAATGGGTCTCTCATAGATAATATTGATTCAAAACAAAAAGGACAAATCCTTATAAAAATTTGATAATAGCATAACGAATTGCAACCAAAGCTAACTATCCAGGGATAAGGGTACTAGAGGGTGAAGAGCTTGAGAAATTGATCAAGTGCACATGAGAGGAGAGGGAGGTGTGAATGTATAACCGACAGCTCTCATGATACAACCTAATGCTTGAACATTCAAAGTTACAGAATCTTTATACCATATAAAAAATAAATGTCAAAATAACTGTGACATCCCACCAATTCTAATCCTGGGTGATCATTCCATTATTAAATTAAATAGGAATCATTAATAGTTTCATTCTTTGCATCACTGTCGAAACACGATTATATTACTAACATCCTAATGGTCGGTGTCAAAATTTTAATCTTTTTATTAATATGCAATAATTTAAACTAATAAACCACATTCACCATTCCAGTAAACAACATAATAAGTAATAAAACAACTGGATAAATATATGTGTCTAGAATAAACACTCCAGACTGAAGTCCACATACAACAGTCCTTGATATAAAACCAAATCCAACACTGGAAATAAAATAGAAGTACAATATCTTTGAAATAACCACTAGCTAAAGATGGGCGATATGCTCGACTGATATAACTGAATGATGAAATGGAATAGATAAAGGTGGAAGCATCTACTTTCGAGGTCCTATAACGTCCACAACAGCTACAGCACGTCAAATAAGAATGGACTCCTAAGCTTCGCATCCATGTGGTTGGGCACCTAAAAGGTTTTTATATAAATGGATTTGAAACAGGTCAGAGCCCAAGAAAACAGTTTAAAAATATTTTGCAAGTATTTAAAATGCACTAAAGAACAGATATTGTATACATGTTAACTTTATGTGCCTTCACTTGAGATCATCACCTCTCAACTATTGTGCATGCCTAACGTATTCTCCTAAACTAATCTAGTTATGCTACCCCGCCTAACTAGTTTAAATTAAGTATCTCCCTGCCTAATATTTTGTTATGCCCACCTGTATTGCATATACAATACGTTAGCATATTTTCAAACCCCTTTAACTAGTAAAAATCACCAGTTAAATATTAAGTTCCCACATACTTAGACTACTTTAGACATCACTATCTATCTTATCTACTAATGCACATGTAGTAGAATAAATCACACGTATATATATATACACCACTCTTGTAACATATACGAATACGACATCCCTAGGTGGAGCCTGCGATGCGTGTATACTCTACTATCGCAACCTGGTACATAACGTAATAAGTAAAGGACTTCTGGTTCGGAATCACTCTTGAACCATCCATCCACAATTCACACAATTTGGAGGCGAACATAGTTCTAAACCTTTGGGCTACGCACATACCTAATGCACCCAAATGACCAGTCACACTATTATACACACAAGTAGTGCTCAATTCCTAAGTTCTATGTTCTGAGTCACAAGTGTAAAATCCCTCCAACGGGCTCGTCAGGATAAGATTGTCCACGACGCGGAACCTTTCGTGATTGTAGGTAGCCTAGGTATGTTCACACAATATATATATATATATATATATATATATATATATATATATATATATATATATATATATATATATATATATATATATGAGAGGGGGGTGTTTTACTGTTCCAAAATATCAACGGTTGGGAGCGAATTGTTTGGGGCGATCTAATGGTTTGGGATTGTGCCATGTCAGATTGTACCCATTGTGACATGGAACATGGAAAAAATCCCTCCCATTCTCTATTCCATCCCGTTCCTCAACATCCCCGACAAAAAAAACCCACTTCATTTTCATCTCTCCACTCCCACAAACCCTACCCTTTCCCTCTATCGCCGTCGTCGCCCCCCACACTCCTTCCTCTTCGTCGCACGCCACACTCACGCACTCTCCCTATCCGGTCTCCCCCTTCCCCTCCAGGTAATGTCCCTCCCCCCTCCCTCTCCCCCTCCTCCTCCTCCCCCACTCACGCATAATCTCACACAGCCACACACGCACACATGCACACACCCACACACGTCGGTCGCCTCTCCCTCTCCGTTCTCCAGCCCTCCCCCCTTCCCCCTCCTCCTCTTCTCCCACTGACGCACACATATCACACACTCACACGCACACACCCACACACGCACATCTCACACACACACACACACACACGCACAGCTCTTACACACACACGCATTTTTTTTTACGGATCTAAATTTGTGTGGTATGTTTATTTTTACAGATCTAAATTTTTGTGTGGTATGTTTTTTTTTACAGATCCAAATCCCACGCTATGTTGGAGAATTTAGCTTCAAAATTGGTGAGGTTTTTTTGCACAGATATAAAATTTTATTTGTGTTGATTTTGTTTTAGGTGTTTTTTTTTTTTGCAAATCTACTTTTTTGCAGATCTTTTTGCAAATCTACTAGATGCAATTTCCAGTTAAATTAATTTTAAAGAATGTGTATGAACAGATTTGAATCGTTCATACGAATAAATTTCATTTTAAAGTCCAATTGATTTTAAAATATGGTACAACTGATTTTATTTATGTTTTCAACCTCATTCAACTTTTAATGAATTTTTAATGTTTACAATAATGTAATTTAGGTCCTACTATATGCTCAGTTTTTTAATGTGTTATTCTCTCTTTATTTTTCATGGACTCTATATCATATAGGGAGGGAATTAAATGCACTACTTCTAAATTTTATGCTTACTTTCATAGGTTGGTATTTCCCCCCATATTGGAATGGATAATTACTATTACTTTTTAAGATGTTTATTGAATCCCATTTTTGTATCCAAATATTTTTTTTATAAATAATGTTTGGGGCAGTTATTAATTGTTTGTTCCCAAATATTCTCCATATTGGAATGGATAATTACTATTACTTTTTATGATTTTTATCGAATCCCATTTTTGTATCCAATTTTTTCCATTCCTATCATTTGAATTACATCAATATGTGAGAGTTTGTGGATGTTTTTATGTTGCAGGTAATTATTGGGTGTGTTTTGGGTAATGTCATCTAAGTTTGATTTTTTTGTGTTCAATTTAATTTATTTGGCGTGTATTTTAGTTATTGGCCTACTATTTTTTTTTCTTTTTGATGCATCTCAGGTGGAAGCGTGATTCATTTAACTAATTATTTTGCATAAATAACACGTATTCAGGTACAATTTTTTTATATAAATAATGTTTGGGGTAGTTATTAATCGTTTGTTCCCAAATCTTTTCCATATTGGAATGGATAATTACTATTGTTTTTTATGATGTTTATTGAATCCCATTTTTGTATCCATTTTTTTTTATAAATAATGTTTGGGGCAGTTGTTAATTGTTTGTTCACAAATCTTCTCCATATTGGAATGGATAATTACTAATACTTTTTATGATGTTTATTGAATCCCATTTTTGTATTCAATTTTTTCCATTCCTATTATTTGAATTACATCAATATGTGAGAGTTTGTGGATGTTTTTGTGTTGCAGGTAACCATTGGGTGTGTTTTTGGTAATGTCATTTAAGTTTGTTTTTTTGTGTTCTAATTTAATTTATTTGGCGTGTATTTTAGTTATTGGCTTACTATTTTTTTTTCTTTTTGATGCATCTCAGGTGGAAGCGTGATTCATTTAACTAATTATTTTGCATAAATAACACATATTCAGGTACAATTTTTTTTATATATAATGTTTGGGGTAGTTATTAATTGTTTATTCCAAATCTTTTCCATATTGTAATGGATAATTACTATTATTTTTTATGATGTTTATTGAATCCCATTTTTGTATCCAATTTTTTTTATAAATAATGTTTGGGGAAGTTGTTAATTGTTTGTTCACAAATCTTCGCCATATTGGAATGGATATTTACTATTACTTTTTATGATGTTTATTGAATCCCATTTTTGTATCCAATTTTTTCCATTCCTATTATTTGAATTACATCAATATGTGAGACTTTGTGGATGTTAAAATGTTGCAGGTAACCATTGGGTGCATTTTTTGTAATGTCATCTAATTTTGATTTTTTTGTGTTCTAATTTAATGTATTTGGCGTGTATTTTAGTTATTGGCTTATTATTTTTTTCTTTTTGATGCATCTCGAGTGGAAGCTTGATTCATTTAACTAATTATTTTGCATAAATAACATGTATTCAGGTTCAATTTCTTTTTTATAAATAATGTTTGGGGCAATTATTAATTGTTTGTTCCCAAATCTTTTCCATATTGGAATGGATAATTACTATTACTTTTTATGATGTTTACTGAATCCCCTTTTTGTATCCAATTTTTTCCATTCCTATTATTTGAATTACATCAATATGTGAGACTTTGTGGATGTTTTTATATTGTGGAATTACATCAAACTTGTTTTTTTTTTATATTGTTGCATTTGTTGTTTCCCCTTAAACAGGGTGGATAGTCTAATAAACAAAGGAGACTATGCCCAATTTTTTTTTTAAATTGACACTTTGTTTTTTTGAGACATAGTGATTTTGATTGATGAATATTGTATATTTCATTTTATATGTAAATTTGCTTGATGAATTTAGACAATATGCATATGGCATATATGAATATGCATATATGCATATCGCATATATGCCCTACATATCACTTTTTAATTAAAATGCGAGCTTCATTTGTTCAGTTGCAATACCTATGTAATCTAATCCTAAACAATGTTGAAGACCATGTATTAGTGCCCCCTAATACATGGGATTTATGTTTTCTTTTGTTTTTGTAAAGATAAATAAAAATGTCCAACTTCATTCTCATTGGTTCTTTGTAATTATTAGGTGTGTATAGAGATCACCATGATGGTCTTAAGGTATGTATAGAGACATACTTGGGAGAATAAATGTCACAGAGAAGTTTATGACAAAACTTACGATATGTAAAAAAATAAGATTTTGGGTTGAGTTTTAATAAAGATGTGTTTGTGTTAAGTAAAAAGAATAAGATGGAGTCTTACAGAACTTTTTTGTAGTGGGAATAACTTTACCATATCCCTATATAGTATTTATTAGCTATTTTAATAGACTAACTGTATTTTTTGTTTTGTATCAGGTCACATTTTGAAAACTACATACAATTATTATAGTGGAACATGCAGGACAACTTCGGCTCATCGATATATATGTGATTGTTTTTACGAAGTTTGTTTCGTTAAAATATTCATTAGATTTTACTTTTGAGATCATTAAATATTGTTGGATTGGTTGTTATTCCTTAAGAGGGTGCATAGTTCAATAAACAAAGGAGACCATGTCGATTTTTTTTAAATGGACACTTTATTTATTTGAGGCACGATGTGAATTTAGTGGGGAGCAATATTTTTTCCGTTTTGCAATTACATATTTTGAAAATTTTCGTCGTTTCGCGATTACCTACTTTAGAAATTTTTGTCGTGCCTTCAGGCACAGGCATTTCGCTAGTATATCTATATAATAACAGAGAGGGGTATTTGAATAGTGCCAACAAATTAACGGTTGGGATCGAATTTTGGGGGGTGATCTAAGGGTCTTACATTGTTCCACGTCGCAATTTAACAATTGTGACGTCACAACTTGGACACAAAATGTGTGCCCCCTTTTGCACAAACCCGTCGTCTCCTCATTCTCTTCTTCCTCTCATTTATCTTCCCCCTTTCAAACCAAACCCTCCCCAAAAAAACCCTAGATGCTTCACCCTCTGCCGCCGCCATCCCACTGACCTAAACCCTCTGCCGCCGTCCCACTGACCTAGACCAAACCCTCCCCACCCATGTATCCCTTCCTCTCACTCTCATTCATTTCAGTTCTTTCTCTTTCAACACAAACCCCAAGCCGTAGCCGTCGCTGCCCTCCCTTGCCACCATCAGGTAGTCTTTCTCACCCTCTTACACACACATAATCACACCTGCCTCTATCGTCTACCTCCGCCTCTCCATCTCACTGTCACGCACACATACCAGAAAACCATAGATGTGCAAACTTTTGGGTTTTTTAAAAGTTTCGATTTGTTTTATTTAATCCATGGCATTTATGGGTTTTGTACAAATTCTAGTTGAGATGTAGCATCAAAATACTCAGTTTGTATCTCAGTTGAGTGGTATGAGTTTTTCTTACTTAGGGTTTGCACCTTAAAATTTCTTTTCATTAGTTTATAGATACATTGCTTCTCATCTAATTTTTTTTGTTATTAATTTATTCTTCTAATATTTCTTTTTTGCCAAGTGAGCCTTGATCTTTTGAAGAAAAGCATATCTAATTTGACAAGAAAAGCATCTCTCTAATTTGACAGGCTCTGGAAATTGCAGCCAGGGGAAATGGATCATCATGTGATATCTTGTCTTAGATTGGTTCAAAACAATCTTAGTTTGAGATTCAAAAGGTAATATGTTTGTTAAAAGCATAGTTTATTCGAATTTTAGGCATTAGTTTTTTATTTATTTTAGGCATTATGTTTATTTTTACTGTTCAAGACATATTATATATAAGTGTTCAGATCTGATTATATTTTTGCTATAGGAATCGTAAGGTTTTTTTAAGACTTAAAACTTCAAAGATATGTTAAGGTATACACCATGTTAAACTTCAAGTTTGATTTTCTTTCATATTTTGTCTGAGTTCAGTCCGTTAAACGGAAGGTGAGCAGTGGAATACTTTCGCCACTTCCACATTTTAGCTATGCACGCCTTGATCTTAGTTGGCTCCTCTAAATGGAAGGCGGGCAGGGAACGTCTTATAAGCATGAGGAATTACAAGAATAAAATTAGAATTGTGCGAGACATGAATGTTGAGATATACCTTACGATCTTTTTCCTACTCTTCCCTTTTTGCAGCTACTAATTTAGGGATTATATCTTACGTTTATTTGGTTTGCAACATCAGGTATCTTCTACTCCTTCTCTATTTTTTCTGTCCAAAGTAAGGTATATTTGTTTGCTGAGTTATAGGGCAAAATGCTTCGCCTCTTCTTTTTCTTTTTGGTTTTTGAATCAGGTTTTTATTATTTTGATTTTTATTGTTTTTTCTTATTATTTAAGTTTAAAATCTTTTTTCCATTTTGTGATTGTAGAATTTCTTTCTTTCTTTCTACTAGGTATTACACCGCTAATTCCTAGCTCATAGACCACTTTATTCCATTGGAATGATAAAAATGAACATCGAATATGGAGATTTCTATTTTAGATTTTATATTCATGGGTTGGCTTAATCCTTAGGATATGGATAAAGTGCAAGTTAAATCAGTTAATCAGATGTGGGTTTTCAGCCTAACACTACTATTTTTTTTTCTTTATTGCAGTTCCTAGGATAGAAAACGAAAGGCATATGAGATATGATCTCATATGAACTTTGGTACATGTTTTAGAGGTAATATGTACATCTCATTGGCTATTCTTGGACTTTATGTGTACACATTTTTATGTTTATATACTATACGATATAATTAATGCCCATGTTCTTGATATGTGTATTGACACATACCTAAAACACATATCAATCTATAAACATATGTCCTATTATAATGTAATATACTGTCACTTCCCAGAGACATGATGCTTTCAATGTAATGGAGGTCAATTTAGGTGTTGCAAGAAAAAACAAGTTTAATATGGTTTAAATATTTATACGATGTCTATTCAATTTTAGGTGCATTCCAATATGTGTGTGTTTTTTTCAGATGTTGGGGAATGCCGAATTAGTTAGACATACACTCTTATGGGGTTCGACTTTTGAGATGGCGGAATGCTATTGATTTTTATCTTAAAAATTAGCATATTGCTCTGAATTTATCGGTATTTGGTAATGATATACTTACCTCTTTTTTTATTGAAGGAATAGGAATCATGGATTCGGGTTTGGGACCAAATGATGGATAGCGACCGGTTCGAATGCAAGAGAGTGATATGGCCTACATCAAGTGAGTTTGATGCTTGAATTGAAGAGAATTTTCATTGAAGTGAGTTTTATTATTACTGAATTGTTTTAGGTTTGGCAGTTCTGGGGTAAAGATATCTGAACTCAGTTTGCTTCAATGAGGTCTCCTCCAAGATCTAAACTCGGTTCGGATGCAAGAGACTGATATGGCCTACATCAAGTGAGTTTGATGCTTGAATTGAAGAGAATTTTCATTCAAGTGAGTTTTCATTATTACTGAATTGTTTTAGGTTTGGAAGTTTTGGGGTAAAGAGATCTGAACTGAGTTTGCTTCAATGAGGTCTCCTCCAAGATCTTAACTCGGTTTACTTCTATTGAACTTGGTTTGGAAGTTCTGCGGTAAAGAGAAGGATCTCCTCTTCTTTTACAACCATAAAGGTCTAATTTTTACCTAATTTCTCTCTTCTTTGCATCTCCTCTCCTTTTTCAACCTATTATTTTCTAATTTGAAACAAAGATATTTTTTTTGCAAACTTATATTTGTGTTTGAAACAAAGTTATATTCTGTATTATTTTCTAATTTAAGACCTGGACTCTTAAGTGATATATTTTCTAAATTAAGACCGGAACTCTAAGTGATATATTATGTATTTCCTTTAGTCAATATTATGTTTTATTGGATGCATCGGATTATAAGAGCACTTTAACTGTTCATTATTGGGGTCTTTCAGTTCTTTGCTTCTGATGCGAAGATAAACACTATGAGGAAGATGATAATGGCATTTACAACTGAACAAAGGAAGGCAGCTTTGAATCTATTGTTGTCATTTCAAAAACCTGACTTTGAGGGAATATTCCGTGCAATGGATGGTACTTCTCATTTCTGCAAACTTATGTTTGTGTTTACTATAGTATTCATTTGGAAATTGAACAAACTTATATTTCTGCAAACTTATATTTGTGTTTACTAGATCGCAGTTAGTTTGGGAGATTGGGGACATTAGTTGGAACTAAAAATGCACATTGCTGATGAAAATTCACATTAGTTGCTACTAAAAATGCACATTATACACATTAGTTGCTATTGAAAATGCAGCCAAAAATTGTGCATTGACCGAGCCAATTGAGGATGAACCAAAAAAGAAATCAGTTTAAGAATATTCAGGTCAATTGTGGTGACCCAAAACCTCTTGAAGTCGCCTGAACACCTCTGAATTAATGGAACTAATGTGCATATTGCAGAAACATGTGCAAATTCTGTTACCTCTCCTTTGAATGTTTTAGTGTATACTTAATAGAAAACAAAACTAACCCAGTAAGAGTTTCTTCAAATACTTTTGGTGATTTTCTATCAGGCGTACATTAAGTTCACATTTGCAATCATTTTAGCCTTTTAGGTTTGTGTATACACAGATTCTATTAAAGTATTCCTAACAAGCTCACCCAATGTATTATTAGCATCTCTCTAAGTATGTTTACGACCAAAATTGTACCATATTTATCCATAACATTCCTTATCTTATTTTCATAGTATTGAATTATATTGGCTTAACTTTTATGTATAACTGAATTATGTCACTCTTAAGTGAGGGTGCATATGATTAACTGATCTGTATAACTGAATTATGTTTTGAGGGCCTGATATGTTTATGTGAATTATGTTCAAGATGAAGATCTTATGGTCCCATTAACTGATCATCTTTTGAAAAACTGATCTGAGCTACTGAAATGCATCGTAAATAACTGATGAATTATGCTACATGAACTATAAGGGTCTGATTAACCATTTGAATAACTGATCTGATGTTATATACAATTTCATGAACTGTGGGAATCCAATTATTTTCTTTTGAATGATCGTTATGTGCGTGTTATGCTCAGGTACAAGAAAAGAGATTGTCATCGGCACTTGAGGGGGTTATCGACCCAAGGTAAACATTACTGTGTCCATTAGAAATCTTTGAAGTTTGATCCAACTTCAACAATATGTAATCTGAATTTTCCAAAAAAATGCATAAGGTAGCTATATCATCTCTATATCAAACTCTTTAAATTACTAAATCTAATTTTTTTTTATGTTTTTTGGACTGAAATGATAAAATGTTGGATGTGTATTTTCATTATGTTCTAAGTACCAAAATTGTTGCTGAAATGTGAAATGCTGCTGAAATGTGAAATGGTGTTCTAAAGCTTTGGTCATTTTTTTTATGTGTACAAAAAGACTAGCATTTGTCAAGTCTTAACGAATTGCTTTTTTTAATCAGTCATCTTACATTATGTGCCATTGACTTTTGTTTTTGTTTTCTATAATGTTTGATTATGTCATAATTTATTTATTTGCGTATTTTTCATAATAAGACCACATGATAATTATTTATGGTCCACTTGAATTCTTTTATTTAGAGTGCAAGTTGATTTTCATAGTATATTGATTTAATATTAGAATTATCATTGACATTTGAACCGTTGGAAATGGAGGCATTGAACTCATAAAGACCACGTGAGGAATCAAGGAAACAATGACCAAATTTAAATTTACTTGGTATGATTTGTAACCTTATAACACTCTTAACTGTACTTTATTGTATATTTATGTATCTTTCTCTTTCTTTTTGTAAATTGTATTCTATTATTTGACTCAAAGTCGACATCCTTAATTGCCATTTATGAAATATTTATTGTTTTTCCACATTTAAAATCCATTTGAGATATATTATTTTTCAGGGAATATGAATTATGGCAGTAAATTTCAAAGACTATTTACATGTACTTCATGCATCCCTCATCTCCACCCCCCCCCCCCCCCCCCCACACACACACACACACACCTCTTTGTTCCACCCTTACCCACTACAAAACCATGCCTATGCCCTCACCCTCCGAGATCCTCTCTTTCGCCTTAACTCAGTGCTCCTCCTTCACCACCAGCTTCATCTGAAAGGTAGTCTTTGTTTATATTTGTTTACCGATTTAGTTATTTGGCCATAAATTAAGTGGCACGTGTTCTTGAAAATGGTCGACTGATATTCAATTGAAACTTTTGTTATTAGGCATGGGTTTGTAGTGTCATAGACACATGACTTTTGTTACACATTTTTGGTGACTTTTGGTGATGCTCAACTGATATAAAACTATAGTGAACTTTTTTGGTGATGATCAACATTTTTGGTGAACTTTTGATGATGCTCAAAAGATTTTGATATAAAACATTCATCGCAATTAGGCCATGAAGAAACCCTCTCTCGATATGCATTTATTATTATTTTCTCTTAAGTTTCATGTGGTCAAAATCAGGTTCATTTATTATTTTCTCTTCAGTTATTGTTATTAAGGCATTTTACTCTCATGCGTTGATTTCTGATTTGAATTGTGTAATACACATCGTGTTTGCATTGTGTATCATTTGGATTTTAGTGTTTTAATTGTACACTATTTTTATAACACATTATAACTTAATGTTTATATTCTTATTCTTTTTAGGGATCTTCTTATACACAGAATTCTTACATGTACGTGCGATCTCAGGTAACCCTATTCTCAGTTACATCTTATGTTTCGGGGGTTTGAAAAAAAAATGGTATATGCTGAAATTTGGGGTTTCTTTGTCTTTAATCAAAAGAATGTATGTTTATTCATTGCTCTGCCTGAACAGAAATATCCCCAAAACAATGAAAAGAGTACGTCCGTTAGGGTCGAGGCAATGAGTTCTAATGCTTCATCGAACTTGGACTTGGAGTCCTTTAGGGTAATGCCTCCATAGTTTATTGAATTTGGAGTCACACACACACACACACACACGCACACACATACACACGCATACACACACACGAACAAGATGGCGACTCACATACTCCATGTTAACAATATTCTTGATGCTTTGTTTTTACAAATATTTATTCAAACTCGTTTTCTTTTCAGATGTGTGCAACTATGTCATTGAAGATGTTGATGTTGAAGACTATTGAGTCAGCTACTCCAAATGTTCTGCTATATGTTTCCTTCAATTACAATCCCCCAAAAGAATACTCTTAATTTTTTTTCTTAAATTAAGAGGTTGTTTATACGATGTCCAAGTTGGACTATAAATGTTGTTGTTGGGAGTATTTTTTATTTTTTTAAACAGGGGGATAGTCCTACAAACAAATGAGACTCCGTCCAAAATTTCTAAAATATTTACACGGTGTTGTAAAAATAACTTTAGGACTTAAATTTGTATGATTAGTATTATTGGGGAACGATTTTTTTCCATTTTGAAATTACGTAGTTTGGAAAAAAAAATTGTTTTGCGATTATGTACTTTAGAAATTTCCGTTGTGCCTTTAGGCACGGGCATACACTAGTGTATATATATATATATATGTATATATATATATATGTATGTATGTATATATATATATATGATAAGTATAGATATACACGCAACCTATAATATATTCCATCCATAGTATATAATTCTCAAATATCCTACGTATTATTAATTTACCATTATACTTCTCATCGTATATTCCCGAGTGTTTTCCCACTACTCGAGGGGTACTAAATTATCCTCTAAAATTGTTTCAGTAGTCATAATGTCTCTCTACTACTGGTCTGGTCTTGAGTTCACTCACGCTCTCTGTGACCCGTTATAATTCGCGTGAATTCATTAAATATCCAAAATTCACTCAATAATCCATATCCTTAATTCTCCTCAATTGGGGTAACCTCAACCCTACTGTATGTTTACTGAAATTACAATCTCCCTCATTAACATTTAAAAATGTCCCAAAAGTCTTCCCGAAATTTATTCACAAGTTTTAGGCTTAAATAAGGGAAAATTTTAAATTCTAGGTAAACCGTATCGATTCGCCCAATGGCCGAATCGATTTGCTTTACCGAATCGATTTGAAATTGTATAGTTCATCTTTTTCTTTCTATTGTTACATTTTTTCATCTTTTTCCATTATCAAAGCCTTCATACTACGTTCCCAAACTCCCAACCAAGCCCACTAGACCCTATAAAAACACGTATAAATGATCTCTAGCGTACTCAAAACATTAATTCATCAAGGGGAGTCACATAAATCGAATTAATCCTTCACCTTAACTCCAAAACCCTAGATTATTATTTTCTTTCAAGAACATCAACAAAAAACCAGACTTCTCTATTATTATTATCACATATATTCTAATTTCATTTTTATTCACATAGGGATTCAATTTACATGCAAATCATGCTCGAGATCATGAATTTAATTTTCGATTTAAGGCCATAATCATTTACTCATGCAAATTATCCAGTCCTACACTAACATGGATAGTATATGCAATACTTGCGTAGAGTTGTAGGTCTGAATTGAGCAGAAAAGTGGTGGAGTTGTCTTCTCCTCCTTCCGATCTAAACTCCAGTGGTGGTGATGGTGCAAAAATGGTGTGGAAAACCTTGGGAGCCTTCACCTTCATCCTCTAATAGCCTCTCTTAGATTTTGTAATTGCTAACCCTAACCCCCTCAATACATATGCTGATATAAACATATTAAATTCGTAGGTCCCTTTCTCTAAAAATCCAAAAGACCAAAATACCCCTCCGGGGTATTGGTTTGGCTTAAAAATACCCCGGGACCCGATCCAAACCCCCGAGAGTACACTTTTCTAACTATTTTGACCCTTTCAGACGCATATGGCGTGCTCGAAATGATCATTTGGATGACCCATAAATAAATCACATTTTATTTTATAAATTTAAGTCCTGACACGACTGACATGCATGTCCCGACTAAATTACCGTAACTCCTGTATTTCTCACTCACGATAATCATAATACATTCTTACCAATTTATTACTCGTTCACTAAATAATACTCAATATAATTCTTACATATAAATATCAACCCTTGTCTTTCTAATTAATATTTATTTTAAATCGGATTAATTTCCTATTTTAATTTAATTAATCCCAATATAAAAATCATAAAAAATACGGGGTGTTACAATAACCTTTGAATGGAGTGAGGGGGATTTGGATTTGTTGAAGAAAATAAATAAAAGCCAAGAAAACAAACCTTCATGATTGTGTTTACCACCAATATTAAGAGCACAAGTATAACAATACCTTATGAGCAACCTGTTGAGACGTCCAAATCTGAGCGCCAATTTTGAGATGAAACCCTTGTGGAAGACAAGGGAGGGGTAATTGATGCGATTTTAGTCGATTTTTTTTAATGTTAGAACGCCAGTTTTGTTTACACTTTTCAGGAAATAAGTTACACTTTTAGGTCGGGGGAATAATAAAATCACAAATATATCAATGGTTTTGAACATTTATAGCCGATGTTAATTTTTTAAGTACTATAAATACTTACAAACTAAATATTATATTAGTTGCAAAATAGTTATTCTGGTGTAGTGGACACACCCTCATTTCATAAAGATTTAATCACAATTAAACTTAATTATGAAAATACCACTTAAATTGAACACAAATAAACTTAAGGTCACGATGGAAAATCAATCCTTATTATGTTTAATTTAAAGACAAACCAACAAACGATTACTCTGCGTATTGAAAATGAGAGTTTTTTTAATTTAACCCTCACTTTATAATGTGTTACTTAACATACCCCACTTCACTAATTGCTTGGACTTCATCCATTTTTAACACAAATATCTTCCATTAAAATATTCCAATTTTATAATTAGATGTACTCCCTTAAGTTTATTTTGAACGAAAATACCCTCGCATTATCTTTTTTCCCAAATTTAAACCCTAATTTCCAACAAACACTCATTTTAAAATAACTGATATGATTTTCACTCCCTCCGCATCCGTGGTGATATACTAGTTAGAAACCCGTGCGATGCGCGAGTTATACGTTTGTGTACGAAAAGTATTTGTAGAATTACGGACACATTAAAAGATGCTAAGCGAAAATAAAATTAAAAATTGATTAAAAACTTCAGAGTATCTCTGATCACAAGTCCTGTAAAAGAAACATAATTACATAATATGATTGAAAAATATAGCAAAGTTTTTATTTTTATTCAAAAATAACTTTTTCTTATAAAGTAGTTATAACATTTTTTAAAATAAAAAAGAACTATTTCTAAAAATAAAAAACGGTTTTTATATATAAGATGTATTGTACGTAATTTATTAAAAAGGACAGTAAAACAATTTTTATATTAATTGAATTTTTTTATATTAAAGAGTTAAAATATTTTTTAACTTTAAAATAGTTTTTTTAATTTTATAAAATAGTTAAAAAAAAAGTAAAAACAATTATTTTAAAACATTTATTTTTAGTTCAAAAAACCATTTAAACCATTTATTTTATATATAAAAAACCATTAAAAAATCTTATTAAAAAAATTGTTTTTAAACAGTTAAAAATATTTTTTAACAATGTAAAAAGAGTTTATTTTCATGGTTAACAATTTTATTTTTGTTAAAAAAATAACTTTGTTTATAAAACAGTTAAAACGATTTATTTTTTAAAAAACTTTTTTCATAATTTATAAAATACTTTACGTAAGCTATTTTAAAAAATATTGTACAGTAGTTTTGGAGAGGAAACAAATGGGTGGAGAAACCAAAGGGGCGGGGAAGAAGGAGACAAGTCTCCCAACAAAGCTTACACGTGATAGATATGATTCAATTTCGATAGTCAATATGCATGTAAAAATGTATTTATTTTGAAACTTTGTCATTAATATTCTTAAGTACCAAATTATGCTTTACTCGTGACACTAATGTGACTCGTAGTTACTACATATGACTTTGATTAATAACCACGCAAAACTAATTAGAAAAATAGATTAATCTGAATAAATCGTCAACATTCATATACCTAATCGTAGATCATATAATTTGTATTTTGCATATGCCGAAAGTGTGATATATTATATAATAGCGAGATTTGGTAGAAGAACTAATATTTTATATTTTTGAGATAAATTATTTTAAACTTTTCTAAATCTCATTGATAAAAAAAAAATTCATCGATATGTTATTTTCTATTAGAAATTCACCATTTTTAAATTATTCAACAATTTTTGAAAACTTATTTTACCATTTCGAAAATATAATTCACAATTAGCCACATATTAATTTTTTCACTCCTAAAAACATTAAATTATTTACAAAATAAATATCCAATGCAATCAGATATGCTTATTTTAAAGAATGCATTAAGCTAATTTCTATTTCTTATATAGGAATAAAAAAAAATGATATAGATTAGCCAACTAATTGTTTTGTACATCCATATAAAAAAGAGAAAAACTTTTGTCCCTAGACTGTCTGGTTTGCACATTTATCTAATTATAGAAAACTAAAAAAAGTAGAAGCTGATGAAGAAAGTTTATTAAACATGATAATGTAACTTTACTGACTCACACTTTTAATATTATAAATCAAACAATTTCTTCAATAAGCAAAACATCACCGACAGTTGCACACACAAAAAATCCCCACTTATAGAAACAATTTTGTACAAAACAATGGATAAAAAATAATTGAACACTTGTTCCAATTTTACATCTTATGAATTGATTTGTTTAGTATAAAAGTGTTCCAATCAGATGTGATGGAAAATGAGAAATTAGATGTGTCAAATATACCTATCTACACAATAAACCTAAATGCCTAAACTTATCGCTAAACCCAGCAGATCTCGTCATCCCTTCCTTCCCTGGGACCAAACGAAACTCGATCTATTATTTGTGTATTATAAAATGTTAAATATATTTTTTTACAAAGATATACAGATTTGGGGGATCACAAAAACGCCATCAAATTTCATCTCCCTCCTCACAATCTCAAATCTCTAATCATTATCAAACGGAGACCTTTAACCCATACATACTCCAGAGTCTATCAAGTCGGCTCTAGCCGCAAAGAGGATGCATAGAAAAGACCCACTTGATAATTTCAAGTACTATACCGGTGGATGGAATCTTACTGATCAACATTACATCTCTAGAGATCAAAGATATGTATTTACGGTTTAATGGATCCTTTTTTATACACTACAAAAAAAATAGCTTTGAGACGGTGGCCTAGCAGTCCTAATAGATCATTAATCCGTCTCAAATACTTTTTGTGACACTATTTGAGACGGTTAGGGGATTCTTTTTGATAGGGGGTTATAAATACTTTTTGTGATGCCATAGCCGTCTCAAAAGAGTTTTTTGAAATATGAACAGATCCGTCTCAAAAGTTCCTCATTTTATATGACCCTTTTGAGATGGCACAAGAGTTGTCACAAAAGATTATTTTTGAAACGAAAATTAATCTGTCTCAAAAGATTACTATTTTAAAAGACCTTTTTGAGATGGCAACATAGCCGTCTTTAATATATTTTTGGGACAGTTTTATCCATCCCAAAACAGGCGAAGGGATCTTAAAATTTTTGCACCAATATTTTGTGGAGAATAAAATTTACTGCTAAAGTTTAATATAGAATTGAATTACATTTGAAACAACACAAACAACGAATGATCATAAAATGTAATACATAAGATGATTTTCAACCAACATAACGTATCACTTTCATTCAACAATAAATAAAGTTCTTACAACCATCTCAAAATATTCATCAAAATAAGAATTATAACACTAAGTTCAAATATTTAACTTGACAACAAAAATACATTAATTTATAAATACTCCAAAAATGAAATTCTTTTATCAATCTAATTCCGCAACACTGAAGTGTACGACCTCCAAAACCACTAATTAACATTTGCATGTTCAACAAAAGTTGTCACCTGCACAAAAAAAATATAGTTTCGATTATGTCAGAATTAATACCCCTCGTCAATAATACAATGTGCAAAATGAATCAATATAGTATATTTTCATCATTAACAATATAAATATCCAACTAATATTATTTTTTTTTAAATTCGGCAGAGTCTCCTTTGTTTATTCATGAAAACCACAGGTAGCCAATCTGTTTTATTGAAAATTTAAATTTAAACGAGAGAATTTTCCATTATATATATATATACTAGCGGATACCCGTGCCTGAAGGCACGGCGAAAATTTCTATACTACGTACTCGCGAAGAGACAAAATTTTCAAAAGTACATAATCGCAAAACGACAAAAATGAACGTGAGATTCATGCCAACAAAGTGCTCTTCTCATGCTTTTCAGGATGCAACGAAGTGTTAAGGCTTATGCAACTATAATTTAGATATTCATTATCACTATGTTTAAATAACCGTTGATTTAAAATCCCATGGCTTACTTGATGAAATTACTTTTGATTTTTGGCTGGATGATATAATTAAATAGTGTATTCATTAAATAAAGACAAATATATTATGGCAATGCTGATTGATAGAATAATAATTTAGGCCGAAAAAATGGATTTATATAAATTGATTCACTGGACTTGATGCATATATACACAGTTCTCAACACCCAAAGAGAGATTAAAAGAAAAAAAAGTATTAAAAAAGTACCAAGTTTCATATTTACACACTTCTAAAAACATTAATGCGTATGTACAATGTTATTCAAGTCGTTGATGTAGGTGGCCAAGCTGTTGATGTAGGTGGCCAAGTTGCAGTTGCAAATGTCCTAGCTGACCAAGCTGTTGCAGTTTTAAGTGGCCAAGTGTATTGAGCTGCTGCACTTTACTGCAGTTGAGCTGCTGCAGTTGCATTATCCATCCAATCATTTTTGTAATATTCAAGACCAAATCATTAAGCCATTCAAGTTCCAACTTATGTGGTACAATCATAATCAATTTATGTCTATAGGGTTGAACTCTTGGGATGGTGTCATACTTGAAAGTTGTACTGAAGCACCATTGAAGAGTACCGACGCCAAAAATATTTTCCCCAATAGCAGCTTGCTTTCTTTTTTTCTTTATTTTGGGTAAATTGCAAATAAACACTTAATGATTACGCTGACTGCAATCAAGTATTTGAAGCAAAAAAGAAATCGTGAACATCTCAAACAAAGATGAAGAATAAAGGGAAAAAAGAGATTCCAAAATTTGATATTCAAAAAATAATATTTGCATCAACTCTTTACCTAGATCAATAGCCAAGCTTCTGTGGTGCACACCAACTTATTTCTCTCTAAAACATCATTTTTTTCCCTTTTTTATGATTACTTTTGGATGTGTGCTGTGACTTTTGGAATTTAAGCACAAAACATATTAAACTGAAATTCAGTTTTTGGTCATTATGATATGAGATCTCAACTGATAAAAAAAAATTCTCATAACAAACAATAAAGAACAAAGACAAGAAAAAAAAATAGCGAAGATATGAAAAAAGGCAGGAAAAAAAGAACGACAGAGTCGGAGAAGAAGAAAGACAGAAAAAAGAAAAGAAAAAAAGGCCTTAAAAAGGCAGAGCTCGAGAAGGAAAAGGGCAGTCGGAGAAGAAAATAAGAAGAAAAAGGGAAAATGACAGAAAAAAAGATAATTCTGAGAAGAAACAAAGCAAGTTGGAGTTTTTTGTTAGAAGAGAAGGAAAAAAATAAAAAATAAAGAAGAAGAGTAGTTTTCTCGAGAATATACAGAAAAAAAGGAGAAAAAAATACCTAAAAACGCGCCTAGCACCTGACTGTGTCTAGTGCCTATGTCCCTCTGGCGCGCGCCTGATTCAACTCGCCTAACCTATTCCCTCCCAAGGAGCCTCACATGCGCCTAACTGTGCCTAGTATAAATAAATTATGTCCCCGCTAATATATGTAAGTGGGCATTATTCAAAAAACCATAGTCCAACCCTCATAAAAACACCTGAGGATGAAAGGATCTCTAATATGTGTAAAATTTATGTTCAAAACTTTCAAATTGAAAGGTCTCTAACAATAAAATCAATTGAAGAAGAAAAATTCATCAATCATGCTACTATAATATATCGATAGAGATATTCAACACTTAGCAACACAGTCGCATCAAATATCAACACCTATGCGTTTGGGGCAACAGCAGTTTGGGGAGGAGATGTTGAACTTGTGGTTGTGTGTGTTGATGGTACCTGAATTGACTCGAAATAGATCAATGCCTCCCGATGAGGTTTTTACAATTGGTCATTTTGAAGCGCTTGATCAAGGATCTACCGAGATTTAAGGTGGAAAAACTCCACTCACCTCCAACTGCATTAATCCTGTTGTAAACAACATCAACATCAGCACAATATCCACAATAAACCAACTATAATACCAACACTAAAATCGAATATAAAAATTGTGTCGCCAAACTCCAGGCATCACAAACCAAATTTCTTATTGTCCCAATCATTATATACCATAAATTTATAACATCTCGTTTATAAGTTGATTCGAATACGAATCCAAACCACCATTTGTATCTACTCCAAACCAAACCAACATTTTTTTTCATATCCTATCAACTTCTCATTCTCCAAATCTCATCTAAAAATCTACTTAACATATCAAGGAGCTCTATCTTTGTCAAAATGATCATAACATCAAATATTAATCAGCTATTTGTCATATATATATAATACAGAAAAATGATGTGTTAGTAATTTATTTTGTAGATTCACTACTTGCAAGTATGACCCACTAACAAATCAATCAGATCACTTGCACAAATCAATTATATCACTAAGAAATCAATCAAATCAATAAACAACCTCCACAATTGCAAGCCACTGACATATCTCGCTAAGTAGTTTTACTTGTATGAAGTGTTATAACACGATTATAATCTTGGTCCACAATCTTTCAGGGATTAGATTTTTTTTCTCCAAAACGTGGCAATTTCATGCCAAGAACGAAGCCCTGCCCATAATAACAGCAGTTACTTCCCCTTTTGTTACTGGGAGGTAGCCCTGCCCATATACTCGTATCGATCATGCCAAGAACGTAGCTACAACTGCTACTTTTAGGCTGATTTGCATATTTCCCAGCTATAAGTACAAAAAACAACTTACTTCTTACAAAACATGAAATCATTTTAAAGGAAGCAAGCATTTATAAATGAACATGACATGTCTAGGTTCTAAAAGTTAGCTACTTAAACACAATGAAAGATAAATATAGTAAAGTATTTAGTTACACAATATCTCATTTAACTGCATCTAGAATTTATAGAAAACATATTGCATTCATAAAAAAAATGCAGAAGAAATTACATGCACATAAACATGTGCATGTTGTATGAGTGCCTGCTGTATGAGGAATTGCAAAGAACGGAGATAGAGATTGAGGTTGGGTGGGTTTCAAAAGAGTGAAATAGAGTTAAAGAATTCATTTATAAATTTCGAGAGTGGTGCAAAATCACTCTGTTTCACTCTCTCCAAACCTCAAGTGCAGGAGGGTTTCAATCTCTGTCCAAGACCTCTGCCATTTGGGGCATGGTGAAATTTTGAAGAAAAGAATTTTGGATTAGAGATAAATATAAACAACAAACTAATAAGTGAAACTGAAAATAAATACACAAAATTTCCCCATAAACAATTGATGAAATACATTTCAAGTTGCAAAAAAGAAAGTAACAGAAATTCAACAGAACAAACTCTTATCTCAAAAGAGAGAAATTAAAAACTCACAAAGACTTATCACAATAGAATGCAGACATTTCCACTGTCTTCGTTTAAATTTCTTGAATAGCATCTAGAAGATTTGTCAACTCAAGTTGTGTTATGTTTGCGCAATAACGTTGTTAATATGAGAAGATAAGGAAAAGTAATAGGAATCATGGAAAATATATATCGATCCCTAATTTTGATTTATAGCACCTAACACTAATCTCCAATTATATAAAACACAAAAGCTTATTAGAACAACTTAGCTTGAATTATAATGCAAAACACAATATATTTTGGTGCATGAAGTCTGCAGTGAAACATTTGTTTAGTCAAAGATTTGTGTTTACTATTAAAAAAAGAGAAATGAACAAAATATGTTCAAAATTGACATAAACACAAAAGTGTAATATATTTGAATATTAGGTAGGAAGAAAGAGAGCATACAAATGATTCATCAAAAAATAATAAAATTGCAATATATTTGAATAGTAAATGTTCACCTAAACATGTCTTACTCAATCAAACATGTCATATGAATATAAAATTATAATTGGTCACAATGTAATGCTATTAAAATCAATGAATGTGGGATATTCAAAACTACACACAAAATAATTCATAAACAATGATTACAATTCAATAAAAATATTAATCAAATAAAAAAAGTAAATTATAATTTCCTTTAGGGGCTAAACAAAGATTACACAAAATACCAAAGTTAATAACATAGGGTCTGAACCAAAAACAATATTTTCCTTTAGAATTAGATTGATGAATCTCAAGTAAATGCATATATATACGTATAAATAGAAACAACACTGAAAACCCTAGTTTGTTGTTAAAAAATCCCTAATATTTCAAGTAGATGAATGCGTGACTAAAAGACAGACGGGGAGATTATACATACCAAAACAAAAACCAAAACACATTGATAATAATACAAAAGTAAATCAGACAGAGATGAATATGAAAGAGTAAAATCCCAAATCCCAACTTCCTTAATGTCAACAAACCCCATTGTTTAAACACACAATTTGGAAGCATGAAATTTAAAACCCCAATTTCATAAAAAAATTCAAAGGGGGAGAATGATATCTACACCTTTCGTAGAAAGAATTTGATGGTGATAATGAGTAACCAAAAATCTGCAGAAAAATGGAATAAAAAATTGATCAAGAATACAAAAATATAATAGAAAAAAACTACAATTTCAAGAAAAAAACTATACAATCCGAACCAAAATCCCTAAAAAACATAAATTGGAAACGTTAGCATACCTCTAGTTCTAGCCGTTTAAAATTCAAAGAGGAGAGAAGAATGAAGTGGAGGAAGAGCTTGGGTGACAGACATAATAAGAGAGAAGTGAGAGAGTGAAGACGAGAAAGAGTTAAGGAAGAGACTCATATGGAACTGTGTAAAGGTGGGCCGAGGATAACTTTGGGTAGCGTGAAAATCTTGAAATATGTTAAAATCTTGAGTGGGATAATTGACGTATGAGCTAGGAAGTTTGGGCGGGATGATGAAATTTTAGATTTCATCACAGCCATTTATTTTTCTTCAGGAGATCTCAGCCGTTATTGTGCTTTTACATTTTTGCCAATTCAAAAACCATTCCATGTTATTATATGGATATAAGTAATTATATGTATGAATTATATTGTATTACCTAGTCGGGCTGAATCGTCGAGGTAGTGGAAGCATACTGAAGGGTAAAACTTTGGAACAAACTTTGCATTTCACTTCTCATTTCATTCTTCATCTGTAATAAAGCTTGTTGGTTGCGAATCTCTAACTCTTCAAGCTCCTATCGATGTCGAGTCTCTAGATCTTCAGCTTCTTTCTTTAACTGGTTAATTTCTTCCAATAATAACTGAGATGAACATGCTTTTGTCGATGTTATCCTAATACACACTCCCTTTAGTAAAGCATATCCATGCCCTCCATATTCTACTACATCAGTAAAAATCTTGTTCCTCACTTCTGGGTCATTTTGTTGCTCTTTTGGTAGCTCATTTAGTCGTCTTTCAAGCATTTTCTACCAATTGAATTAATATTATTATTAATGAACATAAAATAATTTTCAAGAACAATTTATAACAAATATTAAATAAATCTTTCAAGCATCTCTTACGAATTAATATTTATACATATCGCTCTATCAAATTATCCATCTTCAACACTGAAAGGTTTATTATTTGGAGCTCGAGTGGCTTTCCACATGCTAATATTGTTGACGGGCTCCCCCTTTTCTATCCTCAGAAAAAAAAAACAATGTATATATATTAATACTCTTATATTAAAATCAGAAGTATTTATAATAATAAAACTTCCAACCTCCTTGGCTATTTTAGCATGTGGCTTTCGCCCTGTCCTTGAGTAAGCACATTCAACTTCACGATTCTTAGTGTTTTGATCGGCAATAACCTAAATATTTGAATAAATAAAAATTATGATAATAATGAAGAAGAATGTAGGTATAAAATTCTTAATAAAATGTGATATTTATACCTTAATCTTCCTTAGACCCCAGTATTTCACCAATTCAGGCCACAGATCTTTTTCGACTTGTTCAGTCGTATAACTCAACCTCTCTTCATCTGTTTGAAATTTTTTATAGTGATTCACCTTCACTCGATGCTTCCATTGATTCCACGCAAGTCCCATCCTTGCAAAGTACATTTTTTTAAAACCTTCTGGTGCATTTGTGTTATTCTAAGAACAAAAAGAATAAATTAGTTAAAAATTGACAAGTTAATGTACAACGAAACAAATAAATAAATCAAACTAATAATTTAACTTCACTTCCCTCCAAATATTATCAAGTGCTTCCTCGTCCGCCTCGCTCCAATCCAACATTTTCAATGGAAATAAATCTCCACACCTTGCATAATAACCTAAATGTGACATCAATTAACTTTCAAGTTTACAAACTGGCTGACAAAGTTCATTCCATTCCAATATCTTCTTTTTTTTATCATTTCATTCGAGCCAAGGCCTTGCCCCCTTTCTAACCCTTTTTTTACTAGTAAGGGTAGTCATTGTACCTGAACAAAAATTTGATAAATAATGTTTATACATCTTGTTCAATATGAATATAAACATAAAAGTAATACAAATGGAGATATACAAACTGTGCATTATATAACAAAGCATACTTGTGAGATCCTAGCCATCTAAAGCCATCTCATTAGATGTAGGATTAACATTTCCAACTGAATTATTAATCTGCTTAATATTTGGGGAAAGTTTATCTGTAGGTATTTGAAATAAAGAAACGTAAGCTCTTGAGTTGCGGTGTGTATTTTGTGACTGGGATGTTAATTCAATATTTGGGGAAAGTTGTTTCATCTCTCTAGTTCCATTGTCCCGTATGTTATGCTGAATGAAACTAATTTGGGGTGTCCTCTCTAAATCATTTCCCACTGGAGCTGCGAGTGGTTGCTTCTCAAGTGGGCTTTCTGCGGCTATGAGGTCGGACATATTCAAACGACGTCGACGTCGACGCCGCTTCAACGCCATATATCTGTATATTTGCATTTATCGTATCAAGAAGTTACATTTGTTATATATCACACTAGATGAAAACTCGCGCGATGCACAGGGTAGAGCTTAGCGAATGCAAAATAAAAGATCAATTATGATTAGCAATAACTAATTGAAAAAAATTTAACCACGACCGTTACACTAATCATGGATCATACAAATTTTGATGATTGCAAAATATTAAAATATATATGTATTTTTTATCTAATACATAAATCTACATATTACAACCTATGTTCAATTTATCATATTTAAAACCCAACAATCCATTCTAATAATGCAGCACATAGATTACTATTACATAAACTCACTTGATTTGCAGATGATTGGAAATGGCTCACTTGTTTTGATTCCTCAACTGCTTAGGAATTCCTTAGCTGTGTGCATTCCTTTAACCCTCTCATCATTATATATACTTCCAAATAAAATGTTACAAATCCCATTTGCATTTACTTTTATACACTGAAGGCTGAGATGGAGATGAATAGATTGTCACTAGAGTTTCGACAGTTTATTGGAGAGATTTCTTGGATGGTTGCATATAATTGTGATAGCCAAGTGTCAATTGGTTTATCAGCTATGACTTTGGATATTATGTAATGCAATTTCATACGTGGGCATGGTGTTTGATTAGGGAGTCTACGTGGACATGTTGTTTTCTTAGGAAATTAAAAGCTTGTATTGCATTATAGAGTAGTATAGAGATTTTAATAGCAGTTATACATCAGTTATAAAACTAATCAAACATGAAAAAATATCAGTTATACATCATTTTAATATCTGTTATACATCAGTTCAGATGTCATGTTTCTTAATCCTAGAAATATGTTGACAGCTTAGTGTTGTAAACTTAAACTGAATATATATGATGTCGAGCCCACCAAATACTTCATATGTGAAAACTGGGGTTGTACTTAAACTGGGGTTGTATTTGTTTTCTAATTAAAACTTAAGAGAAAATGTAAATTGCTAACTAGATTATTTCCAATCAGAAGAACTGTACATGAAGTGTACAACAATTGATTCTAAACATAAGTTTGCCTCTAAAAGCACCTCAGATTTTACCGATAATGCGAGTTACTAAGGCATAGACATGGTAATGAGACACCAATAGTAGTTCAATTCATCTCTATATACTTACAAAAGCATACACACTTGATCAGTCACCGAGATTTTGCAATAGATTTTTGTATACTTGTAGATGCAAAAACTTACTATTTAACCAATGAGAGTGCGATTCACATCTGTGGACGTACAAATGCATACACTCAATAATAAGGCAGTGAGAATGTGCAATTGACCTCTATCTTCACAAAATCTTACACTCAGTAATTAGTCATCGAGTATGTGCAATTAATCTATATATATTTATATTGTCACACACTGGGTAATCAGTTGGTGAGTATGTACAATTGATGTTTGTATATTTACAAAGGCTTGCACTCTGTAATTTGTCACCAAGTATTGGCAATTGATCTCTGCTCACACTTAGATAATCAGTAACCAATTTCAACGAAATTTATCAATCAGATGCGGATCAAAATACTCAGTGTAAGATGACCAAGTAGTGCTTGCGTTTTAGTAATATAGTTACCGAGTGTGACTTACTTTATTTTTCATTCATTATTCTACAACCTGACACCGAGTGTGATGAAAACAATCAATACTGAGATGCTGATTATTAAATTTGCTGGAGCTAAGTTAACTCTTATTTAATATGTTGTGGAGTTTATGCATAATTATATTCTTGCGGCTCTAAATCCTCCAATTAAAGTTATGGACAAAATTGAGTCAATCCTCGCTAACTTTTTTTTGAGAGGGGATCTAAGAACAATGCTCATAAGCATCATTAGGATAAATGGAGCTCCTTATACAGGACTAAACCTAAAGGGGGTGGGATTTAAAAGGTTGGGTGATATTGTGGAGGACCTACGTAAAAGGTTCGATTGTCACAATATCTCCTCATCAAATAACTCAAGATATCCACCATAAGAAATAAAGAAATGGGAATAAAGGGATTTTCTTGCCTTATTTCCCTTGATGCACTATAATGGCCCCTCAGTCGCCCATTCACCGTTGCCAGAAAATTGATTGAACTTTATAGGCTCTAATGCAAAGTCTCCACCATTTTCCTGTGATTTTGTTTCTCATTAATTTGAATGGTTGCCTTTACACATCGCTAGTCCCCTATGATGAGTCAGAGTTCTGGTGGTATCATACTATGCTGTATTATTTGACTAAATTAGATTTACTGTATTTAATTATTATTTAAATCTATATTTTCATATTTAAATTGAAAATAAATGTTCGTAACCAAGCCGATTGTGATATGTTGTATCTAATTAAAGGTCCAACTTTGGATTAGTCCATATTTTGGCTTTATCATTATTTTGTTCCTAGGTAGCCCCTTTACTTGATTAATGGCTTAATATCAGGCTTATGTTAGTTTCAGTGAAAAACTATAATAATATGCCGAATTTAGTGAATTATTTACCTAATATGCCTCAATAGCTGCACTGTGCATTTTTTTGTTTAATGAACTCTAAGAAGCTCAACTAAATATATTTGGCAGTGATGATTTTTTCATGTAGATATCTTTCTCCTACAATTTGTGTTACTATTCTAGCATCAAGTGTTTATTTTATTGTAGCAATATTATGTCAATATCAACACAGACCCTAAGACAGACCCTAGCAATACAGGTGCCAAAAGGTCAATCTCAACACCACAGACACAGTCATCGCAGCCAAACACAAAACAAACACAGATCTTAAATCTGCAACAGAGGTTACGAAGCCACTCACAACTCCCATTTAGTCACGACATAAGAAAAAGAAGAGAAGGATCGAGACACAAGTAAAGACTAGAATATCTGAGATGCATTACAGAACTTAATAAGAGAAGGATCACGAAGCCACTCACAACTGCTATTACTACTGGTCCTACGACTTAATAAGAGGGAGAACTTTAAGTACATCTAGTTGAGGATAACTGAGATGCATTAGAGACCCCATAAATGTTTCCTACTGCATATCAAAAGAAAAAAAATACATACTACTATAGGTCAGCTAGATGAGAAGGCTGATTTGAATATAGGTTAGCTAGATGAGAAGCACATACTAGTTTGGTGCTCAGTACACTCTGCCTCAATTTACATGTGTACTTTGTTTATGGACTTTTGGGAAAACTACATAAACAACCCATAAGACGAAGGTATCCCATGGCATCATTATGATAAAAATAAGTATATTCCGTGGAAAATAAATCAACGACAATCAAATAACATAAAAATATTAATCAAGGGCAATCAAATGATGGGGTAACCATGGCATCATTATGATAGTGAGAGTTCCATTCATATGCCTAAAACATGGGGGGGCCAAGCTCATGAGGAGGGTGAGTTTACCATTGGGGGAAAAATATTTTTGAAAGCTTCGTAATTTTTGGGCTACGAAATAACATAAAAAATAAGTAGAGAAGATGCAAGCCACATATTGACAATATAAAGCACACATTAAGAAGTACACAAAAAAATAAATGCTCCAAGTTCAAAAACCCATGACTAGTTTTGGATAAAATATGATAATGGTGATTAGTTTTGAATAAAATACCCATAACTATCAATACAAAACCAAACTACAATTGCTCCAGTTCAAAAACAAAAATAACTAGTTTAGGACTATATCTCCCTCAAGCATTGTCCCTCTAAATTTCATCTCCATCTTCGTCTTCATATGCATTTACATCTTCATGATCATTAGCTTGAACCACACTAGTGTCAACTACTAATACATCTCAATCCCTCACCCACCGTAAGTTTTGATCTTCATTCAAATTTTGCATGGAAAACGGCTCATCTCCAGTAAGCAACAATTCTTCTCCAGCTTCTTGAACCGTCGTGTACCTATCAAATTGGTCTCTTGGTGTCATGGGAACAACCAAATGCCAATCTGTATCGATAGGGTCATTCACATAAAACACTTGTTCTGCTTGGGATGCTAGTATGAAAGGTTCGTTACTCTCTCGATCATCCTTATATTTCAAATGCTTGAAATTCACTAGCCTATAGTTAAACTCGTCAACTTTTGTACCCATATGATTTTCAACCTAATCACACTTGAACAACACAAACTTCATTCCATTAAGATACCGAACTTCAATTATGTCCGTTAGTTCCCCATAGTAAGTAATATCACCCACAATGGGGTTTTTATCCTTCCGGCTATAATAACTCATTTGTTCGGCTTTTATAACAACTCCTCTATTTTGAGTTTTCTTTCCCCTATCAAGTCTCTTTGTTCGAAATCTAAAATCGATAACAATATAAGCGTTGCATCTGACCGCATCCTTAAGAGAACCTAAAGACAAGCATTTGATTTCGTCAGATACTTGCACACCGTCACGTGCCAAATTATTAACCTATAGTATATTAAAGTAAATGTCAATATAAAAGTATATATTTATTCATAATTCAACTATTAGTTATGATATTTTCTCTTACATAATCCTTAAACCATTTGTGGAACTCATCGTTGTGAAGACGACTAACACGATGCTTTTGTGAATATTGAGGATACTTTGATAAAAGTTATTCGGGATGCTTTCTACAAGTAAACAAATAGCCATATATTAATTCCACAAAAAATATAAAAACGGTTTTCAAAAACACCAAATACTTATAATAAAACTTACTCAATAAATGGTGCCACTGCCTCAGTGTTGGTAAGAACGTGCCGATGAGCTTTCATATACATTACATAATCAAGTTCAAATTGAACTTTTTTCCCAATTGCACGACCATTTATGTCACCCCAATCATCTTTTCTAGCCGGTCGGTTAGATTTAGTTTCCACATCCACATACTGGGAACAAAAAGTCATGCATTCCTGAAGAATAACAGAGTTGGCAGTCGAGGCCTCAGGATAAGCCCGATTACCAATGTAGCCTTTTAAAGGTGGAGGTACCTTTCAATCGGATACATCCAATGGTAAAGGACACAGCTAGAAATTAAGAGTTCGTCCAAAAAATGTATAGGCAAGTGTTCCATCACATCAAAGAAATTGGGAGGGAATATCTTCTCAAGGCTATAAAGTGTAAGGGTCATCCGATCTTCAAACTTTTCCAAATCAGTTACAAGTAACTACTTTTGAGCATAATATCACAAAGAAATTGCTTAATTCAATAAAGGCTTTGACAATATGATTGGGTAATAACCTTGGCGCTGTTATTGGAAGTAATCGTTGCATTAAAATATGATTATCATGGCTCTTTAATCCTAAAATATTTCTTTCTTGCATGTTCACGCACCGTGAAATGTTCGAAGAGTATCCATCAGGAACTTTAACATTCTGTAACACTTTTAAAAAAATCTCCTTCTCTTTGTTACTCATCATGTACTCTGATGGGGAAGGTACTGTAAATGTGACCCTCGTGGTTGAGGATGAAGCTCTGATCTAATACATAAATTTTTGAGATCTTTTAGAGCCTGTAAATTGTCTTTTGTCTTCCCTTTAGTACCCAACAATGTAAACAGGACATTATCACAGACTTTTTTCTCAATATGCATGGCATCAAGATTATGGCGAATAAGATTATCCTTCCAGTATGGCAATTTAAAAACTATGCTCTTCTTGTTCCAACTAAATCTACATTTTGGAATTGCATGTTTACTTTTTTCTAATGCCTCTCTTTCCTTCCTTCTAAAGACATCTTCCATCTTATATTCGCATTCAACGTCAAGATCATTCAACTGTTGTAATACTTGTAAGCCCGAAAGTTTAAGTGGGACTGGACGTAATTCTACCCTCCCATTAAATGGTGCCTTCTGCCTATAAAACCTATGGCGCGAGTCTAAGAATTGATGATGATACCAATAACAAAACTTCTTACCATTATCTAATCGCATTGACTAGTGGTCTTCATTATAGCAAGGACAAGCAAATGTACCTTTTGTGCTCCATCCCGATAATATCGCATAATCAGGGAAATAATTAATAGTCCACAACAACGATGCATGCAACTGAAAGAACTCCTTACTTGGCGCATCATAAGTGCATACACCATTAACCCATAGCTCAATCAACTCGTCAATGGTTGTAAAAATACATCGATCTTATCTCCGGGTCCTTTTTGTCCATCTATAAGAATAGACAAAATCATGTTAGGTTGCTTCATGCACAACCACGGAGGTAAGTTATAAATAATGAGGATAATTGGCCATGTACTGTGCTTAATGCTCATATTACCAAACAGATTAAATCCATTAGCAGCTAACCCAAGTCTAACATTATGAATCTCCCTCAAAAAAGAAGGGTGTTTCTCATTAAAAGTTTTCCAAGCAGGAGAGTCAGCGGGATGTCTCATTAAACCATCATCAATCATTTCTTCAGCATACCATTTCATTAGAGGAGCTGAATAGGATGACCAAAATAATTTCTGCAATCTCGTTTTCAAAGGGAAGTATCTCATTTTCTTCACGGCTCCTTTCAGACCATAGACACCATCAATACTTGAGTCCTCATCTTTATATCGAGAAGATTCGCATATGCCACACTTTTCAAGACCCTCAGTTTCATTACAAAACAACATACAGTAATTTGGGCATGCATCCCATGTCTTGTACTTAAATCCCAAGTCCTTTTTTAGCTTGTTGTCTTGGTAGTAAGACTTGGGAATTCTAACATGCGGAAACATCCTCCCCAAAAATTTCAATAAAGCCATGAGAGAACAATTTTTCCAACCATGAAGTTTCTTCATTTGCAAGAGTTCAATAACAAATGACAATTCGATAATCCCAGGCGGACAATTTTCATAGAAGTCGCATTGAGCCTTTTTCATAAGAGTATAGTACTCTGGAACATCTTCGTCGGATTCAAAGACATCTTCGGTGTTATATTCCTCCTCACGCATATTGTCATGTGCGTGGAAAATACATATTCCCTCTTGAACCATTGTAACCATGGTATCTCGAGCACTCAGTTCAACAAGTATAGGTATATCATCAGCTACTATATCATCTCGTGGAGTATTTATATCGCTGCTTACACCACCAAAAGTTTCTCCGTGAAAAATCCAAACCTTATATGTCTTGTCGAAACCATGCATCTCAAGGTGATCTCTCACAGTTTGTTGGGCGTGGAACACTCGATTTGCACATCTCTTACAGGGGAAATAGATTTTCATTGTCTCAATGTTTTTATTTGCATATGCATAGTTAAGAAACCCTTCAATCCCGTTAATGTATTATTTTGAACACCGGTTGCGAAAATCAATCCAACTCTTATCCATGGTTCCCATCTATGAATCTAAAAAAAAATTCAGTAAATTTATATTTCATAATATAAAGATAAAGAGATTAATAATGTGTAACACCCCACCTATTTGAATACCAGGTGACCAGTCCCATACCAAATTAAAACAGAATATACAATTGGCTCATTCTTAGCATCACTGTCAAAAACATTTACAACTCACCCAATACCCAATTAAGCTGGTGTTAAAAACATTTCAAATATTAATTCAACAAAATCCATTTTTAATTTACGAATAACACAACACAAATTATTATACCACAATAATAACTGAACAGATAACTCAAAGGAATTTGAATGCAATTGGAATAAACATTCCCAAATAATTATCCAATACAGTAATCCCAACAATAACAAATGTATTTAAAATAGCACGAGTACAAGAGTATTTGACTCAGGTAGAAAAGAGATAACTATATTCCTTTTGGGCGACATGCCCTAAACAAAAGAACACTACATAATGTGAATCAAATGAAGATAGGCGTCTAAGCAATACTCCATAGCTCCATAGCTCGTCAAAATAAACTAAGGTTGGCGTCCCTGCTGTTGGACACCTGATATAGAAGGTACAATAGAAAGAAAATATGCAAGGAAACGGGTCAGAGCCCGATTGTAAAAATGATTTTGAAAACTGCAAGTATTTAACAAGTGCAATAAAGCATTTATTATGTACATGTTAGTATCCAACTCTCACTTGCTATTCTCACCTCTCATCTAGAGTGCACACTTAACGTTTCCTATTAACCTCTTAGTTAATGGTTCCTCCTCACTAGTTTCCATATTATGATTCCATCATATATCATAACCTTGTATGTCCCATACCATACGTCATATAATTATTCATATACGTTTCTCATTAACATGAATCGTTTCTCATTAATATGAATTAAACTTTTCAATTCTATAAGAATAAACATTCATTAACTTAATTCCATTCTCTTTCTCTATTCACCGTTATCTACAATTATCACACAGTAGATAGAGTTAACCACTATATACATTCATTTAATTTATTATATATATAAATATACATATATGATACGGCACCCTGAGTCACCGCTGCGGTGCAATGCATTACTCTGCTATCATGTCCCAATATCGTTGGTCGCCGAATAGGGGACTAAAGGTTCGGTAAGGATTTCTCGAACAACAAATAACAACATACAAATTGGAGGCGAACATAGTTCTCATATCCATGGGTCACGCACATACCTACGTACCCATAGTCAGCGGACTTATCAACTCCCCGATAAGTCTTTCATAGACCTATGTTCTTGAGCGACAAATCAAAGATCCCATGGATTCATCAGGATATGACTGCTCTCACGCGCAAACCTCCCGTCGATAGCAAGTAAGCTAGGTATGTCACACACATAAATTACCAATTAATCAAATAGGCATTATCATACCCATAATATAATATCAACAAGGTACTCACATTACCCTAGGATAGTTCCCACACGTAGCATTATATCGCTCAAATCCTACATATTAAAATATTATGACTTTCCTTCTTTAATTCAATTATCCTCGAGCCTCACTCATTACTTAAGGTTCACATAGGTTTTCCTCAATAGTATATTCAGTAAGAAATCACTAATATCCTACTGGTACAAATCATCATATCTTCCGAATTACTACGAATTAAACTCTCCCTTTAATTAGGGTTAAAACCGATAGTTTCAAATCTCTTATAAACACATCTTCTATCCCTTAGAATTGAACCCTCTTGTAAACTTAAAGCTACCCAGGTGTTATATTCAATCACCACTACTGGACCTATCCTTGATCCTCATGCATACCAATTATAATCCAACAATTGAATCTAGCAACCGAAATTTCTTCTAATTTAATTTACATAACTCTTAATCCATTAAATCCAAATCACATTAATTTGATTCCTATCTAGGGCTTACTGATCTTCCCTAAGTCTCATTATATCCCATTAATAATCACCAAAGATATACAAAAGGTTTGGGATAAGAACAATCATTAAAAAGAAACAACTTCAACAATTCTGGGGAGGTCGATCGATCGAAGGCAGGGGGTCGATCGATCGATCGCCCAGTTATCAGCCCAGTTTTTCTGTATTTCTTCTACTACGAAATCAAACCTTCATATTAACAAGCCAAATGACTTATAAACCTTACTACATGATATATCAACATATATAACTGATTTCTATTGCTCTAAACATCCTAGAATCATCAAGAGATTGAATTAAAAGCATGTTTATATCCTATTTTTCCAGAAAATTATCAACATAATATCTTCAAGAACACATCAATGGTTTTCAGAATTTCATCAACAGATTTATGATTATTTCGTGGATTACTATCTACCTACAACATGAGTTTGATACCTACATAGTTCCATTTTCCAGAAATCCATTTAACAACTCCATTATTTCTTCCAAACATGAAAGATCTCATCTTTATAGAACTATCCTAACATGGGCAATATACAAACTTAGATTGCAATTATCAAACACTTGCCTCTAATGAAGGTCTAATCCTTTGGGATGGTCTAACACAGGTGGTTTTCCCCTCTTCGGTCAACCTCCGATGGTGGTGGGTGGTGGTGACCTTTGGTCTTTGGTTCTTCTCCTTTCCAAGTAAACTTTTCTCTTCCCAAGCAAACTTTCACTCTCTCTAAGAAGATGACTTCTCGATGTTATGTAGAAGAGATGAATGAACCCACGTTCAACTAATCTCCACATACTTATAATAGGACAAAATCCGAAATCACTATTCATCCCCCTATAAAAATGACTAAAAGGCCCTTTTGGGTTGTCTATTCATTTCCAAATGACCCGAGACCCAAATTTAACATTCAAATAGACTTTTCTGACTATTTCAGGACGTAACGACGCTGTCAAAACGACTATAAGGTCGATAGAAAATAAATTTCCTTTTTAATTTAACAAATTAGTCCCGACACGTCCCATACCACATCTGACTAAAAATTCAAATTACTTAATTAACAACTTACAGCAATATCAATAACATCACATTCATATATTACCTAAATATCTTCTAGTAATATTCAGAATCATTCATTTTAATATCCACAATTCAGGTAAAACCCAATTGAATTAATTTATAATTAATCCATTTAATCCATTAATTTAAAATATAACCCATTTTAAAAGTTATTAAAATCATATGGTATTACATAATGTTTTCACAAGATGATGAAAGCTAAAAGGATTAATAATGGCAAACATAAATTCCTAAAAATATTAGCACATAAAGGGAGAACAGACTATAAAAATAAGAATATAATTCATCACATCAATTTAAGTATTATTATGGCGAGCTAAACCGAGCAATTCAAATTTGAAATATTGAAGTATTAATGCACGCATGATAATAGAAAGTATCAAATAAAAATTCACACAATCAACTATTTAACATCTACATCACTAAACATTTACACATTAAAAAACTCACGAGGCACATACCCATTTTCATCCTCGTTTGAATCCGTATGCTCATTTTCTTATTCACGTGGCACAAACTCGTCATCATCACCAGTGATTTTTTTACTCTTTGAACCACTTTTTTTTATTTTTATCTTTGTTTTGAATTGCCGAATACAATTCATGTATTCCCAATTCCTTTAATTTTGCTCTATTCTCTTCCTCTTTTCATTCTCATACTCCTTCATTATCACAAACTTTTTCTGAAAAAAGATATGTAATTAAAGAAGGAATGAGATTCATACTACTTCTTTAACATGTTAATTTCATTTCTATATTTTCTCTCAAAGAAGTTGTAGAACTTTATTGACTCATTTGGTTCGAGGTTTGGAAAGGGAATTTAGGATTCCTGCTGTGGGTACCCGGAATTAGGACCATGGGCCTGGACGAGTAGCCCAGTCCTGGCGGCCCAAAGTCCAGGCCCGTCATCTCTTATTTTTATCCGATCTCCCCCCAGGTTCTCATTAAGGGAAGTTATAGGGGAGATGGGAGACGTAGGGGAACCCATCACCTCCACTTACCTACATGTACTTGTGTATATTAAACCCTAGGTCCGGGGCAAAAGGTCAATTTTTATATTCTATGTAATTACTCTCCGGAGTATATAGAAATAATATGGACTGCACCACCGTGGACGTAGGCACATCTTTGCTGAACCACGTACATCCTTTGTTGTGTGATTGTCATTTTATATTGCTTGTTCTCACTTGGTGAATGCTTTCTTCTTATTTATTTGTGTTGCACAATAATTGTCACCACAATTGGTGCCCTATGTGGGAAACGTTCATCTTTATCTGAGAAGAGCCTACAACAAGAAAAGAGTTTAAGATGGCTGGTCACAGCAGCAATGCCCCTCAGGCAGGAGATATTCAAGAGCCACCTGTTCCTCACAGGATTGGGTCTGAAGTTCGACGTTCAAATTAGAGAGCTCGCCTGGAGAGGACAGCCTCAGAAGAAAGTCAGGGACCAGCGAGGTCCACACAGATATCCAGATTAATTGATGCGTATGAGGCAAGGCTCCACGAGCAGAGAGAGTCTTCCCGCAAATACGAGGCTGAGAATGCTCTCTTGAGAAGAAGACTGGAAAGACTGGAGAGGGAGCTTTGTCATGATAACAGGAGACGTCCATACCGCACTCCTAGCCTCAGGCAAGCAAATCTCTCAGCCGAGGAAGGAGCCCTAGGCGAGAATCTCAAAAGGTCGAAGGAGGCGAGTCAAACGACGACCTCCGCGAACGGCTGCGAAAAGCTCGCCGCTACCAAAGCCCTGCTCGCAGCGACGAAAACATACGAAATCTAGTCCGCAGGGAGATGGACCAACATCCTGCTCACCACGGAATAAGATCAACCAGAGAACTCGCAAGGCGATCTCTCAAAACCCAGATGAAGTCACCCTTCACGAGGGAAATCGAAGAGGAGGAAGCCCCCAAGACATTTACCATTCCAAGGTTCAAGATTTACGACGGAAAGACTGATCCCATCGATCACGTCAGGCAATACCGACAGGCCATGACCCTCTGGAATCACCGAGATGCCCTGATGTGCTGCATTTTTCCCTCGAGCCTGCATAATGTAGCACAAAAGTGGTTCGAAAGGTTCCCCCACCGGTCGATCAGAAATTTCAAATCCCTAGCCGAACTTTTTATAGCCCAATTCATTACCAGTAGCTCCCATCCCACAAGGATGGATGCTTTGCTAATAATGAAGAAAACCCCTCAAGAGACCCTCCGAGACTACGCGAAGAGGTACTGGGAGTTATTCAATGAGATTGAGGACTGCGCAGAGGAAGTGGCAGTGGCCTCCTTCAAAATTGGGCTCCCTAGTTCTTCCCTCATATACCAGTCCCTGACGAAGAAGGAAGCTATGACTATTGACGACCTAATGGACCGAATCGAGAAATACGCAAAGGTGGAAGATGTCACCCGCCCTAATACAGGAGAAAATGGTCGAGCTAAGGTCACTACCAAGGGAAATGAGAAAACTGAGAACCAGAAGAAAGGAGGAAAGAACGGAGGCAAAAATGGATCCAAGAATGGAGGAAACCAGGACGCATCGAAAGTATTCCAGGCGGTCAACACCGTCTTCAAAGAACCAATTTACAAAATTCTCGCGAAGATCAAAGATGAGCCATTCATCAAGTGGCCCATGAAAATGGCAGAAGATCCCTCGAAGAGGAACAATGCGTTAAGATGCACTTTTCACAAAGAGGGAGGACATAAGACCGAGCACTACAAAGCTCTTAAGTCTCACCTCGAGGAGTTGGCCCAGTCCGGGCATTTGAACGACTTTGTGGAAAAGAGGGTAGAGAAAGTGGCTGCCAACAGAGAGGCGAGACCCGACAACGTGCTGGAGGATGATGCTGGACATGAGTTCGCAGTACCACGGAGTATCTGACATCAAGAAGATACAAGGAAACTCAGCTCGAATGGAAATGAAAAAACTTACAGCGGTAATGCAGGCTTTTCAAATCGATCCAGCAAAGTCACAGTCAGGAAAGCATCGACGAGCAGATGACGTCAACTATAACAAGCATATTATTTTCACGGATGAAGATTTGGTGGGAGTAAGGACCCCACATCATGATGCCCTGGTCATTACACTAGGGATAGCCAACTTTGACATCGACAAGCTGCTCGTCGATCAAGGAAGCTCATCCGAAGTAATGTACCTCGACCTATTCAGGAAATTGAAGTTGAATGTCGTCGACCTAAAGGAAGCTACTGTTCATTTGGTCAGCTTCGCTGGAAAAATAACCATGCCCCTGGGCAAGATAGTACTGCTCATGCATGTTGGAAGCGTCTCCTTAACCTAGCCAACTGATCGAGTTTTTGGTAGTTGACATCGACTCACCGTACCAGGCCATCCTCAGCAGGGGATGGCTTCATGCGATGAAGGCAGTCTCCTCGACCTACCATCAGAAGCTCAAATATGTAACCGAGCGAGGAGTAATGGAGATCCACAGCGACCAAGCGATGGTGAGGAAGTGCTTCATAGCAGCCATTCGACCAAAGCCAGAGAAGAAGGCCGGTCAACCCAACGATAAAGTTGAAGAAGGTGTGATACCTTTCAAGTAGCAATTAAAGTACGGAATACCTGGAGTAGAGGAGACCAGGCTCCTCCCCTCCGAGCGTGTCGTTGAGGACCTGGTAGAAGTTATGGCTGAAGTTGGTGACAGTAGCAGAGTCTTCTTAATTGGAGCATCTCTCACCGACCAAGAACAGAAGGAGTTGACGACCTTGCTGAGACACAACGTAGATGTTTTCCCATAGGAACCATATAAGCTACCTGGAATCGATCTTAGTATGGTCTGTCATCAGCTGCACGTCGACCCCACATTCAAGCCAATCACACAGAAGGCACGGAGAACTGCACCCGAGAAGGCTAAAGCGGTCGAAAAGGAAGTCGAAAAACTATTAGATGCAGGATCCATACGGGAAGTGCAATTCTCCAAGTGGTTGTCCAACCCAGTAGTAGTTCCGAAGAATAATGGGAAGTGGAGAGTTTGCATCGACTTCACTGACCTCAACAAAGCATGCCCTAAGGATAGTTTTCCCCTCCCAAAGATAGACCAACTAGTAGACGCCACTGTAGCTCACGAGTAAATGAGTTTCCTGGACGCATACTCAGGATATCACCAGATCCCCTTTATGCCCCAGACCAGGACAAAACGGAGTTCATCACGACAGTTGGGTTATATTGCTACAAGGTCATGCCCTTTGGGCTCAAGAATGCGGGGGCAACTTATCAGTGGCTGGTTACTAAAATGTTCAAGGATCAAATGGGAGACACAATGGAGGTCTACATCGATGACATGCTCGTTAAGAGAAAGAAGAAGGAAAATCACCTCTCGGACCTGTCAAAGACCTTCGAAATCCTCAGGAAGTACCGGATGAAACTTAATGCGAGCAAGTGGTCCTTCGGTGTCCAGTCAGGAAAATTTCTTGGGTACTTGGTCAGTAAGAGAGGCATAGAAGCTAATCCAGACCAGATCGATGCAATCAACAGGGTACAACCCCCTCAAATAATCCGGGACGTGCAGAAGCTCACTGGAATGCTCACCGCCTTAAATTGCTTCATCTCCAAATCCTCCGAGAAGTGCAAGCCTTTTTTCCAGCTTCTAAAGGGGAGTAAACCGATAGAGTGGAGCCCAGACTGCTCGCGAGCTTTGGATGAGCTCAAGTCCTACTTAAGATCCCCACCGCTGCTTGTCATACCACATCAAATGGATTCTTTGTACCTGTACCTCTCCGTATCCAATCACACTATCAGCTCTGCGTTAATATGCGAGGTTGCAGGAATCCAACACCCTATTTACTACGCGAGCAAGACCTTATTAGACGTCGAGAAAAGTTACCTGCTATTGGATAAACTCGCCTTTGCACTTGTAATAGCCTCAAGGAAGCTTAAGCATTATTTCGAAGCTCATACTATCATCGTCCTTACATCGCATCCCCTTAAGGCGGTCCTAAGGAAAGCGAAACTTGTCGGGCAGACTGTCTAAGTGGTCAGTCGAGCTCGGTCGGTTTAACATCCGGTTTCAACCAAGGATAGCTATCAAGGTTCAGATCCTTGCTGATTTCATAGCCAAATTCACGGGCAAAAAACTCTCCGACCAACCTCAACCAACAAGGCAAGAGAAGAACCAAGAAATAGAGAGAACCTGGAGACTCTTCGTTGATGGAGCCTCTAACTCAAAGGGGGCAGGGGTAGGCATTGTTCTCATCACTCCAGAAAACACAATCCTAGAACAAGGAATCAAGCTTGGATTTGCAGCCTCCAACAACGAAGCAGAGTACGAAGCCCTAATAGCCGGTCTCCAAAAGGCACAAACTCTAGGAGCAAAATCTTTGCAGGTGTTCGGCGACTCTCAACTAGTCTCCAATCAGATAAGTGGAGATTACAATGCAAAGGATGAAAGAATGACAGCCTACCTCGCCTTAGTGAGAGAATTAATGTCAAGCTTTAAAGAGATCAACATTCAGCAGTTTCCCAGGGGCAAAACAGTCATGCTGATGCCTTAGCAGCCTTGAGTTCGGCAGTTGACTCTCACCTTAAAAGGGTCATCCCCATCGATTTCCTCATTTGTTCAAGCATTAACCACAACAACAAGTTACCAAACGTGGAACAAATACTCCAGGTGCGATCAGCCCCCAGCTGGATAGACCCCTTAAAGGACTATTTAAAGGGTGGCATGCTCCCAGATGACAAGAAAACTGCCCACCAGATAAGAGTCAAAGCTGCTCGCTTTCACTTATCCACAAGAGGCGACTTATATAAGAAATCCTTCTCCGGTCCCTACCTTAGATGCGTCCACCCAGGTGATGTCGAGCAAGTGCTACACGACCTTTACGAAGGAATCTGTGGAAGCCATATCGGAGGAAGGTCTCTAGCCTGTCGAGCAATGAAGGAAGGCTATTGGTGGCCATATATGCAAAAGGACTCCGCAGTATATGTCCGCAAATGCCTGAAATGCCAATTCCACGCTCCTATGGCCCACCAACCCACCAGCGGCCTGAAGTTCCTGTCCAGCCCATGGCCCTTCGCCCAATGGGGAATGGACATCGTGGGACCGCTGCCTACCACCGTCGGTAATCGCAAATACCTGTTGGTTGCAACTGACTACTTCACCAAATGGATCGAGGCTGAACCCCTGGTGAACATCCAAGATGCCGATATGATAAGGTTCATATGGAGGAATATAATCACTCAGTTTGGAATCCCCAGAACCATCATCATCGGTAATGGAACGCAGTTCGAAAGTGGCCCCTTTCAAAACTTCTGTAACAAACACGGGATCAGACTCCACTTCAGTTCGGTGGCCTACCCTCAGAGAAATGGCCAAGCTGAAGCTTCCAACAAAACTGTGATCGATGGATTAAAGAAGCCATTAGAGCGAGCCAAAGGCACATGGGTAACAGAGCTACCCCATATCCTATGGGCGTACCGAACCACTCCTCGATGAGTAACAGGAGAAACCCCATTTTCGCTGACATATGGCATGGAAGCAGTCATCCCACTAGAAGCAGGTTTGACAATAATGAGATCCAACCTTATCGATCAAGGCCTGAATGATGAAGCATTGCTCGTCGAACTCGACCTAGCCAACGAGCATAGAGAGCTAGCCCTGGTGAAGCTAACGAACTATCAGCAACAGCTCGCGAAGCATTACAACAAAAGGGTTAGCCCGAGGACGTTCCAAATAGGGGACTATGTTCAAAGAAAAGCCCTGGGCAGCACAGTAAAGTCTTCAGACGGCAAGCTAGGCCCAAACTGGGAAGGACCCTTTAAAGTAACTAAAAACGATCTGCAAGGTGCCTATCACTTGGAAACAATGGAGGGCAGAGAAATACCACGAGCATGGAACGCAGCTAATCTCAAGAAATTCTATTTTTAGATCTTTTTCTTATATTCTTTTGTTATAAAAACATAAGTTTATTTTCCTTATTACTAATGAAAGTTACTTAATTGGTTACACTCTGATTGGTGACAGCTGCATTCATCGCACATCTTTTCCAAATAAGAAGCACATTGATCGCTATAGCAGGGGAATACCCCTCCTCAGGTCATCGTCATAAAACACGAGAGACCTCTTAGCATTGCCTCTGGCAATATATGAAGCCCTACAGGGGATCCTTAGGCAATACGACCAAAATTTATACTGGTCATCAAACCTACTTCGGTTGAGTAAAATCCTGATCGGATGAAGACATCCAACACCAGGTGTGTCCTCGCCAATTGCCCCACTTAGGCCTAAGGGAGTGTGAAGACACAACCTAAAAGGTAAAGTGGAGCATAATGGTATCCTGGTATTGTACTGGACTGGGGGGACACTTACATGACAAAACAAAAAACATTACAGAGCAGCAAGAGTATGAAAAGTAGGATGCACACGTTTAGTCAGCAAAGTTGCCCAAAACACAAACTTTTCATTAATCCATCATACTTATAACAATGGTAATACATGTTTAGTCGGTGAGCTCGCCCAAAGCATTTACATTATCAAAAATACAAAAAAAAAATAATAATAACTAGCAAAATCTCAATGGGGTGGAAGCCTCCGAGCAAGATAATCAGCCACTCGAGCTCTTCATCCGTCATCAGGATCAGGAGCTAACTCTTCCACCACCTCATTCGCATCCGACTCCAATAATTACCGAGGAATAGCATCGATGGGGATCCATCGATCATCCCTCCGAAATGGGTTAGGCATCAGCGTGGAGGAAGACATCTCATGACGATACCATAGCACCGAGTTCCTCGGGACTTGCAGTTCCTCCAAGGCACTTAGCCACCCCCTGATAAATGAAAGCTCCTCAAACTCAGATAGCCTTATTGGAGCATCCGACCAGCCTTGATCATAACCGTCAGCCCACGCTTGCCGAGGGACTTTCTTGAACAAGTATCGCAACCGAGTGACGTCCCTTTGAAGCCCAACAGCGATTATATATGCTCGCTGAACATCACCGCGGAGTTCTTCCATTTCCCTATCGCGAAGTTCTTCTCCTTCCTTGCTTCTGCTCCTGGTGCTCCTACCAGCTCGCGGAAGGGGAGGGCGAGTGAGACTTCACGACATAGGAAGGGTAACATTATGATCAGCTTTAGCTCGCGATAATGAGGAGCCTTATAATACTACTCGAACAGTGCTCGGCACATGCTCCCTGATTCATAAGACTTCTCTCCTCAGATCTTCATTCTTCTGCCGAAGAACCTCCCCTACTTGGTTGGTCTCGGATGCCTCTAATAGTTTTATCTTCAGCACATTGATCTCCTCTTGCACTGAAGCACCAATGTCCTCCATCTCCTGGAGCTTGTCCTTCAGCTTGGCCACGAGCTTATATTGCTCCTTATACTTCTGATTTCTAGACCTAAGGGACTTGTAGAGCTTAACGAAGGCCTGGAAAACTTTGGGACTCGCATTGGGACCAAGGGTCCTACCCAAATGGGAAGTAGCAGGAATGTAATCATCCACATCAACTAACTACAAGCAAGAGAAAGAAAAGGGAGAGAAAGGGACAAATCAGTACAAGCATAAATGAAGCCTTTTTTCATTAATAAAGATTGAAGTTCCATCGAACTGAAAAAAGAAAAGTTTATAGAATGGGAAAAACAAAACTATAAAGCAATCCTATCAGATAACTAACTAGCAACCTCAGGTGGCCCAGAGGTTGATGGCCCTTTCCCCTTATTAACCTCAACAGGAGCACTATCCTCGGCAGGGGTGGTCTCTGTCACCTCAACAGGAGAAACGTCAGCAGGGGGCGCCTGAGGAATAGGATCAGAGCCTTCAATGGCTGGGGCAGGGTCTTAATCTACGACTGGCCTCGGCCCAGGGTCGTGCTCGTTAAAAAGGGGAGATGCGACATCTACTCCAGCAACAATAAGAGCCTTGTTCCATCCTTTCTTAAAGTTCAGACAGCTAATATAGCCTATCTTAACTTCAGCATCCTCATATGCTGCGGCCTAGCCAGAATTGTAAGAGTCTTCCTTGGCAGTAACGGCCTCAGACTCCTTCTTCTTCAGCTCTTCCGTGAGCGCCCTGTTCTCCTCAACGACTGTAAGTTTGCTCGAGAAAACCAAGTCATACGCATGCCTCAGCTCCTTCAAATCTTGGACTGCAACGTCCTTCTCCTTGTTGGCAGTGGCAAGAGCCAAATCGAATGAAATATGAGCAGCATCAACGGCTTTGAAGTTGGCGTTGAGCTCTTTACCCTTCAGCTTCAGGGCAGAGTTCTCTTGCTCCAGCTCACTATTCTTCTTCACCAGCTCATCGCGTAAACGATATAGCACGGCGAAGTCAGTAACAAACTGCAGAAAAAAGAAGGCATTAGAAGTGGAAAATGGAGGAAGTAAGAAAAGCATAAGAGAAAAGGGGAAAAACCTTACTAGAGCAAGCCTCTAACTAGCCTGAAGGGCCAAGTGCTCTGACCCTACTTCCCTTTAGCGATCAATCGGGAGGACAGCTCTCTCGAGCAAAGCCGGGGCCAGCTGAGGAGAAATTGCCATGGAGGCCCCCTCGGGCAGAGCAGACACCGGGACTAAGGCATGCCCGGTCTTCGTCCTCGCTTTAGCCATCCTCTTTTCCTCCTCCTTCTCGCTCTCTTTCCTCTTCCTCTCCTCCACCTTCCGTTTATCCTCTATTTTCTTCCTCTCTTCTTCCTTTTTCCTCTCTCTCTCTCTCTCACCTTCTCCTCTTCCTTCTTTTTCCTCTCCTGATCCTGAGCAGAAGACCGAGAACCAGTAGCCACAGCCTCCGATGCATATGTTTTCTTCTTCGACCTTTGTACGAGGAGCATGTGGTCTTCATCATCATCATCTCGAATCAGGTTCTTCCGGGGTGGAACCATTCCTTCACTCGAACTGCTAGAGGTACTCGACGATCCTCGAGCTTCAGAAACCTCCCTACGATCAGAGGAGCTACCACTGCTAGAGCTCCCTCCCCATAGATCACTTACAACTTCAACAATGTCACTCTCAGAGCTACTCTATTCCTCGTCCAATTGGATAGGACCTGCAGCAGTCTCTTCAGATGACTCAAACTCTGGGATACTATCCACAGGCCTTGCTATAAAGCTGGAACCAACATTCTTGTACTCGAGCAGGAAGGCAGCAGATCTGGGGTGCTCGTCGTCACCTAAGGGCTCCCTGATTTTCCAAGCCTTTACCAATTCTGAAAGACAGACCTCGTTGAGTGCAGGTTCCAAGTTCTTTGACTTCGCTGCGTAAGAAAAAGTAAAGAAGAGTTAGAAGGATTACAAATCAATAAAAATCAAAATAACATTACAATGTCTACCTATGTATTCCTCCCCATAAAAGGGGACTGAGAACCTCTCAGACCTCGACCCTTCAAATTGGGGAGAAAACTGCCAATTTCTAACAAGGAAACCTTCTTGCCAACAGTCCTTATGGGAATCAGGTAGATTTACTACCAATACCCTGTCAGGGCTCCTAGCTTTGAGGTAAAGGACACCAGAACTAGTTTGAGAAAAAGAGTAACAGAAACAGACCTCGGTGAGCCCTAACTTAGTTCCATACAATTGATTTATCCTATGGACGCCATTTATTATTTTCCACACATTGGGCGAGCATTGTGCAGGAACAATATTGATATAGCCAAAGAAATGCAGGAACAAATCATTGGGAGGAAAAGTGAGTCCCCCCTGGGAAAGCAACAGAACATGGATCCAGTGAGCATCATCTATCTCTCTAACGTTTCTAGGAGGGGAGGAACAGCACTCAATATCTACCCACTCGGGAATGTTGTAAAACTTCCTAAACTCAGAGACCAACCTATTCCTAATCTTCGCCATTGAAAAGCCCTAGTAAACTACAAACTCAAAGAGAAAGAACAGAGAAAAGATACAGGGAACTTACAAGATAGAAGAACAATTCGAACGATGAAGAAGCACGAGCCCAAATGGCAAGGAAGCAATGAGACTGGAGATTGAGAGAAGAAGGTACGAAGTGCTAGAACTAGCAAGGGATGAGAAAATGCTAGAAAAATTGGAACGACAATAGAGAAGTACCTATTCCAAGAAACCTTCAAATTCTACTAATCATAGTGCACAAGATACGAAGCGGGTGCCGCCAAAATCAGCTTCACGATTTCTGAAGAATTACAAAACAGCCATTATGGCTAATCATTTAAATCTATTGAGCCCATAAACATGGCCCAATAAATTTACGGGCAATTGTGGGTACCCGGAATTAGGACCATGGGCCTGGACGAGTAGCCCAGTCCTGGCGGCCCAAAGTCCAGGCCCGTCATCTCTTATTTTGATCCGGTCTCCCCCCACGTTTTCATTAAGGGAAGTTATAGGGGAGATGGGAGATGTGGGGGAACCCATCACCTCCACTTACCTACATGTACATGTATATATTAAACCCTAGGTCCGGGGCAAAAGGACAGTTTTTATATTCTCTGTAATTACTCTCCGGAGTATATAGAAATAATATCGACTGCACCACCATGGACGTAGGCACATCTTTGCTGAACCACGTACATCCTTTGTTGTGTGATTGTCATTTTATATTCCTTGTTCTCACTTGGTGAATGCTTTCTTATTATTTATTTGTGTTGCACAATAATTGTCACCACACCTGGAATTTAGAATTCCCCTCATTTAGAATTACAATGTTTGGTTGGAAATTTGGGAGGAACTTATAATTACTGGAATTTATAATTCCCATAAAATTGGAATTCTCATTTCCCCTCTAAAATGGGGGAATCATATATTCCCGGGGATTCTAGTTTACTTTTGTGGTGAGACAAAAATACCACCTCACATAAACTCTCACACATACATTCTCTCTCTCTCTCTCTCTCTCTCTCTCTCTCTCACACACACACACACACACACACACTATCTCTCTATTTCTCTCTCATACACATACACACTATCTCTCTCTCTCTCTGTCACACAAACACACACACACACACACATAATCTCTTTCTCTATCACACACACACACGCTCTCTCTCTCTCACACACACACACATACACACATATACTCTCTCTCTCTCTCACTCACACACCCACACACCCACACACTATCTCTCTCGATCTCTCACACACACACACTTACACACTCACCACACACTTGCGCGCGCACACTCAAATGAAGTAGAAGGGTATTTTAATTTAATGATATTTATTCCTAAGATGGGAAAATAATTTAGATGCCGAAAAAAAAAAGAATTCCCGTTCGAACCGAACAATGGAAAGTAATTCAAGATTCCAAGAACTTAGAATTCCTGGAATCAAGGATTCCCATCCCTTTTCTAAACCTCAAACCAAACGATCCCTAAAGCATTTTTATCCTTGTATTTAGCCTTGTAGTAATAAGACCCAATATCATTTAACTTCATTCTTAGAAATACATAAAAAAAAAAGATCTACCAATCACAACTTTACATCAAAAACCTAATCAATCGTTCTACAAATCTCAAATATATAAACAAAACACATTAATGGTTTGGGAGAAAATTAATTTTAGGATCTTTGAATAATTGGTTCATGCATTTAAGAATTTCTTTAAAAATTAAATAAAAAACTAATATAGAATCATTGAGCCAACATGAACCATAATGCTATATAACATCAAACAAAATAAATAGCCTGTTATAGATATTCTTACTAGGTCACATTGAAAGCTACAAAAAAATTAAAATCAACAAATAAGCATCCACTCTTTATTTACATTTTATATAAGTTTTATGCATGTGGTTATTTATTTACAGTTTATGTATACAACATCATTAATTATGTCTAAAGAATAATTTTTGATCACCCATTGTTACCATTGTGCAACTGACTATTACAGTAGCATATTTTGAAGAAGAAAAATAATAACTAAGTAAATAAATAACAATAATTTCTATGTTGTTTTCCTAAAAAAAAGAAAAGATGAAAAGTTACCATGAAAAGAAAACAACGGGAGAGAAAAAATGGGCAGAGAAAACAACGGGAGAGAGAAAGCAGCTGGGGGAGGGAGAGAACGCCGCTGTGGTCTGGAGAAGAAACGGCGGTGCGTGGGGGTGGGTGGGGGAGGTTTGTGTTTGGACGATTTGGTTGGAGAATGACGATTTGTTTTTTTTTTTTTTTTTGAGGTGGGAAGTTAGGTTAAAGTGTTAGAACAGGAGATGAAAACAATTAGTGGTGGGAATCAATTTTTTTAGCCGTCTTATTTGGTATATCTTTTGATACAGTAAGTATTTACCGTCTCATTTTCTTTACTTTATAAGACGAATATAATTAATCGTATCAAAAAGTGACCTTTTTTTAGACGGATATAATTAACCGTATCAAGAAATAACCTTTTTTGAGACGGATATAATTAGCAGTCCCAAAAAATAATAGTTTTTTAGACGACTAATTATATCCGTATAAAAAATTATGTTTTAAAGACTATATTGTGTCTGTCTCAAAAAATAGGGTCTTAAAAGCAACTTTTTTTTGTAGTAATACTTGTTCTCAGTTGATTTATTATTACTGATCGAATCAACTATAGATGAGCTTAGTTTTAGTTCCGAACAAAAACACCAACTCCAAAGTCTCTCCAACCTCTTCCTAATCAGGGCCCAAGCATAGCCGGGACCTCTAGTTAGCGACAACAAATAAGTTGCTCGGCCACCTCCAATGAAGAGAGATAATGAGGTGATTGATGTTTAAGGAGAGAATGATAAAGATCAAGTCTTTGGGGATCCAATTATTGAGATTAATGAGGCTAATGAGATTGTGGAAAATTTGAAGGAATTGGATGGTAAAGAGTTGGTTTCCAATTTAACTGATGTGAATTCGAAGGTGGAGGATTCAGGGGAGATGGAGTTGAATGTGCGAAGTGTGTCTGTACATAAAAAGTTACTTGATACAGCAGAAAAGAGGAATGAAAAGTTGCAATGGTTGAGTTTTTTTATCTAGTTACATGAGGCAACTTAATTCGTTGGAAGCCAGATTTAAGAGGGAATAAAATAAGAAACTAAAGGGAGGGAAGAGAATAGACGAGTCGTAAATGGGTAAAAAAAAAGTATAATTTTTATTTGTAAATGGATGGGTATAAGAATCACAACAAATAAGTTTGAAGAAGGGTAAGATGAAGGAGAAAAGTCATTATAAATGTGTGGGTAAGTGAGAGAGTGTGCGTGAGAGATATATCAATCCACGTGGCTACTATTTGATTAGGAACACTTAATTCTTGTTTTTCATTTTAGAATAGTATAGAGATATTGATAAACTAGTAAGCCAACCTTATAATCCTATTTCGTCTCCTCCGCTCCTTCTCTCTGTCATCGTAAGCGCAATTCACGTACATCGATTAAGTACCTCGAAGTTGACCATTCAAACACCAAGGACCAAATGCGTCTATGATATTGGACTTGTAGGTGCCAATGGAACCAATAATGGGGTGAAATTGTAAAAGGTAATGATGGTTTGAAAGCCTCTGTATGATTAAAAGTTCTCAAGATCGAGGCCATAGATTTTACCCGGTGCAGGTAAGGAAGACATAATAAAAGCCCTAGATGGGGGGAGAGGAGAACTTTGGTGTTTAGGGAGGCATGTTTATTAATACAGAAACTCTAGAGCGACTCTCTAGAGGGACTCATTTCTGTGACTCTCTCTCTCATTTCATCCCACTAAAGAACCAAAAAAAAAAAGAAGTTAGGTTTTTAAATAAGATTTTGTTAAAAAAAAATTATATTACATTTATAAAAAAAATTGTACTGAATTTATAAAAAAAATACTAAAAATCTGTGTTTTTAATAAAATGTCATTTTTGAAAAAAAATTATTTTTAAACTGTTTCGTTTTTAAAAAATGTGTATTTTCAATAAAAAAAAAATAGTTTTTTAAAAAGTGTTTGTAAATTTTTATAACTGTTCTAAAAAACAAAAAAAACATTTCACTAATTTTTTTTTAAATTACTTTTATTGAAAATTTGTATTTTCAATAAAAGTCATTTTAAAAAAAAATAGTTTAAAGGGCACAGGTCCGCGTCAGCGTCACTAACCAATTGCGATAATGTGGCTCCGTGCCATCGTTTATAAAATAATTTTTCATACTTTTATTAAAAACAGTTTTTTTTTAAAAAAAAAGTTTTTAAATTACGTGGATTCGCGCCAGCAAGACTAACCAATCATGATGATGTGAGTCCGCGCCAGTTTTTAAAAATTGACTTTGCAAGCCCTAATTTTTTAATGATGTGGGTCCGCGCCAGCGACACTATCCAATCGTGATAATGTGGGTCCGCGCCAGCGGCACTATCCAATCGTGATAGTGTGGCGCGGACCCACATTATCACGATTGGATAGTGCCTCTGGCGCGGACCCACATCATTAAAAATTTAGGACTTGCAAAGTATGTGATACGACGCAAATATTGCGTATTTCACCCGTTAACCTACGCGTTATTAGCCCCCTCGGGTATCTTAATCCCTATATTTATGCTCGTTAACCAGACAACCTCGAATTTCTATGTTAACATGTTTTGCAGGGGTTAATTGAGCTTTTGTAGGTATTTGGATGCTTAGTATGAAGTTCGGATGCATTCCGGTGAAGTTCCGTACACAATCGCACGCGCAAGGGCATTTTAGTCTTTTCACAGCTTGAGTACCTGGACCAACATCTCACGTAAGTTGTAGCCCTCCTCGCTAGCTTCGCGTGGCCGCGAACGGTGCGCGATTCCGATTCATAACGAAGAAGTTACGGCGATTTCAGCGGAGGAAAAATAAGGAAAGCAAAAGAGGAGAAGGAGAAGAAGAAGAAGAAGAAAAGAGGAATGCAGTAGGCTGCTACATTCTGCCCTGCTTGATCGATCGATCGACCCATTTGGTCGATCGATCGACCATTATGATTTGCCGAATTTTTGCCTAGGTCGATCGATCGACCAAAGGGGTCGATCGATCGATGCTCTGTTTTCTACAGATATTTTCCTTTCTTTTCTTTCTTCTTTATTTTTATTCCAACTTACTATATAAGCCAATTTTGTTGTAATAAGAAGATATAGCATTACATACACGATTTTAGGTTAGAATAGTTAGGGTTTTGGTTTGGAGAGCTCATTTTCTCTTCCTCTTGGATTGACAACCCATGTGGTTTTGTAAGATTGAACTATTCTCTTCCATTTCCTTTAATATAGTTTGTATTTCTTCATTTCTTGCTTTCTAGTGTAATTTTCATGCTTTAATAATTAGGTTTTCTTGCTTTAATTCTTGCTTTCTTAGTTTAATTAGTTTAATTTAGTTTATTTCCATGTATTACCCTTAGATAAATAGGGTCGAGATTGCATTTTCGCCATTTACGGGCTTGGACCTCGAAAGTTAGGGTTTCGTGCAAAATCGCATTTAATTGAAACCTCGCGTATTAAAGCCGGATTATTATGCGTTTAACTTTCTTTGTCACGCAATGTTAGTGTTTATAGCGATTATCCGAATTTAATCCGCGTGTGACCATTTTTTATTAAATGTTTAATCTCGCAACTTTGGCTTAAATTCCTTATTGCGTGATGTTTATGCTTAATTGTAAATGCTCGATTAAATTGCTTTGGATCCGTAATTCTAATTAGTAGTTGTTTAGCCCGTGAATGTGTGGATGCGATCCCGATCCTCGCTTTCCTTTAATTTAGCGTTAACTTCTCTTTTCTTTTGTCACCATAACCAACCATCACCTTTTCTTATTTCTTTTACACCACTTTTATTCTTGAAGTTATAAAACAATTAAAATCTAAAATTCAATCACTCCCTGTGGATTTCTTACGATACCCGACTTACCGCTGTGCTTGCTTGTCAAGTGTAGTTGTAGCTTAGGTTTTCTTTGTATCGCGGCGGCGAAACACACAACGATTGTGTCCTCACACGAACACACTTTTTCCGCCCGGTCACAAAATGGCGTCGTTGCCGGGGAGTGTGTTTTAGATTGTAATTGTTTTATTATTTCGTAGTATTTTTCCTTTTGTATTTGTATTCTTTGTTTTAACCTTTTTTGCAGGATAGCATACTTGAGCGCTAAGAAACTTTGATTCGCGGTTGCTCACTTTCTTATTCGGATTCTCCATCTGCAAACAATGAGGTAATCATGTCCTACTATTATAGTTATTACGGTTATTCTAATGATTCATACTTTGGGGATAGTTTTCCATTTTCAAGATTTTCTTGAAAATGAAAGACTTGAAAACATTTATCGGAATGAAAATCGTTATTGGGAGCTTGAGTTGGATTCATTATTCGAATCCAATGACGATTCTTATTTCATTACTTTCGAAGACGAGTTTCAACCAAATGAGGAGTCCGAGGCTCTTGAGCCGAGGAAGCCTACTTTGGAAGAGACTTTGCTTCTTTACTCCCAAGGTTTGGAAAGCCTAAATGATGCTGGAATGAGACTTGGTGCACTTTGTGATGAGATGAATTCTTTTGCACAAAACAACGAGGAGGTGGAAACTTGTGTTTCACCTAAATTTTTCGAAGAATTTCTCATCGAGTGTGCATTTTTCTCCCTCGAAATTCAATCTCCTTCCGACGATGAGTCGATTGAGATTGAATTTGTTTCATCACCATATTCATTTTCTGTGATCGAACCATTAGAATTACCGGTTGATTCCTATGAGTCGGTAGAAACTTTTAAAACTTCTACACTTTTTGCCGATGAGGACTCCTTGCCGAACTTATTTTCGATGGATGTTATCTCGATGTGTGCACCATTTCCCATTCCATTTGAAAAACCTTTGGAAGATAAATCGATTTTTCTTGGTCCTCTAGTGTTCTTGTCCCCCTTGTTATCCAAATCCCCCATCGTCCGCCCAAAATTTCAAATTGGCGATGGTTCACTTTTTTCACCACCCACATGCCTTCCGTTGTTCAAACGGAATTCATATCTTTCGGGAGGCATGTTCACTTTGGAGGGTCCACCGTTGATCTTTCAAAGTCAAATACCTTTTTGGGTGGACACTCAACTATTTAGACTTCTAGTGTATAGTTAGTGTGAAGCCTAAATAGTAGGTTGTAAATAATTAGCTTTTTAATTTTCTTTATTTCCTATTTTTCTTTCCTTTTAATTTAGTCTAGTGTAATTAGTAAACTTTTTGTTATTTGTTTTTGCTATGCTCGGTACTAACTTGTTTTGTAGATTTCATTGGACTCGTGCTTATGGAGATCTCCCCAATTTTGGGTAATATCGTTCTTTTCCTCTCTTTGTGTTGTGTTCTTAATGCGCATTGAGGACAATGCAACATTTAAGTTAGGGGGTGTAGGATATTCTATCCATTTCATGTGTAGTCCATGGATTTGCTCACATTTAGTTACCAAGTATGCCTTTTTGTGAAAAATTTAAAAATTTTCAAAAATATTTTCTGTCTTTTTTCTCCTTTGTTGGGCATTTTGCCTTGTTTTCGATGATAAATTTCAATAATTGCCCGATCCAATAGACAACTCAATGATGCATGTTCTCGATTTTAGAAGTTATTGGACTTTAGTCCTCAAATCATTGATATTGTGAATAACTTCATGAATTAAACTTTATCCCATGAGCATATGCACTTTCCTTGTTATATTGATTTGGTTTAAGATTTTTATAACTCGGTAATCTTTTGTTGCATTGTATATACTTACACCGAGTAAGCTTCGTACCTTTCGTCGTTTGTGAGTGTTATACACTATTCTTTCCTCCTTGAAAACGTTGAATTCGTTGGTAATCTCTCTATTCTTTCATTTGATCGTTCATTAATTGAGTTCATACTCGAAATGTTTTACTTGAGCATGATTTTCATATATTATTTTGACTTGAGAATTGCGTAAACTTTGTGAAATGATCATAGGCAATCTTTGTTATATCACCCATATTAGCCTTGACCTCACCATATATGTTTCCCTAGTCAACCCCTTTGAGCCTAAATACTAGCCTTTCGTTTCATTACCCAAAATCCCATAACCAACTCCAAATTGGAGTTTTAAGCCATACATACACCTTCCATACCTTTGTTTGGAATGTTACTTGGGATTTAATGTTGTTGTTGTATTGCGGTTGCAATTTTAGGCATATGAGAGTTTGATAAGCAAAGAAAAGAAAGTAGTGAAAAAGTGAAGAAAAAGAGAAAGCAAAAAGCAAAAGAAAACAGAAGAGAAAATGAGAAAAAGAAGAAAAGAAAAAGAAAGAGAAGTTTGTATATGTTGTAAATAGTTCAATAAGCTTTGATTACTCTCCCAAATGATACATTTAATGCTTGTTTTGGAACTTGCTTTCCATTTTTGATATTGCCCGCATTATCCCATTATCCCGAGTTTTCATTCCGAACACTTTGAATCCGTACATACATTCCTTCATTTCGTACCCTAGCCATACCTACATTACAACCCTATTAAAGTCCTATGTGATCTTAGGGTGAATTTAATTTAAAAGTCATAATAGTTTTGATAATCTGTGAAAATGCATTTCGCCTCTTTTAGTGTGCGGTATCCTTTCATTGAGATTACAGTTTTTCATATTATATATAGCGTTCTTCATTCGTGACATGTGTGCGTCCTAGTTTCCATTTACATTTACTCTTTGTGCCCACATGTTCCGTGTGTTACCTCCCTATTTTGAGTGAATTCGCTTGATGAGCGTAATGCCTATGAGGATTGAATATATGCATGCTTTTATGTTTATCCGGTTTATTTAAGTTTTTACCAAATCATATTGTGCATTTGCTCTCCCCCTCCCACTTTTAAAGTTTCAATTCTATGAGGTGCATTCAACATGTTAATAACAACGGACTTTAGCTTGAATTCGTTCAATATGCTAATAACATGTTTGAAATCTTTTTCGTTGTTGTTGAGTTTGTCGCATGTTGGGTTGGGCATATTTTGAGGAAACCATATGATGTTTGTGGGTTTCATCCCTGAAAACCCTCACGAGACGACACTCGTCCACTAGGGTAACCTAGGGGTTTAACGGCTTATTGCATACGCTAAATGCAATCGAATCTCCCGCGAAAGTGGCCTTATATTTTTATTGCTTTTGTACCATACTTTTTTACTTCTCCTGCTTTTGGTTTTCTTGTAGTTCTTGTTGTTTCCTATTTCATTGCTAGGGACTAGCAATGTGTAAGTTAGGGGGCGTGATACGACGCAAATATTGCGTATTTCACCCGTTAACCTACGCGTTATTAGCCCCCTCAGGTATCTTAATCCCTATATTTATGCTTGTTAACCAGAAAACCTCGGATTTCTATGTTAACATGTTTTGTAGGGGTTAATTGAGCTTTTGTAGGTATTTGGATGCTTAGTATGAAGTTCGGATGCATTCCGGTGAAGTTCCGTACACAATCGCACGCGCAAGGGCATTTTAGTCTTTTCCCAGCTTGGGTACCTGGCCCGGCATCTCACGAAAGTTGTAGCCCTCCTCGCTAGCTTCGCGTGGCCGCGAACGGTGCGCGATTCCGATTCATAACGAAGAAGTTACGGCGATTTCAGCGGGGGAAAAACAAGGAAAGCAAAAGAGGAGAAGGAGAAGAAGAAAAGAGGAATGCAGTAGGCTGCTACATTCTGCCCTGCTTGATCGATCGATGGACCCATTTGGTCGATCGATCGACCATTCTGATTTGCTGAATTTTTGCCTAGGTCGATCGATCGACCAAAGGGGTCGATCGATCGATGCTCTGTTTTCTGCAGATATTTTCCTTTCTTTTCTTTCTTCTTTATTTTTATTCCAACTTACTATATAAGACAATTTTGTTGTAATAAGAAGATATAGCAGTACATACACGATTTTAGGTTAGAATAGTTAGGGTTTTGGTTTGGAGAGCTCATTTTCTCTTCCTCTTGGATTGACAACCCATGTGGTTTTGTAAGATTGAACTATTCTCTTCCATTTCCTTTAATATAGTTTGTATTTCTTCATTTCTTGCTTTCTAGTGTAATTTTCATGCTTTCATAATTAGGTTTTCTTGCTTTAATTCTTGCTTTCTTAGTTTAATTAGTTTAATTTAGTTTATTTCCATGTATTACCCTTAGATAAATAGGGTCGGGATTGCATTTCCGTCATTTACAGGTTTGGACCTCGAAAGTTAGGGTTTCGTGTAAAATCGCATTTAATTGAAACCTCGCGTATTAAAGTCGGATTATTATGCGTTTAACTTTCTTTGTCACGCAACGTTAGTGTTTATAGCGATTATCCGAATTTAATCCGCGTGTGACCATTTTTTATTAAATGTTTAATCTCGCAACTTTGGCTTAAATTCCTTATTGCGTGATGTTTATGCTTAATTGTAAATGCTCGATTAAATTGCTTTGGATCCGTAATTCTAATTAGTAGTAGTTTAGCCCGTGAATGTGTGGATGCGATCCCGATCCTCGCTTTCCTTTAATTTAGCGTTAACTTCTCTTTTCTTTTGTCACCATAACCAACCATCACCTTTTCTTATTTCTTTTACACCACTTTTATTCTTGAAGTTATAAAACAATTAAAATCTAAAATTAAATCACTCCTTGTGGATTCCTTACGATACCCGACTTACCGCTGTGCTTGCTTGTCAAGTGTAGTTGTAGCGTAGGTTTTCTTTGTATCGCGGCGGCGAAACACACAACGATTGTGTCCTCACACGAACACACTTTTTCCGCCCGGTCAGTAAGTTTTTAAAAACTGGCGCGGACTCACATAATCGTGATTGGTTAGTCTCGCTGACACGGATCCACGTAATTAAATTTTTTTTTTTTTAAAAAAACTGCTTTTAATAAAAGTATGAAAATTTATTTTATAAACGATGGCGCGGAGCCACATTATCGCGACTAGTTAGTGACACTGGCACGGACATGCGCCATTTAAACTATTTTTTTTTAAAATGACTTTTATTGAAATTACAAATTTTCAATAAAAGTAATTTTAAAAAAAATTGTGAAATATTTTTTTTTGTTTTTTAAAACAGTTATAAAAATTTAAAAACACTTTTTAAAAAACTAAACAATTTTTTATTGAAAATACACATTTTTTAAAAACGAAACAGGTTAAAAATACATTTTTTTTCAAAAATGACTTTTATTGAAAATACAAATTTTTAGTATTATTTTATAAATTCAGTACAATGTTTTTTATAAAATGTAATATAATTTTTTTTAACAAAATCTTGTTTAAAAACCTAAGTTTTTATTTTTTTTTGGGTTCTTTAGTGGGTCGAAATAAGAGAGCCCAGAAATGAGTCCCTCTAGAGAGTGGCTCTAGAGTTTTTCTTATTAATATTGTGGAACGGGGGTGGAGAAAGGTAATTGGAGTTCAGAGGCTTTTGAGTAAGAGCATCCCTTATGGGTAGGGTAAACTTCTATATATACGGTTTATATGTATGCTATGCGTAAGGTAAAATGGTATATATTTAAAAAATAATAAATATAGAATTGGACTAGTTTGATTTTTTGTTGGACCTAGGTTAAACGGAACATCATATTCCGCGTAAGAAAACAAAAAAAAAATTGCCTTAAACGGAACATCATGTTCCGCCCAAGACTTAAACCCAAATATTCTTATTTCTGTTTTTATCCCCAAAAGATTGCAAGGGCTATATTTGTTATTGAAAACATTTTTTTTACATTCCGCCCAATATTTTTATATTCTGCCCAACAATTTTTTTATATTCCGCCCAGCATTTTTTTTATTGAAAACATTGAGATATTAAATGTTGGGGCTAAACATAATAACATAAGACTTTTGGGGAGGGAAAATGAGTTTTGGAGAACCCTTAAGCGGAACATGATGTTCCGCCCAAGGGTTTTGACATTTCTGCACTGTTTGTTCTTTGAAGTGCTTTCCGGCATCGTTTTAAGCTGCTATATTGCATATATGCTTTAGCGCATAACAATTTCTTCAGTTATTGTAGGGTGTTTTTAGACTAGTTTAGTGTATTTTTGCTATGCCCGTAAGTGATGATAGTGCAATTGACAGCATGAGAATTCAAAGTAAGTGACGTTAGTGGATCTCCATTTGCAAGTAAAGAGGTCCACAAAATGAGTTAAGGTTCTTAGAGAAAAAAATGAGGGTATATTTGTCCAAATAATATATGAGGGGTATGTCTAATTACAAAATATGAATGTTTAACGGTTATGAATTTTTTGGGAGTATGTCAAATAACGCATTAAGTGGGGTTGTTCAAAATTCTAGATTAAGGCTATAAGAGTCAACGAGACAGGGTTCTGTGCACACAAAGTTTGCATATTATTTTTTTTAAATAGAAAAAAAAAATTGAGCTCATTTTTTTGTGTGATATTTAAAAATTTCAAGGGACCCATATAAAAAAATTAACTCAAAAAAACCGTTTTTTTATTTTTAAAAAATCAGTCAAACTTTCGTTGTTTTTAAGCACTTTAAAAGATCCGAAAGTTTGACCGATTTTTTAAAAATAACAAAAAAAAAAAAATTGAGCTGAGTTTTTTATATGGGTCCGTTGAAATGTTTAAATATCACATAAAAAAATCAACTCAATTTTTTTTTAATATTTTAAAAAAACGGGTGTGCGCCAGCACATGTGCAAACTTAATGTGCACAGGAGTCTCTCTCTTTGTATATATATATATATATATTTGGACACAATTAACTCCTTTAGGGTAATAAGCCAATATGATTCGAAGACGACACGATTAATTTGCCTAAATTTAAAGTACTTAAAGTTGTAAGTGGACTGCTATTGGTATCGGGTGAATCAACCGGATAAGATAATCCTACTGGTTGATGTGGCCACATATACACATGCTACTTTGAAAAAAAAAAAAGAGAAATCCTTTTATAATAAAAACTTTTTTAACAAAAAAAAATACGAAAAATATTTTTTTAGTAAAAAGACAATTTTTAAACTTGTTTTAATACACAAAAAAAGATTTTTAGCAAAAAAAATTTATAGTTTGACCGAAAAATAAAAAACATAAATCCACAAACCGGTACAACTATCATTTTTTAGTAAAAAAAAAATTACTTTTTAATTTTTTTTAAATCGATTTGTTTGTGCCGCGGGCGCGGACCCACATCCATTAAATGATGCGGATTCACGTCGGCGACAATAACCGATCTCTGATTTAAGATATCAACATTTTGATGTTTAAGAGACATCAAATTGATATATAAATATTATTTTTCAACCAAAAGATGTTTTTAACAATAAAAAACAATTTTGACAAAGACAAAAAATAATTGTTAGTAAAAAAACATTTTAGCAAACAAAAAAAGTTTTACCCAAAACTAAAAAACAACTTTTATCAAAGTAAAAAAAAAAGTTGTAAAATTGATTTGTTAGTGCCGTTGGAGCGAACCCACATCCATTAAATTATGCGGATTCGCGCCAGCGACAATAACCGATCGCTGACATTTTTTTCTTATATGTTGCTATGCATCAGCGGTATGTATAGGTGGTCGGGCTCCCTATGAATACTGCTAGCGCGGAGCAACATATTAGAAAAAATGGTTTGCGTCAGCGGTTTGTATAGGTGGTCAGACTGCCTATACATACCGCTGGCGCGGACTATTTTTTTAAATATAGTAAACATAATTTTTTTAAATAGTAAAAAATGATCATTTCCAATGGTATGAAAAAAAATATAACTCAATGTCGCATCACATTTTTATTTTAATCGTGAACGTGTTTGTTAAAAAATAAAAGATATATAATTGCATTGTGTAATTTTTTAATTGGTTTATGATAAGTAAAAAAAATAATTTCGTCTCTTGTCTTGTTGTATTTTAACACATATAATTTTAATATATATATATATATATATATATATATATATATTGCTTGTATTTATGTTTTTAATAAGATTGATTTTTTTTAATTTGAAAGTTATATTTTCTAAAAAAAAAATATTTATAGGGTGGATTGATTGTGAATAGAGATAATGGTTATTTTTTTGGCTTATTAAATTGGGTGGCGCTGCCAACTCCGATGGCCACACTAGCGGGTTGATAAATCCGATTGATTTATGTGGTACCAAAAGCAATTCTCTTTTTTCTAATATGTTTATCTGCGTCAGCGGTATATATAGGTGGTCGGACACCCTATGCATACAGCTGGCGCGGACCAACATATTAGAAAAAATAGTCTGCGTCAATGGTTTGTAAAGGTGGTTAGAATGCCTATACATATCGTTGACGCGGACTATTTTTTTTAAATATAGTAAACAATTTTTTTTAAAATAGTAAAAAATGGTCATTTCCAGCGGTATGAAAAAAAATACGACTCAATGTTGCATCACATTTTCATTTGAATCGTGAACGTGTTTGTTAAAAAATAAAAGATATATAATCGCATTGTGTAATTTTTTAATTGGATTGTGTTAAGTAAAAAAAATAATTTCGTGTCTTGTCTTGTTGTATTTTAACCACTGTTCTAAAAAATTTGCCTAGGCTCCGCCAAAGCACGCCTAGGGTTAAGGGTTGGGAGAAACGCCTCGTCTTACGTTTTTCATGCCTTATTCTTGGTAAAATCCGTAAGGTGCACTTTTTTTCTAAAAACAACAATGCTTTAGTGAAACGATTTCGCCTTTTAAAGAATTTGTTTACAAATCGGACCATAATCTCATCAAAAATAATCAAATAGTATTTTGATTTGCATATATTCAGACATCTTTTTTTGATATGTGGAATTTTTGTATTTTAATAGCCTTGTTATGGTTAAAAAATATTAAAATATAGTAAAAAGGCCTAAACGTCTTTTCACGCATTTTTACGCCTAGCCCGCCTAGGCTTTTAGGGCTTAAGGCTTGGCCTCCACGCCTCAATCACGCCCCGCATTTTTTAGAACCTTGATTTTAACACATATAATTTTAATATATACATTTTTTCATATATTTATGTATAGTTTGTATTTATGTTTTTAATAAGACTGAGTTTTTTTAATTTGAAAGATATATTTTCTAAAAATATATATATTTATAAGGTGAATTGATTGTGAATAAAGATAATGATTATTTTTTACTTACTAAATTGGATGGGGAACCCAACTCAGATCGCCACGCTAGCATTTCTCAAAGTAGTAATCAAATCGAAAGGGATACAACCCGTAAATTGCACGGCTAACCTAACTTTCCACCCCTAGCAACATTACTTGTGGCATATAGATCCATCCTAGAAACTTTGAATAATATGCTGTTATTATTACTACGAATAGAAATCCTTGATATCCGTAACTTTTCCTGATTTGGGCATCGGTCGCTTCAATACTTTTGTAACAATATAATATATATATATGACATTGATCCCCTAGAATGGGGCATGGAGCTGTGTTATAAAATAAGAATTAGGTCCAAATAAACATTTTGTCATCAATTTTTAATCGTACACGTGTCGCTTCCATGTGAGGTGTCACTTTCAACTTGATCAGCGTATGGCCTTTATGAGTTGTCCCTCTATATATTGTTCAACCTGAATATTATATCGACAAGCAAAGTATAATTTAAATGACCATGAACAGTATCTTGTTCCCCACGATATTATCACGCAAAACTTTGAATCTTGCCTCGGAGAGATGCATGCATTTACCGTATATTTGCAGAAGGCTGTTTGGCAAATTTGTTCCTTTCGAATTCATGTTTATGGGGACCGATACTCATTGACGGATTTAGGATTTTTGTTTTTTTTTTTTATTTATTTTTTTATGGGCTGTTTTAATAAGTGGATATGAATTTTTTTTAACTATTTTTTTCTTTTTCTTCTTGTTTTTTTATGGGCTGTTTTAGCATGACATTTCATGCCCATTTCATGCATGGGCATGAAATGTCAAAAATATCATACATGAATTTTGACCATCCGCATATGATGTTATATTATATGGAATTAGCTGCATAAGGCTGTTTGGCAAATTTGTTCCTTTTGTATTCATGTTTGCGGGGACTTATACTTATTGACGGATTTAGGATTTTTGATTAATCGGGACGAAAGTTTTGATTAGTGTCGGGGATTCGGGGGCAGGAGCTCACGGGGCGATTTTTTTTGGATTATTTCAAGTTTTATACAAATTATAGCTTTATAATGTTCGCATAATTATAAATTATAGCAGACTTTATTTTTATGTTTATTATTTTAATTAATTGCAATCTTTTTTACACCCTCAGTTTTGTAAATAATCAGAGATATACCTTGAAGTTTGAAGTTTTACCAAAAAATCTTATATATATATATATATATATATATAAGTTGAACAGGGGCCGCCGCCCCCCTTGGCCCTTATGTCCATCCGCCCCTACTCATACTTACAGCTATAGCTTAATCTTTTTATAAAGTTGAAAAAGATTAATAGTGCATGCTTTATGTTACAGAAATCATTTTGTATTCAAAGGTATATTTATAAGTTATAGGATTTTTGTTCCATCTTTATGAATTACATATTACCAAATTATATGAATCTTATACACAAAAACAAAAAAAAGTCTTGAAAAATTACAATAGATGTCCTTCAAATTATATTTGGTATTTTAAGATATGTTATAATTTGTTGGATTTACATAGAATTGCTAGGATAAAGTATTAACAAAGTAATCATATATATTTTCTCTTTGATAAGTAAAAATATCATTAGAACGACCCGCCTTAAGGGGCCGAAAACGCGTATACAAAGAGTATACCAGAAAACCATACATAAATGAAAAATCTAACAAAAAAAAAACTAAAACACAAGTTACTCTATTCTATGTAACTCCTCCAAAAAGTCCATAAAAACGAAAGAGATGATGATGGTTCCTTCTTAAGACAAATGAGTGACGAACTAAAGAACATATATCTCAGTCTAGATGGCGCTAAACTCATGCCTTCGAAATATCTCCTATTTCTCTATGGCGATACCGTCCAAAAAATACAATGAAGAACCATCCTCCACACATTCCTCTCACCCTTCCGCCCTTTGGGGATTTGCGATGCTGTTAATAAGTCATTCACTGTCGCCGTCATAACCTATTGGACCCAGGGTCGGTCCTAAGATTTTAAGGGTCCGAAGCGAACTCTTGAATTGGAGCCCTATATTTAACAAGAGATTTTTTTTTATTAATTTACAAATTGTAGGTTTTTTTTAACTGAAAAGATCCCCACTTATTTTTCGGGAGTTGCGGCAAATTTAAATGTTTGTAAGTTCACTTTTCAACAAATTATTTTTGGAACAATTGGGAAATGATTCAATATATATACACAAAAAAAAATTGGGCCCTAAAATGCGTCGAGAATCGGGGGCCCTAAGGCCACCGCCTCCTTGGCCTCCGCTCAAAATCGGCCTTGGGCCTTACTAATGGAAAGAAAGGCACCCCAAAACGGGAAAAATAATATTCTCGACACATGTTAAATTATATTATTCCATATTGTTTCCATTCGAGTTAAAAAAATAGATATTTATTTTACTATTGATACGAAACAAAGGACATATGCCATTACTTGGATTAGAGAGTGTGGTGACAATTAAGTTCAACACAAATTAACAAGAAAATACAATCACCAAAGAAAATAAAGAATATAAAGAACGTCAATCACACGACGCAATATTTACGTGGTTCAGCAAGAATGCCTATGTCCATGGTGGTGCTCTCAATATTATTTCTCTATACTCCGGAGAGTGTTTTACATGAAATGCAATGCGTGCCTTTTGCCCCAGGCTTAGGGTTTGTTATATACATATTTTTTCTCGGGGATCGGGGGTGTTGAACTCCCCTACGTCAGTCCATAACCCCTAGAATATCTGCATGCGAGATTTTAGGGACTTGACTGAGTCGTAACTGGATTGATTGGGATGCGAGGCTCCCAGACTTTTGGCCATTTTTATTGGGATACTCGTCTTGGGTCAGAATGATAAATTGAGGTACCCACAATTTCCCCTAAAGTTGTTGGGCCATAATTTGGGCTCAATAATTTTAAATGATTTGTCATAATGGTATTTTTGTAAATTGTGCAACACTTTCCAAGATTGAAGTGCTTCTTCTGAACTGATTAGGAGGCAGCCTGCGTTGTGTCCCGCGTGCTATGATTAGAAACGTTTAAAAATCCTTCGGAGTAGTGTTTCCTTGTTGTCATTTCAAGTTTCTTCATACTTTCTCACCTTCTCCAAGATCCCGCTGTTGCGCTTTCATTCCCAGGTCTTCATCTTTCAATTTCAATCTCCTTCATCGTCTTTGCTTGTGACTTTGCGTCATCTCAAGACAAGTTTTTATTTCGTAAGTTCCTCTTGCTCTTTATTTATGCTTTTTCTATTGAAATGTCTTCGCATTTGTAATTAGGGTTTGTAAACGGCGAAGATAGGTAATAAATCAGTACCCAAATTTAGGAAGTTTTATAACATTCTAGATTGGGTAGACATTGAGTGTGCCCCTGTTCCTCGTAATGTTAGAGAGATTGAGGATGCTCACTAAATTCACGTTCTCTTATTGTCCCAAGGGGGTCTCACTTTCCCTCCACGCAATTTGTTTTTGCATTTCTTTGGTTATTTCAATATTGTCCCTGCACAGTGTTCGCCAAACATTTGGAAGATTGTTAATGGTGTCCATAGAATAAATCAGCTCTATGGCACCAATCTAGGGCTTGCTGAGATCTTCTTTTGTTATTCTTTCTCGCGAACAAGTTCTGGTCTTCTTTACCTCAAGACCAGGAGTCCCGATAGGGTATTGGTAGTAAATCTACCTCATTCCCACAAGGATTACTGGCAAGAGGGTTTTCTTGCTAGAAATTGACAGTTTCCTCCCCATACTAAGGGGTCGAGGTCTGACAGGTTCATGGTCCCCTTTTATGGGGATGAGTACGTAGGTAGGCTTAGATTTTTCTCTGCTCATCGATCCTCTTGTCAATGTATGATTTTTCTAATATTCTTCTCTTTTTTTTTCCAACGAGGACAGAGAACTTGGAACCTGCTCTCAGTGAGGTTCGAGCTGCTGAGTTGGTCAATGTGACAACCATAATATAAGTATGATAAATTATGTTTAAATCATTATTAGCTTATTTGATATGAATAATATGTTATTAATATATATATTATCAAGTTATTATGTTTAGTCTAATCCTACCTTCATAAATCATGAAATATTGAAGTAGTCGCAAACACAAATTTGTGAAGTCTTCAGTAGGAATGTTCCAGTTCGGGACTCATTTTGGCAACTGTAATATAATAATTGACTGGAGGTGAAAACTAGATAATTGTATATATATGAGTTAAGTTTGTAAAACAACAAACGGTGTGTAAAACAGAGGTCCGAGCAAGAAGTTATGCTAAAATTACGAAACAGGGACAAATTTGTCCATTCGTTAAATGATATTTCGTCTTATTAGGCTAATAAATGGTGAATTTTGATTGATTAGAGAAGGAAGTGGGTTAGGCCGACTTTAAAGGCTGGAGATAAGCTTCCTCTTCATCATTTTTCAGCCATTAAAGAGTTTGGCTTGAAAGAAAGAGAATTAGAAGTTTATTAAGAGAAATTGATGAGAAAAATTGGAGAAAAATTATGGGAAATTACAGAAAAGTCCTTGAGGTAATTCTATATGTAAATATTGTTATTTTTCTTGTGTTACTGGATTAAATTAGTATAAATCATATATTGTTTATATAACTTTCATTCATTTGTTTATATGTATGAATAGATGCAAGTTTACGCAAAGATTGAACGTGTAAACCCTTACAATTGCTTTGTTTAGAAACCTTATTTATTAAAACTTCCATATATTTTCGTATGCTTACTGGAATTAATTAATTACAATTGGATATTAAAATAGACTCATATATGTATATCATATCCAAAAATCATGTAAAAATACGAAGAAATGAATCTTGGGTGATGGTTTGAAGTTCGGGTATGAAATCTGCACCAAAAGATTAAATATGCATACCATATGTTTGATGTTTTGCTTGACATATCACGTGAACCTTAAAAATTATGAAACTTTAATTTTATATTTTTCAATATGTTTATTGATGTTGGGTTAAATATAATAGAAAGATATGAAGTAGTAAAATTATGAAAATTGCTGGAAGTTGAATGAACGATAAAAGAGCCTATAGGGCAGATTTTCTATGTAATAAAGAAATGGCCCTATCTTGCTCTAAGAAACTTGAAATGATGTGTCGTCTTTTGAATTGGAATACTAATATGATAAGTATTGAATTATGAAGAATAAATGAATATATGTTTGGTCTATGATTTGGATATGACAAATATATTAACATGAATTTGGATGGAACTTCATTTATGATGAATGCTTTGAATAGAATCATATGATGCTTATAAATTGAGTTATTTTCAAGTTATTCTTTGAATTTTTAATATTCTTATGATGATAATAATATCGTAAGAATGATAGGAAGAGAATAATAATCGATCGAACAAATACCGGATAAGGCAAGGGAAATGCCTGATTAAATATCCAAGGTGAGTGTACTCATGATTTGATTCATATATAAATATGAATATAGCTCTAAGAGAGGATTTTTTTTGAATACTTTGGTATTTAGGTTTTTTTATTACCAACGGGAAGAATTGTTTGGGTCTTATGATCCACTATTGGTTTGAATACTTCGGTATTCAGGATTTGTTTGGATATTAAAATATCCAGGATTTGTTTGGGTCTTATAATCCAGGATTGGTTTGAATACTTCGGTATTCAGGATTTGTTTGGATATTAAAATATTCAGGATTTGTTTGGGTCTTATGATCCAGGATTGGTTTGAATACTTCGCTATTCAGGATTTGTTGGGGATATTAAAATATCTAGGATTTGTTTGGGTCTTATGATCCAGGATTGGTTTGAATACTTCGGTATTCAGGATTTGTTTGGATATTAAAATATCCAAGATTTGTTTGGGTCTTATGATCCAGGATTGGAATTGGACAAAGATCCAATGATTTGATTTGTCTTCTGACAAGAATTTGTTGGAACTTATGTTCCAGGAATTGTTATTGCCAACGGGAAGGATTGTTTGGATTATATTTTCACGAATTTGATATAGAATTGTCATTTTATTACAGGGAAGGATTGTTTGGATTTTATATATGGAGATTTGATATAGAACTGTTAATTCATTGCATGGAAGGATTGGTTGGATTAAATATCCACAGATTTGATGTACAACTATTAATTCATTTCATGGAGGATTGGTTGGATTTAATATCCACAAATTTGATATAGAACTATTAATTCATTAAATGACAGGATTGGCTGGATTTAATATCCACATATTTAATATAGAACTGTTATTTAATTTCAGCAAAGGAGTACCTCACTAAGCTTAATTCTTATGGTTTATAATTTAACAATTTCAGGTTTGTACACTGCCAGCTAGGATACTATATGACTGGTAACTTTGAGAGTTGCACCGCTTGAAAAAGATGGGGTTTAAATATGGGGATTTTATCATTGTCACACTGGATATTTAATATACTCACACATTGTATATATTGAGTTAGCATGGATTGAGTTTATGGTTGTAATGTTTAATCATAGTTAATCATAGTACTGTATGTCCGCTTAATTATAGCTTTGATATCGATTTCGTTATGGTACAAGAATAATATTATGTTCATTATGCACATTATGCAGTAAAATATTGATAAATGAATTATATTTCCAATGGTCTCAAGATTATGATATAATTATTCCAATAATAAATGATTAGTATGGATATTAGGTTTGGGGTGTGACAATTAGGGGTATGAGAGCGTCTAGATTATTAATTCAGGACGTGTGTGGAGATTAGATGGCAGTTGTTGGTTTGATGTGATATTTATGAATTTTTTATGTACTAACCAATAATTTAGTATTATAAATTGTTTGTGTAGGTTATTATAACTCGGTTATTAAAGATGAAACCTGGGGCATGGGATAATGCAGCAGTTCCAGTCAGGTGGGTGACTCTTTACGATGAAAGAGGCTCATATTACCTCGGATGTGGTGACAGGTACACTTTTTGTTACTGATAGAAGTGTTTATGTTTTGATTGATCATGATTCCACACATTCTTTTGTGTCCTATGCTTTTGCTGTATACCTGAATATACCATGTACTCGTTTAGATGCGAGGTTGGGTATTTATATCCCTATGGGGGATATGGTTATAGTTGAATATGTTTTTCGTGATTATGTTTTGACTGTAGGGTTTAGAGATACAATTATAGATCTACTTCCATTAGATATTTTTTTTATTTTGATATAATTCTGGGAATGATTGATTATTTAAATATCATGCATCTATGGATTGTTTCTGTAAGGAAGTTATTTTTAATATGCTTGGTGAGTCTGAATTTATATTTGTGGGGGAAAGGAAAAGTGTTCCCTGTTGCATCATTTCTTCTATTCAGGCGAGGAAATTATTGAGTAAGGGTTGTGAGGGTTTTATTGCATATGTTCTTGACACTAGGAAGGGGGATTTAAAATTAGTCGATGTTTCTATTGTACGGAATTTTCCATAAGTGTTTCCTAGTGAGTTGTCGGGGTTACCCCCGAGAGAGAAGTTGAATTTAGTATTGAGTTGGCACCGGGGACAACCCCTATTTCTATGGAACTGTATAAAATGGCACCTGCTGAGTTGAAAGAACTCAAGATTCAGTTGCAGGATTTACTTGATAGGGGGTTCATACAGCCTAGTGTATCTCCATGGGGTGCAACAGTTTTATTTGTGAAGAAGAAAGATGGTACCATGCATTTGTGTATTGATTATAGGCAACTGAATAAAGCTACAATTAAGAACAAGTACCCTTTACCTCTTATAGATGATTTGTTTGATCAACTACAGGGTGCTAAAGTGTTTTAAAAAATAGACTTGCGATCGGGCTATCATCAGTTGAGGGTAAGGAGAGTGATATTTCTAAAACTGCTTTTCGTACTCAGTATGGTCATTTTGAATTTTTGGTGATGCCTTTTGGATTGACTAGTGCTCCAGCTATATTTATGAATCTTATGAATCAGGTACTGCATCCTTTTCTTGATTCATTTGTGATGATTTTTATTGATGATATTTTGATTTACTCACGTGATATGGTTGAACATGAAAAACATCTCCGAACGATTTTGAATGTGTTGAAAGATAAGTAGTTGTATGCCAAGTTTAGCAAATGTGAATTTTGGCTATAACAAGTTGTATTTTTAGTCCATATTATTTCTGGAGATGGTATATTTGTTGATCCCAAGAAAGTAGAAGCTATTTTAAAGTGGGAGAGGCCTAATAATGTAACTGAGGTGAGGAGTTTTCTGGGTTTAGCTGGGTATTATAGAAGGTTTATTAAAGGATTTTCTTCAATTGCCTTGCCAACGACTAAATTGACCAGGAATGATATTAAGTTTGAATGGAATTATGATTGTTAAAATATTTTTGAAGAACTGACGAAGAAGTTGGTAACCGCACCTGTTCTTACTATTCCACATGGTGGAGATGGTTTTGTTATTTATACCGATGCTTCACATTAGGGGTTGGGTTATGTTTTTATGCAAAATGGTAAGGTTATTGCTTATTGTTGATACCAAATTTAATCTGCTGACATGGACCAATCATATGAAGACACGTGGCTATCTACATGGCAACAACCAACACTTCTGAGGAACCCACGCGCTCCGAGGAACAAAACTACAACGAGGAAGACTAGTTCCCCGAGGAACTCACACGCTCCGAGGAACGATGCCTCTCCGAGGAACTCTTGAGTACCGAGAAGCTTAGGCGGTCCGAGCAACTCAGGCGGTCCGAGCTGCATCTCGAACAGAGCATTAATAGCTGGATAACCAACAGTTCAACTGATTCATTAAATGCTTATCATTCAGACGCACACGCAAATAGGGCATTAAATGTATTATCCTTTAATATGTATATCATTTAATGTATTACCCTTTCACATTAAAGCCTCAGGGCTATAAATACATTGTACAATCCTCATTGTAAAGGGACCGCCGGATCGGAATTTCTTGAGATAACTTGTAATCGAGAATTCCCATACAAACAGCAATACCAAAATAGTGGACGTAGGCCATTCTTATAAGGCTGGACCACTTTAAAAACTCTTTGTCTAATTTATTTATATGTGATTGAATAATTAGAGAGATCTAATTTTTTACATCAACAGATTGGCACTATCTGTGGGAAACGACTGATAATATCGTTTTTCATCAAAACAATCCATTACCAATGGCGGATATTCCTGAATCCAACAATCGAAACCCTGGAACCCCTCCAAATCCATCTGCTCCACCAATTATTCCAGATCTGACTGGAATAATGGCAAATCTGGCTTAGGGCCAGACATGCAAGAAACAATGCGACAACTCATACAGACCCTCCATGGCGGTGCATGAGGCCATTCCGGACCACGAAGCATTCAAAAAAATACCCGTGCGCCTTCTTCATGTACTAGGCGTACTAATTCATATCGCAATGAAGAGTCTGAAGATTTTTCTTATCAACCTGGATGAACTTCGTCAGTGCGGGCCACAGATACTGAACAACGTTTCACCCTTTCCCCAGAAAGGACCAGCGCATTGGAAAGATTAAGTAGGGTTTCTCCTTTCGACCGATTAGGCCCTAGGAGGAAAAAAAGTCCTCTTAATACAGCGTCGAGGAGCTTTCGATGACCATCAGATTTAAGGGAAGGATTTGCCCAGTCACGACCAGCTGCTCGTCAAGATAGATCCTATGACCGACCAGTTGCTCGTCAAGATAAATCCCAGGAGGCCACTTCAACACGATCAGTTGCTTGAACCAATAGGCCCGAGGAAGGAAATGATGCATGGAAAGGATCTATTCAAAGGCTGGAGGATAGATTAGGGGAAATGGATAGGGCCAAGAACCCTCTACAACGAACCTTTGTTGGAGGAACACCTTTTGTCCAGGATATTGTTGATTTTCCAACACCATCAAAGTTCAAAGCACCTGTTGTGACTCCTAAGTATGATGGGAAGACTGACCCTGTCCTTCATATAGAACAATACCAAGCTGCAGCCGACATCTATGCTGTCCCAGATGAGATGAGATGCAGAGAATTCTCGGGAACACTTACCGGATCTGCTCAAATATGGTATAATAATCTTCCTCAGGGTAAGATTTCAACTTTTCTTCAACTGGCCGAGTTATTCATTGGAAATTTCTGCTTTGGAGCAAAGCCAGTTAAACGAGTAGCACATTTGTTAAGTATTACGCAAAAAGCTGGTGAAAGTACCAGAGATTATATAACTCATTTTAATAACGAGAAACTCAAAGTTATTAATTATGAAGAGAAGATAGCGATTACTGCTTTGATGAGTGGACTACTGCCAAACAAGTTGTACTACACTTTGGCCAAAGATCCACCTCGAACCATGGCAGACCTGATGGGAAAAGCGTCCAAGATTATGAATGCCGAGGAGGCTATGTCTGCGAAGAAGAATATGGACGCCAAAGAAACCAAGGTGGAAAGTGATAAAGCTAAGAAGAAAGAACATAAGAACAATGGTGGTGACAAACAATCCAAAACTAGGTCGTCATGGGAGGTCTTGAGGAAATTTGATAATTACACACCTTTGAAGGTAAATATCAACCACGTCCTGGAAGAAATTAAGAACAGCGAGGAGTTAAACTGGCCAAAGAAAATGAAGGCAGACCCTGACACGAGGAATAGGGAAAAATATTACGAGTTCCATAAAGATCATGGCCATATGACCAAAAATTGCATAGATCTTCAGAATGAGATTGAAACACTCATCCGATGAGGAAAGCTAACAAAGTATGTTGATCGGGGAGGAGAAAGAAGAAACAACGACCGAACTAGAGAGAGGTCTAGATCTCCTCGGCGAGCAGAGGAGAACAAGAAGAGAAATCATGAAGTTGATCCAGAAGATGACCCCGATCTTCCCAAGAAATCAAGGCAGCCAGACGAGAGGTATTTTCAATACGCTTTGGGTCATTTGATTGTAATGTTATTACAGGAGGAGATGCAGGAGGAGGAGACCTTACTACAGAAAGAAAAGCTTACCTCAGTGAGGCCCAAGCTTGCTCGTACATTCAGCGAATAAATCTAGCTGAGGAAGATCGCCCGAGAAAGGTGAACAAGGAGAAATTGGTTATCGGTTTTTCAAAAAATGACCTTGCGGGTGTTTTATATCCTCATGATGACCCGCTGGTGATCAAAATGAGAATGAAGGAGGTCATGATTTCAAGAGTGCTGGTCGACAATGGTAGATCGGCAGACATCATGTTCTACTCGTGTTTTGATAGTTTAAATCTAAAGCTATCTCAACTGGAGCCTTACCACAGACCCCTCATCGGTTTTGCTGGCGAGAAAGTATTTCCACTTGGGACGATCAAGTTGGATATATTCATTGGTACGTGGCCTGCTTGTCGGACAGAAAGAATACGTTTCTTCGTAATGGATAAGAATGTCCAATCATCGTACAATATCATCATGGGAAGAGTAGGATTGAAGAAGTTCGAGTCTGTACCATCTATAGTGCATCAGTGCCTAAAATTTCCAATAAACTTTGGAGTAGGAGTTGTGAAAGGTGATCAGAAAGTAGCTCGGGAATGCTATTATTCATCCACCGAGCAAGAAGAACTGGAAGAATCAAAGAAAAAGACCACTACTTATCAAGTGGATGAACGTGCAGAAATTGAAACATTGGATCCTCGAGATGAGTCGCAACTCGTGAAGGGTCAAGTGGTGGAAGCTACTGAAAACATCATTCTGGACGACGAGCACCCTGAGCGAACTACTCAAATAGGTTCATCGTTGGAAGCCTCGTTAAAACAGGAATTGATAACTTTCGTTAGAAGCAGAAGACAAACTTTTGCGTGGAGTCATGAAGATATGCCTGGAATAAACCCAAACTTCTTATGTCACGAGCTCAATGTGAATAAGGAGATCAAACCTGTGAAGCGGAGAAGAAGAGTATTCAGTCCCGAGAAGAATCAAGCTATACAGGAGGAAGTCGAGAAGCTCCAGAAAGCTTGTTTCATTGAAGATGTTAAATATCCAGATTGGTTAGCTAATGTGGTGATGGCAAAGAAGAAAAACAACAAGTGGAGGATGTGTGTAGACTTCACCGGCCTCAACAAAGCATGCCCAAAGGATCATTTTCCACTGCCTCGAATTGATCAACTGGTGGATGCTACCTCGGGACACGAGTTGCTGAGCTTCATGGATGCTTATTCTGGCTACAATCAAATTAAAATGAAACCTGAAGACAGGGAGAGTACTTCTTTCATTACCCCTAGGGGAACTTATTGTTATAATGTTATGCCTTTTGGTTTGAAAAATGCAGGCGCGACATATCAGAGGCTGATGAAAAAATTCTTTGCTGAACAAATCAGTGACAATATGGAAGTCTATGTTGACGATATGCTGACGAAAAGCAAGAAAGCTGCCGATCATCTAGTTGACTTAAGTCAGGCTTTTGATCAACTAGATAAATATCAAATGAAGCTGAACCCGACGAAGTGCATATTTGGAGTACGAGAAGGCATGTTCCTCGGGTGCATTGTCAATCAACGAGGCATTGAAGCAAATCCTGAAAAGATCAAAGCTCTATTAGGGCTGCGATCTCCAACGACGAAGAAGGAAGTACAGAGTCTCACAGGATGAGTAGCGGCACTCAACAGATTTATGTCACGAGCAACTGATAGATGTTTCCCATTCTTCAAGACACTCAGAACTACTTTTGAGTGGAATGATGAATGCGAGAAGGCTTTTCAAGACTTGAAGAGATACTTGGGAGCACCTCCACTGTTGTCCAGGCCAGTGATAGGAGAAAAATTATACTTATATCTTGCAGTGTCCGAGAATGCAGTCAGCTCGGCGTTGATCAGAGTGGAGAATGGAGTGCAAAAACCAATTTACTACACAAGTAAGGCCTTCCGAGGAGCAGAAATCAGATATCTAAGGCTGGAAAAATTGGCACTAGCGCTGATTGAGGCGAGTAGGAGAATGAGGACATACTTCCAGGCTCATACTATAGTAGTATATACTTATATGCCATTGAGGCAAGTCCTGCATAAGCCAGAAAAATAAGGAAGATTAATGTACTGGGCAATAGAGCTCGGTGAATATGATATAGTCTATGAACCCAGATCATCGCTTAAAGGACTGGCTGTAGTAGATTTTATAGCGGAGTTCACCTATCCTGATAGCTCCGAGGAATAAAAGTTACTCGATGATCAACCTGTGGATGTTACAGGATCAACAAACACAGGCTCAGACCAATTCCGGTTGGTAAAAGGGCGTGTGGATGTTACAGGATGTGACGCAGAGATAATTGTGAGGACTCCGGACGAGAAACAAGAGTTGCTCGCTGATCAACCTGTGGATGTTACAGGATCAACAAACACTAGCTCAGACCAACTCCGATTGGTAAAAGGGCAAGTGGATGTTACAAGATCATTGACTTCGGGCTCAGACCAACTCCGGTTGGTAAAAGGGCAAGAAGAAATGATCGACGAAGAGCAAGAAAAATCCGAGGAGGAAATGAAGCAACAAATATTTCACCGAGGAACTCTGACTGATCATAAATTCGAAGATGAGTTACCTATATGGAGGCTATATGTAGATGGCTCATCTTGCACTGCAGGATGTGGCGCGGGGATTGTTTTGAGCACTCCGGATGAGGTCGAAATGGAATACGCCTTGCATTTCCAATTCAAAGCTTCCAACAATGAGGCTGAGTATGAGGCCATGGTTGGAGGACTTAGTTTGGCAAAAATTATGGAGGCGCAACAGGTCCTTATTTTCAGTGATTCTCAATTGATCATAAACCAAATGATGGGAGTATATACAGTTAGAGGAGAATTAATGATCATATATCATGCAAAGGCAAAGGAGATGGTGTCAGAATTTGCCACTATTCAGCTGGTCAGAATACCAACAATGGAGAATGCGAGAGCAGACGCCCTAGCTCGACTAGTATCAGCTACTCGCACCGAGCTACGACGAACAATCCCAATTGAAGTGTTAGCTGGTCGGAGCATAGATGAAGATCTGACGATGAACTTTATCACCCTTGATTTAGGACCATCTTGGATGGATTCCATCAGGGCGTATATCGAGGATGGAGAATTGCCAATTGACAAGCTCGTTGCCCAAAAATTGAAGTTTAAAGCTGCTCGGTACGTATTAACTAATGGTGTTTTATATAGACGATGAATTATGGCAGGTTTGCAGAGATGTGTACACCCTTCCGAGGTGAAAGAATTAATTGAAGAGATCCACGAAGGATCTTATGGAGCACATGTAACAGGTCAAACGCTTTTACAAAGAGTGATGACGCAAGGATACTACTGGCCGACGATGAGGGCTGATTGCATAGCCTATGCCAAGAAGTGTGACAAATGCCAGCGCTTTTCCTCCATCCGAAGAACTCCACAAGCATTGTTGACACCCATAACTTCCCCTTGGACATTTTTTATGTGGGGAATAGACTTGGTTGGGCCACTACCAACGACTCGAGGAAGGATCAAGTACCTCGTCGTCGCAGTGGATTATTTTACTAAATGGGTAGAAGCTGAGCCACTCATTGATATGGCGTGCGAGAAGGTGTATCAATTTGTTTGGAAAAACATCATTTATCGATATGGTCTACCTCATGCCTTCATCACAGACCATGGAACACAATTTGATAACGAGGAGTTTGCTGCCTATTGTCATCAATCAAATATTTTGAAGGTCCACTCAGCACCAGACCATCCTCAAAGCAATGGACAAACTGAGGTGACAAACAGAACGCTGCTAAATGGCTTGAAGAAAAGATTGGATGATGCAAAAGCAAACTGGATCAATGAGTTACAATCAGTACTTTGGGCTTACCAAACTACTCCCCGAGTAGCAACTGGAGAATCACCATACATGCTGGCGTTTGGAAGTGAAGCCGTTATACCTGCCGAGTTGGGCCTTCCAACACACAGGTTACTGAATTTCAATTTCCCTGTCAGTGACTTAATGAGAAGACTGGATTTAGACATGCTCGAGGAAGTTAGAGAAGAAGCAGCCATTAGAAATGCTGCTTACCAGCAGCGAACAACTTTATTCTACAACAAAAGGGTGAAGAAGTGTGACTTGAAAGAAGGAGACTATGTGCTGAAGAAAGTAATTCAAAAACACAATAAGCTGGAAGCAAACTGACATGGACCATACCGAGTTACAGAAGTTGTTCGACCAGGAACTTATCGAATAGCAACTCTAGAGGGGGAGGAATTCAAGAATGCATGGAACGCAGAGCACCTACGCAAGTATTATCAGTGATGTATATGTAACATAGTTCCATCAGTATGAATAAAATGAATATATTCTGCTAAAGTCTCTCCTTTTATTGAGAATTTTTTGGGGAATACTAGTGCTACACACTAGTCAGCAAAACTCGGCGAAGCTCAGACTGCTCAGCAGCAAAATATTCCTAAAAATGCCAACTTCGGTTGGTTAAGAAACAAAATATTCTTAAAAATGCCAACTTCGGTTGGTTAGGAAACAAAATATTCCTAAAAATGACAACCTCGGTTGGTTAGGAAACAAAATATTCCTAAAAATGCCAACTTCGGTTGGTTAGGAAACAAAATAATCCTAAAAATGCCAACCTGTTTGGCTAGGAAACGAAATATTCCTAAAAATGCCCACCTGTTTGGTTAGGAAACGAAATATTCCTAAAAATGCCAACCTGTTTGGCTAGGAAACGAAATATTCCTAAAAATGCCAACCTGTTTGGATAGGAAACGAAATATTCCTAAAATGGCAACCTGTTTGGCTAGGAAACAAAATATTCTCGCAAATGCCAACTTATGTTGGTCAGGAGGTAATATTATTCCAGAAAGTGAAAAAGTTACTAACTATGGTTGGTCGGGGATAAAAACCCACCAACTGTAGTTGGTCGACAAAGAAAATTTACCGACCTTGGTTGGTCGGAAACATTTAAGAGAAATGTCTACTAACTATGGCTGGTCGGAGATAAAAACCCACCATCTGTAGTTAATCGACAAGCAAAATTTACCGATCTTGGTTGGTCGGAAACATTTTATGGGTAAAATTATTTCAAAAAGACTAACTATAGCTGATCGGGGATAAAAACTCACTAACTGTAGTTGGTCGACATGGAGAAGTCTAACAACCTTAGTTGGTTGGAAACATTTTAAACAACATTTTTATGCTCATTACTTTATTATTAAGTGATCGAGCAACAATATTGATACTTATAACTTTTTAATTGTTACTGAGTTGGTCGACGAACAACACAATATTGTTATCTTTTGAACAGATATGCATAAATATAAAGTGTTTGATAATTACAAGACAGTAGCAATCAAGATTTGCAAACAAAAATGAAAGTCTTTCATTGAATTCAAAATAAATTACATTGATAATGAAATTACAGTTACATTGACATGTATACTAACTATTACATCAAAAAATTCCTATTCTACTGGTCTCTTCCCCTCTGCTTTTGACACAGGTTCCTCGCCAGCAGGTGGATCATTTAAAGACAGAGGAGAATTGATGAAGTTGAGATCCTTCAAAATCCTGACATTCATCACGGATGGCCGATCTAAGAGATGCTCGGGACGAGATACCTCGATTTGAGAATGTAAATTGTAGTCACCGAGATACTTTGAAATTAAGCTCCGAGGAATGGCCCGAGCAGAGATCCAATCCATGTCAAAATTATATGGTGGCACAGGCAAGTCGAGCAACCCGGGATCATGGTAGTCCCACAAATAATGACCTTGTTCGAGCTTCAGCACACCTAGGGCATTCAGCCAGCCTTGCTTGTAACCCTCATTGTTGGCATTCTGGATACGATCGTCCAAGTAGAATAGTGCTTCGTTGTATCCAGCCATCCAGAACTCCGTGGGATGTTTGTGGAATTGATATGTTAGCCTTTCTAGCTGCTCATGGAGATTCTTGATAAAAAGCTCCTTATTCTCCAAGACTGACTTCTGCGCAGAGAGCTGTTTTTCCAGGTCCCTAATCTTCTTTGACATATCAGACAATGCCTAATTCTTCGCCATTAATTGGAAAGCCTGGTTCTCTAAGGCAGACTGAGTCCTCTGTTCCTCGACAAGAACCTGAGCTGCTCTTGCTCATCCCCGAGGAGCTCTTGCTCGACCACGAGAAGATGAAGAGGTGCCAGAGCTCTTCAAAGTCTCCAACTCTTCCCTCAACTTGGCGTTCTCAACCTCTAAGAACGAAAATCCCTCATCGGTCACTGGGATCAAGGCACTAGAAGTGGAAGCTGCAGACTTCAATTGTGACAGCTCCTTCTGCAGGTTTTTATTTTCCTTCTCCAGCAACTCAGCAATTTGTCTGCATTCTTCGACCTCACCTCTCAAGGTTCTCTCCCTTACATCGTACCCAACAAAGAGCTTCTCGTAGCCCTTGTCGGCAATGATCTGCTGGTACTTACTATCGTACCCCTCATGCAACAAAGGAGTGGATTCTTTGTATTGAAGCTGAAGGTCTTCGAGGGTGCCTTAAAGATCCTCAATCATTTCATAATAGGCAACGTTATTGGCTACAACCCTATCAAGCAGACACTTCAGATATTGATATGCTTCCACTGCCTGTTCTGAAGCTTCCTGACCAAGTATGTCGACAACTTGTGCAGCACTCAGGTCTGTGTGACCAGCCTTAAAGTACTCATTACATTATCGCAACAACTTTGTATCATGGGCAGATAGCAGCTCCATCCTGGCCAGAAACTAACAGAGAAAGAAGAGCAATCATCAATAAGAAGAATAAGCAGAGTATGAATGAAAGATAGACAACAATATGCAAAAAAGTTCAAGTTTTATTAGATCATAGTTTAGAGTTACATCTTCTGGGTTACATTTGATAAAGAGAAACAAAATAAAGAGAAACCCGAATAACACTACACCTTTTCCTTATCTCCCAAAACCTTCTCGGGAGGTTGGGATGAAGAGGTAGGTTTCTCGGGGAGAATAGGCAGTTGCTCGGAGGAAGAAACGATTTGTTGATTTTCCTCGGCAGCAGGCTGGATGACTAGGGCATGATCTCCCATCACCATCGAAGACTCTTCAGAGGTAGCTTCGTCCTCTTCTAACTCTTTTGGAGTTAGAGGGGGACCAGGGATATGTCTCTGGAAGAGCTCGGAAGACTCGTCGACCTTCATCTCCTGAAGGGAAGCAACCCATCCATCCCTAAAATATTTGAGACCGCCATAGTCCACTTACGACACCATGGAGGCCAACCCCTTGTTCCACCCCTTGTCCCAGCCAGAGCTGAAGGACTTCTTCACATCCATCTTCCTCTTGGTCTTCTCCAAGGCAAGCTTTTCGGACAGCAAGTCATCAGCAGCTTTCAGTTTTTGCTCAGCTTCCTCCTTCTGTCGACCTACTTCCCGAAGTTGAGCCAACTCCTCCTCGGCAGCCTTGAGTTTATCTTCAAACTCTCCTGCAGTTTTAAGCTTCTCTTCAAGCTCCTTATTTTCCTTCTCCGAGGCATTTATTCTCTTCTCCAACTCCTTGGAGGCATCAACAGCCCGAGATTTTTCTTGCTCGGAGGAGGCAAGCTTCTTCTCCCAGACAGCTTTGTCATCTGCATATTTCTGGAGAGAATCTGCCAGAGACTTGGTAGCTTCTTCCAGAGCTCCCTCCACACTGGACGAGGAGCAAGAATCCTTAATCTCTTCATCCTTCTTCAGGATTATATTGAAGCAGCTCATCAACTGTGAACAGGAAAAGAAAGCAAGTTAGAAACAGAAATGACAAAGGAAATATGAAAAATTCAAAGTAAAGAGACTTACAGAAGCAAGGTGACGAGCATTTAGTGAGGTGACCATGTCCCGAGTAAGGTTTTCTTCAGTACCTTGGACCTCGGGAATGATCGAGGACTTCAGCGAGCTCATGACAGAGCTCGGGGGAACAAAAGTTGGAACCCCAGTTCCAGTATCTGGGGGCTGAGTAATGGTATCAACCAAATTGACCGAGGAGCTCTTCTTCAACCTCCTCGGGGGAACAGATACAGATTCAACAAAGGAATAACCCTTGGTCGGTGATATCACAATCACCTCTCCAGGAGCAGCAGACCTACTCGGAGCCACTGCGGGCTTCTCGACAACTTTAACAGGAGCAGTTGGAGGAGCTGCATCAGTCTTCTTTGTCCCCTCCCTTGGGACATCAATCCTACTCCTTTTTACCTCCCCAGAACCGGAGGCAGTTTTCTCAAACAGGGTAGGAGGTCTTCTCTTCTTCATCCTTTCACTTAAAGGAATATGGGATTCAGGCGATGAGCTTGTAGAAGCTGGTACTGGCTCTGATTCACTTATCACTGGACGAGCAGTGAAAGAAGTGGTGTAGCTCTTGTACTGTAAAAGATACGAAGGTGATCTAATGTGCTCGTCGGCAACACTTTGATGCAGACTCGAGATAAGTTTCAAATGCCTTATATTGACATCTGCATCTTTTGGGCACTTTCTCTTGCTCTCAACTGCAAATAAATAAACATTGTTATCAGTAGCACATTTTATCAAACACAAAAGAAACATGATTTTAAAATAAATAAAATAAAATAAAAATAACCTATCCCATTGCCATAAGGAGGGCATCTGGGACCCTGGTAAACCGCATCTCCAGCTAATGGAGGGTGTTGCCAATTTTTTATGACAACCCCGTGTTCAAAATAATCCCTATTGGCATCAGGGAGATTGACTACTAAGGCTCTATTTAAAAATCTAGTTTTTAAATAAAAAATATTATCATTAACTGCCCATCTATATCAGTACATGATTTCTGGAATTCCTATTCGAGTTCCATAAATTTGATTTAACCTATACACCCCGTTAACTATTCTCCATGTGTTGGGGGCTATTCGTGTAGGAACAACGTCAAAGTACTGACAGAATTCCAGACACAAGGAATTTGGTGGAAAAGAAAATCCACACTCAGCAAAAAAAAGACTGAGAAACCAATGTCCCTCAGCCAAATGGAAGTAATTAGAAGGCTCAGAAAGCTCTTCCAAAATAACCCATGAAGGAATGGAGAAATCAGAACGAAACTTCTCAAGAGAACCAACAGGGTAAACCATGGTGAATAAAGAAATGAAGAAGAAGAAGGAAGAAGATCTTATAGGAAAAAAATGGATCTGCTGACAACGAACGACGAAAAAGATGAACGCACAAGAGAGTAGGAAGAGACGACGTAAAACTCGAAGATAAAAATTTGAAAGGTAGAAGACGATGGGAGCGTCTGTGAAGTTTAAATACCTTGCCTTGGGAAATGGTGAAGTAATGATTACAAAAAAGGATGATTACGTTACCGGCGGCTAAAAAGATGAAAAGTGGTGCGGGAATCAGAGCGGGCAATAGCGCCTAAAAAGACGAAAAGTGACGTGGGAATCGAAGCACACAGAAAAGTCCAAAAAAACATGATTCAACGAATTGGGAGGGAGAAATAAATACAAGGGAAACGCTCCTAAAAATCAGGAAGACTATTTAAAGCTACCATATTCCGAGAAAGAATGTTCCATACTCCTCAAATTTCGAACTATGAAACATTGGGGGCTTCTGTTGATACCAAATTTAATCTGCTGACATGGACCAATCATATGAAGACACGTGGCTATCTACATGGCAACAACCAACACTTCCGAGGAAGCCACGTGCTCCGAGGAACAAAACTACAACGAGGAAGACTAGTTCCCCGAGGAACTCACACGCTCCGAGGAACGATGCCTCTCCGAGGAACTCTTGAGTACCGAGAAGCTTAGGCGATCCGAGCAACTCAGGCGGTCCGAGCTGCATCTCGAACAAAGCATTAATAGCTGGATAACCAACAGTTCAACTGATTCATTAAATTCTTATCATTCAGACGCACACGCAAAGAGGGCATTAAATGTATTATCCTTTCATATGTATATCATTTAATGTATTACCCTTTCACATTACAACCTCAGGGCTATAAATACATTGTACAATCCTCATTATAAAGGGACCCCCGGACCGGAATTTCTTGAGATAACTTGTAATCGAGAATTCTCCTACAAACATGAATACCAAAACAGTGGACGTAGGCCATTCTTATAAGGCTGAACCACTTTAAAAACTCTTTGTCTTATTTATTTATCTGTGATTGAATAATTAGAGAGATCTAATTTTTTACATCAACACTTATGCTTCTAGATAATTGCGTACACATGAATGTAATTTTCCTACACATGATTTAGAACTTACTGCTATTGTGTTTGCTTTGAAATTATGGCGTCATTATTTATATGGGGAAGTATGTGAAATTATTACTAACCATTAGAGTCTAAAGTATTTATTTACTCAGAAAGAATTGAATTTGAGGCAGAGCGATGGATGGAGTTAATTAAAGATTATGATTATACAATTCACTGCCATCTGGGGAAGGCGAATGTAGTTGCTGATGCTTTGAGTAGAAAGGCTTTGGGCAGATTATCTCGCATTCAGTGTGCTAAAGTTTCTCATATTACAGAGTTGAGATTGATGGGAGTGGAATTGCAACTAGCATATGGGGACAGATTGTTTGCTCATGTAAGCGTGAGGCCTTTATTAGTTACTCATATTTGTGATTTGTAAAGGCATGATCCTTTTCTTGAGAAGAAACAGCAAGATGTCCGAGATGGTAAGTCTGATGATTTTTAAATTGTTAACGATGGAAATTTATTGTATAATAAGCGATTATGTGTGCCTAATGTGGATAGTATGAAACCACAAATTTTAGACGAGGCTCATAATTCCATTTATGTTATGTATCCTGGTGGTACTAAAATGTATATGGATTTGAAGGAGCATTATTGGTGGAATAATATGAAGAGGGAAATAGCTGATTTTGTTGCTAGGTGCTTTGTATGTCAGCAAGTGAAAGTAGAGCCTCAGAAACCTGCAGGTTTTCTTCAACCATTACCAATACCGAAATGGAAATGGGATTATGTAACGATGGATTTTGTAGTTGGGCTTCCTCGATCTCAGAAGGGGTCAAATTTGATTTGGGTAATGGTAGATAGATTGGCCAAGTCCGCTCATTTTCTAGCAGTCAAGACTACGTAAACAATTAACAGGTATGCTAGATTGTATGTTAATGGAATCATTCGATTACGTGGAACACCTGTTTCTATTGTTTCAGATAGGGACCCTACTTTTACATCCAGATTTTGGGATAGTTTGCAGTATGTTATGGGTACTAACTTAAAGTTTAGTATAACTTTTCATCCCCAGACAGATGGGCAGTCTGAAAGGGCAATACAGATTTTGGAAGATATGCTTAGAGCTTGTGTGCTTGATTTCAAAGGTAATTGCGATGAATATTTGCCTTTGATAGAATTCACATATAATAATAGTTTTCAATCTACTATTGGTATGGCTCCATACAAAGCATTGTACGGTAGACGATGTCGTACACCAGTATGTTGGGGTGAAGTTGGTGAAAGGAAGATAGAGGGTCTAGAATTGATTGAAGTCACCACTAAAAAAGTGAAGATTATTCAAGATAAAATGAGAACGGCTCAAAGTAGACAAAAAAGTTATGCGGATAAACGGCGAAAAGATTTGGAATTCCAGAAAGGGGATTATGTGCTTCTTCAAATATCGCCATGAAAGGAGTTATGAGATTTGGAAAGAAATGGAAATTGAGTCCACGCTACATTGAACCTTATAAAATCCTCGAAAAAGTCAGGATGGTTGCCTATAAGTTAGCATTACCACCGGAGTTAGCCCGATCGCATGATGTTTTCAATGTTTTTATATTGAGAAAGTATGTAGCGGACCCTTCACATGTATTGGTGGAACAACCTATTGAGTTGAAGGAAGACTTGAGCTATGTGGAAGAACCACTTGCTATCGTGGATAAGAAGGAACAAATATTGAGATCCAAAGTGATCCCACTTGTGAAATTTGTGTGGAGAAGGCATTCCATGGAAGAGTCTACATGGGAGATCTAGGATATCATGAAGATGCGTTATCCATATTTTTTTGATTCAGACAACAAAAGTAAGTCAATTTCGGGGACAAAATTTCCGAACGGAGGAGAATTGTGACAACCAGAATATAATTATGATAAATTATGTTGAAATCATGATTAGCTTATGTGATATGGATAATATGTTATTAATATATATATTATCAAGTTATTATGTTTAGTCTAATCCTACCTTCATAAATCATGAAATATTGAATTAGTCGCAAACACAAATTTGTGAAGTCTTTGATAGGAATGTTCCAGCTCGGGACTCATTTTGGCAACTGTAATATAATAATTAACTGGAGGTGAAAACTATATAATTGTATATATATGAGTTAAGTTTGTAACACAACAAACGGTGTGTAAAACAGAGGTCCGAGCAAGAAGTTATGCTGAAATTACGAAACAGGGACAAATTTATCCATTCGTTAAATGATATTTCGTCTTATTAGGCTAATAAATGGTGAATTTTGATTGGTTAGAGAAGGAAGTGGGTTAGGCCGACTTTAAAGGCTGGAGATAAGCTTCTTATTCATCATTTTTTAGCCATTAAAGAGTTTGTTTTGAAAGGAAGAGAATTAGAAGTTTATGAAGAAAAATTGATGAGAAAAATTGGAGAAAAAATATGAGAAATTACGAAAAAGTCCTGGAGGTAATTCTATATGTAAATCTTGTTATTTTTCTTGTGTTACTGGATTAAATTAGTATAAATCATATATTTTTTATAGAACTTTCATGCCTTTGTTTATATGTATGAATAGATGCAAGTTTACGCAAAGATTGAACGTGTAAACCCTTACAATTGCTTTGTTTAGAAACCTTGTTTATTAAAACTTCCATATCTTTTCGTATGCTTATTGGAATTAATTTATTACAATTGGATATTAAAATAGACTCATACATGTATAGCATATCAAAAAAACATGTAAAAATAGGAATAAATTAATCTTGGGTGATGGTTTGAAGTTCGGGTATGAAATTTGCGCCAAAAGATTAAATATGCATACCATATGTTTGATGTTTTCCTTGACATATCAAATGAACCTTAAAAATTATGAAACTTTAATTTTATATTTTTCAATATGTTTATAGATTTTGGGTTAAATATCATAGAAAGATTTGAAGTAGAAAAATTATGAAAATTACTTGAAGTTGAATGAACGATAAAAGAGCCTATAGGGCAGATTTTCTATGTAGTAAAGAAATGGGCCTATCTTGCTCTAAGAAACTTGAAATGATGTGCCGTCTTTTGAATTGGAATACTAACATGATAAGGATTGAATTATGAAGAATAAATGAATATATGTTTGGTCTATGATTTGGATATGACAAATATATTAACATGAATTTGGATGGAACTTCATTTATGATGAATGATTTGAATAGAATCATAAGATGCTTATGAATTGAGTTATTTTCAAGTTATTCTTTGAATTGTTAATATTCTTATGATGATACTAATATTGTAAGAATGATAGGAAGAGAAGAATACTCGACTGAACAAATACCGGATAAAGGCAAGGGAAAAGACTGATTAAATCTCCAAGGTGAGTGTACTCATGATTTGATTCATATATAAATATGAATATAGCTCTAAGAGCGGATTTTTTTGAATACTTTGGTATTCAGGATTTTTCATTACCAATGGGCAGAATTGTTTGGGTCTTATGATCCAGGATTTGTTTGAATACTTCGGTATTCAATATTTATTTGTATATTAAAATATCTAGTATTTGTTTGGGTCTTATGATCCAGTATTGGTTTGAATACTCCGGTATTCAGAATTTGTTTGGATATTAAAATATACAGGATTTGTTTGGATATTAAATACTTCGCTATTCAGGATTTGTTTGGATATTAAAATATCCAGGATTTTTTTGGGTCTTATGATCCAGGATTGGCTTGAATACTTTGGTATTCAGGATTTATTTGGATATTAAAATATCCAGGATTTGTTTGGGTCTTATGATCTAGGATTGGAATTGGACAAAGATCCAATGATTTGATTTGTCTTCTGATAAGAATATTTTGGAACTTATGTTCCAGGAATTGTTATTGCCAACGGGAAGAATTGTTTAGATTATATGTTCACGGATTTGATATAAAATTATCATTTTATTACAGGGAAGGATTGTTTGGATTTTATATATGGAGATTTGATATAGAACTATTAATTCATTACATGGCAGGATTGGTTGGATTAACTATCCATAGATTTGATATACAACTATTAATTCATTACATGGAGGATCGGTTGGATTTAATATCCGCAAATTTGATATAAAACTATTAATTCATTGAATGGCAGGATTAGCTGGATTTAATATCCACAGATTTAATATAGAACTGTTATTTAATTTCAGCGAAGGAGTACCTCGCTAAGCTTAATGCTTACGGTTTATAATTTAGCAATTTCAGGTTTGTACATTGCCAGCTAGGATACCATATGACCGGTAACTTTGAAAGTTACACCGCTAGAAAAAGATGGGGTTTAAATATGGGGATTTTATCATTGTCACACTGGAGAATTAATATACTCACACATTATATATATTGAGTTAACATGGATTGAGTTTATGGTTGTAATGTTTAATCATAGTTAATCATAGTAATGTATGCCCGCTTAATTATAACTTTGATATCGATTTCGTTATGGTACAAGAATAATATGTTGTTCATTATGCACATTATGCAGTAAAATATTGATAAATGAAATATATTTTCAATAGGCTCAAGATTATGATATAATTATTCCAATAATAAATGATTAGTATGGATACTGGGTTTGGGGTGTGACAGTCAAAGCTTGGACTATCAAGGAACTCTTGGCTGACGGTGAACATCCTCGATCAGCGGCTTTTCTTCTGGCGTATAAGAACATTGCGTCTAGTTTTATCGCGTGACATGTAGACAGCATCCCCGAGCTAGATATCACTAAAGAAGTTACTACAAATCCTATTCAATTGGACGAGGAAGAGATCAGCTTTGGTGAGGATAACGAAGGTGATAACGGGGGAGGTGCTGAAGGTGGTTCCAGTGAGGCGAGATCTAGTGGTGAAGGATCTTCCATCTCAGAAGAGGTTTCATAAGCTCGAGAGTCTTCCAGTGAGTCGAGCGTTTCTAGCGAGGAAGATATGGCTCCTCCCAAGAAGAATTTGATTCGGGAAGATGATGATGATGATGTGCTTATTTCTAGGTGGTTGAAGAAGCAAAAGTCTAGCAGTGGGGAAGTTGCGACTGGTTCTCAACCTGCTGCCAACGAGCAGGAAAAGAAGAGGAGGGAGGAAGAGTAGTTAAGAGAGAGAGAGAGAGAGAGAGAGAGAGAGAAGTAAGAAGAGAAGAATAAGGTGTAAAAGAGAAAGAATGTGAAGGACAGAAGGAGATTTGAGAGGGAGAAGAAGGAGAGTGGAGATGAGAATGAAGGTAGGGCAAGATTTAGTGTCTGTGTCCATGTTGCCCAAGGGGGCCTCTGTTGCCATCTCTCCTCAATTGGCTCATGCGTTGCTCGATAGAGAAATTTTGCCTGCTGATCGATAGAAGGCAATAGGGACCGACCAGTTAGCTCTGTAGGCGAGTCAGAGGCTAGCCTTAATAAGTCTGCTTATATTTTTCTATGCTTATAATATTTTGTTCAATAATTTCTCTTTTCTTACAGTTCGTGATCGAATTCGTCGTCCTCTACCGTACTCGCGATGAACTGGTGAATAGGAATGTTGATTTGGAGAAGTAAAACGTCGAGCTGAAGGGGAAGAGTGTTGAGATGGAGGCCAGTTTGAGGACTGCCAATGATACTCAGCGGTCTTCCGATATCGCCCTCATTGAATCCAAACGGGTGAAGGAGGCGGCGGTCAAAGAGCTCAATGAGTTGTGGGGGTCCTACGACTTGGTTTGCATAAGCAAGTTAGTTGTGGTCGAGTAGAAAATGTGCTGGAAGATAAGGTGAAGAAGGTAGAGAAGATCTCGTCAATTCCGGTGGGCTATTGCATACGAGGATGCTGAGGTGTAGATAGGCTACATCAGTCAATTGAACTTCAAGAAGAGATGGAACAAGGATTTTTTGGCTGCTGGAGTGGACATTAATTCTCCACTATTTGATGAGCATAATTCAGGCCTGAAGCCTGTTATGGATGATGCACTTGCCCCCGCCATTTATAGTGGAGTCCCTACTTCTCAGACTATTCCTGCTGGTTCTCCTCCTACCCAGGGAACAACAGTTGCTCTATCTAAAGGAGGTGTTGTTGCTGCCGACAAAGGAAAGAAACCAACGACCTCAGAGCCAACTGAGGTTGCTAGCTAGCCTGTTCTGAGGACTTTTTTTGTATTTTTGCTTTGTTTGTATTGTTCTTTCGATCACCGATGTACTTGGACCTCTCTTTTTTAGTGAAATGAGAACACTTTACTTTCTGCATACTGATTCTTCTATTCTTTAGTGCTTTTTTATGTCTTGTAGTTGATTGATGTAGATGAGTATATACCTGCCACTTCTTAACTGAGAAGGATCCTTAGTCCTAATGCAAGCAATCTAGTTTGCTAATCCTTTGTGAGGATTTGCAAGTCTCTTAGGTCGAGGAACAAGGGCTTTAAAGACCAGTCTGAGCTCTTCGTCAAACTGAAGGATAGACTTCAGGAGATGGAAGAGGTCGGTGCTTCTGTTAAAGAAGAAGTGAACACCCTGAGAGCTAGACTTCTAGATGCTTCTGAGATCAATCAAGTTTAAGAAGTACTTTAATAGGAGAATGAAACTCTGAGGAGGGAGGTTTTACCACTCAGAAAGCATGCGCCAAGCATCGTGCCTCAAGTTCTAAGGGGATTTTCCTTATCGGCTGGTCCACAAGCTAGCGCAGATGATGGAGGTGCAGCTAGGGAGTCTGACGAGATTTGAGCAGATGTTCGTCGAGCTTATGTGATAGCTGTTGGGATTTAAAGAGATGTCACACTGCTGAGGCATCTGTTTAATAAAGGACCTTGGCGAGTGTGGACTGATGGCTATGACCAAGGTTGGACAGATTCTTCGACGAGGTTGGCAGAGATCGAAGAGCTATCCTTTATTTGGGGATGGTTGAGTGCTCTCAGGGAGCTGAAGGTCCCCAGGAACTCAGTGCCCTGGTATCGTCATGAGATTTCTCCTTAAACTTTGATGTCTAATACTTTTAGGAGGGACGACCAGTGGGTCCCTATAGATGCCATCCCCAGGCCGTTATTGGAGCCAGATGCGAATGAGGTTGAGGAAGAATTGGCTCCTCATCCGGATGACGGTCGAAGAACGCAAGTGGCTGATTATCTTCCTCAGAGGCCTAATCCTCATTAAGATTTGCTGAATGTAACTCGTTATAAATGTAATGAAGTAATGTAATATTTATGTCTTGGGCGAGTTGCTGACTAAACATATGTTGTCTATTTTTACTTCATTTATTTATCATTTGATTATCTTGGGCTCTTTGTAGCCAACTAGATTTGTAGGGTTATTTCGTTGCGTGAGTATCCTCCCATTCCAGTATGCTTATGAGATACCATTCTGCCCCACTTTACCTTTTAGGTCCTGTCGTCACACTCCCTTAGGCCTAAGTGTGGCAATGGCGAGGACACACCTGGTGTTGGATGTTCTATCCGATTATGTTTTCTGAACCAGACATCGTTTGGTGACCAATTCGACTTGGTCATGCTGCCTAAGGGTCCCCTGTAGGGATTCATATATTACTAGGGGAAATGCTTAAGAGGTTGTTCACGTTTCATAACGAAAACCCGAGGAGGGTAACTCCCTGCTTTTATATACTAAGTAATGTGCCTTTCGCTTGGAAAAGGTGTGCAAGTTATAAAGTTCACAATAAAATTAATGCTTCATAGAATGCCACTGCCAAACAATCTTTTATTAATAAAAAATAATAAAAAATGAGTTGCCAATTTCAATAATGTGATAAAAGATCAATGAAGAAAAACTAAAAATAGAATTTTTTTTTAGGTTGGCTATATTCCAAGCTCGGAGTATCTCTCTGCCCTCCAGCATTTCTAAGTGATAGGCTCCTTGTAGGTCGTCTCTTGTTACCTTGAATGATCCTTCCCAGTTCGGTCCTAGCTTGCCGTCTGATAGTTTTACTGCACTGCCAAGGACTTTTCTTAGGACGTAGTCCCCAACCTAAAATGACTTTAGATTTACCTTCTTGTTATAGTGCTTCGCGAGCTATTGCTGATAGCTCGCTAGTCTCACTAGGGATAGTTCTCTACGTTCGTCAGTTAGGTCAAGTTCAGCGAGTAATACTGCATCATTCTGGCCCTGGTCGACCAGGGTGGGCCTCATGGTTGGTAGGCCAACTTCTAAAGGGATGATCGCTTCCATTCCATACGTTAGCGAGAATGGGGTTTCCCCAGTTGCTCATCGTGGGGTAGTGCAATAAGCCCACAGAATATATAGCAGCTCGCTTACCCATTCGCCCTTGGCTCGCTCTAGTTGTTTCTTCAACCCATTGATCAGTGTTTTGTTCGAAGCTTCGGCTTGATCGTTGCTCTAAGGGTAGGCTACCAAGATAAAATGGTGCCTGATCCCGTAGTCGTTGTAGAAGCTCTGGAAGGGGCCACTCTCTAACTACATTCCGTTATCATTAATGATGGTTATGGGGATTCCAAAGCGGGTAAATATATTTTTCCATATGAATCTCATCATATCTACATCTCTAATGTTTACCAACAGCTCTGCCTCGATCCATTTGGTGAAGTAGTCTGTTGCGACTAACAGATACTTGCGATTGCCAGCAGCGGTAGAAAGAGGGCCTACGATCTCCATTCCCCATTGGGCGAAAGGCCAGGGGCTGGTAAGTGATCTTAGGTCGCTGGTAGGTTGGTGGACCATAGGAGAATGTAGTTGACATTTCTCGCACTTACGAGCATATACCCCAGAATCTCTCTACATGTACGTCTACCAGTAGCTTTCATCCATTGCTCAGAAAGATAGCGATCTGCCTCCAATATGGCTCCCACAGATTCCTTCGTGAAGCTCGCGTAAAACTTGCTCGACGTCCTTTGGGTGGACATATTAAAGGTAAGGGCCGGTGAATGATCTCTTATACAACTTGCCCTCAGGAGATAAGTGAAATCGGATAGCTTTGACTCTTATTTGATGAGCGGCCTTCCTATCATCTAGGAGTGCACCATCCTTCAAATAGTCCCTCAGGGGGGTCCATCCAACTGGGTGCTGATTCAATCTGGAGAATATGTCCCATGGCTGGCAGCTCGTTGCTATGGTTGATGCTCGGTTGGGCGAGGAAGTCGATAGGGATTGTTCTTTTTAAATCGGAGTCGATTTCTGAACTCAGGGATGCTAGTATGTCGGCATGGCTATTCTGTCCTCTGGGAAACTGCTGGACACTGACTTCCTCGAAGTTGGACATTAACTTTTTTGCCAAAGCGAGGTAGGCTTCCATTCTTTCGTCTGTTACGTTGAAGTCCCCACTTATCTGATTGGAGACCAATTGTGAGTAGTCGAACACCTGTAGTTGCTTTGCTCCCAACGCACGTGCCTTCTATTGGCATGCTATCAAAGCCTCATATGCTGCCTCATTGTTGGAGGCTTCAAATCCAAGCCTGATTCCCTGCTCGAGGATTGTACTTCTGGAGTCACTAGCACAATACCTACTTTTGCCACCTTGGAGTTGGAGGCTCCATCAATAAAAAGTCGTCAAACACCTCCTGTTGGATGAACCTCCCCCCGATCCATGGATTGAAGTTGGTTGCAAGGCTGTCTGCCTGTGAACTCCGTGATGAAGTCGATGAGGACCTGCCCCTTGATTGCATTCCTTGGTCAAAACTAGATGTCAAATTGTCCGAGCTCGATTGACCACTTCGATAGTCTGTCGGACAGATCTACTTTTTATAGGACTGTTGTGAGGGGGTATGATGTAAGGACGATGATAGAGTGAGCTTCGAAGTAATACTTCAGTTTCCTCGAGGCTACCACTAGTGCAAAGGTGAGATTTTCAAGTGGTAGGTATCTATGCTCGGCGTCCCATAGGGTCTTGCTCACGTAGTAGACTGGATGCTAGACTCCTATTTTTTTGCATACCAGTGCAGAACTGACGGCGTGGATGGAGACGACAAGGTATAAGTACAGCGAATCATTCTCATGAGGTATTACGAGCAAGGGTGGTGCGCTGAGATAGGATTTGAGCTCTTCCAATGCTTTCGAGCAATCTTGATTCCACTCCACTGTTTTGCTTCTCTTCAATAACTGAAAGAAAGGCTGGCACTTTTTGGAAGACTTCGAGATGAACTAATTCAAGGCAGCGAGCATTCCCGTGTGCTTTTGTACGTCTCGTATTGTGCGGGGAGGTTGTACCTTATTGATTGCATCAATCTGGTCCGGGTTAGCCTCAATGCCTCTCTCACTAACTAAGTACCCGAGAAATTTTCCTAACTGGATACTGAAGGAACATTTGCTCGCGTTGAGTTTCATTCGGTATCTCGTGAGGATTTCTAAGGTCCTTGATAGGTCTGAGAGGTGGTCTTCTTTGTGCCTGCTTTTGACGAGCATATCGTCGATGTAGACTTCCATGGTATCTCTCATTTGGTCTTTAAACATCTTGGTGACCAGCCGATGGTAGGTTGCTCCTGCATTTTTTAGCCCAAAGGGCATAACTTGGTAACAATATAATTCGAAGGTGGTGATGAACGCTGTCTTGGCTTGGTCTGGTGCATACAGAGGAATCTGGTGATACCCCGAGTATGTGTCCAAGAAACTCATTCTCTCATGATCTGATGTGGCGTCCACCACCTGGTCGATATTTAGGAGGGGAAACTATCCTTAGGGCATGCCCTATTAAGGTCAGTGAAGTCGATACAAAATCTCTATTTTCCATTGTTCTTCGGAACCACTACTGGGTTGGACAACCATTTACGAAATTAAACTTGCCGTATGGATCCTGCATCTAGCAGCTTCTCTACTTCCTTCTCTATAGCCTTGGCCTTCTCGGGCGTAGTTCGCCGTGCCTTCTGTACGATAGGCCTAAAAGTAGGGTCGACGTGCAACCGATGACAAACCACACTAGGGTCAATTCCAGACAGCTCATACAATTCCCATGCGAAAACGTCTAGATTGCTCCTCAATAGCATCGTCAATTCTTTCTTCTCTTGATCTATGAGAGAGGTCCCGATCAAGAAACTCTTGTCTTTTCTGTTACCACCAGCTGCGACTTCTTCCAGGTTTTCAATGACCCGCTCAGAGGGGAGGAGCCTAGTCTCCTCCACTCCGGGTCTTCCATACTTTAAGTGCTATTTTGAAGCTATCAAACCCTCATGTTCTTCAACCTTCTCCTTAGCCTTCTCGGCCTTCTTTTTTAGTTTTGGACGAATGACTGCTATGAAGAACCTTCTTGCCATCGCTTGATCTCCACGGATCTCCATCACTCCTCGCTCAGTCACGTACTTGAGTTTCTGATGGTAGGTCGAGGGGACTGCCTTCATTGCATGTAGCCACCCTCTGTCGAGAATAGCTTGGTATGGTGAGTCAATGTCGACTACCAGAAACTCAATCATCTTGGAGACACTTCCTTCCCTCACTGGCAACACGATCTTTCCCAATGGGATAGTTACTTTCCCAGTAAAGCCAACTAGAGGGACAGTGGCTTCCTTCAAGTCGACAACACTTAATTTCAATTTCCTGAACAGGTTGAGATACATTACCTCGGATGAGCTTACCTGGTCGATGAGCAACTTATCGACGTCATAGTTGGCTATCCTGAGGGTAATGATCAAGGCGTCATGATGTGGGGTTCTTACCCCCACCAGATATTAATCTGTGAACACAATGTGTTTGCTATAGTCGACATCATCTGCTCGCTGACGCTTTTCTAACCGTGTCTTCGCTGGATCGACCTGAAAAGCTTGCATTATTGCTATAAGATTTTTCACTTCCATCCGGGCTGAATTCCCTTGAATTTTCTTTATATCAGATGCCCCATAAATCACTGGAAATTTATGTCCAGCATCGTCCTCGAGCATGTTATCGGGCCTTGTGTCTCTGTTGGCAGCAACTTTCTCTGCCTTCTTCTCCACAAACTCGTTCAGGTGCCCGATCTGGGCCAACTCTTCAAGGTGAGACTTAAGAGCCTTGCAGTGCTCAGTCTCATGTCCTCCCTCCTTGTGAAAAATGCATCTCAGCGTGTTATTTCTCTTTGAGGAATCTCCTCCTATCTTTCTGGGCTACTTAACAAATGGCTCGTCTTTGATCTTCGCTAGGATCTTGTAGATTGGTTCTTTGAAGACAGTGTTTACTGCATGAAATGCTTTCGAAACATCGTTCTTGGAGCCACCCTTGCCCCTATTCTTGCCTCATTTCTTCTGGTTTTCAGCCTTATCGTTGCCCTTGGCAGCGGTCTTAGATATACCATTCTCCCCTACACTGAGGCGGGTCACATCCTCAATATTTGGCATACTTCTTGATGCGTGCCATCAAGTCATCGATGGTTGTGGCCTCCTTCTTAGTCAGGGATTGGTGTAAGAGGTAGGAGCTGGGTAGGTCGGTCTTGAAAGAGTCCATTGTTACCTGCTCCGAGCAGTCTTCAACCTCGTTAGTCCTGGAGGCTCTCCTAAGTCATCTTCTTCATTGTTATCAAGGTATCCATCCTCTTTGGGTGGGAGCTGCTGGTAATGAAGCGAGCCATAAAGAGTTATGACAGGGACTCAAAGCTCTTGATAGATCTGTGAGGGAGTATTTCGAACCACTTTTGGGCCACATCGTGCAAGCTCGAGGGAAAGATCCGACACATTAGTGCGTCCCTATGGTTATAGAGGGTCATGGCCTGTCTGTACTGCCTAACGTGATCGATAGGGTCAGTCTTTCCATCATAGATCTTGAATCTCGAAATTACAAATTTCTTGGGGGCTTCTTCTTTTTCTATCTCCCTTGAGAAAAGGGGATTTTATTTGGGTCTTGAGAGCTCGCCGAGCTAGCTCTCTAGTCGATCTGGCACCCCGATGTGCTGGTCCATTTCTCTCCGGACCAAATTTTGTATATCCTCATCACCTCGAGGTGGGATCCTGCGACGGCGAGCTGGTCACTGTTGCTCGAGCAAGTCATCAACCAACTCGTGCTCCTCAATTCTTTGGGATCCACGTCTAGGGCTCGTTACTCGGTTGTGAGACTTGCTCGCCTGAGGACTAGGAGTGTGGTATTGACGTTGCCTGGTGCTACGATGGAGTTCTTTTTTCATCCTTTCCAATCTCCTTTTGAGGCGAGCATTCTCGTCCTCTTGCTTGCGAGCGACTTCTCCTTGCTCTTGGAGCCTAGACTCATAGGCATCGATCAACCTAAAGATTTGTGTGGACCTCGCTGGTCCTGGCTTTCTTCTGAGGCTTACCGCTCTGGGCGAGCCCTTTGATCTGAACGTCGAACTTCAGATCTGATCCTGCGAGGGGTAAGCTGTTCTTGGATATCCCCTGCTTAAGGGACATTGATATTGTGACCAGACATTCCAAATTCTTTGTTGGTGAGGGCTTTCTTAAAGGAAGACAAACGTTCCCACAGACGGCGCTAATTGTGGTGACAATTAAGTTCAACACAAATTAACAAGAAAAGACAATCACCAAAGCAAATAAAGAATATAAAGAACGCCAATCACACGACACAATATTTACGTGGTTCAGCAAGAATGCCTACGTCCACGGTGGCGCTCTCAATATTATTTCTCTATACTCCGGAGAGTGTTTTACAGAAAATACAATGCGTGCCTTTTTCTCAGGCTTAGGGTTTGTTATATACATATTTTTTTCTCGGGGAGTGGGGATGTTGAACTCCCCCACGTCAATCCATAACCCCTAGAATATCTGCATGCGAGATTTTAGAGACTTGACTGAGTCATAACTGAATTGATTGGGATGCGAGGCTCCCAGACTTTGGGCCGTTTTTATTAGGCTACTCGTCTTGGGTCAGAATGATAAATCGAGGTCCCCACAGAGAGTAAAATTAAAATGATCTATAGGGTTCATTTGGTTAGGGGTGAAATCCTTTTGAACCGCAGTGGAAAATGAAATAGTGAAATATTTTTTTAATAGATTTAAATGTAATTTTTATTGTTTTGAAATTGTGAATAAGTGTACACCATATAATTATGATACTTTTAGTAAAAATAGCTTATAAAATTTAACTATAAATAGGTGAAAACATATTTTACCATTTTCCTTTTTATGGATAAAATTATATTTTGACAACATGTACATATAAATTCAACAAATGCTTCGGACATAAAACCAAAAAGAATAGTAACGTGAACCGAAAGATAAAGAGAAAAACTCCCACTACCCTGGAACTAACTAGCTAGGGAATTCTACAACAATTTGATCAATTGATACCAAAAATATAAATCTTTTGGCAACGATTTATTTCATGCCAAAACATAAATTTCTTCGAAAAATTGTATCTCCAATCTTAAAAATCTTAAGGGTCCGTTTGATTCAAAAGTGGGAAAAAGTGAGGATGGCAAAATTTGCCATGGGTAAAATTTGCTGACAAATTTTACCTAGTTTTTTCACATGAGGCTATCAAACAACCATTAGGCGAAATTAAAGTCAATTGAATTAGTTTATTTAAATATTTTTTATTTAAAATATTTCTAAAACAATTTTTATAAAACAGTTATAAAATTATTTTTATAAAACATTATTAAAACAAGTTTTAAGACAGTTTTAAAACTATTTAAAACAGTTTTTAAAATTGTTTTTTAAAACTTTAAAACAGTTATATAATATATTCAAAATGGTTTTTAAAAATGTTAAAAACAGTTTTTACAATATTTTTATAAAACACTTTTTCAAAAAAAATTGTTAAACATTTTCGTAACAATTTTTTATATTATTAAAAATTATTTTTAAAACATTGGAAAACAATTTTCAAATATTCATAACAATTTTTTAACTATTTAAAACAGTTTTTCAAAACTGTAAATTAGTTTTTATAATATATTCAAAACAATTTTTAAATATGTTAAAAACAGTTTTTAAAAATATTAAAAACAATTTTTACAATATTTTTATAAGACAGCTTTTAAAAATATTTGTAAAAAAATTTCTTAATTTTTTTTATAATATTAAAAATAATTTTTAAAATATTACAAAATAATTTTTAAATATTCATTCGAGTTTTTTAAATTATTTAAAACAGTTTTTAAATTATTTAAAATAATTTTTTAATTATTTTTTAAAACATTAAAACCGTTTAAAAAGTTAGCAAATTTGTTGGTAAATATTTTTCATTCAAATAGTTAAATAAAATTTGCTAACACTTTATATATAAAAAGTGTTGTACATTGACAAATAATGTCACGATATATTATGTAACCAAACAATTAAAAGGTGAATAAATTTTTATTTTTTTCAACTTTTGAAACGTAAGTTACTCAACACCCTTTCGTACGACCACGCCGCACAACTAGAATCCGCCATACATCTCCTGTTCCCACATCTCATTTGTCTGATGCCAACAGAAAAAACTGGAGCTATCTTCAACAAAATGTAATTTTTTATTGTCAACATGACTACAACGTTCGCGAGTAGATTTCTTCGACTATGCTACACTCATTCTCTCTGTATATATCTTTAGGGTCCGTTTGGTTCGTGGTGAAACATCTTTCACCGTGTTAAAAGTAAAAGGTGAATTATTAGCTTGGTGATTTTGTTTTTACCATCTCCGTTTGGATTGTGGAGTTTTCAATATGTGAAAATTTTAACTTTTTCATCATGTGTTGTTTGGATGATCAAGAGTAATATGGTGAAAAAATAAAATGATCATATTACCCTCGTACTTCAAATGCACACAAAAAGAGTTATATTTAACTATTTGATCTTCATTACACAGGCGTCACGACCATAAAAAATAAATTAATATCTTTTTACCTCATAAACTCAAATTTGACACATACCCCCCACCCCCACCCCCACCCCCACTCTCACACATTTATCATGTTTGAACATTACATTTCTATAAATTTTTAACATGATAAAATCACATCGAACACATTTATTAGTCACTAATCAAACATAATACTGTCCAAATATAATGAAACACGAGTAAGGTAATATTTAACTTTTTCACATTATTTTTAACTATTATTTCGTCTACGTTTTTTTAACTATTTCAAAAATATTTTTTATAACGCTTAATTGTCTTAAAAATTATTTTTAAAACAACTATAAAAACGTTTATGTATTAAAAATAATATTTTATAACTATTTTAAAAATAATTTCTTATGACTATTTAATAAAATTAAATAACGTTTTTCCAAAACAGTTTTAAAAATTATTTCAAAAACAGTTAAAAACAAACATTTTTAGATCAGTTTTAAAAAAAAATCTTGTATAACGGTTTATAAAAAATGTCGTTATTTTTAATACAAAAACGTTTTTATAAAATTTTATGAAAAATAACATTTCAATAACTACCTTAAAAATATTTTTTTAACAAATAACATTGCATAACTGTTTTTTAAAAAAAAACGTCGTTTTAGACATAAATTTTCTACAGTTTTTTAAATAATTTTTTTTATAATGCTTATATAAAGATAATACTAAAACAGTTATAGAAACGACATCTTAAATGCAAAAACGTTTTTAGACCCTTTTTAATTTAAAAAAACATTCTAATAACTGTTTCAAAAATAAATTTTCAACAAATAACATTTTTATAACTATTTAAAAAAAAATATAGTTTTTTTAAAAATATTTTTCAACAGTCATTTTTAATTAAAAAACAGTTATAAAAAATTATTTTTAAAGCAGTTATAAAAACGTTATTTTTAATACAAAAATGGTTTTATAACTTTTTATTTTATTTTTAAAAAAATAACATTTTAATAAATGTTTTAAGAATAATTTTCACAAGAATAACATTTTTATAACTGTTTTTTAAAAAATAATATTTTTCTAGAAATAATTTTTCAACAGTTTTTTTTCAATGAAAAAACATTTTAAAAACAATTATAAAAAATTATGCTATAAAAACGTTATTTTTCATACGAACGCATTTTTATAACTTTTTTCATGTTTTTTTTAAATAACATTTTAATAACTGGTTTAAAAATAATTTTTAAGCAAATAACATTTTTATAACTGTTTTTAAAAAAAATCATTTTTTTAGAAAAACATTTTTAACAGTTATTTTCAATAAAAAAATATTTTAAAAACAATTATAAAAAAAATATTTTTAAAACTTTTATAAAAACGTTGTTTTTAATGCAAAAATGTTTTTTATAACTTAAAAAAAAATAATGTTTTAATTGTTGTTTAAAAAATAATTTTTAAGCAAATAACATTTTTATAACTTTTTAAAAAAAAATAAGTTTTTTTAAACAATTTTTTAAGAGTTATTTTCAATAAAAAAACATTTATTAAACAGTTATAGAATAATTATTTTTTAAAGAGTTATGAAAATGTTATTTTTAATAAAAAAATGTGTTTACAACAATTTCTATGTAAGTAATGTGTAATTATCGTATGATCTGATAGGTGGAGTGAAAATAAGAAAGGTTAGTTTGGTAATAAGAAAAATTTCATTGTTTTCACATGTTGAATTATTCACTTTACCCATGGTTTAAAAAGGTGAAAGTTTAATCCCAGTTTTTACCATATTTATTTTATTTCACCATGTTAAATGTCCAACCAAACATAAATTTTATTTAAGTGAATCATTTTTTAACACGATGAAAAATATTTTACCACGAATCAAACGGATTCTTTAAGAGTAATTGTTTCATCAATGTTTAAATAGTGCATGTAGTGAAAGTGAGTATTTTTTGCCGTACCCTTAACAACACTTAGTTTTCATATTCTTTGATTCTACAAATGTTAGAAAAAGTTGTAACAATAGAACTTCATAAAATGCGACTAAAAATATTTGGTGGTTTAAAACAGTTAAAGTTGTGTTTTAATAGTTAAAAACAGAGATATTTTTTTTAGTACAATTAATGGCACTCCTTTAATTCTTTAAACACTCTAAAAAAATTTAAAAGATAAAATTATCCTTTATCCTAATATCAAACAAATCCCAACCATTTTCAACAATTTTTTTAAATAAATAATTACAAAACTGTTTTATTATAAAGTAAAAAAATAAATAAATGTTTTTTATTAAATAAAATTGGACAATTTTTTAAAAAACAAATTGTTAAAACAACTTTTTTTAAATCATTATTTTTTTTAAATGAATATATTTGAAAAAAATAGTTGGATATAACTTATTTTAAATAAAAATATTTTCGTTATTTAAAAATTGACAGTTATATTTATTAATGAGTGGTATATGTTCAACAATTAATGAGGGTTACAATTCTTTCTCAAATTATATTCTTAGAAATTATTTTATTAATAACTATTTTGTGGTAAGATTTTTTTTGGTTAAAAAATATTTTTTATATATCTTAGATTAATGATTGGTTAGTATCACTGACGCGGACCCACATCATTTATAGAAAGCGGGTCCGCGTCAACAACACTAACCAATCAATTAATGGATGCTGGTAGAAAATGTTTTATATAAAAATATTTTGTTATAATTTTTTTAATACCGTTTGGTTAGTGCCGCTGATCCGGACCCGTACCATTCAATGGATGCGGATAGAAAATGTTTTATATAAAAATATTTTTTTATAATTTTTTTAATATCGAGTGGTTAGTGCCATTGATGAGAGCTGCATCATTTAATGGTTGGGGTAGAAAATGTTTTATATAAAAATATTTTGTTATAATTGTTTTAATACCGATTGGTTAGTGCCGCTGACGTGGTGCCTCATCCATTAAATGATGTGGCTCCGCGCCAGCGGCACTAACTAGTCATTAATCTAATATATAAAAAAAATTATCTTTTAGCCAAACAAATTCTTATCACAAAATAGTTATTGAAAATATAATTAGAGAAAGAATTGTAACCCTGGTTAATTGTTGAACAGACAACACTCATTAATAAATATAATTGTTTTTTTTTAAATAACGAAAATATTTTTTTAAATAAGTTATATCCAACTATTTTTTTTAAATATATCAATTTTTAAAAAATGATGAGTTAAAAAAAACTGTTTTACAATTTGTTTTTTAAAAATATGTCCAATTTTATTTAATAAAAAAATGTTTATTTTTTAACTTTATAACAAAACAGTTTTTGTAATTATTTAATTAATTAATTTTTTGAGAATGCTTGAAATTTATTTGATATTAGGATAAAGAATAATTTTGTCTTTAAAAAAAATTGAAGTGTTTAAAGAATTTCAGGAGTGTCATTAGGTATACCCTATTTTCTTCTGTAATGAGGGTAATCTCTAAGTTAACTTGTGCGTAACTCGAGACTAATTCAAAAGAGTATATTATAAAAAAATGTTTGCTTAATTATTTTATCGGAACCATTTCTCCTATTTTTCTGGTCACGGAATTTTTTTGGTCACAGAATTGTGATTTGAATTCTGTAAAGGTCAAAGTAAGCTCAAAGTTGCATGTCCCTATATGCTAAACTAAAGACATATTATTGATTATGTTGCTATCCCCGCCCTTTCAATTAAAAGAACGATGAGCAAAAGGACAGATCCTCTTTATTATTGTATGTGTTGCTTGCTAATTTAAGCTAGCAGGCTGGTCCCTGTCTCCGCAATTTGATCATCAGCTTGAATTTTAAAATTAATAATGTCATAAATAATTTGACCTTGGCTTAAGTTGGAAAGAAAGTGTTGGGTTTGCGACATGTGTTGATGTGGGTACCAACCCCAGTATAGGCATACTCAAGAGCTAGTTCTTGTTCAAATCCAAAAGATAACTGTAGGAATATCTGCTTTTTAAATTGGGTAAATGAAGAGAAGCATATATAATAAGGACTGTTTGGGATATCTTCTTTTGAGTTGTTGACTATACCGAGTAAGCTTTATGCTTACAATAACCCTATTTGGAAACCTAACACTAAGGAATCCCCCCTGTACGGACGCACTTAAGTTGTCACTGATATTTTCTAAAGCTTAAAGATATGGGATTCTACGTTTTTTTTCTTTTCTTTTTTTTGTTACAACTGGAATTAAAAGGCAGCAAACAGAAAAACACAGAACATAAAACTAAACCATCGGATTATCAAGCTCGGCATGTTCGAGCATTTCTAGCAGCTCCTCTGGGATGCACCTATACTCCATGTAGAGGTCAAGTGAGTTTTTCGCTACAATCCGCTTGAGTGTTGCTTTCACGGGGAATGTGGATGATCTTTGCTTTGGTGCATTTGATAAGCTCGCGACAATCCTCAATGATGTTAGCCAAAGGATGATTCCCATTATTGTTCGACTCCATGAGTTTAGCGACTTCAAGGCAATCGGTTTTCAGGCAAACATTCTTCCACTTCTCTCTAAAGGATATGTTTAAACCAAGGTTCTAAAAAACGTGGGGCGTGATCGAGGCGTGGAGGTCAAGCCTTAAGCCTTAGAAGTCTAGGCGTGCCTTAGGCGTAAAAAGGCGTGAAAATGCATTTAAGCATTTTTTAAATATTTTTAACCATAACAACGCTATTAAAAATACTAAAATTGTACATACCTTAAAAATATGTCTCAATAAATGCAAATTAAAATACTATTTGAGTGTTTTTGGACGAAATATTGGTCCGATTTGTAAAAAAGTCTTTAAAAGGCGATATTATTTCACTAAAGCATTTTTGTTTTAATAAAAAAGTGCGCCTTAAGGCTTTTACCAAGAATAACACGTAAAAGGCTTAAGGCGGGACGTTTCTCCCAAACCTCAAGCCTAGGCGGGACTTTTAGAACACTGGTTTAAACCATGGAAAACTCCTTCAAGCGCGGCACGGAGTGGGCTTGCGGTTCCTTGAAGCCGCCCAGTGAATCCAATAATCCATTTTCCTTCTTCATTTCGCACACCTCCTTTAAATGCTCCCATTCCACTATTAATGTCAAATCTCCCATCCGTATGAATGATATAATTTCTTGTGACACACTCATAAGCATTTGAGGATGAAGTTAGTCCATTCCCTTTTCGGTTTGCAATATTTTTATGGGTTTGTAAAATGTCACAAGTAAGTTTATTTGCAGGAGTGCAAACCGTAAAAGGGGTTATAACTTTATCATAAAAAAGAAGGGAGTTACTGTTGGAAATTAATGTTAGTGACAAAATTAATTATTTAATTTCAATCGTATTAAATTCCGAATTTTCCATTTATGTGGTTTTAATAAATGTCGGATAATTAATTAAGAATGTGATAAATAAATATATTAAAAGATTTGGGTAAACTTTATCCGTTAGTCACATGATGGTTAGTGGCATTAGTGGGAGACTTGGAAAGAATCCCACCACTACTAGGATTTCGGTCCTCTTCCCCTTATAAATAGTGACCTCTACACCATCTAGAGTCATCTCAATAGATACTGTTTCTAAGGAGGGAGAGAAAATCCGAAATTCGTTTCTCTCATATTTCGGGCTATTCAAGAAAGGAGCATTCAAGTCATTTTAATCCGTTCAACAACGATGGACAAAGGTCAGTTTTTAAATCGTAGTTATAAGGAATTTTCGATTCTGTGATTGCATGAAGATAAACATCCCGGATTCATGTAAAAACTGTTTTATTCATGATACAACCTTATGATTCATATTCGAATTTATGATTAACAAAACAGTATTAATTAACATGTGGTATCAGAGCTTGCGGTTTATAATCTCATGTTTTCCGTTAATGAAAACTCCTTTATAACAATTCTGATTTATGATCTTTTAAAAAAATTTGGAAATCTGAAATTTTTGTTAAATCTGATTTTTTTTTTTTGAAAATCTGGAAATTTTGTTTTTCTGGAAATCTAAAAATTTTATTTTTCTGAAAATCTGGAAATTTTTAAGCAATATGATAATCGTACATATGGTAATTCGAATTTGTGTTATGATATTAAGAATGAAATTACTGCTACAGCCCTTATCTTGTGAAAACTGTCCCATTATTGTTCAACCCCTTTTCGTGTTATAAGAACCCTAATATGCCGTTAACATGATTTTATTGTTTCAACTTGTGTAAACATTCTGGAAAACACGTTTATTAATCATGATAAGAAAACGAATCTGTTTTTAAGATTAATTAACAGAAAACTACGATTTGGCACAAAACAAATTTCGGATTTTTTTTTTGCACAGTGAATAGTGTTTTTCAAAATTTTTGGTGTCCGATTGACTTGAAACTGGGTAGGTTGAATGTAAACGAGCCAACGATCGAATTTCACGGCCTTTGGCCGTGAAATAATGTGTTTTTCGGCAATCCGAGTCCGTTAAGGCCCTCAAAACCCCGTTTTTGCCATTTTAGGAAATAATCTCGGGACTTATAAATCTTTGCAGAAAATTGATATTAACGTTCCGCAAAAAGTTTTGGTTTTCTAGCATGTTTTACTTCGATTCTATGGTGAAAACTCATTTTTGCCATTTTTGGCAAAATTCATGTATTTTGTGTTTTTACTATACCTGGGCAATCTGTTTTTGAGGCATTTAAGCTACTATTGGTATCTTTATAATTATTGATAGATTATGTATTATAGTTAATATTGAGGTATGATTAACTATATTTAAGTTGAGACATGTAAATAATTATTCATTTGAGTTAAGTCAAACGCCAAACACAGGCTGAGACTGCATGTACGAATAATATACTTACATTCATTACAGATTTGTTTTAATGTCAGTTATAAAATTGGATTGAAGCGCAACACATGCTAATATCTGAATTGAACAACATTAGAACTAGTTTTTGTAAAAACAGAATAGTTGACATTAAGTCCATTAATCATTGTATTAAATGTTTAGGCAACAAACACAGATGCCAAAATTATGGGACCATGATAATGAATTATAGGGTAATATATCTTTACAAATCTGAACATTGTGTGATGATTAACACAGATTCCGTGATATTCAGATTGTAAATGAAATATGCCAAAATCTTTAGTCAACAATTCAATATTCGACCCTTGCAATTTTTGTTGTGTGTGAAAATTTAATTTGTGAACATTGTTATTAATTGCAGTTCCCCTTAACCTGTATTCGCAAGCTCAGTCATATTCCAAATTTGATGGAACTAATTTTTCTGAATGGAATGAGCAAATTGAGTTCAGCCAAGGGGTTCTTGACCTGGACATGGCAATTATGTGTGATGAACCCACTGTTATTACTGATACCTGTAGCGAGGATGAAATTGCTGTCCATGAAGCATAGTCTCGATCCAATAGGTTAACCCTAATGTTTATGCGAATGTGTGTTGCTGCTAACATTAAGACCTCCCTACCTGAAACTACGAAAGCGAAAGAGTATTTGAACAACATTAAGGAACGCTTTCGCACTGCTGATAAATCCCTTGCTGGGAAACTGATGGCTGACCTGACCACTATAAGGTTCGATGGTACTCGAACCATGAATGAGCACATTATAGAAATGACCAATCTGGCTGCTAGACTTAGAGTTTTGGGCATGACAGTGGGTGAGTCTTTTCTCGTCCAATTCTTCCTAAACTCCCTACCTCCTGAGTATGGGCCTTTCCAAATCAATTACAACACTATAAAAGATAAGTGGAATGTAAATGATTTGCAAAGCAGGCTGGTACAGGAGGAAGGAAGGCTCAAGCAACAGAATGACCATGTGACTAAGGGACAGGTGGCAAACCTTACAGTCAAAGGAGCTGGTTTTAAGAAGAAGTTCGGCAAGGGCATTAAGAAAGGTACTGGGACGTCTCATCAAGCTGAACCATCAACTGCTACTGTGAAGAAGGAAAAGAACGACAAGTGTCACTTCTGTAAAAAGAAGGGCCATTTCCAGAGGAATTGTCATAAACGAAAGGCCTGGTTCGAGAAAAAGGGTAAGCCCTTTATTTATGTTTGTTTCGAATCAAACTTTATTAACGCTCCTTCTAACACTTGGTGGATTGATTCTGGTTCTATGTGTCATGTTTCTAATTCGATGCAGGGCTTCATTTCGATCCGCAAAACAAATCCAAATGAGCATTTTCTCTAAATGGGTAATAAGGCAAAGGCTAAAATAGAAGTTGTTGGAGTCTTTCGCCTGATTTTAAGCACTGGATTTATTTTATATTTGCAAGAAACTTTTTATGTTCCCACAGTTTCTAGGAATTTAATTTCTGTTTTCTAAACTCACTTTAGATGGTTTTGCAATTGAATTTAAGAACAATGGTTTTGGTTTGATTAAAAATTCTAATAATGTTGGTTCTGTATTTTTATTAGATGGTTTATATCGATTGAATCTTGAAAAGAATTTTTCTGAAACCCTTGTGACCCTGCATCCTAATGTTGGTACGAAACGTACACTTAATGATGAAAAATCTGTTTATTTGTGGCATAAAAGATTAGGGCACATATCCAGGCCGAGAATTGAAAGGCTCATTAAAGATGGAACACTCCATAACCTGGATTAGGCCAATTATGATGTATGTGTGGACTGTATTAAAGGAAAACAGACCAAACATATAAAGAAAGGAGCCACAAGAAGCACCCAACTACTTGAAATAATACATACAGACATATGTGGACCTTTTGATATTCCATCCATTGGTGGATAAAAATACTTCATCACCTTTATAGATGATTTTTTCACGTTATTGTATTTTGTACATGTTGTATGATAAATCTCAGTCTGTGAACGTCGTTGAAATATACATTAATGAGGTTGAGAGGCAACTAGGCAAAAAGGTGAAAATTATTAGGTATGATAGAGGTGGCAAATATTATGGTAGATATCACGAGTCAGGGTAACGCCCTAGCCCATTTGCTAAACTCCTTGAAAAATTAGGTATTTGCGCCTAATACACAATGCCAAGATCATCTTGGCAGAATGGTGTAGCTGAAAGGCGTAATCGTACCCTTATAGAAATGGTAAGAAGTATGATAAGTAGGACCCAATTGCCTATATTTTTGTGGACACATGCATTAAAAACCGCTGTACACATCTTAAATAGGGTTCCTAGTAAGTCAATTTCAAAAACCCCTTTTGAACTTTGGAAAGGATGGAAACCCGATTTAAGGTATTTACGTGTGTGGGGCTGCCCATCGGAAGCTAGAATCTATAACCCTCATGAAAAGAAATTAGATCCTAAGATATTATCTTATCATTTCACAGGGTATCCAAAAAAGTCGAAGGGATATAGATTCTACTGTCCAAATCATACAACTAGAATCATAGAAACTGGAAATGCTAAATTCATTGAAGAATGTGAAGTAAGTGGGAGTATAAAAGAAAGGGAGCTAATCATTCAAGAAGTCAGGGTACAAATTCCTATACCCAGAGTTCATAACATACCTGTTGTTCCTAATATAGTTATTGAACCGGTCATTGACCCAATCAATAATAATGAACAACAAGTGAATGATCAACCAACTGAACAACCACATAATGAGACTATAACCGATGAAACTTTTGAAGCACCACAAGAAGTTCCATTAAGAAGATCTCAAAGAGAAAGGAGATCGGCAATTCCGGATGATTATGTGGTATACCTTCAAGAGATCGAATTTAACATAGGGAATATTAATGATCCAGTTTCTTATGAAAAAGCTTTAAATAGTGATGATTCTGATAAATGGATTGACGCCATGAATGAAGAAATAAAATCTATGAATGACAATAAAGTTTGGGAGTTGGTCGAATTGCCAGAAGGACAAAAACGAGTTGGGTGCAAGTGGATCTTTAAGACCAAACTTGACTCAAAAGGCAATATCGAACGACATAAAGATAGACTTGTAACCAAAGGTTTTAATCAATGAGAAGGCATTGATTATAATGAGACCTTCTCTCCAGTTTCAAAGAAGGACTCATTGAGAATCATATTAGCATTGGTGGCTCATTATGATTTGGAGTTGCACCAAATGAATGTAAAAATAGCTATTCTAAATGGGAGTTTAGAAGAAGAAGTCTACATGGCATAGCCACAGGTCTTCATAAAGGAAGGAAAGGAAAACATGGTCTGTATGTTGAAGAAGTCAATATATGGTCTAAAACAAGCTTCTCGTCAATGGTACATTAAGTTTCATGATACCATTACATCCTTTGGATTTAAGGAAAACACTGTTGATCGGTGCATATACCTGAAGATCAGTGGGAGTAAGTTTGTGTTTTTAGTACTATATGTTGATGAATTACTTATCGCCAGCAGTGATCTTGGTTTATTAAGTGAAACCAAGAAGTACCTTTCTAAAAACTTTGAAATGAAAGATTTTGGTGAGGCATCCTTCGTGATCGGGATAGAAATATCTCGGGATAGATCACGAGGAATGTTAGGATTGTCTCAGAAAGCTTACATTAACAAAATTTTAGAAAGATTTAGCATGCAAAGTTGCAATCCCATTAATGTTCCACTTCAGAAAGGGGATAAGTTCAGCTTAATTCAATGCCCCAGAAGTGATGTAGAAAGGGAGCACATGAAAGGCATGCCTTATGCTTCGCTCGTAGGAAGCTTATTGTATGCACAAGTTTGCACTAGACCGGATATCAGTTTTGCCATTGGGATGCTAGGCAGATATCAAAGCAATCCGGGGATTCACCATTGGAAAGCTGTAAAGAAAGTTCTGAGGTACCTGCAAGGGACCAAGGAATACATGCTCACATATCGAAAGACTGATCACCTTGAGGTGATTGGTTATTCAGACTCATATTTTGGGGGATGCCTTGACAGTAGGAAGAGCACTTCGGGTTATGTCTTCCTTATGGCGGGAGAAGCTGTTTCATAGAAAAGTGCTAAGCAAAGTGTCATTGCATCATCTACTATGGAGGCTGAGTACGTAGCTTGCTTCGAAGCTACAAATCATGGATTATGGCTGCGAAACTTTATTTCAGGACTTAGAATTATGGGGTCAATATCTAAGCCGCTGAAAGTTTATTGTGATAATGTCGCAACAGTCTTCTTCTCGAAGAACGATAGGTATACTAAGGCTGCTAAGCATATTGAGATGGAATACCTATCAGTTAAAGAAGAAGTTCAGAAATAAAGAGTGTCAATTGATCACATTAGTACACGTGATAACATAGCAGATCCTCTTACGAAAGGACTATCTCCGAAGACCTTTATGGAACATGTCAAAGAGATGGGTCTCGATTAGTTAGATTATGATGTCTATTTTGGCTTAGTTGTTTAACACTATTACTTGAATTCAATAAAAGTGTTTCTGATTTCTATTATTTCTGTCTTTTGTGAATGCATGCATATAATTATGAATTATTGTTGATAGAAATAGTTCTTATTCAAAAGGACATTATGAGGCCATTATGATACCCAATATTAAACGCTAGTTGAATGAAACATTGGCATTGTGGTACATGGAAGGAACCATGCTCTTGAATAGCATGGAACCGCCATGACTCGCATCCGTGAATAATTTGATTTAGCAAAATTTATCAAGGATTGTGCACCTTATGATACCTAATTTAATTATACGAATTATCAAGACCAAGTGGGAGACTGTTGGAAATTAATGTTAGTGACGAAATTAATTATTTAATTTCAATTGTAATAAATTCCGAATTTCCCATTTATGTGGTTTTAATAAATGTCAGATAATTAATTAGGAATGTGATAAATAAAGATATTAAAAGATTTGGGTAAACCTTATCTGTTAGTCACATGATGGTTAGTGGCATTAGTGGGAGACTTGGAAAGAGTCCCACCACCACTAGGATTTCGGCCCTCTTCCCCTTATAAATAGATACCTCTACACCATCTAGAGTCATCTCAATACACATTGTTTCTAAGGAGGGAGAGAAAATCCGAAATTCGTTTTTCTCATATTCCGGGCTATTCAAGAAAGGAGCATTCAAGTCATTTTAATCCGTTCAACAACGATGGACAAAGGTCAGTTTTTAAATCGTAGTTATAAGGAATTTTTGATTCTGTGATTGCATGAAGATAAACATCCTGGATGCATGTCAAAACTGTTTTATTCATGATACAACCTTATGATTTATATTCGAATTTATGATTAACAAAACAATATTAATTAACAGTTACGTGCTTTCCAAATCCACCATAAGTAAGAGATAAAAGTAATATACCATTTATTATCCACATTGTTCCACACATTTTCAATCACCCAAGATTTAAAGTCGAGGTGCGTACCTTGGTTAAGCTTCATGTGTGGGTTGATGTTTTTCTACACTTGGATACTAGAATAACAACCTCTAAAAAGATGATTAAGGTCTTCATCGCTCGAGCATCAACCTCTAAAAAGATTTGCGTACCTTTGTTAAGCTTTATGGGATTCTACTTTGTTTTATTGGATTTATAGTTATTTCCTTTTGATAAGCACTTCAAAGGTACATAAAATAGAGTTTATGCCAACTAAACATGTCAATGAGAAAGTATAGTGAAAGAGAACATACTTGATCGATTGACCTAATTTGTTATGCAAAAAACTGTCGAATTATTTTATAAAACAAAAGCACACTTTGTTACAAAAATAACTGCTTCGTACACAGCCTTAAACATATTTTCAAGAAATAAAAACAACACATTTTGTTCAACATAAATTGTAAAACACCAGAGTAAAATAGCACAATCTAATTTACAATCATAAAAATAATATGAAACATATTCATTCGCAAATTAAATCACAAATAATGTAGAACAACAAATATTCTTCATTAACTAGACCGTTAATATTTTATGTTTATTTAGCTTTATTAAGATACATATTAAGTGACCTTATTATTATTTTTTGTGGCGGGTGGTGGCGGTGGGGGGGGGGGGGGGGGGGTTGGTTGTGTTCTTTATGAGAAAAGGAAAATTTTCTAATAGACATGTATATATAGACAGTTACTTCAAAAGTGATGACAAAAAAAAAAAAAATTTACTGAACAAGAATAAGAAAACCTATTTAATAATTGATAATTGGAGAAGGGCCAAGACTGAAAGTTGGCGTGTGTTGTGCGGAATTAAATGATGGGTTTATTAACTATAAGTCCAACTGTCGAAAAGATGAGAAGGGTTTGATAGATCTGTTGGATATTCTGGTGTGTTTTTATGTGACTTTAAATAGGACTCTATGTTTGTGGAGTCAAAATTTATTTTTTGGGGCTTGTTTTAAGTGGTACTGTATATATATAAAAAAAAGAAAAAAAATGTGAGGTTTTATTTCAACCTCTTAATTTTATCTAAACATCCCAGTTTTAATATACCATTATTATTAGACTGACTTTCTATTTATCCACCCCACTTCATGGGGTTGTTTAAATGAATATATATATATATATATATATATATATATATATATATATATATATATATATATATAACATAAATGCAAATACTCTAAACAATTTTTATCCTCTTTTGTTTTTATATATTCTGTTCATCTTTGATACTTTTCACTTTTTCAACAAACTTTATTTTTTTATTTTTTTCATTTATTTGCTTCCTCTTATTTTCTTCTTATTTCTTTTTATTTTTGTCACTTCTTAGTAAATTTATCTTTGCTCTATCTTTTTTTAGTTTTGTTTTTCACCTATAACACACCTACAATACACAAAAAAATTAACATAACGATAAAATAATATACTTTTAATTAACATTCTACAAAATAATAAGGACATAATGATGAAAAATGTAACCATTAAATTCTTAAAAATAAAGTTCCAGCATTCAAAAACTAATGTTTACGCACTAGTATCAAAGATGAAAAAAAATAAACACACGTTCATTGAAAACGTGAAAAGGATCAAATATGAATAAAACATATAAAAAAAATAGGAAAAAAATCGTTTGAAGTATTTGCATGTGTGTTTAAAGTATATTTTATTTTTTATTAAAACCACCCCATGAAGTGGGGTGAGTAAATAGAAAGTCAGCCAAACGATAGGGATATATTAAAATTGAGGTGATTAGATCAAATTAAGGGGTTGAAATAAAAGCTCCCTAAAAAAACACTTATATATGATTCTTCCAAAGTGAGGTTTATATTTTTTATGAATGTGTGTATCTCAAACGTGCTTGGGACTTGTACAAAGATTTCTTTGAAATCATTGGTGATAACTACACCAAATTCAGCGAATGGTCACCCCCAACTGACCATATTTATTATCACACTAAGTCATGGATGCTCTAGAAGTGGTCACAGACCAAATCTCTGACTGCTATGAGTCAAGGACTTGGGATGTGACCAGGGCGTGACGAACTTGACGCCAAATTCGTGCCAAAATTCCCTCGAAACTTGATCTCGGATAGGTCATGGACTTTGACCGTGACCATTGGCTTGATTACGAGAAAAACGTACACATATTGGGTCACGGCTGGGGGTCGTGACCATTTCTTGGTGGGGGTCACGGCTATGGGTCGTGACCATCCTTCATTCCAGCAGTCTTGTGATGGGAAAATTGGCGCGCATGGTGGGTCACGTCTCTAGGCCATGACCAGGCCCAAACCAGCAACACCCTTACCTCCTTCATTTATTGGTCGCGCATGGTGGGTCACGGCTCTAGGCCGTGACTGTAATAACCCTCACTTTTAGGAGACTAATTTTATATTAATTTACCGCATAAGGTAATTATATAAAATGTTGGAACTAGAGTAAATATTAATTAAATGAGGCGAAAGTTAATATTTATTGGATTGTGGTGTATTTACTGTATGCGTAAGTAAATATCATCACATTGCATGTTATGGTGTTATATGAAATAAATGACAGTTATGGTTTCAATGAAACTGGAACTTGAAATCATTTATAAAATTTTCGGATGCCAGTTTAGAGGGCATAGTTAGTCCCGGAATGTGTGAGACAGTCAAAATAAGTGTCACATTGTATTTTTGTATTTCGGGCACTTTTACTTGGTTTTAACTTAAATGCGTATTTGGGAGTCATTTTAATATGGTATTAACCACTTAAGTTGGGAGACTTATGTTAAGCCCCGATTTTTAGTCTTCTAAATCCCCTAATTTCCCTACCATATGTCTTAAACATAGAGAGAAAAGGAGAGAAAGAGAGAGGAAGAGAAAAGTGGAGAAAGAAGAGAGAAATGGAGATTGAAGATTAGGGGTTTCTACCACACAAAGAAATCTGAGATTCCTACTTCAAGGCAAGTTTTCTACTTGCTAATATGTGATTTAAGATGAATAACTTGTGTTATATTTATGTATTTGCATTTGGAGATCAAAAATGGAAATTATGATATTTAAACCTAGATTTTGGTTTTGATGATGAAATTGTTTGTTATAGTTGTGAATAATCATGCAGGATGATCTTGGGTAGGTTAGTGTTGTTGGATGTGTGTAAAATAGAAGAGATTTGAGTTTTGGGAAAAATCTAGGGTTTATAACCCATAAGCCATTCTTGGCAAATTCGCAGGGGCGAATCGATTCGGCCCTAGGGCGAATTGATTCGCCAAAGGGTCAACCTAGAGGTCTGTTTGGAACGAATCGATTCGTCCAGGCCGAATCGATTCAGTAGGTTGCAGAATCCCAGGTTTTCTTGTCCGAATCGATTCTCTTTCTGGGCGAATCGATTCGTTTTCCTGCTGTTTTTGAGTTAATTTTACAACTCAATTCCAATTCATTTTCTTGAGGCATAGGACTTAGGAACCTTCTTAAAAGAAGTAAACTTAAAGTGTTAGAGTCCTAGATGAGTGGTGTATCTACCCTAGAAAGGAAATAAAGTATATGGGGTTTTCCGGGGATATGCCAATTCATGTTAAGGCATTCTTTCTTCTAGTTGATTATTATAAAACTAGGAGTTGTAGTGTTATGTTTGGGAGACTTTAGAAGCTCGAGTGAGCTATATTAGTCTTAATGGTTCACAATAATACCGCAAACAAATCTTGGGAGAGCAAATTGAAACTGATTCATTCATTGAGGTATGTTAGTTTTGGGTGGTTTATGATAACGCCCTAAAATGGTTGGAGATAATTGAAAGTTATTCACCTCTTTGAGGTTGCAATGACAATGTAGGGTACGCATGGCTCCGGGTATAATGATGATATAAATGAGTATGGTTTCATACAAATGGAACATACATATGAAAAATGGAAATGAGAATGAAATGGTAATGGTATTGATTTTAGTAAATGATAATTTACTTAATCATGAAAACGGTAAATGATAATTTACTTGATTTTGAAAATGGTAATTAAAATGATTTAAACACACCCTCTCTAAATGCCATCATAAGGGAAGTTCGCGCGTGAGGTGAAGCCCCCTGGCTAATGAATGCAGGGTGGATAAGTCCTAGGCCATGTGAGCGTTTGTTGTTGTACATTATTCTGCGATGGGTAGGTAATTCTGGGTGTGGTTATGACTACCCCGTAGGCACATGGCCGCTTCCCGACGTCTTGCGTTGTAGGTGCCCAGGTTGTCTAAATGATAGGCCCTGGAAGATGATGGGCATTTAGGGCCGCGCACAGTGGGGAAACCCGAACGGGCGGTCTTAGAATCGTTATATAAATATAAATATGACTATTCTAACATCAAGTGGGACTTGATGAATTATATGCCACAAAGAGCATAATGGAAGTGCCATAAAGAGCACATATAAATGCCACAAAGAGCATTTGAAAATGACTATTTTCCTGATAAGGAAAGGATTTTTTACAAAATGTAAAAATGGGGATAAAAATGCCACAAAGTGCATAAAATTATGATTATATATTTCCTGTTAAGGAATAGAGATATGAAATGAATCAAGGTATATGATGAAAGTTTTAATTTATGTTAATCGTTCTTATTTTTCATGCTTAGCTAAATTAGATTTATGATTGATTAAATTGTCTTCGCTTATGCATTAGATTTATGTAGGTAGATCCTTATTCCTGTTAGTCATGATTACCATTCATAACTGTCATACTTTTTATTCATCTGGTGATCACATAAAATCGGGCCCTGAACCCGTTCATATTTCTTGTTGTGTATGCATCTTGTATCCGCTCAGGTACTCCGTCGCAAGGACGCCTGCTTTGACTCTCCTATTCCGGTGAATTTTGGCGAGCCGCGATGCTTTGCGGGTATTACGGGTTATATTGTATAGCCATTTTCATTGTTGCACTCTAGTTAAGATCAAGTCTTTTATTCGGGCGTGAGGCCCAAGCCTTTGTAATTGTTTACTGTAATATATTATATAATTTATTGAAATTGTTCAACACTGTTGTAGAGTCTGTTGACCGATACCATATTCTGTCCTTTTAATTATATATATGTTCTTGGGGTTTCCCCTTTTCTTTTCAGGATTGGGTTGTTTAAATTCTTTTTTTAACTTTAAAATCAAATTTTTGGCAACCCGTTTTCTGAAATATTGGGTGGTTATTCTGGATACTCTATATTTTGTTGTGATGCTGAGAATGATTCCATCCGGGACTCCTATTTTATTGGATTATTGGGTTGGCCACCCCTTATTTTGGTGAGCGGGTTGTCACAGATGGTATCAGAGCATCAGGTTCTAGAGTCCTTAGGAATCAGTGTGGTTGCGTTACGTTTTCAGCGTTGCTTTTGATTTGACATAGAGCCTTAGGATTAAGATCGTATAATTCTCTTGTGAGATTTCGTTCCTCCTGCCATGAGGTAGAACCCATAAAATCTTTCGCGTATTCGTGTGAGATTCTTAGGTCGATTGAAGAAGGACGCCTGAGAAGGTCATTGCGAAGGCGTCATGGGAAGGGTTACTAAGAACTGGAAGTTGTGGTCCGAGATGAGGACTGCCTTGAAGGTCGCTTCCTTTTTGTAGCATTTTTGTATCTTGCTACTGCGACTACCAATTACAGTGGATGTATTTTTCCCTGTACCGCTAGAAGTAGAGAGTGGTACTAAGATTGGGATTCCAATCAACGTTAAAATTGAAGTGGAGAAGATCCCCTGACGAGGGCCACATGTTGAAGTAAGTTGGAAGAGATGTGTCCTCATTTGGTGGATGCATTAGGTCAAAGAGCTTTGGCCTAGAGAGGGGTATAGATGTGCCCAGATGCAAAGTATGGCCGGAAGGGTAGTTTCCATATTGGTGGGTGCAGGAAGTTTTGCCCATGGAGAGACCAGGTGGACACTTGCAACAACGAGTTTCTCTGGGATAATTGGACTGATGAGAAGGTGGATTCTCAAATGTTCACATGAGGTTCGGTCAGAGGTCGACAGTGAACAAAGAGTTATACGGTTAGGGAGGCCGATAGCGTATCCTCTTTTGTTGAGAAGGAAAAAAAAGGGGCTCCGTGTGAAATTATTTGACAGAAAAGGGTCGAAACAATGGCTATGACATGGAATGTAGAACCACTCATTTTGAAATTTTTGATTGGAGAACAAGGGCAAGAAAAAGGCCGCCTAGTGTGGTGTGATGGAGGTGACTTGGTTCGGATGAGACTCGGGTATGATGTCTGAGAACCATTAGTATTGACCAGAGGTGATTGGCAAGAATGTTGGCGAGAGTTCCACCTTAGTAGGGGTGGTGCATCCCCCATGGTAAGATATAGTAGCATTGTGTTTACTCTAAATTCGGGTGTGTATATCGAGCTTGTAGTTGTATTGACGCTATTATAAAAAGGGTAATTGTATGACTTCCGTGGTAGGGAAGTTTTATGTTGTCTTCACTCGTTATGAGGCGAGTGATAATATTTTAAATGTATATGTGTCATATATGTTACCTTGTTTGAGTGTTTGGTGGTTTGTTTGCATTGTATGTGGTTGTTATGCCTTATCTCCACAACCAACAAAGTTAAGTAGTAATGCATATGAGGGGTTCCTTGTTTGGATTCCGCTTTTGCGGGACGCTCCACGCGTGAACCTTAACGACGTTGGGAGTGGAGAGATGCTACTTTTCCTTTCTCTTATTTTATTTTATTTTGTTCATGGAGAGTTGGGTTGAAAGGTTTAGCCGAGAATCACGTAGTTGAGTGATTAAGGTCTACTAAAGTGCGAGATAAAAGCACTAGATATAGTTCTCTCCTCTAATCGATGTGAGGGAGACTGAGATATGAAGTCGAATTGAGACTTCTGGATTATGCCTTGATGAGAAGGACATATTTATACATTGGGATATATATATTTGAAAGACTTTACATAATGTAAATGTCTGATAAATTGAAATCTTTGATTATTTGAATGGTAAAACGTAGAAGTAAAATCTTGTTAGTAGGGTTGTAAAATTTAAATTTTATCGGTCCCGATCATGTGTCTTAGACCGTCATATCTTGATGACCGACGATGCGAGGTAGTAGTGTAACGGGAGGGTTTCTTGTTTGGATTTTGCTTCAGCGAGACGTCCCACGCATGAAATCGAGCGAATGTTGGGAGTTGAGATAGGTCTGGGGCACTAGGGATATACTTAGTATTATACGTCTATTACTTAGATGGGATATATATATATAGATTGATTTTAGTATTATTAGTACATAAGGCCTTTAGGTTATGTGACGTTGATTTATGAAGGGTATAGTAGGTTGACCCCAAATTGCTTGTGGGTTAACTTTCAGAGGGATTAGGTCCCTAGAAACAAGAGGTGCGGAATTTCAAGTGATTTAGAAGGATAGGCCAAGGGAGAGGAGGTCTGTCTTAGTTAGAGTGTTACGTTGGTAACTCAACTTTCATGGAGTTAAAAGGAGGAGTTAAATTTTTACTCTTGATCCCATGTGGTTAAGCTCGAGAGTAAATTTAATGAACAAGTTTCTGCCAGGAATGGGAAGTAATGATATGGAGGTACTATTTCCTGGGCAGGGAATTTGGTCCTTCTTGTGAGCAACAAGTTGTTACAGTATGTTGTGAAATGGAATCAAGTTGGTGTATAAAGTTCATAAAGGACTATCGATGAGATATTCCCTTTCACTAAGGGAAAGCGAATGGGGTGGACGATGTGACGAGTAGGAAACCCGTCGGAGAATTAGTGAATGCATGGAAAGCCTAGTAGAACGAGCATAACTTGGAAGACTTTGTAATTAGAGCCTTTATGTTTATGACTGATCATTTCACCTACTCATATGAAGAAGAGTAGTGGTGGAACGAAAGAGGGTATATTCATAGATGTTTTCATGGAATTGCCGGAACCGAAGGTCATGATCCTATTTGAGAAAATTATTGATCGTTCGACCAAATTGTTGCGTATATTCATAGATGTTTTCATGGAATTGCCGGCACCGAACTGGTCATGATCCTATTTGAGAAAATTGTTGATCGGTTGACCAAATTGTTGCTTTTTCAGCCGTTATGGGTGGACTATATTTAGAAGAAGTATACCCCACTCTTTATGGAGGAATGCTAGAACCGTATGAAGTGCCCATCACTGGTGGTGGACCGAGACTAGATATTCATATCGAAGGTATGGTAAAGTTTCCATGAAGGTATGGGAACCGTATGAAAATGGAGTACATCTTACCACCCTAAAGTGGATGGATGAACGGAGGAAGTTAACCTAATGCCGAAAGGCATTCCTCGAATGTGCGCCTTAGGCTAAATGGACAGAGGAGAGAAATAGTTGTATGGATGGAAATTCCCGTACAATAATTCGGATCTTCCCTGTGATAGGGCACCGTGAGTGGCATAGTGTAACCGATTGAGAAATTTGCATACTCGTTGGATAGAACCAGCAGATCATTTATTCCTTGGACTTGGGTTAGTTCCAGAACATTTCTTTAAGGATTTGGCTTTTGAGTCATAGGCTTTGAAGGAATACGCCTATGTGAAGAGAAGTTGAGTAGTGTTGGGGTTAAGCCCTTAGAGTTGGTATAGGTATCCCGAGGAGGGATGTAACGTGATTTGAGAAGTGAGGCAAATTGTGTCGAGTTGTGTGACTATCTCTTTTTCGTAGTAGTAAAGGGGAAGGATCGATAGTTCGTGAAGAATGATCAGGTGCTATGCTAGAGCATAAAGAATATATACAAAGATCGTTGATTTCGACCTTAGTCCGAGTACATTTAGGACGCCACAATGACGGGGTGTGTGTTAAGGGTGATGGAATGTTGGTCTATAATACTATACCCTTTATATGATTAGGGTACGCTTGAATTTTGAGGGCAAAATTCCCTCATAAGGGGAGGGGGGGGGGGGGGGGGGGGAGTATGTAACAACCCTCACTTTTAGGAGGCTAATTTTATATTAATTTACCGCATAAGGTAATTATGTAAAATGTTGGAACTAGAGTAAATATTAATTAAATGAGTCGGAAGTTAATATTTACTGGATTGTGGTGTATTTACTGGATGCGTAAGTAAATATCATCACATTGCATGTTATGGTGTTATATGAAATACATGACAGTTATGGTTTAAATGAAACTGGAACTTGAAATAATTTATAAAATTTTCGGATGCCAGTTTAGAGGGCGTAGTTAGTATCCAAATGTGTGAGACAGTCAAAATAAGTGCCATATTGTATTTTTTATTTCGGGCACTTTTACCTGGTTTTAACTTAAATGCGTATTTGGGAGTCATTTTAATATGGTATTAACCACGTAAGTTGGGAGACTTGTGTTAAGCCCCTATTTTTAGTCTTCTAAATCCCCTAATTTCCCTACCATTAAACATAGAGAGAAAATGAGAGAACGAGAGAGGAAGAGAAAAGTGGAGAAAGAAGAGAGAAATGAATATTGAAGATTTGGGGTTGCTACCACACAAAGAAATCTGAGATTCCTACTTCAAGGCAAGTTTTCTACATGCTAATATGTGATTTAAGATGAATAACTTGTGTGATATTTATGTATTTGCATTTGGAGATCAAAAATGGAAATTATGATATTTAAACCTAGATTTTGGTTTTGATGATAAAATTGTGGGTTATAGTTGTGAATAATCATGTAGGATGATCTTGGGTAGGTTAGTCTTGTTGGATGTGTGTAAAATAGAAGAGATTTGAGTTTTGGGAAAAATCTAGGGTTTATAACCCGTAAGCCATTCTTGGCAAATTCGCAGGGGCGAATCGATTCGGCCCTTAGGCGAATCGATTCGCCAAAGGGTCAGCCTACATGTCTGTTTGGACCGAATCGATTCGGTAGGTTGCAGAATCCCAGGTTTTCTTGTCCGAATCGATTCTCTTTCTGGGCGAATCGATTCGGCCCTTGGGCGAATCGATTCGTTTTCCTGCTGTTTTTGAGTTAATTTTACAACTCAATTCCAATTCATTTTCTTGAGGCATGGGACTTAGGAACCTTCTTAAAAGAAGTAAACTTAAAGTGTTATAGTCCTAGATGAATGGTGTATCTACCCTAGAAAGGAAATGAAGTATATGGGTTTTTTCGGGGATATGCCAATTGATGTTAGGGCATTCTTTCTTCTAGTTGATTATTATAAAACTAGGAGTTGTAGTGTTATGTTTGGGAGACTTTAGAAGCTCTATTGAGCTATATTAGTCTTAATGGTTCACAATAATACCGCAAAAAAATATTGGGAGAGCAAATTGAAACTGATTCATTCATTGAGGTATGTTAGTTTTGGGTGGTTTATGATAACACCCTAAAATGGTTGGAGATAATTGAATGTTATTCACCTCTTTGAGGTTGCAATGACGATGTAGGGTACGTATGGCTCCGGGTATAATGATGATATAAATGAGTATGGTTTCATACAAATGGAACATACATATGAAAAATGGAAATGAGAATGAAATGGTAATGGTATTGATTTTAGTAAAGGATAATTTACTTAATCATGAAAACGGTGAATGATAATTTACTTGATTTTGAAAATGGTAATTAAAATGGTTTAAACACACCCTCTCTAAATGCCATCATAAGGGAAGTTCGCGCGTGAGGTGAAGCCCCCTGGCTAATGAATGCAGGGTGGATAAGTCCTAGGCCATGTGAGCATTTGTTGTTGTACATTATTTTGCGATAGGTAGGTAATTCCAGGTGTGGTTATGACTACCCCGCAGGTACATGGCCGCTTCCCGACGTCTTGCGTTGTAGGTGCCCAGGTTGTCTAAATGATAGGCCCTGGAAGATGATGGGCATTTAGGGCCGCGCACAGTGGGGAAACCCGGACGGGCGGTCTTAGAATCGTTATATAAATATAAATATGACTATTCTAATATCAAGTGGGACTTGATGAATTATAATCCACAAAGAGCATAATGGAAGTGCCATAAAGAGCACATATAAATGCCACAAAGAGCATTTGAAAATGACTATTTTTCTGATAAGGAAAGGATTTTTTACAAAATGTAAAAATGGGGATAAAAATGCCACAAAGTGCATAAAATTGTGATTATATATTTCCTGTTAAGGAATAGAGATATGAAATGAATTAAGGTGTATGATGAAAGTTTTAATTTATGTTAATCGTTCTTATTTTTCCTGCTTAGCTAAATTTGATTTATGATTGATTAAGTTGTCTTCGCTTATGCATTAGATTTTTTTAGGTAGATCCTTATTCCTGTTAGTCATGATTACCATTCATAACTGTCATACTTTTTATTCATCTGATGATCACATAAAACCAGGCCCTGACCCATTCATATTTCTTGTTGTGTATGCATCTTGTATCCGCTTAGGTACTCCGCCGCAAGGACGCCTGCTTTGACTTCCCTATTTCAGTGAATTTTGGCGAGCCGTGATGCTTTGCGGGTATTACGGGCTATATTCTATAGCCGTTTTCATTGTTGCACTCTAGTTAAGATCAAGTCTTTTATTCGGGCGTGAGGCCCAAGCCTTTGTAATTGTTTACTGTAATGTATTATATAATTTATTGAAACTGTTCAACACTGTTGTAGAGTCTGTTGATCGATACCATATTCGGTCCTTTTAATTATATATATGTTCTTGGGGTTTACCCTTTTCTTTTCAGGATTGGGTTGTTTAAATTCTTTCTTAAACTTTAAAATCAAATTTTTGACAACCCGTTTTCTGAAATATTGAGTGGTTATTCTGGATACTCTATATTTTGTTGTGATGCTGAGAATGATTCCATCCGGGACTCTTGTTTTATTGGAGTATTGGGCTGGACACCCCTTATTTTGGTGAGCGGGTTTTCACAGTGACCAGGTTCAGAACTTAAAAAACCCCCGCTCATACTCATTTCTATTTGTGCAATTTCAGTGTGTAAAGGCTTGGGCGATTTCGTTTCGTATTCAGGTGCGATTTCATTTCGATTTCATTTTGTTTTTCATTTCTATCTAAAGATGTAATACCCCGTATTTTTATGATATTATATAATCATGAGATTAATTATTATTGTTAGATTAATTAAATTAAATAGGTGAGAAACTTATTTGGTAATTAATTAATCAGGATTAAAATTATTATTAACTAGTGTGCCAAGGGTTAATGCTTATTGATGGGAATTATTGAATATTATGGTGGGAATGCGTAATATGGAGTTATGAAATTTTATAAATTATCGGAGTGTGAAATATGACAACCGATATTTTAAATCAGGACGCGCATGTGAGTCGTTTCGGGTCTAATGAATGAAATAAAAAGATAAATTATTTTTAAGTAACTCGTATGGTAATTTCGAGTGCGCCATTAAGTTCGGAAGGGTTGAGATAGCCAAAAAACTCTACCCGAGTATTTTATTTAGATTCTGGGATGTTTTTAGGCCTAACCGGCACCCCGTAGGGGTATTTTTGTCCTTTGAAATTTTGGAGAAATAATATGGACGAAAATTAGTAAATTAAATATGGATGTACACGGGTTAGAGGGGAGTTATCAGTTCTAAAACCTTTGAAAGAGAAAAGAGAGAGGATAGAGGAAGGCAGAAGAAACTATAGGAGTTCTTTGTGCCTAACTCAAGAACACACATAAAAAATTACACCAAAGTGTAGATCGTGAGATGAGGAACGGGCATATACCAAAATCACCAGCGGATTCGAAATTGAGGCAAGTGTTTAATTCTTGCAATTTATAGCAACAAGCATGTTCATATTAATGTAGGTGTATAATACACTTTTGATTCATGAGTTTTGATGAAATTGGGGAATTAAGGACATTAATTAAAATCTGGAAATCAAATTAGGATGAATCCCTCATGTAGATAGGTAGAAATCCCAAATTGATGATTATTTATGATGAACGAATTTTAATTTGATGTTCTTATTTAGAAATTTGACGAACTAGGGTTTTGAATGGTTAAATTGGGGGTTTTCGATTTTATAAACGAATTATGAGGATTTAATGCTTCAAAGTTGAGGGAAATCAGCTATACATGTTATAACATCAATTAGGTTTGTTGTTTTGGTGATTGGGTTGCAGAAATGAGAGGTTTTAGAACTGAAATTTTAGAGAAGACAAAACAGTAGCAGAAAAACATAAGAGGTCTGATAGAACTAGAAAGATGCCTAATCTCGTTTGAACGAGATGGATTATCGTTCGAACGACACGCTATGTCGTTCGAGAAACACGCATTGGGGTTCGAACGACAGCCTAGAAACTGGAAAATTTTCTAGTCCAATCCCATTCGAGTTATGTTACTTTTGAGTGAGGGGGCACTGCCAGTTGTTGATCCTTAGCACAGTATAGGTTTATTTGGGGAGTAATCCTAGTATAATACTTTAATATTTGGTTAAGTTAGATGACCTTGGAAAATCCCGAGTATTAATAATCGAGCTAGTTATAAAATAAGTAGTAATGAGATGTATACTACGTATAGAAATATATATATGGGTCGGATGAATGCCTGAATTTTAATAGGAAGTGGGAAATGCCTGTTATTATTATATTTATTATAATTGTGTATATAAGCATACCTACGCTGCTTGCTATCGGGAGGAGGTATCACGCAGTGGACAGTCTTACCCTGGGTGATACGGGATAAAGTATTTATTACTAGAACAGTGAATATCAAATGCAGTTAATTGGAGTAAGGTTTTAAATAACGTATTGTATGGGCGATACGGGATTCTCCTACGAGATATAATTAGTAGTATATGTCTACAACCTAGTTGGGAATATGATAGATGACTAGGTTAGGGTAGACGTATGCTAGGTGTGCACACTAGTGGAAGGGTGAGGATCTCATGAGAGAGTTTGTAACTAATATTCACATAATAATTGCATTAATGCGGATTTAAATACTTGCAAAAATAAATATTTTTACAAATCGGGCTATGACCCGTTTCTTGCTATTCTCTTCTCTTTTTCTCTCTCTCTCTCTCTCTCTCTCTCTATATATATATATATATATATATATATATATATATATATATATATATATATATATATATATATATATATATATATATATATATATATATATATTACCAGGTTTTCATCCACAGGGTTACCACCAGACTTAGTTGCGTGGATCATTCGACGAGCTGCAGCTTTTGTGGAAGCTATATGTTATTGATAATAGATGCTTATATCTTTTCATTCGGTTCCTAGTTCAGACAGTTCAGTTAGGGCATGTGTCGCCCGTTTCTCGCTTAGTTATTTCAAAGATTGTATTTCCTTATTAACATTTTTTTTCCCTGTTGGATTGAGTATTATTATTCTTTTGGTTTTAGACTTCGAATTGGAATGTTTTATCCAGTCTTAATTATCTCAGTAGTTATTTTCCGTTCAGTATTTATTTTATTCTGGTGGAATGCTGTTAGCTTATTTTTAATAATGGTTATTTATTAAATGTTTAATGGAGTATCATTATTTGGGAATTTTTTTTGACACTTAGCTTAATTATTTTAGGGTCTTTAAAATAAGAAAAATTATTTTTCGACAGTGATGATAAGAATGAACCAACCAGACACTTTGATTTAATTTAATAAATGACTGATCACCCGAAATTTAATTAGACGACGTGTCACATTTATGTTTGTATGTGTGTGTGTGTGTGTGTGTGTGTATCTTTGTGTGTATGTATAGATTTATGTTTATATGTGTGTTTATGTGTGTAACTATGTTCAAATAAATTATTTTTTATGTCAATAAACCCTAGATTGCATGTGTGTGTAAATATAGATTGTATGTGTGTGTATGTATATATTATGTCAATAAACTCTAGATTGTATGTATGTGTTATTTTTTGGACAAAATATTATTCAAAACCCTAGACATTATATTTTTTTTGACAAAATATAATTAAATGGATTTTTAATAAGTAAAAAAAATTACATCCACCTTTTTGTGGGTTATATGCATGTCATCATATTATATTGGGGGTTATATGCTTGTCGTGAATTTTTTTTTGACAAAATATAATTAAATGAATTTTTTTTACATACGAGTCGCAAACACGTGTGCACATTACTATAGTGAGATATTGTTGGCTTGGTTGTTGGATACTATATTGGATTTATTGAATTGATAATACATATATACTTTTAAGGCTCTTTCATAATAAACCCTAACAAAACTTGTTACAAACAATTACGACCGGTTGTTGTTGGGATTTCACATCGATGAGATCCAAAATGCAAGGGGTTAAGAGAAGGTTAGCGATAAATCAAAATCTTAATTAAACTAATATACCATTATACGTCATATGTTTGAATTAATAGTTATTAATTAATTAGAGCCCATAATTGTAGTTATATAATGGTCAATCTTATTTGTAGGTGTTTCTGCAAATGCTAGTAAATTAGTTACGATAGTTTCGATAAGTGTACATGTTATTAAATTTGTTGGGTATGTTCTTGATTTGCGTATGAAAAAGTATATCACATATCTTGACATTAATGTGCATTTTTTTACGTGTACGTCAAGATATTCGGAGGATACAACTTAACATGGAACAAATGCAACTTGATTCCGTTCATTCATATTTTAACTTGACATGTTTGCCACAATTCTGTTGATTTCAGACAGTTCTGTTTTAGTTTGAGATTTGTTATGATCAACTTGTTTGGATATGTATTTTAAAGCCTTAAAATAGACTGAAATAATCAAAACTTCATTGATATTATAGGCACCAAGTTGATATTATACATTTTTGTTCTCCTTTGCCTTTGTGTACTTTTCTTTACATATTATAGGCAGCAGGTTGCTCATGTTCATTCGAATTGCGGTGTTAAAATAGGGGAATGAATCTGCGACATATAATAGGCATCATATATAATTCTTTAGTGGTTTTTTGAGGTACTTTTTTTAATTTTACATACCCGTTCTTCATAACACATTGTTTACGTATTGTAGATCTAACCAATTGGATACCAGTTCTTCATTACACACCAGGTACTCTTTACTTTAACTAAAGTAGTTATATAATTGATATGCATTATCTATTAAATCTTTTAGATGATAGAAGGAGTACGGGATAGTTATTGGTTTTGTTTGGTTTGGCTGTTGGATAATTATTGATTGTTGGCTTGTTGTTGGATAGTTGTTGGATAGTATGTTAGAAGGAGTATGGGATAATTAGAAGGAGTACGTTAGAAAGAGTATGTTAGAAGGAGTCTGGGATAATTATTGGTTTGATTATTGGATACTATGTTGAAAATATTTTAGACTCCTGGGTTGAGAATACGACGATAACTTGAAAATGAGACTTAAGCTTAAAAACATGGCGTTAGAAGGAAGAAACCCAAAACATCCCCCAAACGGCCCCGTGAGAGGCACCGACACCTCGCACGGTACCAATGTAACTTGTATGAACAGATCGCGCGATCACCAGTTTTGGTGTATTCGATTTACTTCGATTTTAGTTTGAACCGATGTATGTAGTAATTTTTAATCATTTTATACGTCTCCAATTTAAGAAGACTCGTATTTTTTAAATTTTGATTGGATGCCAACACTTCTATCCTCACAAAATATACCCAAACTTCTCTTATTTCTATAAAGCATGATGTCTGGAGCTGGATAACACAGGAGGGATGTATCCACGACATCCATGCTCAAGGGATACAGTTATACATATATAGGGAGTGATATACATGTATGTTTATATGATATAGTGTATATATCTACTATAGCACGAGCGTAGCTATGTTATGTTTATTACGCGGATATTTATCTATAACAACTGTGTCGCTACAATATTATTTATGAGCGAATACTGAATGGAGGTAGTTATACTTGGCTAATAGAGAGTATTAGCAGGGTTACGGCTTAGATAGCAGTTACGTATCCTAGTTAGATCGGGTAGTTTAACTAGGATAATAAAATGAACACGATAGGTGTGCAATGTAATTGAAAGCCTAGGTTTATTCCATGTGAGTGTGATCGGTTAATTATGAAAGTAATACACTACAAGTTTTAATCGATTTAAAACAATTATCCGCTTACAAAATATTTTCTACTTTTCGGGCTTTGACCCATGGGCAATTATTTTTCCTTGTTTTTATTTTTATACCCCAGCTGTGCAGCAACAGTAGTTGGGACCACAGGGAGAGATCCATTATTAACGTTGCAGTAACTGTGGACGCTACATGATTGTTTTAGATGCCTCAGCTTATTTTATCTAGATATGAACATTTCATTTCAGTTTTTATTTTTGGACGTGTTGCTCGTAGATGGATAAGATTTTATATTACTGTCAGTTTTTAATTCAGTACTCAGTTTTTACTATTCAGTTTTATACAGTGGATGTTGTTATTTGGTGACCAATGGCTTATTCGGTCCACTCTTATTTATTTATGCATGGTGACTTATTCATTCATTTTGATTATATGGTTTTATTCGTATTATATTATATTGTTGGTTGTGGCTCTGTTGCTGAGAATAATACCATACTGAGATTCATGTTTTATTTTACTGGAGGATTTACCACCCGACATTAGAATATGCGGGTTGTCACACTTAGCTAACTGACTGGAACACATTGTTGAAGACATCAATATTCCGCCTCCTAAGAGTATTCTTGAGAGCTTTGAGTTTCTGGGAAAAAACATGCATGGAAATTCCCCCAACTACATTATTCCAAGTTTGCCCCACCAAATCTGGAAAAGTATGATGTTGAACCCACATATTTTGAAACTTAAATTGGCAGGGACCTTGGTCATTTATAAGAGCTAGAGATAAAATTAAAGGAGAATGATCCGAATTCAGTCTGCACAAATGTTCCACTTTAGAAACCTGAAGCATATTTTTCCAAGAGGCATTACACATAACTCTATCAATCCTTTCCCAAATTCTCGAACTTCCCTTCCTATTATTACACCAAGTGTATAAGGAACTAGTCAACTCAACCTCCACTTGGCCGGCTAAAACCATAGAAAATTTGAAGTCGTCAGCTTCCGCTCGATCAATATTGTTTCCCCTCACATTCTCAGATTGTTCCATCACAATATTAAAGTCTCAACCAATGATGAATGGATCGGAAGTAGAATTGGCCAAATCCATAATGCCCTGCCAAAGTTCCCACATATTTTGTCCATAAACAGCCATTATTTGAATTAGGTTGGGCAGGTTGTGATGTTTAATGGTTACAGACATAAATTGAGAATGGATGGTAATGAGAATCACCTCACAGTCATGTTTCCAAAGCACCCAAATTGAGCTATAATCAGAAGATACACCATCATGAAAATTTAACCTCCTACACAAGTCTCGAAGCATAAGCAAATCAACTTTAGTTTCCAGCAAAACAGTGACCTCTAAGACATACTTCTTGGATAATTTGTTTAATCTTCTAACAGTGGGTTTATTTCCCACTCCTATAGCATTCCAAAAAAGTGTTCTTATCATTGAGACATATTGGAGAAAGAAGCTCTTGTAATTCGAGAAGCTGACCTAGTTAACATGGTGGGGTTTGAGGGCACAATTTGTTTCTTCCAACATTTCTTCTTCACAGTTACAAATCCATCAAAATTGGTTTTTGTAAGAAATCATACTAAGCAGATAAGTTTTCAAATAAATCCCGTGAGCCTTGGGCGGTGGTGGAATAAATATTGCATTCCCTTTCTGAGTCTGATATACTTAGAGAGGCCCAATATTTTTTATATTATCTTTTGATGCAACTGATATTTTTTGAGGGGACAAATTCAATACTTTGACACATTCTAATTTTTCCCATTGGTGTTTAGGAGGAAATGAAGTTAGTATTTCGGGCGAGGTCATAAACAATTGAACATCTGTGGTAGGCTCAGCAGAATCTGTGGCCTGAACTAAATCCTGATCAGTGACCAGTGTTCAAACCATATATCTGGTGAGTGGCCCAATGAGACTAGGAAAAGTCCGAATGAGGATCAGTTTTAGTGGTCCCACTAGATGTTATAGAATTGATCAGGTCAGATTCATAAGTCGCATCACGACAACTAATGACATCTGAAGCGTCAGTTGAGTCCTTAGATCCACTTATATCCACACATGCTTGATTCTCTCTTTGGATAAGGTCAGCTCTATACAAACCCTTGACAGTGTTTTGCAAAGAAATGGACCGGTAATTGAAGGAATGAAATCCACACAGGGGCAATATTGCTTTCTATATCAACCCAGCATTAGATATTTGATAATATACCACGCATCTCGCATCCACACATCTGAATGAAATTTTCTTCACATTTAAATAAAATCAGAATGTGTTTTGGATCAAGTAGACCAATGTGATATGCTGCTTTAAGTGAAAAAGAAGTGAATGCTTTCCTTATCACCTCCACAGCTGGCCTACCATGAGAAAATTTGTGAATAATGGCATGTTTGAGTATTCAAAAGAGTTTTAATGTGTTCCAGTGAGAAAATCAGAGTCGGTTCACCTTTAAATCTGGATGGTTGTTTGAGAGATAGGTTGATAGGAGAGTTTGAATATGTGCCACTAAACTTGCAAAAGATTTGTTCCACACATTAGGTTTAGGGTCGGGGGGTTTCTCGTAACAAACGAATGACTTAATCTCACCAGATCAGGATAATTCAAATTTATGAAACATTCTAAATGCACAGTACTGATAAAAAATCTCACCGAATTTGTAACGGGATTTGGTTGACGTCGTGTAAAAAAATCATTCCCATTCATCTAGCATTCAAAGTCTTGTATGTTAATATTAGAGCCATTATAAAACTGAGATTGGCATTATCAAGAATGAAGATCATTGTTCTAAGTAAAATTTTAAAAAATTGGGTTTATGTAACTTAGATAAAGTTTCATTTCTCTTCACAATTTTCAACTACCACTTTTTTCTTCCTAGTTAAGTGATTCATGATTGAGTTCTTTAAAGTATCATAGCTTTTGTGTTACCAAATTTTAGATAGAAAATAATGTTTGAGACATTTTTAAAAATAATTTTGCAAGTGGCGAATTATTGGGGTTTTATTCTTCAAACTATGTTTTTAACTTTTATTATTCATTAACAAACTATTGTATTAGCTCAATTTGAAATATAAATCATGTCTATGGGAATAACTTATATATGTTTACAAATATATTGTATTCTTCGGTAAATTGTACTTAGTAGGACTTTTAGTAAGTTAGGTCCGTCTCAATCAAAGAAGATCAGAATTCTGGTTATCATATGATTCAATATTTCACAACCTAGATTGGGAGTTGTCATCCTATGTGTAAAGATGCATATACAACCTTGGTAGATTATCTTTACTACGGAAACATGTCTGATGATTCGGTAACTTGTTTGATAATTCAAGGAAGATTGTAGCGGTGCATCAAGAATTTATTAAACAAGACCAAATGTCATATCCGAGTCTAGGTGCGATAATATTAGAAGTGAAAAATTCCATAGTTTGCAAAGGGTGCATATATTATTAATCCCGAGAGATATAAGTATTGGAATACACAAATAATTATTTCTTTGATTTTCCATGGATGAGATTCAATTTATTAGATCAGTAATCTCTATAGGTTAAGAAATCATTTGATTAATATGTCCGAGATCATATTCCAGATGAATCCGCATTTAGGAGATATTTCAGATTGTGACACACCATTAATAAGCTCGTAAGTTTTGATTATGCTAGTAAACCTAGTTAATGGATTTTTAAATCCGGCAGAGCATCAAATCAGTAAGTTTAAGCTCAAGAAATAAATAAGACGTCAGTGAAAACAATTTCGTGAACAATAGAACTTCACAAAGCGGATATTGAAAACTTGACGCGAGGAATCATATTATGTACTATCTAAATTTACAAACAATGCCTCTTTAGTCGAATAATTTTGAAATAGTTAAATTGGAGTGTGGTTATGACTATTTTGTAGAATTAATTATAATTAAATAAAAAGGAAATAAATTGTAGGGTCTAATTTGGGATTTTTATATTTGTGTATGAAGGTCAATTTAATTTATATGCCTAGGGTCCCTAGCATATTACATATTCATGTTGCGGTTTTATTCTTAAAATCATGATTTATGACATTTATTATTTATTAATAAAGGATTGCCAATGCTCATTTGAAATATGTATCATGATTGAGGAAATGAATATATTTGTGTTTGTGTGTTTATATATATATATTGTATAATTTGGTCAATTGTACTTAGTTATAATTTTGGTGAGTTGGGTTTGATATGATATAGAAGATGAAAATTGTGTATCTAGTATGAATGAACAGTTCATAGTCTAGATAGGTATTTGACATTTATATCGATAATGTTTCCTGGACAATCTTTGTGGTCCATCTTAACTACGGAACATGTCTAATACTTTAAGAACTAGTGTGATAGTTTAAGGAAAATTGTACCAGTACACTTGAACATTTTTTAACAAGACCGAGGGTGATATAAAATTCTTAGTGCTAACTAGATTAGACTTACATAATCTCACAGTTTTCAAAAGGTGAATATATTATTAATCCTGAGGGATGTAAGGATTGAAATATGGATGGGGTGTCAAAAAATATCACAATAAAGAATTTACGAGGAACAATCACAATTAAGCAAGAAAGCATACAATCACACACACAACACTACTATGTACGTGGTTTGGTAACTTGCCTTAGCCCACGAAGAGGTCTACTGTTTTATTGGGTGTTGACAGTAAGTTCTCAATTGGGTGTTTATCTTGTGCAATCTCCTTCAATTGGTCATGAACTAGTTTTTGTGGATTGACACATGTCAATTTTGTATAGTTTGTCATGCCTTTCATGAAAGCACTATATCTTTCTTTAGACTCCCTAATTCAAATTATCTTTCACTCACCAGTAGAATTTATTAGTCAAAAGGTTTGGCTAAAGTCTTAGTTAAAAAAAGACATCATCTACTTATTTCCTTATTCATAATGCCTTGTTAGAAGCTCCTCTCTTGGAAACTTGTAGTGATTCCATTTTTATGTTAAGTTTCTAGAAGTTCTTATCTGACTTGTCTCTCTCCCTGCTGATGTAGGGTTATGGACGAGAATGCTGGATGTGCGAAACACAACTAGGCTTATGGTAAGTTTCTCACAAACAATAAAAATTCCTAGTAATTGTTTGCATATATATATATGTATATATATATATATATATATATATATATATATATATATATATATATATATATATATATATATATATATCACTATATCACTGTTTTGTCTTTATAGCACATAAATATGAAGCCTTGGTCAGTAATTTTATTCTCCTTTTGCTCATTAGGATGTTGATTTTGGATGTGAAACAAAAATAATTATTCAATTATTTTATTTGAAGCAAGAAATGAGATTGTTTCAAAGTATTATCCCTCCAGTACCTCAACGATCCATACCGACGAGGTAATAACACATCTTGATGATTATGAGATTGAAAACACTACTTATCATGTATAGAGAGATCTATTTTGCCAATTACACATATTTTACCTTAAAACATATTTATTTCATTTCTATATATGTATGTGAGGGAGTATTAGGTAGGATACATATATCGAGATTTTCTTCCCTTAGGATATATTGTATACATTTTGTTATTTTTCGGGTGAAAAATGCGCCCTTGTAAAATTACTTGTATAAAGTGTTATGGCTATGTCATCGACAGGAGCTCGAAGAGTTAGAGATTCACAACCAACAAGCTCTATTACTGATGAAGAATGATATGCGAAGTGAAATGCAAAGTTTGTTCCAAAGTATTACCCCTCATCATGCTTCCAATACCTCGACGATTCAGTCCGACTAGGTAATAATATATATATATATATGTATATGTATAAATAATAAAGTAGGATGGCGTTTTCTCTATTCATAAGTTTGGAAGACACTTTGTGGTGAGGATTAAATCCAACAAGACTGAAATGGAGGGCTTACATTAATTCTTACCAAAGACACGAGTTACAAACCCTAACCCACGACTATCTCAGATTGTAGTTCCTCCTCACTCATCTACCTCTCTCTCTCTCTCTCTCTCTCCCTTACTCCCTCTTCTCACACGCACTCACCCTCACAAACAAACCTTAATCTCAGTCACTCATCATCTCCCTCTCACTCAACGTCTCCTTCGTTCTCTCCCCTCCACACTTCCTTCCTCACCCTCCTACACTCACACAATTACACCCTTTCCCCACATGCCTCCCCTAATCGGATCTGGTATTTTAGATCTAATAATATGTTTTTTTCTTTTTGTGACTCAGATGTGTTAAATATCAACAGGATCTCCACTTTCAGTTTTGAATGACTCAGATCAGGTATTTCATCTCTTTACTTTTTTTTACAAGTTTATTTATTTATTTTATTTCTGATTCATATTTTGCATTTGGTTTCTCCTTTACTTTTCAGATTTGTCCCCTTTACTAACGGGTTCATGTTTATTTGGTGTGGATAATCATGAATAGGTATTCCATTTTACCGTTTTACCCATCCTCTATTCTATTCATGTTAGAACTGTGATATTAAATTTATTGATTATTGATAATGGCAACAATGTTAAGACAAAATATGTTTACAAACTTGGAATCACTTTCTCACTCTCTCTATTTTCTAACTAATTTTTTAGATCTGATTAATTTGTTTTGTTTTCTATTTGTCTTTACATGTTTTTCCCTGTTAGACCGAATTTTTGTCCAGTTTTCTCAATGTCATGTATTTCCATGTTATAAGGGAACCTTAATTATTGAATCTGTCTTAATTTTCTTTAAAATGATATGTTAGTTATTTTTTCCATCTTCCATCAGTATGTGTTTAGTTTTAAGAATTTACAATAATCTGATATCTCTCTTAAGGCGTGCTTCTTCTAATCCCTATATTTATAAGTTTGGGGTTTTCCACGATGTAGGCACCTGGAGGTTTAAGAATGGCTTATGAAGAAAGGAAGTTTTAGTTTCATTCTCATTTTTATGTCTTCTATTGTGAATTTCGTCACGTTTTTATTCTACTTAAACCTTCCTTTACAACTGTTATTGCACTTTGAGTGCTTGACAAGATGTTCAACTTAATTATTTTTGTTATTTTCAATGTTTGAATGTGATTTTCATGAATTGGAATTAGAGCAATTTTCAGATGTATTCCTATAAGTTCCATACTTTTTTAGTTCGAGGTCTGAAGTTAATTATTTCACATTTAATTATTAAACTTTCGATTTATAATTTAGGAAGTGTATCAGATTTAATTATTAAGCTTTGAGTTCTGAATTAACTGTTTTATATTTAGCTATTGGTGATATATGTGATTTTATCTTGACATACTAACTTTTGAATTTGGTTTGTTCTCATACTTTTGTTAGTTTATGTAGGCACTACTATCAATCAACAAATTAAACAGGTTGCACGATTTTTATGTATTTATTTTCCTGTTTACAGGTATGCATATGTGGAAATGGATATGAGAGGCTCAAAAGTTATGTGAATAGAACGTGGATAATGAGTGGGTTGCATAATTTACGAGGCAGGGGTTAATGCAAATCATTTCAACGATGTTTGGAATATCATAAATCATTTCAATTGAGGTCTTCAAAATTCAATGCCACGAAATTGTTCTTTGCGAGTACCGACTGAAGGTAAAGTGGTAAGCATTTATACTTTTCTCAGATTTTTATATGTTCAACAAGTGTTTTCAAGTTAATCATTTCTTTTTATGCTTCTTCAAGTTGTATGGGGTATTTATCGAAATTTTAAATCGATTTGGATTCTTTGGAATAAAATTTCATTGAGACTTTTGATTTTTGGATTTTCGCTCTTAGAGCGTGAGTTTTTTCACACTAAAGTTCTTGCGTATGATGGTTTTAAAGTAAAATGAGGGTTTTAAAGGTAGGATTTTAATATTTCACAACATATATCATATTTGCGTCAAGGGTTTTGAAATTTTGCTTTGGGTAAGTACATGACTCTGTTTTAATGTTTGTGATTTCATTATTTTTATTTTAGATTGTATTAATTTTTTAAAAGTTGCAAACTTAAATTTCTCGATTTAGGTTACTATCATGAAAATTTTAGCTTTGGGGCATTCATTCTGAAGTGTATTGGTGGGGCCAATGCTTTCTCACTGTACAGTTTTTGGTGAAATCTATTTTTAAGATATTTGTAGAGGCGTAGGCTTGTGCTTAATGGATAGTTCTTATTTCAACATTTTTAAAGAAAGCTCATCTTCAAACGTATGTCCAAATGTTCATTCTTGCATTGTATTTGTGGTCTGATATTCTACCTTTCTTAATTTTTGTTTATGATGCTGAGACATCTTTACAAATTTTTTAATTCTCATATCGAGATTTTGTCAAAGATTCCATCCAGCTCCAATTAAAATTTGTCATCATCTCTTAATAACATATCTTTGTTTCTCTTTTATTAATGAAGAGATGATAGCCAGTGATGGAACTGTGCTCTTAGCACAATCATTCTGAATCACAAACGGGCTCATTATTTTACTGATTTTACATGCTTTAGCATCGTTGGTATCAATTAGTCTATACATTTAGTCTGATTTAAGGAAACTAACTTTATATTTCTTTTTTATTGGTTCTTTCATTTTGCCTTAGTTTGTTAATCCTAGAAGATAAGAATACTTCAACTCAAGAAATCATACATTTTCTTGAGCTCAATTGGTATTACATACTCTTGATTTTCTTTCAATAGATGCTTATATGCTCTTTTCAATGTGGTGCAATCATCTACTATTTTTCTCAACCTTTGGGAACCAAAACATGGACCAGGGCACTCTTATATTGTGCTGAAAAAAGAATAACGAGCTCCATGGTGAAGCTTAAAAGAGTAAGGACTAAAATTTAGATCTCCAGGAGAAGATTAAAGAGATGACGTTGGAGAATAATGAGCTCTGTCATGAAAAGCAGAGGCTAAAGGCTAAAAAAAATAGTTAGAGCCACAATTAGTTTGCATATATTGCTGCATTCCATGCATATGCAAACCAATTTTTGCTTTAAAGTTAGACTATGTTGTTGTCAAGATATTAATTTCACTGATATTTCTCTGTGACCAATTTTTACCCCGTGGCCAATTTTTGCTTTAAAGTTAGACTATGCAAACCAATTGGTTTACTTATATTATAAATATTAGACTATATTGTTGTTAAGATATTGATTTCACTGATCTCTTTTTAAAGTTATAAATTTTTTGGGAAGGATGCAAGCTTAAATTTGTTCTAAAGAAGATTGGTGTGTAATTGTTTTGATTTTTATGTTTGGTTAGGATGATATATGTTAGGGACATAACACATATATGATCTGCATATATGACATTAGAGCTGCATTGATGATAATATACACGAGTTGCATTGATCTAATTTGCTAGACTTAGTTTTCTAAACTATAATTCTTCGAATAATATATGAACATTGCATTTGTTCAGTGATTATTAGTAATCATATTTTGCAATTGCGATTGAACTTAGTTTTTACATGACTGATGTTTTAATTGGTTTGTTTTTTAGGACTTTTCATTTGAATTTCTGTTTGGGATCTGTTCATTTGAATTTCTGTTTGGTTTGTATTCACCTACTTGATTAGGATTCTATTTTTTATAATTCTAATTGATTCAGTATTGAGTCGTCTTATTTAGAAAATTTTGAGCTGACTCCCTTTTATTTGCAAATTGTTATATTTTCATTCTATTCATAATCTGGGAAGATGGTTTGCACTAGAGCGAAGGTTTATTCATATCAGTCAAATTGTATCAGTCTAAAATTAGTGCATTCAGTGTGTATTGTATCAGTCTTAAGTTTAATTTACATTTTCTCCACTTTTCATATTTTTCTCAAGCAGTTCATAATTATATTCAAGAATTGGGATCTGGTAGATTAATATTATGAGGCTGCATTGAAAGAAGTGGATACTTGATATCAACTCCATAGAAGAAGGATTCATGAGTTTGAAAGCAACAAATTCAGCGTTGATCAATGGTATTCTATATTGCAACATCAAGAGCTTTGGTTACTACTAGAGTAATGTACAACCATGGAAGTTTTCATTGGTTCTATAATGCAACATCAAGAGCTTATATTATCCTTTATGTGCTTACATTAGTTCGTTCTTGGGTTTCAATTTTGTTAATGATTAATGAAACTCAACCATTTTTTTTATAAATTTACTGATATGAAGTTTTCATATATACAACACAGACACTTGACTAATGACTTGACTTCGGATTTTTATGCAAGTCCAAGCATATAAGCAGCAACAGACCTTGATTATGCTTAAGCAGCAGCAAACCTTAAATTTGCATAAGCAGCAGCATTTCACCCTGTTGTTGTATAAATGATCATCATTTCATAGAACATTGATCCCCACAAATCTTCTAAATTGATTAGGTACTATATTCTGGGCTACTTGATTAGGTATTGTGGGCTAAATGGTCTTTATTTGATCAGGTATTGCTTCGGTGTTGTGGGCTACTGTATTTCACCCTGTTGAATATGCACCACCATAAAGTCGATGATAAAAAAACCTTGCTTTGTTGATTTTGTCAATTGTCGTTCATCACATGGTATGGCTCATCTGTAGTGGATCATGTAGTCTACTAAAGTGAGTGTTTGTAGGCTTCATTGTCATGGTGGCCTTATAAATATGATCATGTTGGTTATAAATACATAAAGTGAATGTTTGAACATTTGGTGATTATTTCATTATTTTATTATCATTGTCAGTTATGGAGTAAATATGACCATGTTGAATCATTAATGAAGTTGTGATTATATGAAGATATGGGTATGATGTTGACACAATCAACAATGAGTACGGGAGTAAGGTCGTGGAAATGCGATGTTGCGGACAATGGTGCTAAAATGACAGGAGTTTTTCGAATTTCATGAGGTCAGTTGTTAATCTATATATGAACACATTGCTCAACATTTCTTGGCATCTTTTATCAACATTTCTTTGCATATCTCAGTAAACACGGTATGCTACATGTGGTATGATTTTTTTGATCCGGTGGTATGTTTCCTTAACCCCAGCTGATATGCACAATGTTTGGATATACGCCATCGTTGCTGATATACACAATGTTTGAGTAGAAAATGCTAACTGTTGATTTGCTTTTTTATTCATTTTGTATTGAAGCAGTGCGTAGAAGAACTGTTCTTCATGTTTAACTATTCCATAATATATTTTCCACCATCTCATAATATATTAACGTTGGCATTTATCAAATACTCCATTAGATTTTTTAAGGTTAGAAAATTATTGAATTTATTTTTTTCTTTGTTTCTGTTGTGATAGGTGCCTCCTCCTACTACCAGATTGATTGGTGACGCCCTACTGCCAATAAAAGGGTACTGCTTCTTGACGTCAAGGGCCCAAGGCTGGTGCAAGATTCTTCCATACTGTGATTCTTTGAGATAACCGTAGCAGCCCATGATACAACTGGGGGTATGGTGACCAAAATATCTTAAGCTGCAATGATTGATGTCTATTATGAAGGAAGCCACAACAACTCATTTTGGTGGAGTCCTGTTGCTGACAAAAAAATGGAAAATTGAATAGGCCCCTAAGTGGCCAAAAAATTGCACAGCAGGCCCCTAAGTGGCAAATTAAAAGACATTGTGCCCGATGATTGGATTGGAGCACAAGAGGTAGGTTTGTTGGAGTCCTATTGCTGACATGTTTATGCGTGTCCCCTAAGTGGTTCGTCATGTTTATGCCATCTTTATTGCAAGTGGCCACCTTCTTGCCACAATAGACTCAGCTAGTATGGAATGAAAAATCAGCTCGAGATCTTCAAAATAGAGTCTAGGGGATGGGGTGTCGGATCTCAAAATTCAATTTCTTTCATAATTTTTATATGTGAGTATATAGGAGAGCTTCTTGAAGACACGGAAGATAAATAAATAACTGGTAACGATGAGTAATTATTTGATCCGTAGAAGCGTATCCGCTAACAGTTGCTGATGTGAAGAACGTGGGGCCAAGCTTGGGTTCTTTGCGAGAACAAATGAGATTTTGAGTTACTCATGTGACAGTCTACCAAATGACAGTTGCTGATATGACAGTCCACCAAATGAACTTTTGATTTTGCGAGGACCCACCGATCACCAATGTGGCATTGCTTTCATCCCATATTTGGTTTATTTTGTATGTGTTTTGTTCTTGATTTTCTTATACTCTGTTTGAAAGTGAACTCAAGATTTTTATATATGTGATATTACATGTTTTGACCTATGCCTAAATTTTGTGCGTTGATCTACAAGTATTATATCTATAACAGAGAGGCCTTATGCTTAACGCGTGACTGTCTGGGGCCCCCTATATGGGAGGTCTGAGAGCTCATTTTTTAATTCTTATCTTCTCCTAAAAAATAATTGGATTTCAAAATCACAAAGCAAACACCCGCGATGTATTACAATAACTGTTTGGGTTGAATTTATTATTAATAATAATATGATGTTAGATACACAAAAGTATGTAAAAATTAATACACAAAATAATTTTATTTAAAAATTTACATGTTTTTTTATTATTGTGATAAAATGTTGGGGCATTACTGTTTGATGCTCTAATTATTTTTCTTTGTTATGCATTTTTTGTCCCATCTAATATTATTTAGCAGAACCCAACAGGTATTCTGTTTTACATTTAGCTTTGAATTATTTTTAACTATAAAGTGCGTAAGAATTTATTAGATAATCAAACAGGTATTATGTTTTATATTTTGTTTTAAGTCATTTTAAAATGTTTATAAAATGTTGAAGTCTATTAATACTTATGGTGTTACCAATTTTGAAGTCTATTAATACTATGTATGTTGGTAATGCTCCCCCGAACGTTGTTTTTCTATTTCTCATGGGACCGGACGTTCGTGTGATTGTATCACGAATCAAACATTATTGTGAATTCAAACATTATTAGTGTAATGGTGATTTATTATTATTTTTGTGTTCTCAAACAATATATTTAACCTTTATTTGTTATCGCTCAGGGTAACCCAGTGGTAGGGAATTCCTTATGCAATTTTCGTTTTTTTTTATATTGCACAATATGTTCTTTCCATATACTTTTTAGTCACACACTATAGGGCTATTATGAACACTAGAAGTGTTCAGATTTCTTACCTTATTTTTTTTTATGACGGTGTTCATTATTGTGACAGTGTGCATTACGATTCATACTTGGGAGAATTATCGTCGTGCCTTCAGGCACGGGCATACCCTAGTATATATATATATATATATATATATATATATATATATATATAGAGAGAGAGATTTGGGTGAAAAATTCTCTCGTTTAAAGTTAAATTTTCAATGGTGGTGGTGAAAATTTGCTATGGTGGTGAGAATTTATTATGGTGGTGGTCAAAATTTTTGTTGGTTGGTGTATATTATTCTTAGAATCAATTTTAATGTTTAGAACATGTTGACTACCTTTGTTCTTCATGTATAAACAAAGGGGACTCTGTCGATTTTTTTTAAAATAATAGTAGTTAGATATTTATATTGTTTGTGATGAGAATATAATATATTGATTCATTTTGCACATTGTATTATTGATGAGTGGGGTATTAATTATGATATAATTGACACTATATTTTTTTTGTGCAGGTGAAAATTTTTGTAGAACATGCAAATGTTAATCAGTGGTTTTTGAAGTCGTACGCTTTAGTGCTGCATAATTACTTTGATAAAAGCATTTCGTGTTTTGGAGTATAAGAAATTAATGTATTTTTGTCGTCAAGTCAAATAGTTTAACTTAGTGTTATAATTATTATTTTGATGAATATTTGGAGATGGTTGTAAGAACTCTAACTATTATTGAAATAAAATGATTCGTTGTGTTGGTTGAAAATCATCTTATGTATTACATTTTATGATTATTCGTTGTTTGTGTTGTCTAAAATGTAATTCAATTCTATATTAAGCTGTAGCGATTGATTTTATTGTCCACAAAATTTTGGTGCAAAAATTTTTAGATCCCTGCACCTCTTTTGGGATGGTTAAAAATGTCCCAAAAATATATTAAAGATGGCTATGTTGCCGTCTCAAAAAGGTCTTCTAAAATAGTAATCTTTTGAGACAGATTATTTCTCATCTCAAAATCATTCTTTTGTGACAGCTCTCATGCCGTCTAAAAAATGTCATATAAAATGAGGACCTTTTGAGACGGATCTGTTCCTGTCTCAAAAAACTCTTTTGAGACGGCTATAGAGTCACAAAGAGTATTTATAACCCCCTATCAAAAATATCCCCCTAGCCATCCAAAATAGCATCCTAAAAAGTATTTGAGATGGATAAACCATCTTTTAGGACCGTTAGGCCACCATCTCAAAAGTTACTTTTTTTTGTAGTGGAGAGGGTCCCACTCACGTATTTGATAATACGTTTTAGAGAGAGTAAGTGTGAATCTTTCGGGGTGCCTGATATCGGCCAAAAACTCTAACACTAAAGGCTATGTCGGGACGACTGGCAGTCAAGTAGAGAAGACTACCTATCATATGCCGATACAAGATTTGCTCTACGTCCTTGCTTGAAGTGTCCTTACTAAGCTTGATAGAAGTACTCAAAGGTGTATGTGCATGCTTAACGGAGTTTAAACCAAATTTCTTCACTAGATCTCTAGCATACTTGGATTGGGAGATTAACGTCCCATCCTCTAGTTAACGAACCTGGAGACCAAGGAAGAAAGTAAGCTCACCTACCATGCTCATCTCAAACTCACTTTTCATCTCCTCCTCCAAGTGGTGAGCATGCTGGGAGCACGTGGATCTAAAGACTATGTCACCCACATAGACCTGGGCAACCAAAATAGCACCGTCATCTCTCCTGACGAACAACGTCATATCAATTCCCCCTCTCTTGAAGCCACGGGCTAAGAGATAGGAGGTAAGCCCCTCGTACCAAGAACGGTGTGCTTGCTTGAAACCATACAAGGCTTTCCTCAGATAGTAGACGTGATCTGGGTGCTTAGGGTCTTCAAACCCTTTTGGTTGTTCCACGTAAACCTCCTCCTGTAGAATGCCATTTAGAAAGGCACTCTTGACATCCATTTGATATAACTTGAAGCGCAAATGACATGCGATGGAGAGAAGTAAGAGGATGGACTCAAGCCTCACAACAGGAGCAAATGTCTCCCCAAAATCTACACCCTCTATCTGTGTGTAACCTTGAGCTACCAACCTAGCCTTGTTTCTAATTATGGTACCACTTTCATCCATTTTATTCTTGAAAATCCAACTGGTACCTATCACATTCGTCTCACTAGGTCGGGGGACAACTTCCCAGACATTGTTCTTTTTAAACGGAAGAAACTCATCTTGCATAACAGATATCCAATGTTCATCCTTGAGTGCTTATTTGTGATTCTTGGGCTCGACTTTAGATATATAGCAGACATGACTAACAACATTCTCTAGCTAAGCACGAGTCTTGACCCCTAAACTGGGATCACCAATAATGGCGGAAGGATCATAACTCTTTCGAACCCAAGCAGGTGTGTCCCCTAGAACAGGAGTAGGGTCTACCTTGGATGTGGGAGACACAGTGGGATCATCAAAAAGGAGTCTGTCATCCTCACTCAAATGGTTAGAGTCAATAGACGCCGAAGGTTAGTCATCTTGCACAGTAACGTTTATTGACTCCATCACTTTAGAGCTCTTAAGGTTAAAAACTCGGTATGCTCTACTATGTGATAAATATCCTAGCAGTATTCCCTCGTCATTTCGGGAGTCAAACTTTCCTAATTGCTCGCTATCCCGTAGGATGTAGCATTTACTCTTAAAGACACGGAAATATGCAAGGTTGGGATTCTTTCCAGTCCATAATTCATAGGGCATTTTAAGTGTGTGTGGACGAAGGTAAACCCTATTCACCGTATGACATGCAGTAGACACTGCCTCTGCCCAAAATCTCCTAGAAACTTTATGACCTAGAAGCATAGTTCTAGCCATTTCCTAAATCGTCCAGTTCTTTCTCTCAATAATCCCATTTTGATGAGGAGTATTCACAGCAGAAAAATTATGTTTGATTCCTAGGCTATCACAGTAAAGATCTACTTTTTGCTCTGTAAATTTAGTTCCGTTGTCACTACACATTTTATTAATAGTGACTCCGTGTTAGTTTTGCAGGACACGACACTTGGTCGTTAAAAACTCTACAGCATCGAATTTCTCTCTCAAAAAACCTACAATCAAATATCTGGAGAAATCATCTACCATCACTAGGATGTACCTCTTACCACCCAGACTCTCAGTACGAGTAGGACCCATAAGATTCATGTGAATTAACTCTAGTACTCGTGAAATGGTAATGGAATTCAACTTCTTGTAGGGGCTACGGATTTGATTTCCCAACTGACAGGGTCCACAAACCGTGGAAGTTGACTTTCCAAGTGTTGGTAATCCACGTACTAGGTCCTTTTTAGCTAATCGCGTCAAATCTCTAACGTTCATGTGACCTAGACGTTGGTTCCACAGATCCATATGAGTGATCGTGGTGCTGTTGCAAACAAGTAAGGATTTGGGAACAGTCCCATAGCAATTATCCTCTGCCCTCACCCCTTGCACTAAAAGTTTACCGGCTTGATTATAGACATTACCGTGTCCTAGTCAAACTTTACGGCAAAGTCAGCATCACACAGCTGGCTAATGCTGAGAAGGTTTACTTTCAAACCTTTGATGTACAAAATATTCTCTAGCTTAGGAAATTATGGTAACTCTACTGTACCTCATCCCACGATGCTAAACTTGCTCCCATCTCCAAAGGTGACTCTACATTCCTTATAATCCTCTAGGTAGGTAAAAAATGAGACATCACCGGTCATATGTCTGGAGCACCCACTATCGAAATACCACTATGAGGTATTATGTGCTTTGAGAGCGACATGAACAACAAGGGCCTTTTCGTCTTTCTTAGGTACCCAAGAAGTGGTAACCTTTTGTTTACCCGTGTTATTGTTGGTTTTAACCGGGTTGCAGGAAGCATTAACTGACTATAAAGACATCCGTCGGAATTCCTCCATCAAACTCTGTGATGTGGTGGCTAAAAAATCAATAAGCTCTCTCAGACTGGTAAAATCATCTGTACGATGTGGTGGAGCATATGTACGTGAAGTTCGACCCAAACTATAACAATACTCTCTCAGGTGGCCTTTTCTTTTGCAGTACGTACAAAAGAACACAGTCTTAGGCGGACCTTGGTTTTCTTTTCTTGGTCGAACTCTCCTTCGTGTTTTTTAACGATGGACATATGGAGTTGTAGTAAACTCAGGAGCTGGTCCATGTTCTATTTGGGACATGGAGGCACCATCAAAACCTATTCCATTCCTATCACCAAAACTTAAAGCAGGATCGAGGAGCATCTTTCCAGACACATCCTCGATTTGAACCTTGGCTTCCCGTGCTCCCTATAGATCATGAGTAAGCTTGGATATAAGGGCTTCAAGTTTCTTCCGAGTCTTCAGGTAGGACTGGAGCTCACTCGTAAGACTAGCCACTTGATTAGTCAAGTCCCCTTTCTCTTTCTCAAAACACCTCTCTCTCTCCAAATAGTCTCTCTCTTTCTCTAAACTAACTTTCTCTCTCAACACAGGCAGACTATCTCTCTCTCAAGGTAGTGCAGATGGAGGACTCTCTCTCTCTCTCTCTCTCTCTCTCTCTCTCTCTCTCTCTCTCTCTCTCTCTCTCTCTCTCTCCTCTCCTAAATCTTTATCTAGAACGGTGATCCTAAGAACTAACGCTTTGTTTCGCCTTTTGGTTTTAAATGACTCAGAATATAACTCAACATAGGCGCATTGAAGATCACTCTCACTCTCACTTGCATCATACTCCCCCTCACTCACTTCGTTCTCACTGTCGAGGTACCCTGTGAAGTAGCATCCTCATCGTCGTGGGGAGCACTAGAGGTACTCACATGGCTAGCCATGAATTCGGTGAAGTTACACTCATGCGATGACTCGTCTCCAGAGTCCACCGACTCGACCTCACTGTCATCACTAAGGGTAGCATTAATGATAACTTTACCCTTTTCTTTGGAAATTCTGTTTAGCCTAATAGCACACTCAAATGCTCTATGACCCTTACTGCCACACTCATAATATATCTCACCGTCTTTCTTAGGAGGGTCTTTGAAATCTTTTTCATTTTTCTTTTCAAACTTATTTTTCTCAAAATTCTTTTTATCTTTGAAATTTCCATTTTTCTTGAATTTGAGAATTTTCTTAAAATTTTTTGCAAACAGGGCCAAATCATCTAAATCAAGGTCACACTTGGAATTAGACGTTTCTATCTCCCTTTTTCTAGATGACTCTACCCTCTTTTTTGCCGACCCCTCACTCTTCCTATCCTGGGAATTAAGTGCAATTCCCTTATCTTTAGCCTTGACAGATTTAGGAAACATATCAATTTCATACGTTTGTAAGCCTCCTACTAGTTCCTCTAATTTAAGCGTGTTTAAATTACCCATAGAATTTAGCACAGTGAATTTAGGGATAAAATGCTTAGGTAGTGATCTTATAATCTTTTTAACAACTCTAACATTAGGAATGTGTTCACCAAGATTAAAGCTAGTGTTTACAATATCAGATAATCTAGAATAGAATTCATCAAAACATTCAGACTCAAGCATGGTGATAGTTTCAAATTGAGTTGTTAAGTTTTGCAATTTTGATTCCTTCACGTCATTAGTTCCTTCATGGGTAAGTTGTAAAACATCCCATTCCTCTTTTGACGTGGTACACATCATTATCCGCCGGAACTCGTCAGGAGTGACGAATCCAGAAATAACACTAATACCCTTAGAGTTAAAAGGTGACCATTTAAATTCTTCTTCAGTCTATGCAGTCACAAATTTTAAATTAGTCACGTTGTCAATAATGATGGAGGGAGGTGCCCACCCACTTTCAACTAAAACCCAAACTCTTTTATCTATGGATTTTAGAGAAGATTCCATACAGACTTTCCAGTAAGCATAATTTGTCCCGTCAAAAACTGGCATTTTATTATATAATTTCTCCATATTGAACACGCCCTTTTTCAAAAATCAAATTTTTCAAAAATTGATATCTCAGAAAAATTTTGCTGAAAATTACACGGTATAATTATGTAATTGGCTCTGATACCAATTTGAGAGTGCACTTTTGTTCAAACAAAGAAATTATTTAATTAAACTCAGTTTTTTCAATTAAATCCTAAAACATGCATCTAGGTGTGATTGAAGACAATATGATCATGCAAGAATATTCAATCACAAACAAACACACAAATGAGGAAAAATCCCCCAAATGGGCAAAACCTTTTTTATTTTAAATATAATTTGTAAAGAAAGGTTTACACGGATTATATTGAAAACATGAGTGATATACGAAATACCTTCAGGTGTCGATTCTGATGTCGTCGGATGGAATCTCCCGCAAGAACTCCATATGGGAAGCCATGGAAAAGAGTCGGATTCTCCAGAAGTTACTTCAGATGAGTAAAAATGATCCTTTGAAGGTTTAAAGATTCACACACATATATGGGAATGGTTTTGTTAATAAAAAAGGCATAAAATCTTAAAAACTTGAAGTCTATTTTCTGGGCTGTAAATCGCAAAAATGTGTGAGAAAAAGACTTGGAAAAACGTGTAGAATATGAACAGATATTTATACAAAAATCGAGGCAGCGACGTCGCTCAAACGATAGGCATCTCATGCGAACGAGGCCACGTGTCACTCGAACGAGATCGTGCGACATCTTCATGTCGCTTGAACGACAGAGAGATGTCTTCCAAACGAGCTCGGCGACCAGGAAAAGTCTGCTTCTACACTTAAAAAAATTTCTACTTCTGTGTTAAAAATTAATCAGGCTTCGAAAATTATTTTCTAAAAAATTCCCAAATATTTATGCGAATATAAACAATTCAAATAAACCATTTTACCAATAATGCATCGTGGAGTAGTGGTAACGGTTGAGCATCACGTCGTATGTAACATGATGCACGTGTGAAGAGGGTGGATGCATGGATTCGGATCAAGGCCGTCGTGGATGATCGTGTTGACGTGCCAAATGTAGCGGTATCAGATATACATACTGTGATCTAGGACAAATAGAAAATTCCTAGATTCTTCCCCGGACATTTATAAAATTATGTCCTTACAATTCTCGATTTCCCAAGCTTCATTTTTGTCTTGTAAGTTTCAGTTCTTCTCTTCCTTCTAGTTTTCATCTTTTGTGAATCCTCTGTTACTGTAGTTAGGGTTTTTGTGTTTCTCTTATGGCGATGCTTGATAACAAATCTCTTCCTAAATTTATAAAGTGCAATAATGTTCCTGATTGGGTAGATATAGAGTGTACGTCAGTACCCCGGAATGTCCGTGACCTGGAGGATGGTCACTGGATTCATTTGCTCTTGGTTTCCCAAGGGGGTTTAACATTTCCCCTAATTCTCTGTTCTTAAACTTTTTTAGATATTTCAACATTGTTCCCGCCCAGTGTTCATAGGATAAACTAGATTTATGGTACAAATCGAGGATTAGCTGAGATTTACTACTATTACTCTTTCTCTCGCACAAGTGGAGGCATTTTATACTTTAAATTAAGGAGTGCTGGTAGGATTTTTGTAGTAAATATACCTGATTCCCACAAAGATTATTGGTCTGAAGGTTTCATTGCCAAAAATTTAGAGTATCCTCCCCAATCAGATGGCATAATGTACAGGGGACCTCAGATCCCTACTTTTGTGGAGGAGTACATAGGTTTCTATCACCATCACTTTTTCTGTTGTTTATTTGTCTATCCATGTATGTTCTTCCTTTGATACCTCTCCCTTTTTCTTTTCTGTAGCAAAGGTTAAAAATTAGGATCCTGCTCTTCATGACATCTGAGCTTCTGAAATATTAAAAGCTTGGAGGATAAGGGACACTGTTGCTGAGGGTGATCGTCCTCGATCGGCTACATTTTTGCAGGAGTATAAGAACACTACTTCAAGCTTCATTGCTCGTCCAATAGATATAATTACTCATTTGGATATTCCTGAAGAAGAGGTTGATGGTGCTTCTGAGCCCATTGATTTAGAGGATGAGGAGGAGAGCAGTTCGGAGGAGGATTCAGGAGAAGGCGACGAGGAGGTTAGTGAAGAAGGTAGTGAAGGAGAGAGCAGTGGGGAAGAAATGGCCCCTCCAAGGAGAAGGAATTTGATTTAGGATGATAATGATGACTTGTTATCTAACAGGGTGAAGTTTCTGAAGTAGAAAGATGGAGACTCCATTGGTGGTTCTAGGGTGTGAACTCAGGACAATAAAGTGGAGAGAATAAAGAAAGAAGAGGAGGAGAATGTAACACCTCGTAATTTCTGGGTAATTATTTTAATTAATTAATTCAAAAATTAGCAAATTACTTGTGGGATTATTTAAAAGTGAATATATTTAAATAAGTTAATGGGTGAGATTTAATTTTAGATATTTATTCCGGATGGTGATTTTAAACGCGCGGTTGAGTCTAGCAGGATCAAAATAGCCTGAAATGAGTGGTTATATGCATATAATGGGTATTGGGGCATAAGTAGACATACGAGCTCCATAAATATAGTATGGACCCCTTTTATAAGGCCCATTGGCATAAAAACGTGAATATGATTTTTAACCCAAATGTGTAAGGGTTATGCATCATTAAATCACATTAGAAGACTAAAGAGGGGAAAACCGAAAGGGAGAGAAAAAGAGAAAAGGAACTTGGGAATCTTGGAGAGATTGTTTCAATTGAAATTCAACACCTTCATTCAAGCCCTAGATCCTCATTTGTTGAGGCAAGTGGTTTAAATTGTGTTTATTAAATTGCATCTATCTTTTCATATTAAAATAGGTGGAATTCTATCAAACTCTAGGGTTTGTTCTTGAGTCAATTGAGAATTTACTTTTAATAGGAGTTATAAATATGTAGACGATTTGATAATTGATGAATTGATTATTGAACATGTGTAATTGTTAGGGCTAGAATTGTTATAATGAAAGAATGAACTTAGGATGAGATTAGGGACGATTTAATGCAGAAACCTGTTCAGAACAGAGGTTTAATATCTGTTAATGGCGGACTTAGTTTTTAGCAGAAGAGAGAGAGAGGGAGAAATACCATCGTAGTTCGAACAACGTGGTATTTCGTTCGAACGAGATCCACTGTCGTTCAAACTACAGAGATCTTCATTCGAACCAGTTTTGATGTTTACCAGATTTCTGCAATTCCCCAAATTCAGACCTGCTATGTTTAAAATTTATAGTTCCCACCCTATCTAGATTATGAATTTGAGTATGGAATTAGGGATGATTTGGGAATACTTACCCTTGAAACTTATTTGACTAAATTGCATGAAATTGGAGATGTAAGTTTATGATTTAGCAGATTGTAATCTTGTTGTTTAAGTGATTAGACTTGTTTGCATAACTTTTAAGGGTGGATTGGAACTATTAAATTTCGGGCCGAGAGATAGAGAGTCTGGGTATACTTGAAGGGGTTACGCTAAATTATTGGGAAGTAATTAGTGTGTAATTAATTAAAAATGAAGTCGGACAACAAACTTAAATGTTTTAAGATTGGGTATGGGCATAATACTCCAATAGCTTGGATTTCTATATATATGTCGATGTGCAGTACATATATGATTTATATATATTTGTGTGAATAATATATATAGTAAAGACATACCAATATTAATGCCATCATAGGAGGTTGTGTGAGACTAGAAAATGCAGGGTGAGTATATTCCCCAAGCCGTAGCGTCCGTATTAGAGGTGGGGCTATTACGGTATGGAGCGGGCACTTCAGAGGGAACTATGGTCGCCTCCTAAGCGTCGGTGATAGAATTTATATCCGACATGTGTGCGAATGTTGAGATATGATACGTATATATAGTGCAAACTTATATACTTGAATTTATATATATACATGGCGTGAAATGTATAGGTAATATAACTTGTGGGAATGTTATATGATTTAAAAGTAAGAAATGATGCGTTATGAAAGTTAATGTGAATAATAACTCATAGAAATGTACTAACTTCACTTAGGGGATAATAATGGGGGCATTTAGTATGAAATTTGGGATAAGTCTAGTTACGGAGAGAGTGGCTAGGTGTATTATGCATAGTTCGTTAGGTGTGCACATTAAATTGAGAGGTGAGGTAAACTCAAGGGAGTGCATGGGACTAATTTAAATACGGAGAACATTTGTATATTTATTTCTTGCATTTAAATTCACTTGCTAAATATTTTTAAATGTTTTGGGTCCTAAGACTTGCTATAAAATATTTTCAAAAACCTTTTAGGTGTCCTACCACAAGGGTGCCAGGCCCGATTCTTCCTATAGTGTATGTAGTTGCAACTTATGTGGACTGCTGTGGGTTCTTTGTGTAGACACATGTTTCATTCTATCTCTAGATAGGGATTGGTTCTGTTGTACTTTTGGGTTTGTACCTCTATATTCAGTATTTGCATGTATCAGTACTCTTTTATACTTGTAATTTGTGGATGGCTTGTAGTCGATGTTGTTCGACAAAATCTTGTACTTACTTTGTGACATGTTTAGTTTCTTCCTTGTATTAGTTAATTTGCTTACCTAGTATGATGGTTGGTTTGGTTTAATATAAGAAAATTTTGGCATCATCTTAATGAAAGACTAGGTGATTAGTAATTAATGATTGAACGAGAGTGATGCTAAGAATGAACCATATGAGATTCCTGTTTAATTTGATATAGGAATGATCACCCGATATTTTATTAGGTGGGGTGTCACCGTTGGTATCAGAGCATCAGGTTTTAGTGTCCCTAGGATCTGTGTGGCTTACGTTAGTTTCAGCGTTGTGTTCTTTGGCATAGAGCCCTAGTGTTAGGACTGTTGATTCATATTATGTTTATTGGTTATCGCTCTTCTGCTATTTAAAGATTTGTATTAATTCTGAACTAATACAACTCGTTCTACATTTTAGATGCCTCCCAGGAGAGTGCGAGGAATACCTTGGAGGGAAGCCGCCCGGGGGGACAGGGTTAGTCTCCCCAGGTGCCAGATGTGCCGCAGCCCTAGCCGCCACAGGGGTTTATTTCTACTAAGCAGGTAGGTGGCATCGTAGCTCAGGCGGTTAATGCCACCATGACCGCTATGGCAACCCATTTTTCCCAGCAACAACCACCGCAGCAAGTGGCTCCAGCAGGCCAGGTCCATCCTAGACCAACTGAGTGTCAGAGGATTAGGGAGGCCTTCCAGAATGGTCATCCCCCATAGTTTTAGGGGACTGCGGACGTGATTGTAGCCTATCAGTGGAGACGGGACATGCAGAGGCACTTACGGATGGTAGACTGTAGTGAGATTCAGAGGCAGATACTCGCGACATTTAGAATGATAGGTGTTGCTTTACAATGGTGGGAGTCCACTACTATCGTTGTAGAGAGAGATTCTATGATTGTGGAAGATTTTTGGGTGCAGTTTGATCGCAACTACTTTCCTCCGACTGTTGAGACTGAGATGTGGAGGAAACTAAGAGAGGTGACTCATGGGGATAGATCGATTGCCGAGTATGAGGAGGAGTTAACCAGTCTAGCCTTGTGCTATATGAGGTGAGAAATGAAGAGAGGAAGAAGACGATGTTTGTTGATGGGTTAGCCTAGAGGATTAGGCAATATTTGATAGGGAATACGGATCTTATGACTTATACGGACGTGGTTAATGCGGACCTCCTTCGTTGTCAGGATCATCACTTCCACCTTAAGGGAAGCAAGAGAGGTGGGGAGCCGAGCTAGCAGGGCAAGGCCAATGTAGGTTCTTCGAGTGGTGCACAGTAGGGGAAGGATACCCGTCAGATGAATCCCGCCAACGAATTTTACTTTGGAGGTCTGGGGTTTAGGTAGTGCCAGCAGGGCCCAATTCAGTAGCAGGTTCCTCAGGGATGCCAAGGTTAGGGGAATAATGGGGGTGGTCATTAGGGCCAATAGCCGGGGCAGCCTCACGAGGGACACCAGGACCAACCTTAGGGGCCGCAGTGTTAGGGATAGGAGGGTCAGTATCAGGGGAACGATAAAAAATGCTGTTACATTTGTGGTCAGGCAGACCACCTTAGGAGAGATTTCCCACGGAGATATGGGGCCCAACAGCATGGTGCCCCACATGGATTTTAGGCACAGGGACCTCAGGCAACACCAACACCCCCGATTCAGTAGCAGTTGGGACAATTGTAATATGGACGTGTGTATAACGTCCGAGATGTTTCGATCCCTCCCACACCGTCAGTAGTTTAGGGTACGTTACCTATCCATAGTCATGTTGGTAGAATTCTTTTTCATACTGGCGCATCAGATTCTTTTGTTAAGACCCATTTTGCTAGAATGGTTGGGATACTAGACACAACTGATAGTATACTCATGTGTGTGGAGTCACCGATAGGGGGTAGATTACTTATTCACTCTATTTGTAAGGGGGTAGATGTTGTGATTGGGGATTTGAGTTTTGCGGCAGATCCATTGGTTTTGGAATTGGAGGGCTATGATGTTTTCTTGGGTAGAGATTGGCTAGATGGTTATAGAGCGATGGTTGATTGTTATGAGAGAGCCATAGTGTTCGGCATCTTGGGGCAGGAAATGTTTTTAGTGGAAATGCCCCTTCCTGAAGGTGTATCCCGCACTCATTTATATTACCTTGAGGAGGAGACCTCACAGGAGGTGGTGATCCCGATACGCTCGATTATGATAGTGAGGTACTTTGAGGACGTATTCTAGGACATACCGAGGTTACCACCCACTCGGGAGATTGAGTTTGTCATTGACCTAGGATCGAGTACTAGGTCGATAGCCTAAGCGCCTTACCGCATGGCCCCTTCAGAGATGCATGAATTGAGGGAACAGATTCAGCAAATCTTGGGTCAAGAATTTATTCAGTCGAGCACATCTCTATGGGGTGCTCCGTGTTGTTTATGAAGAACAGAGATGACTCACTCCGTTTATGTGTTGATTATCGAGAGTTGAATTAGGTCACAATCTGAAACAAGTATCCACTACCTAGGATTGATGATCTCTTTGACCAGTTGTGAGGGTGAGCATTCTTCTCCAAAATTTATTTAAGATCGAGGTACCATCAGTTGAGGATTCGAGAGGAAGACGTACCAAAAACCAGTTTTCTGTCACGGTATGGTTCTTATGAGTTTCGGGTGATGCCATTTGGGCTCACCAATGCACAGGCGGTATTCATGGACCTTATGGATCGACTTTTTAAAGATTTTCTCGATCAGTTTGTCATAGTGTTCATAGACGACATTTTGGTCTATTCTCGTACGGAGGAGGAGCATGCTGAGCACCTCCGTATGGTCTTGCAGAAGTTACGAGATCACCATCTATACGCCAAGTATGAGAAATGTGGGTTTTGGCTTCGAGAAGTACAGTTCTTAAGCCATAGTATGTCGGAGCAGGGGATTTTCGTGGACCCAATCAAGGTGTTAGCGGTGAAGGAGTAGGGTCTGCCCATGACACTGAAGGAGATCAGGAGCTTTTTGGGGTTAGCTGGGTATTACTGCTGTTTCATTAGAGGTTTCTCCAAGATAGCAGGGCCATTGACCAATTTGACTAAAAAATGGGTACTCTTTTTATGGAGCGATTAATGTCAGTTGGAATTTGATGAGTTGAAGGACAAGCTAATATCGCCCCCTAATTTGACGTTATTGAAACATGAGTGGATTATCGGGTGTATACTGACGCGTCCTTACAAGGACTAGGAGGTGTGTTGCCACAAGAAGAGTGGGCTATAGCTTATATGTCCTGGAAGCTAAAGCCCCACGAGAGGAATTACCCCACCCATGGTTTGGAGTTGGATACGATCGTCTTTGCCTTGCAAATTTGGAGGCATTACCTTTTAGGGGAGAGGTTCACCATGTTTACGGATCACAAATCACTTTAATATTTGTTTACTCAAAAGTACTTGAACATGAGGCAAGGGAGGTGGTTGGAATTTGTGAAGGATTATCAGTTTGACATTAAATATCATACTGGTAAGGCCAATGTAGTTGCAGATGCATTGATCCGACAGCCCAAGGAAGATTTGGCGGTAACTTCGAAGGCGAAATGGAGCGGACTTAGGCACGACGATGAGATCACCAGGGCATGTATGGAAGTTTTAGCAGTCACACCCGAGATTGTTATGTGGGTTGTACGGGCTAAGGCGTATGATACTTTATGTCAGGATAGAGTGAAACAGTTGCTAGCACAGGGTGCGAATTCCTATTCCATTAGCTTCGAAGGTGGGTTACGTTTTAATGGGCAGTTAGTCGTGCTAGAGGACAGAGATTTGAGGCATGCCTTGTTGATGGAGGCTCATGAATCCAAGTTTGTGGTACATCCCGATGGGGGAAAAATGTACCAAGATATGAGAAGGCAATACTGGTGGAAAGGGATTAAACGAGACATTTTGGAGTTCATCTTAAAGTTTTCCACATGTCAGCTTATGAAGGTAGATCACCAGAGACCATTAGGGATGTTGCAGCCAATTGAGATCCCGGTGGGGAAGTGGGAGAGCATATCTATGGACTTCATTACGGGGTTACCTATTTCACAGTGGGGGAACGATTCCATATGGGTCATAGTGGACCGTTTGACCAAGGTGGCCCACTTTATGACGGTCTGTATGGATTTTGAGACTCTGTAGTATGCGAGACTGTTCATTGCGGAGATATTCAGATTGCACAGAGTTTCGATCAATATAGTGTCCCATAGGGACAAGATTTTTTTTCCACATTTTTGGCAGAGCCTTCAGGAGGTTATAGGCACCGAGTTGAGGTTGAGTATTGTCTATCACCCCCATACGGATGGGCAAATAGAGAGGGTAAATTTGGTGCTCGAAGATATGCTACGGATGTGCATTCTTAATTTTGGGGGAGGTTGGGAGCAGTACCTTCCTTTGGTGGAGTTCGCATATAACAACTCGTACCAATTTACCATAGGTGTGGACCCATTTGAGGCGTTGTCCAGTAGGCCTTATCGCTCACCATCTTGTTGGTTGGAGGTGGGGGACAACAAACTTTTGGGACTGGAGATGATTCGGGATACTTCCTCGAAGATTGAGTTAATTCGGGGGCGTACCCGAATAGCCCAAGATAGACAAAAGAGATACGTGAATGCAAATCAGAAGCATGTAGAGTTAGAGATCAGTGATCAGGTGTTAGTACATGTATCTGCTATGAAAGGGGTGATGATTTGGTAAAAAGGGGAAGTTAGCGCCAAGGTTTGTGGGCCCGTTCCCCATTATTGAGAGAGTTGGACCGGTAGTGTACCGTTTGGGTTTTCCTGATCATCTTCAGCGTATACACGATGTATTTCATGTTGCGTCATTGAAGAAATATAAGAATAGTCGAAGGGCATTTTAGCATGTACCACTCAAGGAGATAGATTTGCAGCCCGATATTTCTTACGAGGAAAGGCCAGTAGAAATCTTGGATCGCAGTGAGCACAAGTTACGATCCAAAGTAGTACCACTTGTCCGGGTTTAGTGGGGTCATCATAGTGCCGAAGAGTCCACTTGGGAGCATGAGTAGGACATGCGGGAACAGTATCCAGAGCTATTTATTGCGGGTACGTCCGAATTTCGGGGACGAAATTCCCTTGTGTGTGTGTGGGGGGGGGGGGGGGGGGGAGTTTGTAACACCTCTTAATTTCTGGGTAATTATTTTAATTAATTAATTCAGAAATTAGCAAATTACTTGTGGGATTATTAAAAGGGAATATATTTAAACACGTTAACGAGTGAGAGTTCATTCTAGAAATTTATTCCGGATGGTGATTTTAAGCGTGCGGTTGAGTTCGGTAGGGTCAAAATAGCCCGAAATGAGTGGTTATATGCATATAATGGGTATTGGGGCCTAAGTAGACATATGTGATCTCCATAAAGAGAGTATGAACCCCTTTTATGAGGCCAATTGGCCCAAAAACGTGAATAGGGGTTTTAACCCAAATGTGTAAGGGTTAGGCATCATTAAATCACATTAGAAGACTAAAGAGGGGAAAAGCTAAAGGGAGAGACAAAGTGAAAAGGAACTTGGGAATGTTGGAGAGATTGTTTCAATTGTAATTCAACACCTTCATTCAAGCCCTAGATCTGAATTGGTTGAGTCAAGTGGTTTAAATTGTGTTTATTAAATTGCATATATCTTTTCATATTAAAAAATGTGGAATTATATCAAATTCTAGGGTTTGTTCTTAAGTAAATTAGGGATTTTCTTTTAACAGGAGTTATAAATATGTAGAGGATTTGATAATTGATGAATTGATGATTGAATTGGTGGACTTGTTAAGGCTAGAATTGTTATAATGAAAGAACGAACTTCGATGAATTTGGGGATGATTTAATTCAGAAACATGTTTAGAACAGAGGTTTAATAACTATTAATGGCAGACTGGGTTTTTAGCAGAAGAGAGAGAGGTAGAAATACCATCGTCGTTCGAACAACATGGTATTTCGTTCGAACGAGATCCACTTTCATTCGAACGACAGGGCTTTTCGTTCGAACCAGTTCTGATATTTGCCAGATTTATGCAATTCCCCTGATTCAGACCTGCTATGTTGGAAATTTGCAGTTCCTACCCTATCTGAATTATGAAATTGAGTATAGAATTAGGGTTAATTTAGGAATACTTAACCTTGAAACTTATTTGACTAAATTGCATGAAATTGGAGATGTAAGTTCATGATTTAGCATATTGAAATCTTGTTGTTTAAGTGATTAGACTTGATTGCATGACTTTTAAGGGTGGATTGAAACTATTAAATTTGGGGCCGAGAGATAGAGAGTCTGGGTATACTTGAAGGGGTTACGCTAAAATATTGGGAATTAATTAATTTGTAATTAATTAAAAATTAAGTCGGACCATAGACTTAAATGTTTTAGGATTGGGTATGGGCATAATACTCCAATAACTTGGATTTCTATATATATGTCGATGTGTAGTACATATATGATTTATATATTTGTGTTAATAATATAAATAGTAAAGACATACCAATATTAATGCTATCATAGGAGGTTGCGCTATATGGGTGAGTCCACTGACTAGTGAATGCATGGTGAGTATATTCCACAGGGCGTAGCATCCGTATTAGAGGTGGGGCCATTACGGTATGGAACGGGCACTTTAGAAGGAACTATGGTCGCCTCCTATGCGTCGATGATAGCATTTATATCCGAGATGTGTGCGAATGTTGAGATATGATATGTATATATAGTGCATAATTATATACGGGAATTTATATAATACATGGCGTGAAATGTATAGGTAATATAACTTGTGGGAATGTTATATGATTTGAAAGTAAGAAATGATGCTTTATGAAAATTAATGTGAATAATAACTCATATAAATGTACTAAGTTCACTTGGGGGATAATAATGGGGCATTTAGTATGAAATTCGGGACTAGGATAGTTACGGGGAGAGTGGCTAGGTGTATTATGCATAGTTCGTTAGGTGTTCACATTAGATTGAGGGGTGAGGTAAACTCAAGGGAGGGCACGACACTAATTTAAATATGAAGAGCATTTGCATATTTATTTCTTGCATTTAAATTCACTTGCTAAACATTTTTAAATATTTTGGGTCCTAACCCTTGCTATAAAATATTTTCAAAAACCTTTTAGGTGTCCTACCACAGGGGCGTCAGGCCTGATTCTTTCTACAGAGTACGCAGTTGCAACTTATGTGGATTGATGTGGGTTCTTTGTGTAGATGCATGGTTCATTCTATCTCTAGATTGGGACTGGTTCAGTTTTACTTTTGGGCTTATACCTATATATTCAGTCTTTGCATGTATCAATACTCTTTCATACTTGCACTTTGTGGATGCTTGTAGTTGATGTTGTTCGACAAAATCTTGTACTTAATTTGTGGCATTTTTAGTTTCTTCCTTATTGTAGTTAATTTGCTTTCCTAGTATGATGGTCGGTTTGGTTTAATATAAGAAAATTTTGGCATCATCATAACGAAGGACTAGGTGATTAGTAATTAATAATTGAACGACAATGATGCTAAGAATGAACCATATGATAATCCTGTTTAATTTGATATATGACAGATCACCCGGTGTTTTATCAAGTAAGGTGTCACAGAGAAGCAAGAGAAAGAAAGAAAAAGAGAAGAAGAGAGAAAGAGAGAGGAGGAAAAGAGAAGGGACCAGGCCTTAAAGGCCTCCATGGTGACATCTATTGTTGCTGTTGAGGGGGCTTTAGTGTCTGCTACCCCCCATCTTGCTCTTTTATTACCGGAGAAGGCAGTGCTCGCAACTGATCATGAGCGATCAGGAATCATGGGGTCAGAGCAGTTAGCCCTTAAATCTTCTCAGGGACTTTCTTTGGCGAGTATTTCCCTCTTTATATTCTTTATTCCTTGTTCTCTTGAATTATCTCGTGCTAACCTGTGTTTCTTCTGATTTATAGTTTGTATCTGATTATACTGTACTGCTTCGTGGTCCGACTGACCCGTTGAGAAGAAATATAGAGCTAAGCGATTCTCTAAACACTTCTGAGAAGGTTTTATCACATGAAATGACGACATTTGAACGGGAGAAAGGACAGTCGATGAAGGAGCTGTCCAACCTTCAAGCTGCCTGTAGCACTGTGATTGTTGATAAATTAGCAATGGCTAAGGTGAACAAGGAGTTGGTCGCCAAGGTGGACATGTCAGAGGGAAAAGTAGAGATCGTCCGGGAGAGTGGGCATAATGAAGGTTGGGAGTCGGCGTATGATGACGCCGAGCGCCAAATTACCTATATCCAACGAGAGGGCTTTAAAAAAGGTTAAGATCAAGCCTTGATTGCTACTGGGGTTGCCGCAGACTCCCACCCGTTCTCTCAACATCATATATGACCTAATCTTATGAACGTCGAGGTACCCCCTGATTTTCAGAATGTTGTGGATATGATTGTCCCAGTTATAGGAGTTACTTCAGACAATCTAGTGCGGGTCATCGCTCTAACCGGAGGAGTTAACCCTGCAGACCCAAGTACTAGTGGAGGTGAAATTACTGCCGACCAAGCTGCTGGCAAGGGGAAGGAGCCTTTGTCTTTGACCAAGTTGAGTCCTCCTAAAGTCTTCTAGGAACTTCTGGTTTCATTTTATTTTGTCCCAATGTTGTATCTTCAGTTTTTCCCTTTCTTTGTACTAGCTTGTTCCTTTCTTTTGATTAAATGGAAAGCGAATTTTATTTCACTACTGATGTTTGTTGCCTTTGATGCTTGTTCTGTTGACTATAGCCCATTGATTTAGATAAATATATTCCCGCTAACTCCCGCCTAGGCTGGGTTCTAGGCCCGAATATAAGCGTTAAAGCGCGCAGAGCCTTTATAAAGATATATGAATCCCTCAGGGCAAGAACCCAGGAATATAAAGGTCAATCTGAAGTGGTTGCTAAGCTTAAAGACAGACTTGAGGAGATGGAGGAAATTGGTGCCTCTGTACAAGAGGATATGGACGTCTTGAAGACAAAGCTTCTGGATGTGTCTGAAGTCAACTAGGTTGGGGAGTTATTGCAGAGAGAGAATGATGTTTTGATAAGAGAAATTGCTCATTTTAAGAAACACACTCCATCTGGTCCTCCTCTTGTGTTACGATAATCTTCTTCATCATCAGGTGTAGTCGCTCAAGCTGTCAGTCAAGCTTCCATAAAGGAGATTATCGAGCTAAAAAAGACGTTCGACGAGCTTATGTGATCGCTGCTGGTCTCTAGAGGGATGTCACACAATTAATACATTTGTTTCTAGGTTGATGGATATGTCCAAGGCTGTATAGATTCTCCAATAAGAATGAAAGAGATTGAAGATCTCACTTTTTCTAGGGGATGGATGAGTGCTCTTAAGGAATTGAAAATTACCAAGGAATTTCACCCTATGGTATAAGTATCAAACCGTTCACTCATCCGATTGGCAAAAATCCCTTTTTGAGGGATGATTGTTAGATCCCAATAGATGCCATTCCTATGCAGCTCCTGGAGCCACGCCTAGAGGGCACTGAAGAAGACTTAGTTCCTCATCCTCATGATGGTCAAAGAGCTCAAGTAGCGAACTACCTTGCTCGGCGTCCTGGGCCATCGTAAGTCTTTAAGTATATCTTGTTCTGTTGATGTAAATGTAATCATATGATTTTTAATCAAAGGTGTTGCTGGTTATTTATGTTTTGAGCATGTGTTGACTAAATATGTGTTAGCCTCATTTATTAATTGCTTTACATCACTGTTTGACCAAAAAAATACTTGATAGAACTAAATGTAGTGTGAATAAATAATATAAAGTTTTAATCATTTTGGGCTTTTTATCTGACTAAATGATTTTGAGTTTTTGCTATCTTGTGTTTGAACATTCTCCCAGTTCAATATGCCTTAGCCATGTCATTTTGTCCACTTTACCTTTTAAGTCTTGTTGTCACACTTACTTAGGCCTAAGTAGGATGATGGCGAGAATGTAACTAGTTAATGGGACTTCATTTTGAGCAGGATTTTTTGACAAACCTAAGTTGGCTTTATTGCCTAACGGTCCCCTATAGGTCTTTTATTATTATCGAAACAACTAAGGAGGCCAATTATGTTCTCAACAAAGGCCTGAGAAATGTTAAATGTAAACCTTGCTTCATATATTTTATATTTCCTTGATTAGAATAGCTCTAGCACACTATTGTAATCATAGGAGCTCTTTTATTCTTGGCATGTAAGATTCCTTGACTGGAGCGAGTTGATCAACTCGCTGTGATTCGGGAGTTCTGTTATGCTTTGAGGGAAGTATATTGATTGGAAAGGATGCATATTGAAGTGAGATCAAGAGACATTAGACAACCAAGATATTCAAAATGCATGGGCCAATCGACCTTTATTAATTAAACTGATAAATAACAGGCAACATCAATTTGTAAATGAAAATTTGCCTAAACTAATTAAGCTGAAAATAAAAGATATAGAAATTTAAAAGTAAAACTTATTAAGGTTGGAAGCATTCCAGGACCTTAGCATATCCCTTCCCTTCATCGTTTCCATGTGATATGATCCCTGTAGGTCGTCCCTTATTACCTTGAAAGGTCCTTCCTAATTTGGTCCCAGTTTACCGTCTGATAGTCTTATAGCACTATAGAGGACTTTCCTCAGGATGTAATCCCCATTAGAAACCTCCTCGGATTGACTTTTTGGTTATATTATTCGACCAATTATTATTGGTATGATGCTAACTTAACTAATGCCAGTTCTCGTCGCTCATCAACTAAGTCAAGTTCAGTGAGTAATGCTTCATCATTGAGGGCTTGGTCGACCAAGGTGGTTCTCATAGTAGGGAGTCCTACTTCCAATGGGATGACTACCTCCATTACATAGGTGAGCGCGAAGGGGGTTTCTCCAGTTGCTCTCCTGGGAGTTATACGATAAGCCCATAAAATGTGGGGTAGTTCGTCTACCCAGGCACCTTTGGCTTTTTCCTTCCATTTTTTCAGTTCGTCAATCATTGTCTTGTTGAAAGCTTTAGCTTGCACATTGATTTGGGGATATGCCACATAACTAAATTGATGCGTGAGTCCATGCTCATTATAAAAGCCTTATAAGAAGATACTTACGAACTGGATGCCATTTTCAGTAATGATCATTCTTGGTATACCAAAGTAGGTAATGATGTTCTTCCATATGAACCTCATCATATCAGAGTCCCGCATGTTTGTGAGTGGTTATGTCTCTACCCATTTGGTGAAGTAGTCAGTGCTGACCAGTAGATACTTTCGATTTCCAGATGCGATAGGTAGTGGCCCTAAAATATCAAAGCCCCACTGGGCTGAAGGCCATGGGCTGATTAATGACTTGGGGTCGCTAGCCGACTGGTGGACCATAAGGGATTGCTTCTGGAATTTTTCAAATTTGCGAACATAAATTCCAGCATCCTTCTGCATGTACGACAACCATTATCATTCCTTAATTGCTCGAAAAGTTAATTATCTTCATCCTCCATGACTCCCACAAATGCCTTCATGAAGTTCACTAAGAACCTTCTCGACATCTTCTGGGTGAACGCACTGGAGGTAGGGGCCTGTAAAAGACTTTTTGTAGAGTTTTTCCTCGAAAGATAAGTGAAAGCGAGAAGCCTTGACTCCTATCTGGTGTGTTGACCTATTATTGTCTCGCTCCGCAGATAGGTAATAATGTGATCCATCCAATTAGGTTCCCTTTCTATATGGAGGATTTTCTTGGCTACGACTGATTAGTTGATGCCCAAATGTGTAAGGAATTCTTTCTGAATGGTTCTCTTTAAGTCAGAGTCAATGGTAGAACTTAGAGTTGCTAAGGCGTCAGTGTGACTATTCTGGCTCCTGGGGAACTAGTGAATGTCAACTTTATCAAACTTTATCATTAGTCTCTTTATAATATCGAGGTAAGCTACCATCCTATCATCTTTGGCATTGAAATATCCACTTATCTACTTTCATACTAGTTTTGAGTCTCCAGATACTCAAAGGAACTTTGCCCTTAGCAGTTGTGCTTTACGCAGGCCGATGATCAATGCTTTATAGTTGGAGGCTTCAAATCCCAATCTGATCCCTTGTTCTAGCACAGTATTTTCTGGGCTAACCAATATAATACCTATTCTTACTCCCTTAGAGTTGGAGGCTCCATCAACATAAAGGGTCCAGTTGAAGGATTTTTTTACCTCTTCTATCGGTTGCTCAATTTCTAACTGAGCGGTAAGCTGGTTTCCTATGAATTTAGTGATAAAATCTGCTATTCTTGGTTAAAATTGGATTTCAAATCTTCAAAGATCGATCGAATACTTTGACAGTCAGTCGGAGAGGTCTACTTTCATTAGAATAGCTTTGAGGAGATGTGAGGCGATCACGATGATGGAATAAGCCTTAAAGTAATACTTCATCTTCCTCGAGGCTACCACTAAGGCATAGGAGAGCTTCTCTAGGGCAAATAACATTGGTCGGCATCCAGAATCATCTTTATTATCTAGTAGACCAGGTGCTAGCCTCCTTCCTTTTCTCATATCAAGGTGAAGATCAAAGTATGATCTGACACAACAGGGTAAAAATACAAGGGATTGCCTTTGCTTGGAATCACCAGTAAGGGTGGCTTATTGAGGTAAGACTTAAATTCCTCCAGGGATTTGGAGCAGTCATCGTTCCACAATAGGCTGTTATCTTTCTTCAATAGTTGGAAAAATGGTCAAGAGTTCTCTAAAGACTTGGAGATAAGGCGATTGAGTGTGACGAGCATGCCGGTGAGCTTCTAACATGCCTTATCATTTGAGGGCGCTGGACCTTTCTAATAGTGTCGATATGATCAGGGTTTACTTCAATCCCTCTTTTACTGACCAGATATCCTAGGAGCTTACCTGACTATACACCAAATGAGCACTTGCTGGCGTTAAGTTTCATCTGGTATTTTTTTGAGCTCTCAAAGGTTCCTGCTAGGTCTGAGAGGTGGTCTCCCTTGTGTTTTCTTTTGAAGAGCATGTCATCGATGTAAACTTCCATTGTTTCTCCCATTAGTTTCTTCAACATCATAGTGACCAACCACTGATAAGTCACTCCTATGTTCTTAAGGCCGAAGAGCATGACTTTGTAATAATATAACCCAGTAGGGGTTATAAAGGAGGTTTTATCCTTGTGTGGCTCATAAAGTGGGATCTGGTTGTATCCAGAGTAAGCGTTTAGAAAACTCATTATTTCATGCATTGTTGTGGCATCGACAAACTGATATATCTTTAGGAGGAGGAAACAATCTTTTAGAAAAGCCCTGTTGAGGTCGGTAAAATCAATACATACCCTCTAGCTTTCGTTGCCCTTGAGCACTACGAATGGGTTGGATTTCCATTTGGGAACTGAACTTCCTGAATGGAACCTGCATCTAGTAGCTTCCCAACCTCTTTTTCTACTGCTTTTGCCTTTTTTAGGGCTGTTCGATGAGGCTTTTAAGTGACTAGTTTGAAAGCTAGGTCGACGTGCAATCGATGACATGCAATAGTGGAATATATCATGAGCAGCCCGTATGGTTCCCAAGCGAAGATATCCAGATTGCTTCAGAGGAACTTGGTTAGCTCCTTCTTTTCTCGATCGGTGAGCCGATTAGAAATCTCCTTTCAGGTGAGTTGTTGTCAATTGCAACTTCTTCCAGGTCTTCAACGACCCTATTGTGGGGTGGACCCTGTATTCCTCGACCCCTGGTCTATCGTACCATAATTTCTATTGAGAAGGAAATACCCCCTCCCAGGATTCTTCCTGGACTTTCGTTTTTCCTTTCTTCTTCTCTTGTATGGGGCAGATGGCTACAATGAAGTATTTTCTAGCCATATCCTAGTCGCCACAAATCTAGACCACCCCCAATCTGTAATGCTCTTGAGTTTCTTATGATATAAGGATGGTACGACCTTCATGGAATGGAGACAACCCTTGCCTAAGATGGAGTGATAGGGGGACTCGATATCTACCATAAGAAACTCGATCATCTTTGAAATATTTCTCGCCCAGACTGGCATGACTATTTTTTCCAGCGACATGGTGATCCTTCCTACAAAGTCGACCAACAAAGCGATCGCCTCCTTGAGGTCAGAGATATTTAGCTTCCATTTGTGGAACAGTTCTAGTTACATCACTTTAAAAGAGCTACCCTAGTTGACGAGTAACCCGTCGATGTCCCAATTAGCTGTCATGAGTGTGATAACCAATGCATCATGATGTGGGGTCCTTACCCCAACTAAGTCATCTTCGGTAAACAAAATGTGTTTGCTATAGTTGATGTCTTCTAGTGTCGGCATTTCTCGGCCCGAGTCTTGGTCGGATCTATCTAAAAAGCTTACATAACAGTTGTAATCATTTTTATCTCCATCCAAACAGTATTTCCTTGTACTTGTTTGAGGTCTGATGCCCCATGAGTTACTGCGAACTCGTGGCCTATCTCATCCTCAAGGACGTTATCTAACTTTTGGTCGCCATTGGCTGAGACCTTGTCTGTCCTTTTATCTATGAACTCGTTGAGATGGTCAGCCTGGGCCAATTCCTCGAGATGAGACTTTAGCGCTTCGTAGTGTTCAGTCCTGTGACCACCCTCTTTGTGGAATGCACATCTCAGTGCGTTATTTCATTTTGTTGGGTCTCTTCCCGTCTTCTTGGGCCATTTGACAAATGGATCTTCCTTGATCTTTTTGAGGATTATGTATATCTCTTCCTTGAGGACTGTGTTAACAACCTGGAATGCTTTTGAGGGGTCATTCTTATTTTCATTTTTGGAACCAGTCTTTCCCCCATTCTTGTTCCCTTTCTTCAGAGAACCATTCTTCTCTGTCCCTTTATTTGTCTTTGTGCGACCATTGTCCCCTACATTAAGATGGGTTACATCTTTGACTTTGGTATATTTTTTAATACGGACCATTAGGCCATCGATGGAATTAGCCTCCTTTTTAGTTAAGGATTGGTGCAATAGAGAAGTGCTCGGCAGACCGATCTTGAAGGATGTTATGGCAACCTTCTCCGAGCACTCCTTAATTTTGTTAAAAACCTCCCAGCATATTCCCTGAGGTTCTCCTGTAGCTTTTTCTTCATTGTGAGCACTGCATCCATCCGCTTAGGGTGGGAGCTGCTGGTTATGAAGAGATATATGAATAACTTAGCTAAAGCCTTAAAGATCCTGATAGACCTATACAGCAGCCTCTCGAACCATTTTTGTGCCATGTCGTGTAGACTATAAGGGAAGATACGACACATCAATGCGTTGTTGTGTCTTCACATAGTCATGGCCCGCGTGTACTGTCGAACATGGTCGATGGGATCAATTTTTCCATCATAGATCTTGAATCTAGGGATTGCAAATTTCTTAGGGGGATCCTCTTCTTCTATCGCCCTTGCAAAAGAGGACTTCATTTGAGTGTTAAGAGCTCTTCTGGCTAGCTCTCGTGCGGATCTAGCTCCTCGGTGGGCTGGATACTGATCCATCTCCCTTCAGACTAAGTTCCTAATATCATCATCCTATCGACTAGGACTACTGTGGCGTCGAGCTTGCTGTAGTCGTTCTGATCGACCATTTTCTGACCTGTTTCCCTCAGATCTTTCTTGGTCGTGCCTGGGGCTCCTTCCTCGGATATGAGATTTAATCACCTAAGGGATAAGAGTCCGATCGTGCCATCGCCTCGTGTTACTATGGATATCTCTCTCCCTTATTTCCAATCACCTTTTCAGGCGAGCATTTTCTTCTTCCTCGCGATGTGTGGCTTCTTTTTTCTCTTGAAGTCTGGCCTCGTAGTCATCGACTAACCTGGAAATCTGCATGGACCTAATTGGTCCATGACTTTCTTCAGAAGGCTGCCTTTCCTGGCAAAGCCTGGGATTTGATTGGCGAATTTCACTCCTTACCCTAAAAGGGGCAGGTTCTTCCTGAATGTCACCGGCTTGAGGGATGTTGCTGTTGTAGTGAGACATTGCGGGCTTTCAGTTAGTGAGTGTTCTTATAGGAATAATAATGGTTTCCCACATACAACGCCAATTGTGGTATAAAAAAATATCACAATAAAGAATTTACGAGGAACAATCACAATTATGCAAGAAAGCATACAATCGCACACACAACACTAGTATGTACGTGGGTTGGTAACTTGCGTACGTCCACAGAGGTTTACTGTTCTATTAAGTATCTGTAAATATTTGGTTACATGCCCCTTTACCCCGGGACAGGGATTATAATTTATAAATATAGAATTTGAGTTGTGAAAGTAACTCTAAGATGATCGTGATGGGATAAATCATGAATCCCCTGAATAGCTCTGCGAGATTATTAGAGATTTACTTAGTCCTATCCTGGAGTGGCTGAGTGTATTAGATAATACAAGTGTGTATCTTGATTCTACGATTTGGGTCGGGCAACTTCATTGGTCTGTTGGGCTTGGTTGGCTAATCTCGTGAACTAAGAATAAATTGGTTCCCACAATGGACATAGTGATTTCTTTGATTTATAATTGATGAGATTCATCACTGGTTCAATAATCTCTATAGGTTGGGAAATCAATATATGTCTGATAATATTTCGGAGGAATCCACATTAAGGGGATATTTTGGATTGTGATACCCCCTTAATAAAATTATAAGTTTTTATTCTACCAGTAAACCCGACTAATGATTTTATAATTTGGTGGAATATTAAATAAGTTTGAGATTAAGTAATAAATATGACGTTGCTAAAAATCGATTTGTTGAAAATTTAATTTCACCCAGCGGGTATTGAAAGCTTAACACGGGGATTCATATTATGTATTACCTAGCTTTGACTATAAGTCTCTTTATTTGAGTAATTTTAATAATATTAAATTAAAGTTCTATTTTAATTATTTAGTGTAATTAATTACAATTATACGGAAAGGGAAATAATTTATGGGGGCTAATTTAGAATTTCAATATTTTTGTTTAGAAACTAATTTAATTATTTGAGTTGAGTCCCTAGTGTAGTCATAAATATATTAGCAGACCTTAGTTTTATCATATTTCCTAAAAGGCGTTTAGCTAGTCTCATGCTCCTACATAAAGGAGAATGAGTAGGACTCTCCCGTATAATTGAAACACACACTTTCATGGGTTCCAAAGAACAAGAGAGTGGGAGGTTAGTGTTTTGGTGTAAGAGAGATAAAATGAAGTGGTGAATAAGGAGAGAAAAAAAATGAGAGAAGACCCTCATGGTTCTTCAAGATCCATCTCAAGATCGGTTTCCACACGCCATGATTGCTTAATAGGATCATATACAAGAAGATCTATAGAAGTTTACTCATGATCTACATCAGTTTTTTCTCCTATATTATATTACATAAAAGATCCTCTGAGGTATCATCCATCTCTTGCGTACTAATTTCCTGAAACCATAAAATGTATGAATTTAAGATCCATTTTATTTTAATCTTCATCTTCTTTTCAAATATGTTTTTTGAAAACCTTTTCCAATTGGTATGAAAGCATTTTTGTGACTCAAATATATTTGGGTTCCATGTTATCTAAAATCAAACCTTTAACCTAGTTTTGCATGAACTTGAATGGTGTTTTAGAAGTTACAATCCATCGATTATGGTTATATGGATGTTCAATAATGTTTTTATGGATTCTACGATGATTCATTTATAGTTATTTTTCCAATATTTGATTTGGTTGTCATAAATAAGGTTTTCATTATTTCCATAATCAATATTTTTGGAGGATTAAGAGGAGGTGTTATAATAGTTATTGGTAGTGTTAAATGGTGGAAAATTCATGTAGGATCAATAATAACTGTTTTAGGGAGATCTAGATTGAGCAGGAGGACCAGTTATAAAAAATGTAGAAACCCCCAAAAAAATTCCCATCTTTGCACGACATCAGATTAGCACTATACACATGTTCTTCATAAGGAGGGATGACCTGCGCAAGAACCGTGCCCCTGATGTTAATCAACAACACATGTCATCAAATACAAATCATGCGCATGGCCTAGACTATAATGTGTCCAATAACGTGAGGAGATCTTTCCACGAAGTAATGTTCACGGATTTTGAAGTCAAAGACCATCTGAAACCGCGCGTAAAGATTTTTAATCGGATATAAATGCATTGGAATGTCCTAATGTAACTCTAACTCATCCATATAAATCCATAATGGATGGGACTTCCATTTAAATTATAATTCTTATTGATACATGATTATGAATGTCCTTATCTATTTTCATGTCTTTAATTTTGTTGTTTCATTATGGTTTAGTTAATTAATTTGTTTAATTAGCGGATACACTTGTTATGGATGAAATGGATATTTAATAGACCTTACTTAGCTCACTTGTTTTTAATGGAAATTTTGAAATTTTTTGAATTATGTGAATGGAGGAATTTATTTAAAATTTTGGAAGAAATTTTTAGAAATATTTAATTAAGTAATTTAAAATTATGGAAAATTAGATTTGAAAATTTGAAAATCTTATTTTTTAAATTATTTTTAATTTTATAGGATATTTTAGAATTGGAAAAATATTCTTCAAAACAATCCCTCAACTTCAAAATATTAAGTGATATAAGGGTTTCAAAATTAACCATATGGTCTCCATCGTTATTTTAAATGGTGATTGGATTAATTTTTCGTGTTAGCTCGACCTTTTCTGCTAAATGTGATTTTAAAATTCTTAAGTGACATTTCTTTGAAATTAAATATGACTATTTTAGGTCCCCCAAATGGGGAAGCTCGGTACGAACGGATTTAATTTTGAGGAATGAACAAGTGGTATACACTTAAACACAAAGTAATAATTTTGAGACCAAAAGACGTTGGTTGTTTAATTATGTTGAATAGACGTTTCCTACACTGTCCAGTTAATATAATTAAATGATGTAATGTATATATAATTTGTGTGAATGATTTAATATCCCAAAGAGAGATTTCATTTCACAATAGAATTAGGATGCTCGGCAGGATTAATTCAAATTTGGAAAAGAGGGAAGAAAGTTTAAATCTCAATCAAAAGTTAATTCCTACATATTTAGTTGAAAATCTATTTAAATGATGGTTCTAAGATTTTTAAATGGCCTCATCTTTTATCCTACTTGTTTTAGTCTTATAAGTAAAAAGTTCCAATTGTAATAAATTTCTTGGTTAAAAATTATATTGGATATCGTTCTAACTCTAGACGATCATAAACTTATTTAATCCATGATTCACAACGATAATTTAAAATTTGATGTGATTAATTCCTCATGTTATCTTGACATTACTCCCCTATGGAGGGAATTAATCAGAGTATCATCTGATTTTAAAATTATTAATTGATGATTCTTTAAGGTTAAATGTAAGAATGTTCCATCCCCACAACATGGAAGTTCTATAAGAACATATTTAATTTTAAAGAATACACCAATGGGTGTTAGTAAACACCAATGTTGGTTAATGATACTCAGATTATGAATCATGTCCTTGAGATGGTTTTCATCTTTGGTGAACGAGGGATTCTTGGATCATAAATTGATTTGGAAACTACGTGGACATTGTAACACCCCGTATATTTTTATGCATTAAATATTAAATTAATTCGGGAATTGAAAATTACTTGTGAGTCATAATTTTAATTGAATTAATTAGGGAAATTTTATTTAAATTTTAATCGGGAAGTAAATGGTTAATATTTAGTGAAACTTATTTACTAAGTGAATAGTAATATTGTATTTACGTCATTTCGGGTATTAATGACGGGATATGTACTTATTTCAGCCGGGAGTCGGTATAGACTAATTTGGGTGCGAAATAAGTATTTTTATAAATTAATTCGGATGCCAATTTTGAGTGTACGGTTGAGTCCGGATGGGTTGAGACAGTCGGCAAAAGTGTACCCGGGGGTAGTAAACGGGTCACGGAACGTTTTTAAGCATAGCCGGGCCCACACGGGGGCATTTGGGTCACTTGGACTTGGCCCATTAGACAAAAAATGGGATTAAGGTTAATTAAATAATTATAAGGAACAAGGGAACAATTAAATAGAGTTTAGAGAAGACTTAAAGGGTTAGGAAACCCTAACAGCAGTCAAAGCAAATTTGGGGATCACAAGAGAGCCAAGAGAGTCATCTTCAACCTTGGGCAATCACAATTCCATATTCAGACCCTACGAACCCTAAGGCAAGTGGTTAACTTGTTGTAGCATGTATATTGTATTTCAATTCATATTCATGTGATGTGCGTAATCAAATAAATTCGTTTGGGTTTTAATGGGTATCAACATGGGGTTTTGCAAATCATGAATCTGATTTATAAATGGATTAAAAGATCATATATAATCCGGGTTGTGTATTTATATCTGGCAAGATGTGTAAACTGGATGAATCAGAGACAAATTTGGCGATAAGAAATTGATGTTTAAATGGGATAAAGACTGAATGTAATTTTACCCCAAATCTGTGAAAAACAGTAGAGAAAGTGAATTTATTGATGTTATTGGGCTTTATAGAGGTTCCATATAAGGTATTTGATATGTATTGTCGATGGAAAAGCTTAGTTTTCAGTGTAGAAGAAACTAGGGTTTAGAGATGGGCGTCCATGGCTGAAACAACCAACTCGGGGAAGACGAGGACCTGCTCGATCGATCGATCGAAGGGGGACCATCGATCGATCAATGGTCCGGAAACTTTGACAATTCGCCCAGTTTCCTTTATATGTAGAGAAATTTAGATATAACATTTTCCATGCCTTAATTTTGAGTAATTAATACATGAGTTTAAAATCTAATTAATGGTGAATAAAATTAATTAGAATTTGAGGGCGGTTTAGTGTGACATCACAATTAAGATAAATTGGGATTGGAGGAAATTAGGTGTGACACACTAAGGTTGAATTTTGGAAAGCTTGTTTCGAAATGATTAAATAACGGATTTAGTGGAAAAGTCTGGGAACATTGGTTGATCGATACCGAGATCTAAATTTTATTTGGGGGAAGGCTAAATAGTTTAGAGTCGGGAAAATAGACTCGAGTGTTGTTTATTTCGGGCCAGGAGAGTAAATCCGAATATGTTGGTTGGGGCTATACCAAAGGAAATTAATGTGTAAATTAATTAATAATTAGAGCTGGACCATAAAGTCATAATAAAATGGAATAGGCTTGTGTCACGGACTTAGTACACGGTATAGCCGGGATATTTATTATTTATACATATACGGTGTGTGATAGTATATATATATGTGGTGTGTGAATTAATATCAGTGATAGATATTATTATTATATACTCTAGTGCTATAGGGGGAGGTTGCGCGTAGTGGATGAATACCCTAGCTTGAGGAGTAGGGCGAGTATATTCCCAGGTCATAGTGTCCATTATATGGGTGAGGGACATCTCACTTTCAGGGAAGGAATATGAGCTCCTCCAATATCTATGTATTAACCAAGTTAGTGAGCAATTCTGACTTGGGGTAACTAGGTTATGTGATTACACCTAGTGGGATAGCACTCTAGAGAATTTATACCCGGTGAGACTTTACTCGGGGAAAATACTATTATTAAATGTTATTTCAGTATGTTTCTGAATATTTAACATGACTAAATATATAATTAGATAAATAATTATATATGGGATAATTAATACAAAGTATAGAAGGTATTATGTGTATAACAGGTGAGAGTAAAAGGGAAATGATTTAATTAAGTTGTTGTTTATAATAACTTAAAAATCATAATTTAGGGCATACTCTGTTAGAGAAGGTTAATTGCAAAGGGTTACATAAGTTATCGGGTCAGGAAAGTAGGACCCAGGTAAATTGAATTAAGGCGTTAGTAGTGCACATTAGAGGAGGGGTGTGGATATCCTCAAGGGAGTGCAACACTAACTAAAATATGGAGAGCATGCATATTTATTTATTACTGCAAGTTAATCATTTGCTAAATGTTTTCCAAATGTTTTAGGGTACTAACCCTTGCTATAAAACTTTTTAAAAACCTTTTAGGTGTCCAGCCACAGGGACGCCAAGCTTGACTCTATTTCATGAGATTCGTTGCTGCAACATATGTGGATGTTGCGGGAGTTTGATAGACGCTTCATTCTTTCAGTCTTAGTATAGAGACTTCTTCAGTTATTTCGAGCATGTCGCTCACAGTTCTTTTTGTTTTGATAGATATGTTGAGATTGTTTATTTGTCTTCATTTCTACTTGTTGGGTTTTGGGCCGATGGTTTATTCGGTCAGATAATATATTGTGAATGGATGTTTTAGTTAATCTTGATTATTCTGTTATTTTATTTTCCGTATGAGTTTCATTTAAGTTAATGAAAGATAAAAACTTGACTCCAATCTAATTTTTCTCACTTAGGTGGTTAGTAATTAAAAAAAGACGACAGTGATGATAAGGATGATCCAACTGAGAAACCTGTTCTAACTTAATTTAGGACTGATCACCCGGGATTATTTAGGCGGGGTGTCACATATGGTATCAGAGCATCGGGTTCTAGTGTCCTTAGGATCTGTGCGGCTTTCTACGTTTCAGCGTAGCACTCGGTTGTTATAGAGCCCTATTATTAGGACTGTTGATTCATTTTTCCGCTTGTGATATATCGTATTTCTGCTGTGAATATTTTTTGTGTAAATTGTGTACTTATACGATTCAATCTATTTCAGATACCACCGAGGAAATTGAGAGCAGAGAGGGCTGAGGCTAGGGATGAGGTCAGGGAGGCTCATCAGGAGCAACAGATGCCGCCACCCCCACCCCCACCCCCACCCGAGTTGATTTCCACTACTCAAGTGGCAGTGATAATGGATCAGGTGGTCGAGACAGCGATGCGAGCTATGGAAGCTCACTTTGCACAGCCCCAGGCACCGCCTCCAGTGGCACCAGTAGTTTAGGCTCCAGTGGGGCCACCATCTTGGCAGTGAGTTAGAGAGACCTTTCAGACGGGCCACGCACCTGAGTTTCGGGGTAGCACAGATGTAGTAGAGGCTTGTGAATGGAAGAAGAACATTCAGCGCCATCTGCGCATGCTGAAATGTACCGAGGTGCAGAAGCAGATGCTTGCTACCTTTCGTCTGTCGGGGACAGCCTTACAGTGGTGGGAGTCAGTTACCACCGTTGAGGAGCGAGATTTGATGTCGATAGCAGAGTTCTGGGAGCGGTTCGACCGTAAATATTTTCCACCAGCGGTAGAGACTGAGATGAGAAAGAAATTTAATGACTTAGTACAGGGTGACCGATTAGTGGCAGACTACGAGGAAAAGTTCACCCATTTGGCAAACTTTGTGCCAAATGAGGTGAGCGATGAGGAGTGGAAAAAATCAAGATTTATGGATGGCTTAGCCTGGCGGATCAGGCAACATTTGATTGTGAATCTGGCGTTAGTGACTTATACAAATGTTGTTAATGCCGCACTTGTACATTACCGGGATCATCGCTTCCATGCGAAAGGGAGCAAGAGAACAGGGGAGCCGAGCCAATCGGGCAAGGCATTTACTAGTGGTGACACGAGTGGTACCCAGTAGCACACTGGAAGTCAACAGGGGAATCAGGCTAAGAAGTTTAAGCCTTGTGGGTTCCGACCGGGAGGACAGGGGTTCAGTCAGGGGCAGCCGGGCCCGAATCAGCAGCAGCAGGTTCCTCAGGGCTGTCAGGGCCAAGGGAACATTGGGGGAGGCCGGCAGGGCCAGCCGCATCAGGGCCAACAGGGCCAACGATAGGGGGTGGTCAGAGATGCTATTTTATCTGTGGCCAGCCAGGACACTTCAAGAAGGGAGTGCCCACATAAGGGAAGAGGTCAATAGCAGGAGGCCCAACAGGGGCAACGGGGGTAGATACCACCAGCAGTACCATCCCCACCCACCCCACCGCAGTAGGGGCAGATGCACTACGGGCGTGTGTATAACGTTCAGGATGTTCCCAATCCTCCAGCGCAGCAAGCACCGCCAGCAGTTGAGGGTATGTTTCTCATTCATGGTTATAAGGGTAGTATTCTTTTTGATACAGGAGCATCACATTCAATCATTAAATATAATTTTGCTAAACGGGTCGGGTTACTAGAGACCGCGGGTAGTCTTCGGATGTGTGTTGAGTCACCAGTAGGCAGCGGGGCTTCTATTCACTCGATTTGTCGTGGGGTAGACATTTTAATTGGGAGGCTTAGTCTAGCAGCGGACCTCTTGGTGTTAGATATGGAGGGGTACGATGCCATCTTAGGTATGGATTGGTTGGCAGGTTATCGAGCGACGGTGGATTGCTACGAGAGGCCAATCGTGTTCTCCATTCCAGGAAAGGAGATGTTTTTTATAGCAATGCCGTTACCTGAGGGAGGGTCATGCACGCACCTGTATTACATCAAAGAGGATACCTTAAAGGAGGTGGCAATTCCGTTGGACTCAATCCCGATAGTGAGGGACTTTGAGGATGTATTCCAGGAAATACCAGGGGTGCCACCTAGCAGGGAAATCGAATTTGTGATTGATTTAGCACCGGGGATGAGGTCGATTGCTCGGGCCCCATATCGTATGGCCTCTTCAGAGATACGTGAGCTGAGAGAATGAATTCAGCAGCTTCTGGGTCAAGGTTTCATTCGGCGGAGTACATCGCTGTGGGGTGCACCAGTGTTATTTGTGAAGAAGCGGGATGGCTCATTACGGTTATGCGTGGACTATAGAGAGCTGAACAAGGTGACGATACGGAATAAATATCCGTTGCCTAGGATTGATGATCTATTTTAACAGTTGAGAGGGGCGTCTTACTTCTCCAAGGTCGACTTGAGGTCTGGGTATCATCAACTACGCATCCGAGAGGAGGATGTTCCTAAGACCGCTTTCCTGTCGTGGTATGGATCATATGAGTTCAGGGTGATGCCATTCGGGCGCACCGATGCACCAGCAGTGTTCATTGACCTTATGAACATGGTTTTCAGGGAATTTCTCAATCATTTTGTCATCATGTTCATTGATGACATTCTGATCTACTCTCGCACCGAGGAGGAGCACGCAGAGCATTTGCGTATTGTTTTATAGACACTGCAGGATCACCAACTCTATGCCAAATTCGAGAAGTGTGGATTTCGGCTACGGGAAGTACAATTTCTTAGCCACGTGGTGTCAGACCGGGGTATTGCGATGGATCCGAGTAAGGTATTGGTGGTGAGGGAGTGGGGGAAGCCCATGACACCGACCGAGGTGCGCAGTATTCCGGGATTGGCCGGTTATTACAGGTAGTTCATCAAAGGATTCTCAAAGATTGTGGGCCCTTTGACGAGTTTGACTCGGAAAGGGGTACCTTTCACTTGGTTTGATCATTGTCAATTAGCCTTCGATGAGCTAAAGGACACGTTGACATCTGCACCCGTACTTGCATTGCCAAAGGGAGGATTAGAGTACCGGGTTTACACTGACGCATCCTTAGAGGGACTTGGGGGTGTGCTTCAGCAGGAGGAAAGGGCTATAGCTTATGCGTCCAGGAAGCTAAAGCCCCACGAGAAGAATTACCCCACTCACGACCTGGAGCTAGCGGCGATCATTTTTGCTTTGAGGATATGGAGACATTATCTTCTGGAAGAGCAGTTCACGTTATTCACGGATCAGAAATCACTTCAGTATCTCTTCACACAGAAGGATCTGAATATCAGGCAGAGGCGATGGCTAGAATTCGTGAAAGACTACTAGTTTGATATTCAGTATCATCCTGGTAAGGCTAATGTAGTAGAAGATGCATTGAGCCGGAGACCGACTGGGGTAATATCAGAAGTATGGAGGCGAAGTGGAGAGAGCTTTGATATGAGGATGATGTAGCCATGGCTTACATGTCAACATTATCCATCACACTTGAGATCATTATACGGGTTATGAGGGCTCAGACAGAGGATCAGACCTGCTGAGATAGGGTGATCCAATTGCTAAATGAGGGAGCAGAGGGTTACTCGGTCAGCTCGAAAGGAGGCTTACGCTTTAATGGGAGGTTAATTGTGCCAGAGAATGAGGAGTTGAGGCACGCTATTATGACAGAGTCCCATGGGTCGAGATTCTGGTGCATCCCGATGGGGATAAGACGTACCAGGATATGAGGAGACGGTATTGGTGGGAAGGAATAAAATGGGACATAGCAGAGTTTGTTTCGAAATGTGCCACGTGTTAGCTTGTGAAAGTTGACCATCAAAGACAATCAGGGATGCTACAGCCACTTGAGATTCCCGTGTGGAAGCGGGAGAGCATCTCTATAAACTTCATTACAGGGTTACCGACATCGCAGAGGGGTCACGATTCCATATGGGTCATTATGGATCGGTTGACCAAAGTAACTCACTTCCTGTCGATTTGCACAGACTTTGAGACGATGCGTTATGCACAGCTGTTCATAGCGAAGATTGTTAAGATGCACGATGCACCAATAAATATTATGTCGGATAGAGACAAGATCTTTGTGGCCCACTTTTGGCAGATTTTTAAGGAGGCCATGGGTATGGAGTTACGTTTGAGTACAGCCTACCACCCACAGACTGACTTTCAGACTGAGAGAGTCAATCAGATGCTGGAAGATATGCTCAAAATGTGCATACTAGACTTTGGAGGAGGTTAGGAGAAATATCTTCCTCTGGTAGAGTTTGCATATAACAACTCTTACCAATTCACGATCGGCATGGCACCATTTGAGGCACTTTACGGGAGACCTTGTCGTTCACTCGCTTGTTGGTTAGAGGTGGGGGACAACAAACTATTGGGGCCAGAGATTGTCCAGGAGACGTTTGCCAAGATAGAGCTGATCCAAGGGAGGATTCGGATAGCTCAGGATAGGAAGAAAAGTTATGCTGATGGTTCACGAAGACATGTGGAGCTAGAGGTTGGGGATCAGGTATTAGTCCGGGTGTCCCGTATGAAAGGGGTGATGAGGTTCATTAAGAAGGGTAAATTACCACCGAGGTAGGTGGGACCTTTACCTATTATTGAGAGGGTGGGGCCAGTAGCTTACAGGCTGGGATTGCCAGAGCACCTTCAGCGGATAGACGACGTGTTCCAGGTGGCATCACTGAAGAAATACCGCAAGAGCGAGAGGGCCTTCTGGCACATTCCACTCGAGGAAATTGATTTACAGCCAGACATCTCATATGAGGAGAGACCAGTGGCTATTCTGGACCGTAGTGAGTGGAAGTTACGGTCCAAGGTTGTTCCACTAGTTAGAGTACAGTGGAGTCATCACAACGCTCACGAGTCTATCTGGGAGCGGGAGGAGGATATGCGGGAGCAATATCCAGATCTTTTCACCACAGGTACGACCTAATTTTGGGGACGAAATTTCTTTGTAAGGGGGGAGTATGTAACACCCCGTATATTTTTATGCATTAAATATTTAATTAATTCGGGAATTGAAAATTACTTGTGAGTCGTAATTTTAATTGAATTAATTAGGAAAATTTTATTTAAATATTAATCCATAAGTAAATGGTTAATATTTAGGGAAACTTATTTACTAAGTGAATAGTAATATTGTATTTACGTCATTTTGGGTATTAATGACGGGATATGTACTTATTTCAGTCGGGAGTCGGTATATACTAATTTGGGTGCAAAATAGGTATTTTTATAAATTAATTTGGATGCCAATTCTGAGTGTAAGGTTGAGTCCGGATGGGCCGAGATAGTCGAAAAAGTGTACCCGGGGGTAGTAAAAGGGTCACGGGACATTTTTAAGTATAGTCGGGCCCACACGAGGGCATTTGGGTCACTTGAGCTTGGTCCATTAGACAAAAAACAGTATAATGGTTAATTAAATAATTATAAGGAATAAGGGAACAGTTAAATAGAGTTTAAAGAAGACTTAAAGGGTTAGGAAACCCTAACAGTAGCCAAAGCAAATTTGGGGATCACAAGAGAGCCAAGAGAGTCATCTTCAACCTTGGGCGATCACAATTCCAAATTCAGACCCTACGAACCCTAAGGCAAGTGGTTAACTTGCTGTAGCATGTGAATTGTATTTCAATTCATATTCATGTGATGCGTGTAATCAAAGAAATTCGTTTGGGTTTTAAGGGGTATCAACATGGGGTTTTGCAAATCATGAATCTGATTTATAAATGGATTAGAAGATCATATATAATATCGGTTGTGTATTTATATCTGGTAAGATGTGTAAACCGGATGAATCAGAGATGAATTTGGTGATAAGAAATTGATGTTTAAATGGAATAAAGACTGAATGTAATTTTACCCCAAATTTGTGAAAAATAGTAGAGAAAGTGAATTTATTGATGCTGTTGGGCTTTATAGAAGTTCCATATAAGGTATTTGATGTGTATTGTTGATGGGAAAGCTTAGTTTTTAGTGTAGAAGAAACTAGGGTTTAGTGATGGGTGTCCATGGCTGAAACAGCCAACTCGGGGAAGACGAGGACCTGCTCGATCGATCGATCGAAGGGGGACCATCGATCGATCGATGGTCCGGAAACTTTGACAGCTCGCCCAGTTTCCTTTATATGTAGAGAAATTTAAATAAAACATTTTCCATACCTTAATTTTGAGTAATTAATACATGAGTTTAAAATATAATTAATGGTGAATAAAACTAATTAGAATTTGAGGGCGGTTTAGTGTGACATCATAATTAAGATAAATTGGGATTGGAGGAAATTAGGTGTGACACACTAAGGTTGAATTTTGGAAAGCTTGTTTCGAAATGATTAAATAACGGATTTAGTGGAAAAGTCCGGGAACATTGGTTGATCGATACCGAGATGTAAATTTTATTTGGGGGAAGGCTAAATAATTTAGAGTCGGGAAAATAGACTCGGGTGTTGTTTATTTCGGGCCACGAAAGTAAATCCGAATATGTTGGTTGGGGCGATACCAAAGGAAATTAATGTGTAAATTAATTAATAATTAGAGTTGGACCATAAACTCATAATAAAATGGAATAGGCTTATGTCACGGACTTAGTTCACGTTATAGGCGGGATATTTATTATTTATATATATACGGTGTGTGATAGTATATATATATGTGGTGTGTGCATTAATATCAATGATAGATATTATTATTATATAGTCTAGTGCTATAGGGGTGGTTGCGCGTAGTGGATGAATCCCCTAGCTTGAGGAGTAGGGCGAGTATATTCCCAGGTCATAGCATCCGTTATATGGGTGAGGGACATCTCACTTTCAGGGAAGGAATTTGACCGCCTCCAATATCTATGTATTAACCAAGTTAGTGAGCAATTCTGACTTGGGGTAACTAGGTTATGTGATTACACCTAGTGGGATAGCACTTTAGAGAATCTATACCCGGTGAGACTTTACTCGAGGAAAATACTATTATTAAATGTTATTTCAGTATGTTTATGAATACTGTAATATGACTAAATATATAATTAGATAAATAATTATATATGGGATAATTAATAGAAAGTATAGAATGTATTATGTGTATAATAAGTGTGAGTAAAAGGGAAATGATTTAATTAAGTTGATGTTTATAATAACTTAAAAATCATAATTTAGGGCATACTCGGTTAGAGAAGGTTAATTGCAAAGGGTTACATAAGTTATCGGGTCAGGAAAGTAGGACCCAGGTAAATTGAATTAAGGCTTTACTAGTGCACATTAGAGGAGGGGTGAGGATATCCTCAAGGGAGTGCGACACTAACTAAAATATGGAGAGTATGCATATTTATTTATTACTTCAAGTTAATCACTTGCTAAATATTTTTCAAATATTTTTGGGTACTAACCCTTGCTATAAGACTTTTTAAAAACCTTTTAGGTGTCCAGCTACAGGGACGCCAGGCTTGACTCTATTTCAGGAGATTCGTTGCTGCAGCATATGTGGATGTTGCGGGAGTTTCATAGACGCTTCATTCTTTCATTCTTAGTATAGAGACTTCTTCAGTTATTTCGAGCACGTCGCTCACATTTCTTTAAGTTTTGATAGATATGTTGAGATTGTTTATTTGTCTTCATTTCTACTTGTTGGGTTTTGGGCCGATGGTTTATTCGGTCAGATAATATATTGTGAATGGATGTTTTAGTTAATCTTGATTATTCTGTTATTTTATTTTATGCATGAGTTTCATTTGAGTTAATGAAAGAGAAAAACTTGACTTCAATCTAATTTTTCTCACTTAGGTGGTTAGTAATTAAAAAAAGACGACAGTGATGCTAAGGATCATCCAACTGAGAAACCAATTCTAACTTAATTTAGGACTGATCACCCGGGGTTAATTAGGCGGGGTGTTACAGACATCTCGATTTGAAATTGAGACTTACATTTATCAACCATCAAACAACTAAATGTCAAAAAGGGTAAAAATACAAAAATCCTAAATATAAGGGGTCACACTTCAATAAAATAAACACATACACAAAAATACAAAGGGATAAAGTAACACATATAATAAAAATATTAGACCAAATCCCAAAATCGTGAGATTTCCCTTGATCAACCTCACGGTTGAAGAGCATTAACTGCACCATTGAAGATATGTTAATGTTAATTACCATATTTATAACATCAATTAGTCGATTGATGGATTGAAGTGCATGGTTCTTCATGGGACACCTGTCCCCCCAAAATGAATCTAACCATACACGCATCCCCTTAGAACATATCAATTTGAAAATGTGTCCTGTACATGAACTATACAATTGATTTATGCGACCTGAAAGCTATAAATACAAGCCCCGCCACATTGATAAATACGTCCCAAAAACAAAAATTAATTTGGTTTTATAACTTTCTTTAACCTCGAGTATCTAAGAATCTCAAGTTCTATCCAAAATCCTTAGTGAAGTCTTGACTTATCAAAAATCCGCTTCCCTCAACAAATAGAGCTAAACTTATGTGCGCATCTCACAAAGACAAGTCCTTTGTAAACAAAGCTCTGTTTAAAGATGCCACAACATAAGGGTCACTCCCTCAGGAAAATCTTGGATCACGTTACTAGTGTAAAACTATGGAGAAAATTCGGGCCAATATCATAAATTCATATTGTGATATATAACTATAATTATCTAATTGAACCATTTACTGGGGCCCTATTAGGCGACCGAGTATGTATTTTACAACATTTATATTTTAAATCTTTCTTTTTACCTAGCACCTCTATTTTTTAAGCTAGACAACATACTCAATAAGGTGTACGTATATCTTTATTGGTTACTATTTTTCACTCTGATACTAAACATAACCCCCTCCTATTTATTCCTGAGCTCAGAGGCAGAAAAGGTTGTCTAGCATCCTTTACATTAAGCCAACTCAATGGTTCAATAATGCCTTCGAGTTAGTCATCACCTGGCTGAACTGAATTTCTTTATCAGTGACTTCAAGTCGATTCCCATTCTGAACCCTGCTAAAGTTAGCCTCCTGAATCATAGATAGATTATTACCCTCTAAAGAAAAGTTCTCACAGTATTATGCATATCATGTTACAACCTTTCCATGTTGCGCACCGCAACAACCGAACTACATAGGCTTTGATCTCGTGGCTATATGGTTACATAGGCACAATACCGAATCCTTATCCTGAGAACAAGCCCCAACAATATGTCTCGAGATATATTATCCCCATAAAGATGCTTCTACCTCTTATCCATATCTCGTGACTACGTAGTTTTAGTGATGCTCCCACACTTCTCACCAACACCATTTTCATAACTAAGAACATATCTATATTTAAATGGATTCTCAAGCTAACGTCTCTTTACATGTTCTAAAATAAACTAAAAGTAATCACAAATGTAAAAATACATTAATAATTATATAGATAAGTAAGAATGAAAACAAGTGAGGTACCTAATGCCTTCCACACTCATAATACGATTCCTAAACCCACACCAAAAATCCCCAGATCATTTGTCGGCCTGAACCTTCCTTAGGATTAGACTGGAGGGTCTAACCCGACTCATTTTGTTTATTTTTCTATAAAATAAATTGGCAATATTGAACAACAAACAAACCCTTGCATGAAGAATTAGGCTTAGGACTAAACAGGGTCGTGAAATAAAACTGGATATGGTGTCAAATAGCTTTGTGGGAAACAATCATAACAAACTTGAACCAGGGGGAAACGATGAACCGAGAGACAAGAACTCTCGCTTCCCTGCAAGAATCACGCTAAATACACCGTACAAATATCAGAGCATTACTCATTGCTTGCACGCATAGAAATTAGCGTTGGGAACATCACATCCCATTCCCCCTTGGGTATCATCTCGGGGCCCATGATACGATAATGGCGATTTTTTTAGGGATTTATCAAGGAGCTAAAATATTTGTATACTTCCTCTCTCTCTCTCTAAATATATTTAGTATTGCTCCACTTCATGACTAATTTATGCATATTTTAGAACTGTTTATAGGCATTAGTTTTAGAGTCCCTCAAAATGTAGATATGCTCTTGGATCCCATGTATAGTATTGTACATTCATCCAATTGTACAAGGGCCCATGTAGGACATCGCGATAAAGCACACATCAAAGTATAAAAATAAAGATTAGATGGTGGCATCACCCACCACATAGTCTTAATTTTCATATTGTTTAAATGTTATACCCGTGAGGCCAAAAACGGTCAGTCCAAAGGAGGGTCGACAATGACTATCCTCATTATTTTCTCCCACCCATCTTGTATATCGGGAAGCTCCTCTCTCGATCCAAAATTATCGGTGTTAGGGAACATTTGGATCTCGTTCAGTGCTGGGATATATCGAATAGGCTTTCACAATTATTTTATACTAGGATAAAGTGGTTTCACACGTACCTCAAAGGATTCTCAGTCCAAGCATCCCGGTCACTCGTGATCCATGGCAAAAAAAAAAGATCCATTAATCACCATGTTACATAGACTTTTTTCAATAAGATAAAAACTCTAGTTACACACCCTATTGCATAAAAATAACATATGCTTACGGTCCACTCACTTTAACAAAAAATTCAAACAGTTAGAAGCTTGTCCAAAACCCCTCAGATTATAGGGTGATTTTCTTCCCTTTTTATATAGAAAATAAAAGAATGAATCCGCAAGTCATCGCCAAAGCATAATACCCTTACTTTGGATTCCCCATACACATTTTTATTTTTAAGAAAATAATGGAACACAGTTTGTTACTTCCTCTCTTCTCACACACATGTTAAGAGCTCACCCTAGTTCACCCGAATCTAATATGAATATACTCATTTCTTCCCATTAGAAGATATAACCAAACAAAAATACAAAAAAGAAAACACTATCCATATAGGTTAAAAACAAATAAAATAATTGAACCAAAGAAGTCATCATATCTGAGTCTTAGTCCCCTTATGCATCGCCCTTTTATTAGTCATAATGTTTAAAAAATCCTAAAAAGGTGCCTTGCCTTTTTCTGAATTTTTCATTACCCACAAAATTCACATTAAGCTCGTACCCTCTAAACCCATGTTCGTGCTCCGTGCAATTGTTTAGTGTTCATCAGTGATCTCCCTATTCACGACTAACAAGTTTATTTCAAAGCATGTCCCATGTTAATGGAAGAAGATCAAAATCCATCTATAATGGATTAATGTTTTAGATAGTTAGAGAATATCAACGCCTCTCAGAACACCACGCAATCGAAATTTTGAGCGTTAGGATGAGCATAGGTCCGCCAATAGGAGGCTACTGCTACACCCATAACTAGAGATAACATACTCCTTACCGTTCTCCCCTATACCGATATCCCATATACATATCAGTTGAGATGGCACTAAAAAATCCTCTGGACCCACCTGCACCAATGCCAACATTGGCTCCCCTGCCAATGTCGACAATCCCCACATTAAAGTACTATTTTCCCCTCATGGTTACTTAGAACCATACCATTAGTACCTTAAGTACCCCCATCTCCTATAAAGGGACCCATGACCTAAATCAGTAGGTCCTCCACCATCTAACGATATTACTCCTCCTCCTCCTCCTCCTCAAAATCAGGAGATAACACAGGTCCAGACTGAGTTACGTCTTCTGCAGAAAACCATCGACAAAATGAAAACCTTTGATTAGGTAACCAACATCAAGAATATGTCCCCTTATTATGAGGCACGACTACTAAATAAATTCAATATTCCTGTCTTTAATACATACAAAGGAAAGGATTGGGCTCCCCCTCTGAAAAATTATCCAACCATCACCTCGAGATGCACATACGAGATGTATATTTAAGAGTATTAGAAAGTATTTTCTCCTCCACTGTTTTTGGAGCCCTTTATTTTTATATGGGCCTGAAATATAAGGGAACCTCCAAAGCCTGGTAAAAAATGTGTCGTGATTTTCTCAAGCTATACAAATACAATGTGAAACTTGGTGTCACATGTAAAAGAATATAGATGATGAAATAAGAAGAAAGGGAGACATTCAATACATTTATCACTCGATGGAGAGAGAAGTCCAATCAAATGTTTAATCGTTACCTAGAAAATGATCAGATCGAGATCGTGATCAAGAAATGCTGAAAGGAATTATAGAGTGATCTTGGGCTCACCCGCATCCCTATATTTAAAGATCTCAACCACATAGGGTGAAAATTCTATGAGAGTTTGTCCACCAAAGTAACCAAATCTGCCGAGGAATCCCGCCAACTAGCAAATCAGTTCTCTACTAGAAAGAGCTTGCCTGGAAATTATACATACCATATCACTACTATGGTAGTCAATCCACAACCTGGATCATAACCTACTTCCAACACTTCTCAGGATATGGTCTTCGCTATTGCACCGTACCAACTATGGATTCCCCCCAAAAATGACCAAGCCGTTCCACCTCCCAAAGGGGCTATAACCCGATAAAGACACCTCATGGATTTACATACACCTCTTAGTAGGGTATCTATTGCCTTAAAATTGGATGGACACCTCAAACCACTCAACCCTAGGACACCGCTTGTTATCCCTTAAGAAACATGTAAGAAGACTCACACTACGAGTTCCATTAAGGGGCCGACCACATCACCGATAACTTTTGGGATCTTAGGTATGTAATCCAGGAGCATATAGACATGGGGAGCCTCATCCTAAGAAAGCCCAATGTGATAAATAAACCCTTCCCTTTCATCCCAACCCATGTACCAACACCATATCACAAAACCCCTCACAAAATAATAACTTGTCTGCTCAAATAGTTACCATTCATAATAAACCAAGAATGAGGGTTACACTCCCCATTCCAAACCGTAACCCCTCCGGGTATGCCATCACTCGCCATAAAAATTATCGACGAGACTAAGCCCACCATTAACCTATGGCCTTCTTCATCATGGGCATAAATTTCCTAAAAACTAATCACTATAACCCATACTTAGTCCTTGTCACAAAGTTTATGATCTTGAAAGAACTAGAATTACTGATGCCTTCTGTAGCGAGTATAGACCACTCAACCGAATGTGAGGAAATATATGATGAAACTTTACAAGAGACAGACCATATCACATCTACTGTACGAACCAAATTTACTGAATGGGGTAAATTGACCTCAGGGGTACATTTATTTTACCTCGCGAATTATGATACAATAGTGACACCCACTCACCCGCTACTTCAAACACATTCTCCATTAGTTCTTTAGAAAGAAGTACAAACACAATATCTACAAGTCACCAGATGGAAGAACCCTTTATTCAAAAACCTTGTTACCTTAGGCCTTTGGTAAAGATGAGAGAACGTGATATATAGTTCAGGTAAGACGATTACGTTAATTGGAGGTACTGAGGTGTTATACAAAGGGGAAGAAAAAGTCAAGTCCCATGCCTTTCATGGGAATGCTGCTTGGGTGGAAGAATTAAGATCTAACCCCAACCCAGCAACATATATCCTTCACCCAAGTTTTTTATTAGATAATGTAATAAAAATTAAGAATATAAATGGGTCATGAATGCCAAAATTGCGTTCCACACTAAATATGGCAAGCAACGAGGAATTCCCTCTTGACTCCCTCCCCAAGGTGTTGAACCAGCAGTTCTCGCTTTTTCCACTTCACATGATCCAAAGAGACACTAAGGGAAACATCGAACATTACTGGCTGATTGGTTTAAAACCCAAAATATACCCTACTAGGGTAAGTACCACCTTCGAACTAGAACCTACCTTAGAATTATCAGTCCCTGATACCGAATATGTTTACTCCATTATACTCACCTCCTAGAATAGGAAATTACAGTTTTTTTGCCCAACCTTCTAATCACCGAGGGGAACACATCTCCAAATCTGAAAAATAATGACACAAGCGGATCATACCTTAAGAAAAGGGTTAGGCCTTCATGAGCAAGGACCCACATCTTTCAAGGCACCTAACACCTAAGATTAAAGTCATGTATTGGATTCAAGGCCACTATTGAAGAACTTTTTCATCTCAAATATCATGAAAACTGGGCCAACCACATGAAATGGTGAGGATAAACTATAGACTATTTATAGGCATGTCTCTTACATTAAGGGCCACCTCTTCAGTTCTTCAACAGTGAGGGGGAATTCGATACCCCAACGTGGATATATATGGAATCATTCGATCCATCAAATGGGGGTGATTTGCTAATAAAAATAGAAGACATTATTTGTGATTCTATTGAGGTTTATCATAATCCACCCAAAGCCGTCCCACCCCCCTGAAGCATATCCTAGATAAGAGTCCATCAATCTCTACATTAAGTTAGACCTAATAGTTATGCAACTAACATTCAACCTCTTTGAAATCGCTATATCACCATGGATTCAACACCACTCAAATGTGGGTCTTAGCTATGGAAGTATATATCTAAATGCGGCCCATATCATTGGCATAATTGAACTCTAAGATGGAATGACCCACCACGGACATCCTCCACTAGACGGTCACCTCACTAAGAAATATCCATATATCTTAGGGAAAAAACTAGTTAACCCCTCTCCCCACGGCCATACACAAGGGGATGTAATAGTTCTTACTAGTTATAATCCTTTACATTTATGGATTTTGATCATTATGAGAGTTCCATGGAGTTTGGTAACTTGTTGCTCAAGTTTAGAGACTCTTTGCAGCTTTTTCAAAGTTTCGTAGAAATTTCAAGACGACGTAGTTTGGAGGACTCTATCGATTAGTCCTAGGAGAGGTCGATCAATTGGGTACCCGATCACGCAAGTACCCTTCATCTTCTTTAGGGTGAACCTGAGTTACTATTTGATGTTTTCCTCCCGTTTTTCCTTCCTATCATTCCTAAGCCTATACATGAGAATTTCCAGAAGTCAAAATCACGAAGAAGTATACTTTAGAGAGGACTCTATTCAAGTGTAAGTCAAGTGATAATGTAATATTCAATTCATACGACCAAATTGAGATATTCTTATTGATTTGATTCCTGAAATTAGAATCAAATATTTTTTTAATGATACCCTAAAGTTTAGAATATTAAGTCTAAGAGGAATTTCTAAATTAAACTTTTTTGTCTCCATTGTTATTTTTACTGGTGATGTGATTAATTGCTCGGGTTAACTTAAACTTTCCTCCCCAATTGATTGAATAATATTGATATCAAGGGATTTTATAATTATTAAGTGATAGTACTTTTAAAATGAACATGAGTACGTTTAATCAATAAATGGAAAAGTTCTGCTTAGGAGGATTTAATTTTAAAGACTAAGTCGATGATATACACTTTAGAGCAATTAATGATATCTCACAACAGAGTCACTGTCATTAATTGTGGAACCAAAAGACACTCATTATTTAATATTTTTGGACAGAGATTTTTTGGATTATCCAGATAACGTAATTGAAAGAAGTAATGTCTACCTCATTTAATGTGTATAATTTAATCTCTCAATAAGAAATTTCATATAACAAGGGGATTAGGATGCTACATGAAGTCAATTCTATTTAGTAGTTTAGGGAAGCTAAATTAAAATTTAATTAACTTTTTAATTATCAAATAATAAATTGAATTTGTTTCTATGAAGATTCTCAAATTTTAAAAATGGGATCAAATTTTAGCCTAGTAGCATTGATTTTATATGAAAAACACTAACTCGAATAAAATTCAAAGACTAAAAAATAACTCTAAATATCCTCACTGCTCAGGATTAAAAGTTTGTTTTAACTGAAACATATGTTGCCAAGCCAGGTGAGGAGGCATCCGAGTCGGAGGTATGGGATTACAACTGATTATGGAATGCTAATAAAATGCCTCATTGCTATATTTTGGCATTTATCACCAATGTATTGCAACATCATCATCAGATTATGTCAATAAGAAGAAGAAGAAGAAGAAGAAGAACAACAACAACAATAATAATAATAATAATAGTAATAATAATAGTAATAATAATAATAATAATAATAATAATAATAATAATAATAATAATAATAATAATAATAATAATAATAATAAGAAGAAGAAGAAGAAGAAGAAGAAGAAGAAGAAGAAGAAGTAGATGATGATGTAAGAGTATAGCACACTCATTCTGCCCTCACTTAGAAGATTGGCTTATTTTGGTTTCTAAACCATTTTGTGTCCAAGAGGTCTCTGAGAGATTCATCAATGTTCGATACTTTGATGCCGACTTCTTTCATTCTGACATCACCTTGTTCACTTTAGAATAAAGGTAAGCATGAACTTGAGAATTTTGTACTCATTTTTTTGAAATTCAATTGTTCAATTTTTTTTCAAAATATTGGTACATGCTTATGTGATTTTTTTTCGTCTCCAAAATGTCATTGTATTTTGTCTATGAAAATCTATTTTTAAAAGACATGTTGGAGTCCCAAGCATTTCTGCTATAACGAAGTGTCATCTTCTCTAGTCATGAGTGTCAATTGGTTTATGAAAATTTGTGTTGGTCATACGCGTGACCTCCCTCGAAGGAGGTTCACTACAGCGACATTGGTTTTTCATAGATATTTTATCTCGCAAAATATCCCTAGAATATCTTGGGACCTTCCTTATGGGGTTCTTTTGTCCTCAGAAGATTATTTCGCTACGACGAAGGACCAGGGAAACCTTCAACTAGATTGTCCACTTTTTCTTTAAAATAAAATATCTTCTTTAGATATTTTCAAAAGAGCCTTTTTGAGATTTGAAGGAACATTAGTTGAACTTTCTTCTATACCAAGTCTAGAGAATGCATTTTGTTAGGATATATATATTTTTAGTCCTTTGTCCTTCAAGGGAGATAGATCTAAAATATTTTCTTCCATAAATAGAAAACAATTCTAAAAAAGAAAAATCTTTTGAGTTTTCTTTCTATAGTTCAAAACCTAAATATTTTAGGAAAGAATAACCATTCATTTTTCTCCTTATTTATCTTTTTTCGAAGTTGATTATCCTTATCTAAGGAATGGCCTATTTAAATGAAGAAGAAGTAAATTTTGTGAGACTTAAAACATTTGTGTTCATCAAAATCGTTTTAACTTAGGACTTATAATCCTTGGTATATTCTTGTGAATATGTGGTTCTTTATAAGACAACTTTGAAGTTAGTACGAGTAAATCTTGTTGATCTTTCTATCATGACATCGATGTGTTGATATTCTTATCAATATTATAAAGGTCTCTAGTTCATTAATATTGGTGGAAAAAGGGTCAGGTGTTAGTTAGCATGTTGTATGATTGTAAGACATGTATTCCCTTTGTAAGTCTTTACCAAGTTTTAGTGATATTATTGCTTTGGGTCCGAGGGTTTTCCTGTTAGTGGATTTTTTCCCTGTACATACGGTGATATGGTATAATTTACTTTTACACGTGATTATATATCAAATGCTTAATGATTATGAATATTTGTAGTTTAGATTAAATCACTTGTAAATTTTGTCATCTATACCTTTACGTTGTCCTCATTGTCTTTGACCCCAATTATAATTTAAAATACATTTTACTTTGGTGTATCTTCTATTTCGAGTAGTATTTCCCCACTAGATCATTCTCAACTGTTATCAAAGCCAGTCCTCTTTTTAGTAGGATTAATCACCTAGAGGTAAAATTACGTTTTGGGATACTATGGAAGATAATGTTGTGATTTATGGGATGGGTATTTTTAATGATGAGATTACTCTCCCTAACATGTTTTGCTATTTTGATTGTTAAAATAAAAATGAAAAAAAGGTGTCTCCATAGTCTTTCGAGAGATGAGATTGTTTTTAAGATTGAGACTTTATGTTTCTCCGGTTATTCTAGTAACAAATCATATAATGAGGAAAGTGGTGACTTGCAACTTTCTTTTGATAAATTTAGCGTTGAAAATTCTAGAAATAAAAATGTTTATTACAAGTTTCCTTGAAATTAATAATAGCCGAAAGGAATTTAATTTCTTTAAAAGAGGAATGTTTCATTTTGAATAATATTAAAGCTCAATGTTCCACTCTATGCGAAACTCTCCAATCTATGAAGAAAGAGAAAAATTATTTTCAATAAAGTTTAAGTATTTTTCAAACCATGTTATTATCATGTAACAATTCTAATATCTATTTAAATAAAAAAAATCATGATACTTGAAGATGATCTTCTCTCCGCTAAGAGTGTGAATGTCGATTTGGAGAATCGGTATAAAAAATTTAGTAAAATGATTTTATCTCACAACCGATATTCAAATGATAAAAGTGGTAATATTTTTTGAATATTTTAAAGGAAAATACAAAGTGACCTCCAAAACCACAATTATCAAATCTTTTGAAGAGATTGCCTTTTCTAAGAAGCCCCATCCTCATCATGAGAAGAAAAAGATTGTGAAGTGTCCAAATGAAAATTTCCCACATGTTGTGAATAAGTGGACATTTTGCAAAAAGAAAGGACACTTGGAGGAATTTTGTTACAACCTTCATAATACCAAAGTGACCAACAGGCCCGACCCTTTAAAAAGGGATGATTTTTCTTCACTAAATCATGATTTTAAGACCGTTGTTAAAAGTACTGTCATCATTTTTTCTTCCATCCAAAAAATTTCTAAATCAAAGATGATTGAAAAAAATATGAAAGATATGGGTATGTGTAATGAGACCAAGTTCGTAGGTAAATCTCTTTGGGCTAAAAATAAAGATATCAAATTTCTTGTTATTAAAACGGATTTACTTGCAAATAATTCACAATAGTGCTTTGATAGTGATGTTTAAGGCATATGACTGTGAATAAATCATTGTTTTGAAAACTAGTTGAATACAAAATCGATGTGATTACTTTTGGTGACGAGAGTATGTCTAACGGGTCAGGGAAATAAACTATTGATATCATTGAGTTTCCTAGACTAAACAATGTCCTTTTAGTAAATGTATAGGAGAATAATTTGATTAGAATTACTCAAATGTGTGATGGTTGTCACAATGTGTTGTTTACCTCGAATGAATGTAAAGTTATCTACCCTAAAGGCAAATAAACGTTAAAGGAACTAGAACCACAAATAATTTATATGTAGTGAATGCAACTCTAAATGTTCTTTGTAATAGTGCTAAAGAAGATGTGAAGAATATTTGTCATAAGAGGTTAGGTCATGTGAACTATAGGGATCTTAGGAAATTTTTTATGATTGAACTTATTTGTGAATTACTTCGTTTAAGTCAATTTTTTCTCGCTTATGTGGTATTTGCCAAATTTGAAAACAAATCTGAAATCCATGTCATAAGTTGATTGTGATGTCTACCTTTAGAGTGTTAGAGCTTATACATATAAACCTCAAAGGTCCAATGCGTACGTTGAAAATAGGTTGTAAATGTTATGCCCTTGTAATAGTAGATGATTTTTTTAGGTTCACTTCTGTTGGATTTTTGCGTAGCAAGCCCAATGTGAAGGAACCGTCGTTCCCAAGTTCAAAAAACTCCAAAATGAAAATGTGTGAACTATTGTTAGATTCTAAAGTGGCCATGGGAATGTATATGAAGGAACCGAAATCCTAGAGTAGTGTAGTGACATTGGAATACATCATGAACTTTCCAACCTAAAACACATTAATAAAATGGGATTGTTGAATGAATAAATTGTACAATCCAAGAAATGACAAGGTCCACGTTAATAGGGCTCATTTGGTTTGAGTTTTAGAAAGTGTGTAAGAGCATTTGCGTGATCAAAATATATATAGGATTAGAAATTCTTATCCCATTCCAAAACATATTTAAGTCATAGTCTAAGTTATCCTGGAATATTTCATATTTGAGACTTTAAGACTCGACTTCTTCATCTTCATTAGAAAAGTTATATCATGACATGACCAATAAGATTATCACTTTAGAATAAAGGTAAAGGACTTAGAATGACTTAGTTTCACCACCCTTGTTTTGACATAACTTCAACTTAAATTTTCTAAAATTGGAAAATGTGTTAATACTTGTGTGTGAGTTGGTATGGGCAATCTAAACAAACACCCAATATACTTTTCTTATAGAAAAATTATGTTTATAAAATTTGCATTCTTATATGTGTATTTTAAGTATAAGTGTTCTTGGTTGAGAAAAAACGTACATAGAGTGTTTACTAAAATATTTTCAAAATCTTGGATGGTAAATACTTATTCAAAATTTATAGAAAATGGCGTGACCTTCCTCACCACGGTTTTGCTACATCGATGGTTTTCCTCGCTGCAGTGAAAGTCTATCTGTGGCCATCCCCGATCCTCGCCATGGGGGCGGGCGTGTGGAGGAAGGATCCTTCGGGTCCCACGCATCCCTCTCGGGAGCGCTTCGGTCGGCGTCATTTGAGATGTGGTGTAGAAATGTAGAGAGATTCAGAGTCGCCAGTTTATTTTACTCAAAATAGATAAATGAAAAAGGGTAAGCCACGCCGAAGGATGTCATCCAAAGACATATTGGTGCGTGCGAAACCAAAATGATTCGAGAAGGGTTCGGAGGCTTAGTTACGAAATGGGAAGGTGTTAGGCACCCATTCCGCCCTTTCGGTCTCTCATGAATATTTGCTATTTTCCTTTATATTTCCCCCCGTGATATGTGTGCATGTGTATATATAGAATGGAGGTAGGAATCTTCGACTTGTATCATGGAAAAGATAAAGCGAGTCATCTGTAGGAAGATATAAGAATAATATTACAAAATAAGATATACGCGATTACCCCTACGTTGATCGTTATGATGGAACGATAACGCATATGGAGTAATACGTCACTATGAACAAGTATATAGATTATAAGGAAATTGGATTTTGAGAAAATAGAAAATAAGAGAAAAAGAGAGAAAAGGACTCGAGTGTCCGATTTTACCCCGAGACGCCTACATAGCCTATAAAGGCATCAAAGTCCACGTAGTTTGCAAATAAAACGAGGGGTGGGGTTTATCCCATAAATCCAAATGGGGAATCTCTTATTTGTGTGTGTGTGTGTGTGTAGAAAAAGCATTTTAGTTATGAGAGAAGTGTGGAAAAAGTGTGAGAATCCCTATTTGGAATTTATGAGCAAACCCTCTTTTTCTTGTTTTTTTTGGGTTTTATGAAAATAAGAGATGTGCAATAATACTAAATAAAAAGTATATTAGGATGTGTGAGATGAGATAAAAGTTCTAAGTAAGAAAACAAGTTATTGGGAATTTAGGAGAGTTTAAGAGAGAGTTTGAGAAACTTGGACCTTCTTGAAGATCTTGAGCTTGATCTTGAATGTTGGAGAGTAGCCCTTGCACTTAAATGATGATGGAGAGTGGCTAATTCACCAAGTTTGATGAAGTGGATGATGAAAAGTGGAAGTGAAAAAGGTATTTGGGGGTTGAAATCACGCTGCCTTCGAGAGAGGTTTCTGGGATTCTTTGAGAGCGATTTTGATCAGATCTGGGCTCCCCTTGCAAATGAGGTGAAGGCCTCCTTTTATAGTCTCAGGTAACTACTGATCGGCATTGGCACGTTCCTGCCTATCTGCACCCGCCGACAGGCAAGGTTTGGAACCTGCCATTTGGCAGTGCGCTTTAGGCTTTTTTAGAAAATCGGCTGCCGATGGCAAACCATTGGTCAGAATCGTACAGGAGGCTTACTATTTTAAAGGTAATTCAGCGACCTTTGAAAGTCATTTGGACCGCTCCCGGGTTTGAGCGTTGACTTTGGGTCAAATATGGCTCGAAAGAGTTTGTCGTTCCATTGGATTGGGAATCGTTCGGACGCAAATGGATTGTTCGTCCGCATGGTAAATCTGAATCACGCACCAGTAGACCGTTAGAAAGGTTAAGAGATGTACTTCGACATTCCAAAGAGTTTGACCTGGTTTGGAGAGTTGACTTTGGTTAACCAGGCCCGGGAAGCATTCGGTGACCCTCGGAGTCAAATGAATCGTTTGTCCGCATGGAAAGTCGGAATCGCCCACGGGATGGATCATTGGAAAGGGGATTCAGTGTCCTTAGAATATTCATTCAGCCTCGATCAAGTTGAAGAGTTGACATAGGTCAAACAGAGCTCGGGAGTACCCGGTGGCCTCTGGGTCAGGTTTCGAACCCAAAAGAATCATTCGTCCGCATGGAAAGTCGGAATTGCGCATGAGATGGACCATTGAAAAGGGTATTTAGTGCCCTTTAAGGATTCATTCAGTCTCGGTCGAGATAAAGAGTTTGATTTTTGGGTCAAACTGAACCGGGGAGTACCTGATGGCTTCGAGGTCAGTACTCGGGACATGACCTGGGTTTGTAGTGATGTAGGGAGGTACTAGGGACCAAAGGAGAGTTAGGGGGTAACAATGTCTACAAGGCCCCTCGACGGGTGAGTTTGGAACAAATGATGACCATCGAATAGACACCACATGATGCTTTTGAGGGAGTATGACCGATTCAGAGGGTCAAGGCCGATTTTGAGGACCTAAGGAGTGTGCTGGGGATGATCAATTCTATGGGTCAAAGCCAAATCTGCGGTCTTAAGTGATGAGGGTGACCGATTCTGTGGGTAGAAGCCAATTCTATGGGCTTAGGGTGAAGATCTAGTAACCGAGGTCAATTATGACCTAAGAATGGTGACGATCGAGGATTGGGATTGATTCTGACCCAAATCAGGTGACGATCCAAGACCGAGGTCGATTCTGACCTAGAGAGTGGTGATGACCAAGGACTGAGGTCAATTCTAACCAAACTCAGGTGACGATCCAATATCGGGGTCAATTCTGACCCAAGAGTGGTGACGACTGAGGACTGAGGTCAATTATGACCTAACTCAGGTGACGATCCAAGACCGAATTCAATTTTGAGCCAAGTGTGGTGACAACTGAGGACTGAGGTCAATTCTGACCTAACTCAGGTGACGATCCAAGACCGGGGTCAATTATGACCCAAGAGTGGTGACGACCGAGGGCCAAAGTCAATTCTGACCTAACTCAGGTGAGGATCCAAGACCGGGGTCAATTCTGACCCAAGAGTGGTGACGATCGAGGATCGAGGTCATTTCGGACCTAACTTAGGTGACGATCCAAGACTGGGATCAATTTTGACCTAAGGGTGGTGATGACCGAGGATCGAGGTCAATTCTGACCTAACTCAGGTGACGATCCAAGACCGGTGTCAATTCTGACCCAAGAGTGGTGACGATCGAGGACTGAGGTCAATTCTGACCTAACTCAGGTGACGATCCAAGATCGGGGTCAATTCTGACCCAAGAGTGCTGAGGACCGAGGACCAAGGTCAATTCTGACCTAACTCAGGTGACGATCCAAGACCGGGGTCAATTCTGACCTAAGAGTGGTGAAGACCGAGGTCCGAGGTCAATTCTGACCTAACTCAGGTGACGATCCAAGACCGAGGTCAATTCTGACCTAAAGAGTGGTGACGATCGAGGACCGAGGTTAATTTTGACCTAACTCAGGTGACGATCCAACACCGGGGTTAGTTCTGACCCAAAAGTGGATAAAGATTGGATTTTGATTCTGTTGGAGAAAGAGTTTTGTGATTTTGATCGGAGTTGGGGAGCTGATAGCTAGGGAAGCTTTTAGGAGACCTCGCGGAGGGGACAACCTATTTTTGGTGCTGTAGGAGAATTTTGCTGGGGAAGTGATCGGGTGATCCTTAGAGATCCTCCAGAGCTTTTCCAGGAGGAGTTTCACTTGGTTTTTGAGAATTTCGCTGGGTAAAGAGGGGTTCCGCTTGAGGGAATGCGAAGTTTTCTTGGTGAAAAAGTTCAAAATCCATCCTGGGATTTTTAGGAATTTTCTTAGGATTTTTCGAGGCTTTCTAGTATTTTCTTGGAATATCTGTACGAAATTAAGTGGGGGTGCCGATCGGCATAGTATGAAGGGTGCCATTCGGCAGTGGCACGGACTTTTGGGCTACCTCGGGAAGGCAAAGGGTCAGTGCCGATCGGTATGGTAGGGGGAGGTGCTGATCGGCATGGCGCTTGGCATCCTATATAAAGGGGGTGAATCCCTTTATTTTTTCACAGCTTTCTTTGCTTTCTCTCTCTCTCTGCGATTCTTTTGCAAATCGTTCTAGCATTCCGATCTTCAAGAAATGGCCAATTTCGTGAGCACTGCAGTGCACCAGGATTGGTTGACCATTGATGACTGGGCGAATGTGGAGTGGAGGACTAGGGCACCCCTTGCTTTGGGGAGTGAGAACTCCTTTGATGCGTTTGAGCCTGTTGCGGATGAACGGACCTTGCTGCGGGAGCCATCGCGTCATCGCTCTTCGAGAGTGGTTCCTAGTGGTTATGTAAGTAACCTGACCTTTGACATTCCTTTCTTTTTGGTGATTTTTCTTTCTTTCTTGGCTTTTGATGGGACTTTTCTTTTTGTCAGTCTGATATTTCTTTGAAGAACATGTGTGCTCGCGGGACGACGGGGCTCAAGGATGTCTGGAAGCACCTCCCACCTGTGGTGCGTTGGATGGTGTCATCAGCGAGTTTTGGGCAGTTGGCATCCGCGCTGGATGAGATGCCTTGTTCGACAACAGTCTTGTGCGCTTTGGGAGATAGGTGGTGGGACACTACCCACACCTTTCATTTCGGCTTAGGGGAGATGACTGTGACTCCCATAGATGTGCAACAGCTGTTGGGACTGGATTGTGATGGATAGCAGATAGAGGTGGATCGCTCTTTACAGGTGAGACCAGAGGCAGTGCATGCGGCACTTGGTGATATAGGGAGGATAGTTTCTGGGGATTCTATTCGGCTGTCCTTACTAAAGAACGTTCTGTTGGGTAGGGAGATAGATGTGGAGGATGGCCTGCAAGTGAGGCAGATGGCCCGATTATTTATTCTTCTGGTATTGGGAGGTTTCATGGTGGCGTCGAGCGGCGACGTCATTCATTTATGGTTTCTACCATACTTGAGGATGTTTTCAAACATCCCTTTCTATGATTGGGGGAGTCTGACTTTGGCGACCCTTTACTCCTTTCTGGATGCATTCAGCCGTTTCTGCCGACAGACCTTTACTGGGACCACGTACCTTCTTGAGGTATTCTTTAGTTTGCGCATTTTCTTTTCATGCATTCGCATTTTCCTTTCATGCATTCACATTTTCGTTATGCGTCTCTTTTTGTTTGCGAATTCAGACGTGGTTCTATGAGGTGATTGGGTGTAATACCCCGTTGATCTCTTTGAAGGATGACACTATTGGGGACTTCTGTCAATTGTATCGATGGCGTAAGGACAATCGACAGTCAAAGGGATCTCTCTCCTTGGAGGCGGTGCCTCAGGTTTTGAATGACCTGACAAGAGGTAGGGTAAGACTTTTTCCATTTCAGTCTTAGTTTTTTGAACCTTCTGATCTTGTATTGATTTATGCTCACTTGGATATTTTCAGGTGATCGTTTAGCCCTGGGGGACAACCATTCAGGATGCGAGGGTGACCGGGGTGAATGCGCGGATGAGGCGCTTGCTGGCGCATGAGTTTGGCCATTCTTGGTACCTCGGGGAGAGGGTGGTTCATCAGATTTATGAGGAGGAGGTGGTGGTTCCACCCGCACAGCCTCCTATGTCTATGAGGCGGGAGCAACTGATGTTGGAGGATGAGAGGATTGTGATGATGATCGGCGAGTCCTACTTGCTATACACCGATGCAGCTGCGCCTTATGACTATATGGATTTTGTGACGAGCTGGTTGATGGCGCCCAACATATATGATGCATTGCCTTTCCTTCGTACGGGTTGGAGTCGGGCGGTGGGATCTTCCCACAGCGGCGGTGGTCCGTCAGCATCTACGGCGGCGATGACCTCGGAGGTCCCTTTTGTGCGTCTGCATAAAGTCGTACAAAATTCGGCGGGCTGATGGAGGGATGGTGCCTATATTGCACTGTCCTGATGCGATGGATCCGGAGGAGTTGGGTTTGACAGAGGAGGTCCTTCGACCTGTGGTATACCTTTCTGTTCCTCTCTTTCTTTCTTTTCCCGTTTTGGTCATTTCTGCTTTGATACTAATTTTTTCCTTTCCTTATAGCAAGTCCGGGTGTAGACCACTTGGATCAGGGACATCAGAGACTGGATATCTTCGGTGACTGCCCACATTCGGGACACGGTTCCCATTCCTTCTTGCTTTGTGCCATCTGCCTCATCTGGAGAGGAATTTGGCTCGGGTAGTGGTGGTGCGTCATCTCACTGCAGGGCGAAGAGAGCACCTCGCAGGGGTGGAAGCTCTTAGTGAGAAAGAGAGAGGGAATGTGGGTTCGGGATGAGTCCCATTGTTTTTGCTTTTTCTTTTTATTTCCTGCAAAATACAAAACACAAATATATGCAATGCAATGGAGTTTTTTATTATCTCTTATTAATGATGAATGAATGCATGCACATGCGCTTTTTACTTTGCTGCTGAGACCGTAAAAATGAATATTTTTGGAATTTTTTTGAAGTAAATTTTATAAAAAGGGGGAAATTTTATAAGGAGAAAAAGGATTTTGAAATTCTGTTGAGAATATCAATTGAAATTTCCAAAAATGGGAGGTTGCCGATCGTCAAGCACCCTGACCTGCCTATCGTCAGTTCAGTCAACTCTCATCAATTCAAAGATTTAATTGGTACCCTCTTCAGCCTTTGGTACTTTGTGGGGTAGGATTCCCTCCGATTTCTGCAGGGATTATATCCCTTGTGAGGATTTTCAAGTATAAAAAGGGTTAAGGGTGGAGTGTTTTCATCGTACCTTTGCATTCTTACCCACTTGCCCACTATCTCTTAGCCTTGCAAGATGGCTCTCCCAGGTAGCATTGACTTTGCTAACTACCTCGAAGCCTTGGAAGCTATGTACTCTTATAATGTCGACTATGATTCTTTCAACAAGCATCGAGTCTCCTTGTGGCGCAATCAACCTATTGAATGGAACTTGCTATTAGCGGCGGTATAATTTTGGTACCCGAAAGACCATGTATTCCGCTTTGGGTTGGAAGAAGTTTGTCCTACCTACGAGGAATTTTCTGCCATGCTGGGTGTAAATCCTAGTGTTGCTGCAGCTTTACCCAAATTTTCCCGTTCTCCTAGGGATTTGTTGGCCGAGCTTCTTCATATTTCACCTTCGGCGGCCAGGTCATTGGTTGCTGGAGGAATGATCTCCCTCCTGACGGTGCTGCAGTCCGTGCATTTGCGGGAAGTAGGTGATGCTGTCTATGCTGGAGACGTTGTTCTGGGTCTGGTTTCCAAATTGCTGCTAGTGAATGGGGAGGTGCAAGTGGACCCACAACTTGAAGCCATTACCTCATAGATGTCATATCGTCGTAATCCTACGGCGGTGATACTGGCGGAGACCCTGAATGGCCTGGATGCATGGAGAGAAGGTCGTTCTGACTTTTTGAGGGGTAGCCCTGTGATGCTATTCATGTGGATGTCTAAAAGATTCCTCTTGGTGACTTCTACAGAGTATCCCTTGTCGATCGTACCCAACTTCTTTTCACGCTACTTCATCAACATTGGCCTATATGTTGAGAATTGGCTTGTGGAGTCATGGGGCTTGTGGGATGTATTGGTCAATGCCTTGGTGGGGACAGTTGTAGCCTGTTCTGGAGCTAGGAGAGTATTCATATGTGAGGCTGGTTGGTCTCAGACAGACTTCTTTTTATTTACCTTGGCGGCTTTTGCACCAATTTGACTGGGCGCAGTTCGTGCCCCCTCGGACCTCAAATTTCTTTCCCGTTGAAGATTTGACTGAGCACCTGCATTTGTTGCTTGGGTCTCTGTGGGAAAATCGGCATCCGTCGACTCGTCCCTCTCAGTCTATCGGGAAGGTTTGGCATGTCCTCAAAGATTATATGAAGTGGTTATGGAGGAAAGTAGTCAGCAAGATGTTGGCAGTGGAGACTGGACAAAGATGGTTTGTTTTATCTAACACCATGGAAGGGGGTGTTGTGGTATTTTCGAAGATGGTTAAGGCTCATCGATCCATGGAATGTTTACGGCACTCTATTCAGGCAGGGGAAACTTGGGGACCCCAGGATGTAGATGATGAGGGTGCAGGCTCCTCTGGTGGCTGTGGGTAGGACTCTTGGAGAGTTTATTTGTGTAATAGATGTGGGGATTTTATTTATCTTTTTATGGTAGTAGGTAGAAGGGAGTTATCCATTCCTTTTTCTTATGTAATTCGTGATGAATTTTTTTATTAATGAAATAAATAAGTTTCTGATCATCCAGCTGTGCCTTTTGATGATTTTTGTATTTTGAATTATCTATACTGATCGCTAAGGCATACATAATCCTTTTGTTCAAGTATTTTTAGAATGAACCGCCATTCTCGGAGGTAAGAAAAGAATAAAATTTTGTGAAAAAGAAAGGGCCGCGCTCATGTGAGGTGCATGAGCTACCTACGTACCTCTGGGGTTTTTGAAAATGTTTTTATTTATTTGAAAATAGTTTTTGCAGAGGATCAGGCCCACGTAGTTATGGGTAGAGGTAAATGAAGTGTTATTTTTAGAATAAAAGGGGGATGAGAAGAGTTGTAGAGCACCAAGATTTCGGACTAGGGGTAGACTTTCTTAAGACGGTCCAGATTGACTGGACGAGCCATCTCTTCCCCATCTAGGTCACAGTGAGCATGGCGGCACCGCCGGATAAGATTTTCTTCACAATGTAGGGGCCGCTCCAATTGTGCTTGAATTTCCTTCTGGGGTCCCATACGAGTTCTATTATCTTTTTGAGGGCAAAGTCCCCCTCCCGGACACCGCGGTCCTTGACTCTCTTGTTGAATGATCGCGCTATTCGGTGATGGTACCCCAGTATGTGGTACAGTTCTTTTAACCTTCGTTCATCTAGGAGGGCTAGCTCATCAAGACGGCTTTGGCACTAGTCTTTTTCACTAACTTTTCTTTCGAGCATGACGCGTAGCGAAGGTATTTTCAGCTCCAAAGGTAGGACTGCTTCCATGTCGTAAAGCAGGGAGTAAGGGGTATCCCCAGTAGAGGTTTGAATAGAGGTTCGATAGCCCCAGAGGGCGTACGAGATCCGGTCGGCCCAATCCCTATAACTTTCAGTCATCTTGCTAATGATGGCTTTAAGGTTTTTGTTAGAGGCTTCAACTGCACCATTGGTCTGAGGTCGGTAGGGAGAATATTTGTGTCTCTGAATCCCATACTCGTTGACTACTTCTGTGACCTCTGCTTCGAAGTGTAACCCACTATCTGACACCAGCTCGTGCGGGACCCTATATTGGCAGATGATATTTTTCTTGTGGAATTTGGCCACTTTCTTCGCATTCAATACTGCATATGACTCAGCTTCGACCCATTTGGTGAAGTAATCAATGGCAACCAGGATGAATTTATGTCAGTTTGAAGCCTTTGGTGTAACCTTCCCTATGATGTCGATACCCCAGGGGTAGAATGGCCAGTGAGAGGTCATGTTAAATAATTCTCGCGGAGGTAGGTGTTGAAGATTGGAGAATTATTGGCATTTGAGGAACCTACGGACACAGGCGGTGCAATCCTGGACCATGGTGGTCCAGTATTAGCCCTGTCGAATGATCTTCTTGTCAAGTATATGGCCGTTCATGTGGGGTCCTCATTTCCCGTTATGGATTTTCTGCATTATTTTCTCAATCTCGGCCCCTGCGATGCAGTGTAGATGAGTTCCATCGAAGTTCCTCTTGAGTAGGTCTTTATGACAGATGATGTATTGGGCGGCCAGTCTTCGAAGAGTCATTCGATCTTTCTTGTTGGAACCCTCGGGATACCTACCATGTTTGAGGAGGCACCAGATATCATAGTACCAGCAATCGGCTAGTTCGGGATCTTCGGTGGAGACAAGCTCAGTGTGGTAACAGTGGGTCGGTTTGTCTTGCTTTTGAACTAGGAAAGGGGTCATTATTATTCCCTCGGGCATGTCGACCATGGAGGCCAAGGTGGCGAGAGCATCGGCTAGGTTATTCTTTACTCGGGGTAGGTAATGGAAGGTGATATCTCGAAACCGAGAGGATAACTCTTCTAATTGGTCATGAAAGGGTTGGAGATTTTCGTCCTTGACTTTCCACTTTTTGAGCACTTGACCGATGATAAGGGAAGAATACCCGTAGACATCGAGGTATTGAATACCTTTCTTGAGAGCGATTTTGTGACCTACTGTGCATGCCTCGTATTCCGTCATGTTGTTAGTGCAAGGGAAATCCAATCTGATGGCGATGGGAGTGTGGGAGTCATCTGGGGCGATCATGAGTATCCCAATGCCATATCCCTTTTTGTTGGAAGCGCCATCAAAGAAAATTTTCCATCGAAGGCAGTCTTGAGTGGTGAAAAGGATATTTTCATCGGGAAATTTGGAGATCCGGACATCTGCTTTGTCTATGGGGTAATCAACGAGGTAGTCAGAGATGGCTCTTCCTTTAACAACTTTCTTTGTGACATATACGATATTGAACTCGGTTAGGATCATCAACCATCGGGCCATTTGACTGGATAAGGCGGGTTTCTCAAGCAGGTATTTGATGGGATCCATTCAGGATACAAGTTTGATGACGAAGGCGAGCATGTAGTGTCGCAACTTTTGGGTGACCCAAACAAGTGCGACACACGCCTTTTCCAAAGCAGTGTAGTTGACCTCGTACCCAGATAATTTACTACTGGCATAGTGGATGTCTCTTTCTTTGCGGGATTCTTCAAGGTATTGGGATAGCAAAGCCCTAGCTGCAGTGTCGGTTATGGTTAGGTATAGGAGTAAAGGGAGACCAGAATGTGGTGGCATGATCACTAGAGGTTGGGTCAGGTATTATTTGATTCGGTCAAAATCTTCTTGGCAGGCCTCATTACAAACCTTGGTTGAATCCTTTCGGAGGAGCTTGAAGATTGGTTCACAGATAGAGGTTAGTTGGCTGATGAACCGGCTGATATATTGTAATTTCCCAAGAAAACCTCGGACTTCTTTCTCTGTTCGGGATGGTGGCATCTTAAGTATGGCCTTCAGCTTGGCATGATCTTCTTCTATCCCCTTCTCCCTGACCATGAATCCCAAGAGTTTTCCCTTTATAACGCCGAAGACACACTCCTGTGGATGAAGTCGCATCTGATACTGTCGCAGACGTTCGAAGAACTTTTGGAGAGTGGGAACATGACCTTCTCTAGTTTTGGACTTGATAATCATATCATCCACATAAACCTCGGCCTCTTTGTGAATCAAATCGTGCAGGATGTTTGTGGCAGCCCTTTGGTAGGTAGCCCCAGCATTCTTGAGACCGAATGGCATAACGGTGTAGGAAAAGGTTCCCCATGGGGTGATGAATGCGAATTTTTCTTGGTTTTCGGGGTGCATCTTGATTTGGTTGGATCCGACAAACCCATCGACGAATGACTTGAGATCATGACTGGATGTGTTGTCCACGATCATGTCAATATTGGGTAGCGAATAATCATCCTTCGGAGAAGCTTTATTTAAATCTCGATAATCTACACACATTCAAACCTCCCCTCCTGATTTCGACACAGGTACAATGTTGGCTAGCCATGTGGGATATTCAATAACTCGAATGAAACCCATGTTCAACTATTTGATCACCTCTTCTTTGACCTTGAGCGACCATTCGGTGCGGAATTATCTCAATTTTCTCCTTAATCGGCTTGTAATCCGGGAGAGTGGGAATCTCGTGCTGAGCTATTTCAGGATCATTGCCGGGCATATCCTCATAGGACCATGCGAAGACATCCACGAACTCCTTCAGTAATTCTTCGAGTTGTGCGTTCTCATGGTCGTCAAGGGTGGCCCCTATCCTAATCTCGCGAAGTTGGCTACTAGAACCGAGATTAATAACAACAGTCTCTTCTTCATTAACTTGAATGTGATTATGTTATTTATTATTAACCCTATTTAGATCAGTTAAGAATTGTTCATTTGCAAAATCATCATCATCTAAAGTTTGATTAGAATCCAAGCAGTTAATGTAAGGCACATCAAGATACTCAAAATCTTCATTTATTTCATTGATAGGAAAAACAGCATTGAGAGCCTCATCAAAGGAGGTCTCGATTACATTTGAGCAAAGATAGACAACAAAAGAAGAAATAGGGTAAACATTGGGGTTTGGGTGGATTTCAAGAGGTAGAACTGGCGCAACATGCTAGTTGAGGAGAGGTGTATCAGCAGCTTTAATCAGATGGGATGGATCCATTGATATAGTGCCTGAACGAACCATGCAGAGTGCCAACCCCAGTATCTGTAAGTTGAGGGAATCTTCGGAATCACTTTCCTCAGTCTCTTCGGTATCTTTGATGAATGGTTGTACGCGGTTTGGGGAACTTTTGTCCCATGGGTAGCTCTCTTGGAAAAAGATCTCCATTCCCGGCTTTAGCTTCTTGTCTGTGTGGTTATACCATGGTTCTGGAAAACCGCAAAAGGGGAAGTCCTCGCCTTCTTTGATGAATCGTCCATTCAAGGAGTCTCCTGGGATAGTTTGGGTTTAGTCTAATTTTCTCTTTGGTCGAGACTGGCGGATCATTCTGAGATCTTGTTCTAATGGTTGATACCCCAAGCCACAAGGAGGAAAAGCTTTCTTTAGTTCGATGGGCTCAAGTATCCCTTGCTGCTTTTGTCCTAGCCCCAGTCCGAGCATGAAGTGCATGTTTCTGAATATCTGAATCACATTGACATTTCCATGAGGGTCATATTCTGGACAAACCCTTTCTTTGAAACCGTCCCCTATCGGGAGTAGGAATGGCTCAACCCGGAATCCTGATAGGAGCATATCATTTGACCCATGATGTATCTCAAGAATTGGACTGTTGGTGCTTGCACCCCTGATATTTTCATCGTCACCCAAAATGGTGATGAATCGCCCGTCGATGAAGAATTTCAATTTCTGATGAAGTGAAGAAGAGACACCCTTGATACTTTGGAGCTTGGGGCGTCCGAGCAACAGGTTGAAATAAGCTGGGATGTCTATGACTTGGAATTCAACGACAAGGTTTATAGGGCCAACCCCTATTACAAGTTTTATGGATCCCATCGCCTCCCGATGAGTATTGCCATAGGCACGTACAGCGGTAGAGGTTGGAGTGAGGTCGCTTTCTTTCAGGCCTAAACACTTGAAGGTTCTCAGAGGGAAAACATTCAAGGCAGATCCGTTATCAAAAAGAGAGAGTGGCATGGCCTTCTCGATAACTTCGACGGAGATGTTGAGTGCATGATTGTGATTTGGCCCAATTCTATGGATTTCTTCTTCAGAAAATGATAGCATTCGGGTAGAGGTCAAGGATCCGACCAGATTTACCGCTTCTTCTGGTGTGGTAGAGGGAGGAACTGTGGGTCCAATGAGTAATTTGATTAAAGCATTTTTGTACAGCTGGGAAGATATGAAAAGCCCCCATAGAGTGATGTTATCTTGGGTTTTCTTCAGTTGATCGAGGATCTTGCTTTCCTCAATGGTCATCTATGGCATAGGAAGGTTTTCAATGCCCTTCCTTTTGTCATTTGCTGGAAGTGAGCTTAGAACTTGGTAATGTCTCCCTCATCCGGCCATGTGATTTACTAAAGAAGGAAAGAATATGAATCTCATTTACTCATCAATCTCAGGTTGTTCTGCCACCCTATTTATTTCTCCGAGGAGTTCTTCACATGACATCATCCCACATATGTCGGCTACTGGGCCAGTCCTTCCTAAAGCTTGTTCTTCACTCGAATCTTTGAATTCTTCCCCCATCCGGTGGTAACAATTTTATCTTTCCATGTAAAGTAAATGCATTACACAACTTCAACGACTTCTTCATACAAGTTCTCCAATTATGTGGGGATATGTGTGATTGAAGGGACCAAGCGCCCTTGTAGATTCAAAGTGTCAAGTAACTCGATGATACTGCAAATGTTGTTGGTTTTCTCGAATAATTCTGCCATAGTCTGGACAACATCATCTAAGCTGACTTCGTCGGTTGGTACCACCCATTTATCTGAATTTCGATCCCACTTTCGTGCTTCTAAGAATAGTGTACTGAATCTCTGTCAATCGATGACCATCTTTGAGGGCAATTTCACCCCGAACTCTAGGAGTTGGTTTAACACTTCTGACGATTCCATACCTCTATTTTCAGAATGGGTACGGACAACGATGCATGCTCTGGTAAGGAGCGACAGTTCCTGATTAGCGAGGCTAGTAGCGTGTAGGAGTAAATATGGGCAAATTTGAAGAGGTTTAGGAGAGTACATGGGTGTGATTTGAGTTAAGGGATCGAAATCTGGGTTTTCTTCTAAGAAGATGGCATTGGTGTGATTCGAAAGTGGATTATGAGTAGTGTTTGGCTTAGGATTGGCTGGTGGGGTGATGGTACCCCGATCAATGAGATCTTGGATTATGTTCCGGAGGTGAAAACATTGGTCGGTGGTATGGCTGGCAGTTTGGTGAAAGGCGCAATGAGCATCGGTCTTGAAGTTCCTTGGGAGTGGATTTGGCAATGGATATGGGTCCAAGGGTTTAATGAGGTTTCGACTTAATAGGGCTTGGTAAACTTTGGAGAGGGGAGCATGGAGCTCAGTGTATTCCCTTCGGATGGGGGAAAGGCGGCTTTCTGGTGCCCATGATGTGGTTGGTTGAGAGATGTTGTTGATGGTCGAGATTGTAGCACTGGCATGCTTGTCATACTTTCTAGGGGTGAACTGTCCGGACACCTTCTTTGGTTTAACCTCTGTTTTAACAAGGCTTTCCTCAATTTCTACTCCAGCCTCTCCAAGAGCTCGGAAATGGGGATAGTATTGTCCTCCCATCGTCGCTCGAACATGGGGTAAGAAGTTCTTCTTCACTATGTTGACCTGTTCTTCCTCAGATGGTCGATTGGCCATGGTAGCTGCTTGCTCCTTCCACCGGGTTATGAAGTTACTGACTGATTCTCCAGGATTCTGTTTGAGCAGCTCTAAATCACGACGGGTGACCTCAAGCTCTTCGTTGTATTTGTACTGCGACTTGAATTCTCAGGCTACATCCTCCCAGCTACGAATTCTGGATTCCTCAAGAGATAAAAACCATCAGAGGGCACTATCCTTCAAAGTTTGCTGAAACAATTGGGCCATCACTTCTTCAGAATCCCCTAGTAGAGTCATGGAATGATGATAACTGCGAAGATGAATAATCGGGGGTCCACTCCCTCCGAACTACTCGGGTAACCTCGCTTTAGGATAAAGAGACATGTGGGTGTAGTCCATGTAATTCCCATAGATCCTGACTTGGTATAACTTCTTGGTGAGCATCTTGAGATCCTCTTTGACTTTATTCAACTCCTCCTCCTTTGGATCAATGACCACAGGCAGGTTAGCCATAGGCTGGGTAATGTCGGGCATTGGGAGCTGGGCAGGCGGTGGCCCATTGGCAGGAGGGGCATGTGAAGCGTGCTGATATTCTTCTGAAACCTAGATAGGCTCGGGTGGACCCATAGAACGAGAGATTAAGGCCTCGGGATCTTGAGGAATAGGAACCTGGTTACGTTGCATCTATCGGACCTCAGTTTGGAGGTTATCAATCTTAGACACGAGCTAAGCTAGGACTGTCATCAGATTCGTCTGTATGACTAGTGCTTGATTTATATTCTCCATGGGAAATGGATGGATTTCGAACTCGAAAGAAGTAGTAGAGGAGCGGATGAAACTCCGGGGTGATTTGACTGAAGACCGAAGCCAGTAGGGAGCCAGGCCAAGGGCTTGTGATCGACCTGAGAAGGCATAGGATGAGATTTATTTTTGAGAAAGGAAGAAATATTTTTGGATTTTTGATAAAGAAGGGAGAAATGTTTTTGAATTTTTTTTCTTTTTGATAAAAAAAGGAGAAATATTTTTGGATTTTTAATAAAGAAGGGAGAAATGTTTTTGAATTTTTTTCTTTTTGATAAAGAAGGGAGAAATGTTTTTGGATTTTTAATAAAGAAGGGAGAAATGTTTTTGGATACGGGACTCAGCATGATTATTATGATTATTATGTTCTCACTTGTATTTAATTCTCCTAAATGTAATGCCGGACGGGACCCGAGCCTGGAAAAGTGGGGTTTTTAATATATGAAAAGCTATGGCTGGACTTGTAACCAGGCTTGCGGACAGGGTCCCATTTTAAAAATGCGCAAAAATTGGGCGACAGATCGACCCGGAATTTTGGCAGAGTTTCAGGCTGAAACCGATAATCGAAAGTGCGTGTCCTAGGTTTGACACCTATATGCGGGTATGCAGTTGGTTGGGTGAATCGGCATGGGTTCCCCCCTTTGGCGTGACTTCCATGATATACATCTTGCTCTTGCGGGCAATCGGTACGTGTGGACAAGCCATTTGATATACCTGAGTGTACATGAATTGCCTCACCATATACCTCGTGGGGACGATACGTGTGAGAGAGAATTCTATATACTCGGCGTACGTGAACTAATTCCCTGCGATATACCTCCCGTCATGACTTCGGTCAAGCGGTACGATGCGGGGGAATTGTTCGATATACGTCGAAGGTACTTGGCCAATGGAAGGTGAGAGTCATGCCACTTAGGCTAACTGCGACCTGTCGGACCAGTGCCCATCATGAAGTGATCCTCCAGTTACTGGGTAAAATTTGGTCAATATCAATGCTCTTTAATGATGTCGTGTGAATAATGCATGATTCTCTTATTAGTATCTTATGATGAGAATTACTTTCTTGATTATGAGAAACGGGGAGCAAAGTACAAGCACCCAAGGTACACCAAGTATGGGTGATGCGTGCAACATGCGAATATATATGATCCTAGGTGCACGTGGTGTGAAGTGTACATGGAGAACTACAAGTGTGTGAACAGAAGCATAAGCATGGGATACACATGAGAAAGGGGAACATGCAGATATGGGGGGAAACATAAGCAAATATAGCATTCATGTAAATAGAGTCAAGCCCTCAAAATATACACAAATACCCAGCAGAGTCGCCACTGTGGCCATCCCCGATCCTCGCCATGCGGGCGGGCGCGTGGAGGAAGGATCCTTCTGGTCCCGCACGTCCCTCTCGGGAGCGCTTCAGCCGTCGTCTTTTGAGATGTGGTGTAGAAATGTAGAGAGATCCAGAGTTGCCAGTTTATTTTTCTCAAAACAGACAAAAGAAAAAGGGAAGCCACCCCGAAGGATGGCATCCAAAGACATACTGGTGCGTGCGAAACCAAAATCATTCGAGAAGGGTTAGGAGGCTTAGTTACAAAATGGGAAGGTGTTAGGCACCTATTCCTCCCTTTCAGTTTCTCATGAATATTTGCTATTTTCCTTTATATTTCCCCCCCGTGATATGTGTGCATGTGTATATATAGAATGGAGGTAGGAATATTAGACTTGTATCATGAAAAAGATAAAGCGAGTCATCCGTAGGAAGATATAAGAATAATATTACAAAATAAGATATAAAGACATAGCCTATAAAGAAAATGGATTTAGAGAAAATAGAAAATAAGAGAAAAAGTGAGAAAAGGACTCGAGTCTCAGGTTTTACCCCGAGACGCCTACATAGCCTATAAAGACATCAAAGTCCACGTAGTTCACATACAAAACGAGGGGTGGGGTTTATCCCATAAATCAAAATGGGAAATCTCTTATTTGTGAGTGTGTGTGTGTGTAGAAAAAGCGTTTTAGTTGTGAGAGAAGGGTGGAAAAAGTGTGAGAATCCCTATTTGGAATTTATGAGCAAATCCTCTTTTTCTTGTTTTGTTTGGGTTTTATGAAAATAAGAGATGTGCAATAATACTAAATAAAAATCATATTAGGATGTGTGAGATGAGATAAAAGTGCTAAGTAAGAAAACGAGTTATTGGGAATTTAGGAGAGTTTAAGAGAGAGTTTGAGAAACTTGGACCTTCTTGAAGATCTTGAGCTTGATCTTGAATGTTGGAGAGCAGCCCTTGCACTTGAATGATGATGGAGAGTGGATAATTCACCAAGTTTGATGAAGAGGATGATGAAAAGTGGAAGTGAAAAAGGGATTTGGGGGTTGAAATCACGCTGCCTTCGAGAGAGGTTTCTGGGATTCGCCGAGAGAGATTTTGATCAGATCTGGGATCCCCTTGCAAATGAGCTGAAGGCCTCCTTTTATAGGCTTAGGTAAGTGCCGATTGGCATTGGCACGTTCCTTCCTATCAGTACCTGCCGATAGGCAGGGTCTGAAACCTGCCATTTGGCAGTGCGCTTCAGGCTTTTTTGGAAAATTGGCTGCCGAGGGTAAACCGTTGGTCAGAATCATGCACGGGGCATACCATTGGAAAGTTAATTCAGGGACCTTTGAAAGTCCTTTGGATCGATCCCGAGTTCGGGAGTTGACTTTGGGTCGAATATGGCTCGAAAGAGTTTGTCGATCCATTGGACGGGGAATCGTTCAGACAAAAATGGATCGTTCGTCCGCATGGTAAGTCTGAATCGCACACGGAGCCGACCGTTGGAAATGTTAGGAGATGTACATCGAAATTCCAAAGATGTTGACCCGGTTTGGAGAGTTGACTTTGGTCAACCGAGCCTGGGAAGCATTCGATGTCCTCTCAAAGTCAAACGGATCGTTCGTCCGCATGGAAAGTCAGAATCGTGCACGGGATGGAACGTTGGAAAGGGGATTCAGTTACCTTAGAAGATTCATTTAGCCTCGATCAAGCAAAAGAGTTGACTTAGGTCAAACAGAGCCCGGGAGCGCCCGGTGGCCTCTGGGTCAGGTGTTGGATGCAGACGGATCGTTCGTCCGCATGGAAAGTCGGAATCATGTACGGGATGGACCATTGAAAAGGGTATTCATTTCCCTTAAAAGATTCATTCAATCTTAATCGATATGAAGAGTTCGATTTTTGGGACAAACTTAGTCGAGGAGTGCCCGATGGCTTCTAGGTCAGTACTCGGGACATGACTTGGTTTTGTAGTGATACATGGAGGTACTAGGAACCTAAGGAGAGTTAGGGGATAACAAAATGGGGTGTCTACACTATCACTGGTGCCTTAGTCAATGTCCAAAAACCCCTGGTTTTTTGCATGACCTATATTACTTAAGGTTTGCTCTAGCGATGCAATTCCTCGTTATAGGGACTATATAAAGAAAATCTATCCAAAAGATTGCATTAAAAACGTGTGAAGAAATTTATTTTTTGTGGTTGAGAATAAGTTATAAGGTTTTATATCTCGTGTCCACAAGTTTGAAAATACCTATTTAATTCATCTTCTTCTTCCTCACAAAACAAGGTTACAATTTTTATAGAAAGATTTTTCATTGTTTTATCAAGCTACAGAAATCATATTTTCCTATGATAAAAACCCTTCCTTATATTTTTGACATATCCATTATTATCATTATATTTTAAAGTTATTTGAAGTTGGATTACTTATCTCAAGACTTAAACAAAATATTTTGTAATTTTTTTCTTGAGAAACTTAAAATATTTTTGATCTCTAAAAAATTCTCTGTGAGTTTCTTTTGATTATCGAAACATTTTTTGAAATATCCATTAACCTTTAGGACCTTCACATCCTAGGAAGTTAGATCTACAAATAGTTTCTTCTCAGTTGTTCCTTTTTCAACACAAAAAGTGTTTTCCAAATCACAAGTCACTATGGAAGAGTGAATGTGTATATACGAAGAGACATAAGCGTGTGTGTGTGTGTGTGTGTGTGTGTGTGTGTGTGTGTGATAGGAGGAAAACATGTAAACATTCGTAAAGGAGGACTCGAATTTAGGGATTAACCCAAGATGCCTACATATTCCATGGGGCATCAAAGTCCACGTAGTTCAAAGATAACATAGTGTGGGATTTAATCCATTAATCCCTACGGGGGAATTTCTCTTTTGTGTGTGTAGAGAAAATTGTCCTTTAAGAGAGAGTGTGAGATGAGAATCCCTCCTTTGGAATTTATAGATAAACCCTCATTTTCTTATTTTTAATGAAAATATAGTATGTGCAAATACTACTAATAAAGGTTTGAGATTAGTAAATGTGATGTAATGAAACAAAATGCTAAAGTAGAAGTAAATAAAATAATACTAAAATGAGAGAATTAGATTAAAAGGATGGAGAATTGGAACTCCTTATAGCCGCTTGATGTTGATCTTGGATGTAAATATGTTGATCTTGTAATGTTATGAAAGTGGTATGGAGAGGTGGGGGAATTTACCAAGTGAGGTAAGAAAGTGATGGAATGGAATGTGGGAAAATGGACTTTTTAGGAAAAAGAACAACTCTGGATTCGAGATAATGTTCTCTGAATGGCTGAGAGGTGTGTTCAGGGGTGTCATTAAATGTGAGGTAATGGTCTCTATTTATAGGGCCAAGGGTACTGCCGATTGACAAGGGTATTGACCTGCTTATTGGCATAGCACCTCAGGCACACTACGGGTCATTTGGCACACCAAAATAGGTTTAAAAAACTTTAAGTCAGAATCATGCATGGGGAGGACCCTAAGAAAGAATATTTAGATCCCTTTAAGAATCCATTGAGCCACTCTTGATTCTAGGAGTTGACCAAGGTCAAATGGGCCCCGAAAGCCCCCATTGGTCCCTAGACAAGAAGTTTTCGGAGGAAAATATATCATTTGTTCGAATTGTAAGGCCTATTCACCCACGTGATGGATTGTTGGAAAGGGTATTCAGTGCCCTTCGAGATTTCATTCGATTAGAAGAGTTGAAAAAGGTCAAACGGGGCCTAAAAGCACCCGGTGACCCTTCGCAGTAAAATGGGTCGTACTGTAAGGATGATTCATGCATAAGGGGATCATTGGAATGTGGATTCAGATCTCTTTGAATATTAATTTAGCTTCGCTCAAGCTGGAGAGTTAACTGGAGTCAAATGGGTCTCAATAGAACCCAATGGACTTCAGATCAGTGCTCGTAGTATGACCTAGGTTTATGGTGAACGAGTGAGTCCTAGAGACCTAAAGAGGTTCTTAGACGAGGTCATAATATAAGGTTCCTATAGAGAGTGCCTCAACGGCTGAGCTTGGAAAAAGTAAAGGTCTTCGAATGATAAACACCACATTGATGCTAGGGAAGAGGATTTTAGGTCAATTCTGCAGACCTAGAGGATGATGGTAACCTATTGAGAGGGTCGAGGTAAGTTCTGAGGACCTAAGGAAATGATGATGACCGATTCAGCGGGTTGAGTTCAATTTTGAGGATAAAAGAGGACAATGATGATTGATTTATCTAGTTCAGGAGGAGTTAATGTTGATTCTAAGGGGATTTGGTGACCAATTTAGCTGGTCAAGGTCAATTCTAAGGACCTTATAGATGAAGATGATCAATATAGTCGGTGGGGGTAAATTATGAGGATCTAAGGAGATGATGATGATCGATTCAGGTGCTGGGGATGAATTATTTCACGGTTCGAGGTTGTAATAACCAATTCTGTGTCGAGGTCATTTTTATGGACTTAATGTTATGGTGAACGATTATGCGGGTCGAGGTCAATTCTGAGAACCTAAAGTTATGACGACCAATTCCATGGTTTGAGGTCAATGAAGAGGACCTAAAGTTGTGACCACCAATTCTACGGGTCGAGGTCAATTGCGAGGACCTAAAATTGTGATGACCAATACAGAGGGTCGAGGTCAATTATCAGTACCTAAAGTTGTGATGACCAATTCTGTGGGCTGAGGTCAATTCTTTGGACCTAAAGTTGTGACGAACAATTCGGAGGGTCGAGGTCAATTCTAAGATACTAAAGTAGTGATGGAAAATTCTGCCGGCGAAGGTCAATTCTTAGGACTTAAAGTTATAACGATCAATTCTGAGGGTCGAGGTCAATTTCGAGGACCTAAAGTTGTAACGACCAATTCTGTGGGTCGAGGTCATTTCTAAGAACTTAAAGTTATGGCGAACGATTTTGTGGTTTGAGGTCAATTATGAGAACCTAAATTTATGATGACCAATTTAGAGGGCTAAGGTTAATGATGAGGACCTAATGTTGTAACTATCAATTCTACGAACGAAATCAATTTTAAGGACCTAAAGTTGTGACGACGAATTTTGAGGGTCGAGGTCGATTCTAAGGACCTAAAGATGTGACGACCAATTTAGTGGGCCGAGGTTAATTATTAGGACCTAAAGTTATGAAAATCAATTCTACGGGCTGAGGTCAATTCTTGGGAACAAAGTTGTAATGACCAATTCTACGGGTTGAGGTCAACTTTTTAGACCTAAAGTTGTGATGACCAATTATGAGGTTCGAGGTCAGTTATGAGGGCCTAAAGTTATAACAACCAATTCAATGGCCCAAGCTCTATTCTAACGACCTAAAGTTATGAAAACCAATTATGAAGGTCGAGGTTAATTCTAAGGACCTAAAATTACGATGACCAATTCTACGGGCCGAGGTCAATTCTATGGACCTAAAGTGTCGATGACTAATTCTGTGGGCCGATGTCAATTTCGAGGACCTAAAGTCGTGGCGACCAATACTTAGGGTTGAGGTCAACTCTGAGGACCTAAATTATGATGATCAATTCTGAGGGTCATTGTTAATCCTAATAACCTAAAGTTGTGACGATTAGTTTTGAGGGCCAAGGTCAATTCTAAGGACCCAAAGTTTTGACGATCGATTCTACGAGCCGAGGTTAAATCATAGGACCTAAAGTCGGGGAGACCAATTCTGTGGGTCGAGGTCAATTTTGAGTATTTAAATTTATGATGATGAATTTTGAAGGTTGAGGTCAATTTTTAGGACTGGAAGTTTTGATGACCAATTCTGAGGGTTGAGGTCAATTCTGAGGACCTGGAGTTTTGAAGACCAATTTTGTGGGTTGAGGTCAATTCTGAGGACCTAAAGTTGTAGTTTGGAGGATGATAACTCCGTTGAGGAAGGAGTGAAGTACTTTGATGTAGGCTCACCTTTGATTCGATTAGGGATGGTGTTGTTTTGAAATTCTGCTGGGGAATGTTTATTTTTGAGGTTCTGGTTGGAAAATTGTAGTATACTTGGATGTGGGTATATCATTTGTTCTGCTATGGAGTATGCCGGGGATAAGAGTGTAAGATTAATCGGACTCAGGATTTTTAGAGTTTTTAATGGTCTTAATGCTCTAAAATTCATTTTTTTGAGGGAAAATAATGTTCCATGCTTTTTAGGGATTTTTTGAAATTTTTAGGATTTTTTGGGGCAAGTTTTGGATTTTTCTAGCATTTTCTGTACAAAATTTGAAAGGGACTGCATATAGGCAGGCTTGGGGAGGTGCCAGTAGGTAGAGGCACAGACTCATAGGCTTTTTGTGAAAGAGTAAAAGTGTCACATCCGTGAATTCTATGTTCATAATGGTAAGTAAAGAGTAAAATATACATAACAAATAAATTAAATGCAGTGGAAATTAAAAGATATTTACTAGGGATATGCCCAGCATCTTATAAAGTTGTTGAGTTTGAAATAAAAAGAAATATATAATTATTCGTCCTGCCATATATAAGGTAATACTAGTAGAAAAGATTCTAGAATCATAAGAGTTGATAAGTTATGGTGTAGATATTCCAATGGGGACTACCATATTTGTATGCTACCACCCATGCGTACGCAACCAAAAAGATTTTTTGAGCTAAAATAGTAAAAAAGTCCAGACGTGTGGGAGGTATCTCATCTTCTTTAGGTTCGTCAGCCATGTGGAAGGAAAATAATTAAGCAGACATGCCAAGTAGATAATTTTTATTCTTATACAAGGTACGGGATAAAATGTATTGTTAGAGAGTAATTGGATTTAATATTGATATCATAAAAATATGAAGGCAACTGAAATATCATAGAACTTTTAGGGTTATACTGGAGTCTAATGATGTTTAAATGAATAATATGGTGGAACGTAAGAAGATAAGGGTTCAGACTATAACAAGTAGACCCATACATTATCAATTATAGGGGCTTCAATTGCATAGACATACCTTTACAATATCGTCCAAAGCATAAGATATACTTGGAAAGGAAATAACAAAATATTAGGGAATAATAATCATAATAAAGTCTTGGCACACTTATCTAGAGTGGCCCTCAGACGTATATAGGAAATAAAAACTAGGCACTCAACAACAAAGTCCTACAGGCCAATTAGAATTACCATGGTATACCGGGGTGTAATCCCTAAATAGTAAGGTATGCTACAATGGGTTTCATTGATAATGGTCATAAATTGTAGGCTAATATGCAATTATTGTAGTAGGTTGCAGGGCTATACCACAAGTAAGGGTACATAAAAGAGTTCAGTGGCTTTTAGTGAGGACATAAGCTGTAACGAATTATCATTTTCAGGGATAACTGAAATATCGAGAGAATCAATATACAGAATAAACATAAACTGAACAAATGATTTAGTATTTGAAATATGATTTCAATATTATCACAGAGTCATATAGTAATCAGTAATTGTGAAAGACGTAAGCTCATTACTTTAATACTGAAATTAAAATCATCTACTTTGAGTTTTCGAATTTCGAGTCTATGCATCTAATTGACTGGGGTTACCTGGATAGTCTGAAATCATGAAGGGTGTAAGTAGGTCATATAGGCCTAATAGAATGTTTATCTGATGTAGTAGGATACTAGCTTGTAATAAGTTTCAATGTAAAATAGCTTAGAGGGTATAATCTATAATTTTCAAAAGTCTTTAAAATAATTTTTCAATTTATTTCTAATTGGATTTGGTTTTAATGACACGAGACAAAATAGCTTTTTTTGAATTAAGGAATTCGTAGAAAAAGTTTGGGGGTGTTTTTGAAATACTTGGAAAACTGATCAGGGGATTATGTGTAAAATTAAAACTTAATTTTATACTTTAAAACTAATTTTCTTGAAAAAATTCTTTCCTGGAATCCAAACAAGGTGATGTAATATACCATTTTGTAAAGAATTTAAAAATAAAATTTTGAAAAAAAATTTGATTTTTCTGGTTGGAGACGTGCCCTCATGCGTTCAGTCAAATATTTCACGCGCTTGTTTTGACTCTCACTCGCGCGCGTGTAACCTACTTATATTCAACCTTTAAACATTTGACATTAGGATTTTAAAACTTTAACCTTTAATACGAGACATTTTAGGAATCCCATTAAGTTGGTTCCTGAATGAAAATTGCCTAATCTTTAAAGAGGAATCCAATCATTTTGGTTTGAAGAATTTTGGTTGGCTAAATTGAGTTATAGAGCTTCTGTAAAAAAGGTAAAAATTTGACTGAAAATAAATTACTGAAAGCTATGATTCTTGTTTCGGCATTATAATAATTTTGTTCTATGTTGAAAATGTAGCAAAACAAGCCTGGTTTAAGGGATTTTGGTCTAGTAAAACTATTGAATTTTACTTTTGAGAATCTCAGGCCCGAAAACTTCAAGCTTCGATTTGAGGCATTAAAACCTATTCTTGGTTCAATTAAACCTTGCACCTAGGTTCGTGAGGACCTAAGCTCAACTTACCTCACTTTGACACTGGTTCAAAGTCGAGGAAGCAAAATCCACCATTGAAGCTCAAGCTTTAATTGTGTTTATGGGTTTTTGATATATTTCAGTGCATATACACGTTAACTATAACATGTAAAAGCATACATCCATTCTATATACATGCATAAACATAACAAAATTGAAGAAACAAACATTCAGGCATAAAATAGCAAAAATGTAAAAACTCTCAAAATTTTACATTGGAGAAGCTCTCAGGTGGGATGAGTTTTTACTGAGGTGAGGGAAGGTATTTATAGCGTTTGTTGAGAGGATTCGATTAGTGGTTTTGGAGGTAGAGATGGGGTTAAAATTTCACAAGTTTCACCAAGGCTTATGTGTATGGTAAATGGGCACCCTGGGTACCCCACATGGTACAACCTATGCTAGTGGTCCAACTGCTGCCATGTCCTCAGGGGGAAAGGGTAACTATGTGTAAAAAGGAAGGAATGCGGTGTGTGATACCGATTAAAATTAATTCGCAAATTTCTATTTTGGCACACTTATTTAATTAGAGTCTATTTAAACCAAATCAAATCAGCCCCTAAGCATGCAACTATGTGTGTGCGTGTGTCAACCCATAAATAAATAAAGCATGTGACTCAAATATTCAGGAAAAATCCCTTAAGGGCAAAACCTTTTATTTCTAGAACTTTGAAGAATTCACAAGACCATTGACTTACATACAACCTGATAATTGCCCGCAAGTGTAACACACGATGTCTTCGTCAAACCTTCAAAGCAACGGCTAGAAACTTCGTCGGCTGGAATCTCCCGTAAGAACTCTAGGTGGTTAACAATGAAGAAGAAAATGACTTCTCCACAAGTGTGAACTTTATAAGGACTCCCTCCACAATAGCACACATCTCTCCTATTGTAAAGTTCTCCCCACAAAGAATAAACCACAACAAAGTGTGTTCTTCAAAACCAAAACAATTCACCAAAGCATATTGGGATTTTTGTGAATTGTAAATAAAGAGGGATTAAACCCTAAAAGAAGAAGTCAAAAAGGATTCTGCAAATCGCAGTTTTTCTGTTCTGTAAAATGCTAGGACTTCTTAATGAAAACAAAACCATTTGATGAGTATTTATACAAAAATGTGCCGCCTCGGTATTCGAGCTCATTCGAATGAGATAAGGGTCTCGCGCGAACGACGTACAGATGTCGTTTGAGCAACATCGTGCGACACTTCCATGTCGTTCGAACGATAGTACAAAGTCGTTTGAATGGCTATTGCGTCAAAAAATTAATATTTTAATGTTCGCTCCAATACTTAGAGAAAGTACTCATTCTTAAATTTTGATGAAAAAGTCCGCTCCAACACTTAGAAAATATTTTGTAAGAATATCCCAAAAGATCTAAGTTTAAAGTTAAGGTATTTAAAACATAACCTTACCAAAGTAAACTTTGTGGAGTCTTGCTGATGAAGAACTTGATTAATTCGGATCCGTCTTGATGTAGATTGCTCTCGAATGCTCTTCGACGGTGTAGCGGTATATGACATACTAAATTGATAACGGACTTATAAAAATATGTTCTTACAAATATCCCCCTATGCCTATGCCGGTACAAACATAAAAACATCTGAATTATTAAAAACCATAATGCCTATACCTATCTACCCTCCCGTTGAATAAATTTGAAAGATCTCAAATTGTTCTTCAAACATCTTCATCAAATCTCAAAGCTTTTCTCATCAGGGTGTGCAACATCATGATCTTCAATCTTTGTACCTACACCCATGAGATAAAGCAAGAATACCTTCATGACGCATTTAGTTTGAAATCATATAAAAACAAATTATTAATAAATCAAATCTCCCCCATAATGCAAACAATCCCCCATAACATGATAATTCTTTCTCCCCCTTTTTAGTATGTCCCGAAATAGACAAATAAGAAGAAATAATAAAAACATGGAGTGTCACGATAAAATGCATAAAAACATGAATTAAACTACGCGCATGCAAAGGTATGTCCCAAAAAAATTCATAAACTATTTTTGGATTTTTCAATTTATCATACAAAAATAAGATACCAAAAATCACACCATGGATTTATACTAACACAACCAAATCATGGAAACAGAATGAATGGGTGTGAACACATTCGATAGAAAAATAAACTCAATTAATCATATGTGGACGATGAATACGTGTACTACTAACGAATGAACATCAAACGTATCCTTAGGTGTAAAAATTGTTGAATTTAGATGACATCTTCTTATGCAAATCAACAAATCAAAGTCAAAGTGATTTTTACACCAATAACGTCCAAAACTATTTAACGCTTTTTCAAGACTTTCAAGGACGTGAAAACCCGTTTTAATTCTCCATCCAAACTCCCTCCTATATATATTTTCTTTTATAGGTGTATAAACAAAATTCTCAAACTTTGGAGAATTGGTGAAAAAATCTAAATAGCCCATAATTGGAATGAATTTCTTTTTATTGCCTTTAAATTTTTTCGGGCTCTTTTAAACCTCTTTGGACCCCGGATAATAAAATTCCTCAATTTTTTAGGTCCAATTAAACGAAGGCTTAATCGCAATGGATAAATGATAATCTTTCGTTGCCCTTCATCATTTTCAAACAAAGCACACAAAACCTCACAAACATGGTTCAAAGGTGCACACTTTTATTCTCTTGTTTTATCGGGCTTGATTCATTTTAAGGACTTGATTGTAGTGAAAACATCCAATCAACATGTGATAAGATAAGCACAATAATCAAACAAATCCGGCATGTGTGCAATAAAGGAAAACATGTAGGAAGTAACACTTAATTACATCTTAATGACTCCAAACATTATAAAGCACATGAATGACATGATATATACTCTCAAAACACTATAAAATAGTCACATGAGAAATGAAATAATATTGTGACTCGGTCACCCTAAGTGTTCATCCATACAAGGTGTAAACAAAATACAAAACTCCTTTTGGATTTTGCAAAAAATTTATCAAAATAAAATCTTTTTGTATTTTTCAATATTTTTAAAAGCAAAAATTTATACAAAAAGTACATGTCACAACGCTAGCAAACATAAATATCATGAAACAAAAACTAGCGTATGACAAACATGCAAACATACTCATCTATATGACATAGCAAGAGAAGAATCATGTACAAGCAAACGGGAATCAACTTGTCTAAAATATAGTGCCTCTAAAAGTGATTTTCTAACTCAAATAGATGTGAAACATCGTGTGGGGGATATAGGAACCAAGGGAACACTACACATAAACTTCCTAGGACATTTTACAAAATCAAAACAAAAACGCCTAAGGTGACCTTTCCTACCACAATATGAACATGTGTAAACGGGTGGAACGACACCTATGGGTTGACCTTTTCTAACATCCTTGAAATTGGTTGACCCTCTAAAATAAATAGTGGTTTTGGCTTTAGCACTAGAAGCATGGGAACAAGATGAGCCATTACCTTCACTATCAAACCTACTCGAGTCTGTTAAATCATTTTTTAACATCAAAATTTTTGACTCAAGGAAATAATTAGACTCTTACAATTTGAGGGACGCCTTTTTCAAATTTTTAACAATTCCTAAAAGGTTATCTCGCTCCCCCTTAATTAAAGCAAACTTTTTCCTAATAGTCTCTTCACCTCACACAAACTCATTGACTAAAATATTTTTATCCTCTTTGGCACAAACACAAACATCGAATTTTTAAGGTCCTCCAATTCCTTTTCTAAAAATAGGACCCTATCATCACTCTACTTCTTGGACAATTTTAAAGCAACAAAGCCATGCTCCAAGGAAACAAGTTTCTCACGATAAAAATCTCTTTGATTTTGAACTGTTTGCAAAAGATCCATCACGGATTTAAAATGAGAGTTTTCTTTTTCCAAAACTTTAATTCTTTTGCAAAGATTTAAATTCAAAAGTTTTAAATTTTTAGCGTTGTCGTGAACTTTTTCAAAAATAGGCACCTCATTAAATGGGCATTCCATTGGAAAAATCGCGATTTTTCAAAAAACTGATTTTTGAAAAAAAATCAGTATCACACAAATTTTGTGGAAAATAGGAATGCACAATAAAATAGTGTAACCGTCTCTGATACCAATTTGATGACGTGAGAAGTCAAACTGTATCAAAAAAATAAATTCTTGAAAAATTGGGAACACGCGATAGATTAGCGTAACCCGCTCTGAAACCAATTTGTAAAGACGACGATCGCTTAAACAACCTCTGATACCAATTTGTAAACAAGAAGGAACGTGGTGTGTGATACCGATTTAAATTAATTAACAAATTTCTATTTTGTCACACTTATTTAATTAGTCTATTTAAACCAAATCAAATCGGCCCCTAAACATGGACCTATGCGTGTGCGTGTGTAAACTAATAAATAAATAAAGCATGTGACACAAATATTCAGGAAAAATCCCCGAAGAGAAAAACCTTTTATTTCTAGAACTTTGAAGAATTCACAAGACCATTGACTTACATATAACCTGATAATCACCAACAAGTGTAACACACGGTGTCTTTGTCAAACCTCCAAAGCAACGGCTAGAGATGTCGTCGAATGGAATCTCCCGCAAGAACTCCACGTGGTCAGCAACGAAGACGAAAACGACTTCTCCACAAGTGTGAACTTTGTAAGGACTCCCTTCAAAATAGCACGCATATCTCCGATTGTAGAGTTCTCCCCACAAAGAATAAACCACATCAAAGTCTGTTCTTCAACACCAAAACAATTCACCAAAGCATATTGGGATTTTTGTTAATTGTAAACAAAGAGGGATTAAACCCTAAAAGAAGAAGTAAAAAAGAATTCCACAAATCGCAGTTTTTCTGTTCTGTAAAATGCTGGGTCTTCTTAATGAAAACGAAACCATTTGATGAGTATTTATACAAAAATGCGCCGCCTCGGTATTCTAGCTCGTTCGAACGAGATAAGGGTCTTGCACGGACGATATACAGATGTCATTTGAACGACATCGCACGACACTGCCATGTCGTTTGAACGACAGTACAAAGTCGTTTGAACGACTATTGCGTCAAAAAATTAATATTTTAATGTCCTCTCCAATACTTAGAAAAAATACTCATTCTCAAATTTTAACGAAAAAGATCGCTCCAACACTTAGAAAATATTTTGTAAAAATATCCCAAAAGCTCTAACTGTAAAGTTAAGGTATTTAAAATATAATCTTACCAATGTAAACTTTGCGGAGTCTTTTTAATGAAGAACTTGATTAATTCGGATCCGTCTTGATGTAGATTGATCTTGAATGCACTTCGACGGTGAAGTGGTATATGACATACTAAATTGAAAACGGACTTATAAAATTATTTTCTTACACTAAGTTTAGGTTTTAGTTTGGGTACTTGGATAAGTTTTTTATAGGTTTTAGGGCTTTTAAGTCATTTTATGAAAGTTTAGGGGATTATGCGCAATTTATTCAAACCTAATGGATTATTTCTTCATATTCCTACAAAATATAAGTCATTTGATTAAACTATGAGTGAAAGTTATGGTTCAATTGATATAGTAAAGTGTAAATTATCTTAAATTTTCCTTCAGGGGTAATTTGGTAAAAGTTTAGGGTTTATTTGTAATTTTCCATCAATTCAAGGGACTAAAGGCATGTTTAGATTATATTTAGAGTGGGTTGTTACAAATAGGCAGTTGCCGACTGACATATTCAAGGGATTGTTGATCGGCAGGCTCCTTAGCATTCTATAAAAAGGGGTGACCCCTCTTTATTTTTCACACTTCAAGTGTTTAAATCTTTAGCTTTATCTCTCTAACAGTCATTATTAAGTCTTTTCTTCTTCAAGTCTTAAAATGGTTGGTACTTCAAGTGATGTTTACAACAATGAGTGGCTGGCAATTGACGACTGGGCTAGCCTAGAGTGACGGTCTGTGATTCCTCTTGCGCTAGGCAATGAGAACTCTTTCTACTTATTTGAGACAATTTTTGATAAGCATATATTATTGCGCGAGCCCTCATATCATCATTCATCCAAGGTGAAGAACCCTAATGACTATGTAAGTATGGTGACTTTTAGTCTTCCAATTTAGTTTTCTCTTTATTCCTTGTTCTTAATGAAGGTTTTTTTTTCTATTTTCTTGCAGACTGATATAGGTCCTTTGAGCATTCGGTCCAGAGGGATGACTGGGTTGAAGGAAGTTTATGATAATCTCCCTGTTGTTATGTGCTAGATAGTATTATACATCGGGTTTGACCCATTGGCGAAGGCACTGGATGGGACATTGCATTCCAGTGCAGTATTATGTGCTCTTAGGGAAAGGTGGTGGGACACTAACCACACATTCCATCTTAGATTTGAGTAGAGATCTGTTACTTCGATTGATATATGGTAGTTTTTATGGCAAGATTATGAGGTTTGTAAATTGTGGTGGACTGTACTTTGAGGGTTATGTTGGAGGCAGTGAAAGCATCTTTGAGAGGTGTGAATAAAATCATATCAAGGGATTCTATCTAGATTTCTACTTTAAGGGAGACTCTTTTGAGGATGAAGGTATATGTGATCAACGGGAAAGAGGTGAGGCAAACGACCCATTTATTTATTTTTCTTTTACTTAGGTGTTTTTTGGTAGCGACGAACTACAACATCGTCAATCTTTGCCGTATTTGAGGATGATTTTTGAAATCCCGATGTATGACTGGGGGAGACTTACTTTGGCGTCCATTTACTCTTCACTAAATTCAGTCAGTTGGTGCTACCGATAGACGTTTACGAGAGTCACATACCTTCTTGAGGTAATTTTGGATTTATTTTTCTTTTTATGCATTTCCTTATATTCTTCTCTTATTGTCTTTGCTGGTTTCTATCATTTTGCAGATGTGATTCTATGAGGTGATTGGGAACAACACGGGGTCTATGGACCTGAAGGATGATGATTTGGGGGACTTATGTTAGATGTTTCAATGCAGGAAGTCCAACTAGCGATCAAACCAGTCCTTATCTCTTACGGACATTCGATGGGTCTTGAATGTCCTGATAGGTGATTAGGTTAATTTTCATCTTTTTTGAGTTCTTCTTAGCATATTTAACCCCCTAAGGGTGTCTTTGCAGGATAAGGGGGTTACTGGCATACATGCAGAGATACGACGACTGATGGAGCATGAGTTCGGGTATGTCTGGTACCTGGGAGAAAGGGTGGTGAGGAAGATAGTGGAGGAAGAGGTGGTAGTCCCACCATCGACCCCCAATGTATATGTGGCGGGTTAGGGACATGTCTAATGATTCCAGGGTGGCAACGATAATAAGAGATCCCTAAATGCACTACATGGATACGATGGAAAGTTATGATTATCTAGACTTCATGACGAGTTGGTTGATGCCCTCTTGCATTTATGATGTGGATAATATTCCTCCACTCTCCACTGTTTCGGGTAGGGGTACCAGTGTACCAGTGGAATCGACCCATTGCACAAGTGGTGGTACATCGATGATGATACTGGAGCCAGAGGAGGCTCTATTGATTCAGGTTACACCCCATTCTTATAATTTTGGACTGAGTAGTGGGGAGTCACTGAGTGTGCTACACTGTCCTCATGCATTGGTGTCTGGTTTGATGGGGCTTACAAATGAGGCCCTTCGGTATGAGGTATATTCATTCCATTTCTCTTTTCTTTTTCCATTGATTCTTTCCTTTCTCTTTACTGACAGGCTTGTTTTTTTTGTTGGTCTTTGCTTGCAGTATGTATAGGTGCCGACCAATTGGCCGCGGGACGTCAAGGACACGATGACCTCCATTTCTAATTATATAAAGAAGTCTGACCCTTATTTCTTGGTGCCATCTACCACCTAAGATGAGGGTGTTCTCTCTGGGAGGGGAAGTTCCACCGCTCGTCATTGGGGAAAGCATGTACGCCACTGAGGTTGAGGGTTCAAGCGAAGTCCCGTTTGTATTTTTTTAGTTTTTCTTGTTCTATTTATACTGGCGAAATGTAATCATGCGAAGCAAGAATATATAAGAAAAATATGCATTTTCCGTTTTTGGCATTTTTCTTGGTTTAGTGATCTAACCTATATGTAGTTTTTAATTTTTTATTCAGACTGTTTATTTTATGCAAAGATAGAGATAAATATGGAAATGATTGGAATGGAAAATTTTGTTTTATTCAAAGTTAGAGATAAATATTTAAATGATTAGAAGGAAAAAGTTTATTATTAAAAGAAGGATAGTTATAATAATTAACATAGGGGTTAATATATTACTTTCAAAGTAAGATTTTTTTAATTTTGAGCAAAAAAGAAAAAAACAATTTTTGAGTAAGAATTTATTTTGCAAAGACAGAGATGAGCATGAAAATTATTTTGAGGAAAATATTTATTAAAAAGGAGTAATAAAAAGGAGTGACCATGGGGAACTTTTCAAAATAAGGATTTTGGAATTTGATATTAGAAAAAAGAGGATTTTTTTTTAAATAGGGGGTAACTGATCGGCATACCCCTTGTACTACCTATAGGCATGGGAGTCAATCACTCCTAATCTTTGATTGCACCTTCCTTCATACCTATGTACTTCTGTAGGGATGGGGGTTAAATGGGATTTCATAAAATTTATTTTTTGTATGGGTTTTTTGGTATTAAAGGCGAGTGTATGGGGTGTGTTTTCTCACCAACACCCTTATTTCTTCTCTTACTTTTTCTTTCTCTATTCTCCAAATGGCTCTTCCAATATATGAAGGATTCTATTCTTGTCATGAAATTTTAGAGGCCATGTGCCTCTATAATGTTGACTATGATATGTTAAGCCTGCGTCGGGTTTCTCCATGGCATAATCGCACCATAGACTGGAACTTGCTACCAACGAAGGTATAATTTTAGTACCCTGAGGGTCATGTCTTTAGGTAATTCTCAGCAACGTTGGGGGTTAGCTCCTATGTTGCAATGGCTATGCCCAATTTTTCTCATTCTCACCGAGCATTTTTGGCTGAGTTGCTCCTTATTTCCCCATCGGTAGCTCGACTGTTAGTTCATGGAGGGACTATTCCTTTTCCAGAGATTATGCATTCGGTTCTTTAGAGGGGATTTAAAGATACGGGCTTTATCGGAGTTGTTTCTTTGGGCCCAACTGCGAGGATGTTACTAGTAATAGGGGACTTAATAGATAATCCTCAAGTGGTTGAGATAAAGACATGAATGTCTTGTCACTGTTGTCCTGTGGTGATGGTATTGGAAGAGAATCTGAACGGTCTCGATGCATGGAAAGAGTGTCATTCCGATTTTTTAAGGGGGATCCCGATGATGTAGTTCATGTGTCTTGCAGAGAGGTTTTGTTCAGTTGACCCTCCAGAGTATCCCTTGACGGGTGTGCCTAGTTTCTTTGTCTGACATTTTTTAGTTTTGTCCCATCGATAGAGAACTGGGTCAACTATTTATGGATCATAGAGGTCGGTGTATTAGTTGGTCGGTGCCATGTCGGGGATACTTGTAGCCTATTTTATAGCTTGGAGAGTACCAGTACGTGAAGTTTTTTGGCCTCTATTAAACCTCCTTTTATTTCCCTTTGTGGCTTTTGCATCAAGCAGGGTGGGAAAAACTAGTGCCTCCTTGCATAATAAACTTATTTATGGAGTAAGACCTAACTGAATCATTGCGGATGATACTGGGTTCTTTGTGGCACCGTCGCTGGCCATCAACCCGTCCATCACAATTTTTAGGAGGGATTTGGCATGTGTTTGGGGACTACTTGCAGTAGTTGTGAAAGTGGGTAATGGAGAAGATTATTGAGGAAGATACTGGGAAAAGGTGGATTCTCACCTTTAACACCATGGTGGAAGGTGTTTTGGTTTCATCCAAACTTGTCAGGCTATCACTCCATGGAGTGCATACGGAGTGTTAACCAGGAGTGGGGGGCTTGGATACCTCTGGGGGTAGGGAATGATGACGAAGAGAGGTTTTTTGACAATTGAGGACAATATCTGTGAAGTTAGGGTAACATTTTATGGAGCTGGGATATTTTGTGATTTTGTTGTTTTTCTGTGGGGTTAAGGATAATTTTTGTGAAGTTGGTAAGGATTGACTATGTCTGTTTAAGATGGTTTTGTCAGTGAAAAGGAGCTGGTATGTATTAGTTCCCTTCACTGATACTTCATGTAACGATTATATTCCTTTATTCGAAATAAAAATGATTTTGATCTTATTTTGTCGTGCCTCTTGAGAAGTTTTTCATTTAAATTATTTATACCAATCGCTAAGGCATACATAATCCTTTTTTTTTCATGTAAATGATAAGATGGACCTCCATTCTCCGGGGTTAGAAAAGAATAACATTTTATGAAAAAGAAGGGGGTCTTTTCCCATATACGACATGTAGGATACCTACGTACCTCTGGGGGTTTTGAAAATTTTCATGAATTTTAAGAAAATATTTTGATAGATTCAGGTCCCACATAGAGGAGGAAATGTAGAATTTTTTTCAAAATCGAAGGAGGATGAGAAGAGTCATATCGCGTCGAGATTTTAGACTTAGGGTAAAATTTCTTGAGACGGTCCAGATTCACTGGACGCATCACCTCTTCTCCGTCGAGGTCTGTAATCATGACAGTGCTGCCTGATATAATTTTCTTCATAATGCAGGGGCCACTCCAATTTGGTTTGGATTTCCTTTTCAGGTCCCAGATGGGTTCTACTATCTCCTTGAGGGAAAGGTCTCGTTTCTGGGCATCACAGTCCTTGACTTTTCGATTGATCGATTGCACTATCCGGCGATGGTTCTCCTATATATGGTATAGAGCCTTAAGTTTCTTTTCATCCAAGAGTGAGAGTTTATCATAGCGGTTATGATGCCAGTCTTCTTCACTAATTTTATCCCCATTATGATGCATAAGGAAGGTATTTCTAGCTCAACGGGTAGTACCACTTCCATGATATATACTAGAGAATAAAGGGTCGCTGCAATAGGTGTTCTAATTGAAGTGCGATAACCTTAGAAGGAATACGGGATCTGATCGACCCACTCTCTGTAACTCTAGGTCATCTTCCTAATGACCGGTTTGAGTCTTTTATTGGTAGTTTTAACACCACCATTGGTTTGGGGTCGATAGAGAGAAGATTTATGTCTCTGAATTCTATACTTGTTGACCAATTTGGTGACCTTGGTTTCGAAGTGGAGTACATTATTTGATACTAACTCATGGGGAACCTCGTACCGATAAATGATATTTTTTTGATAAATTTGGCAACATTCTTGGCATTTAGCATTGTGTATGACTCGACTTTGACCCATTTAGTGAAGTAATCAGTGAATAATAGGACGAACTCATGACTGTTTGGAGCTTTGGGAGTGACCTTCCCTATGATATAAATGCCCCATGTGGAAAAAGGCTAGGGAGAGTTCATGTTTTATAGCTCTTGAGGAGGCAAGTGTTGGAGATAGGTAAACTTCTTGTATTTGAGGGATTTCTGAACATAGTCAGTGCAATCTCGAGCCGTGGTGGTCCAGTAGTACCCTTGATGGATGATCTTATCAGTAAGCATATAACAGTTCATATGGGGACCACATTATCCACTGTGGATCTTCTACATCATTCCTTCAATATCAACCCTTGCTATGCAACGCAAATAGGTTCCATTATTATTTTTTGAAAAGCTCTTTATCACAAATGATGTACTGGGCAACCAGTTTGTGAAGGGTCACATGGCCTTTCTTGTTTGCGTCTTCGGGATACCTACCATATTTGAGGAGGTGATAAATGTCATAGTAACATAACCTTTCAATGTCAGAATCTTCTTTAGTGACCATCTCAATGTGGTAGTAGTGGATTGACATTGCTTATTTATGAACTAGGAAATGGGCCATTGTTATTCCCTCGAGCATGTCGACCATGGAGGCTAGGGCTAAAAGGGTGTCGGCTAGGCTATTCTTTGTATGAGGAATGTAATGGAAGGTAATATCTTTAAATTGGGAGGCAATATCTTCTAAGTGGGCATGAAACATTAGGACCTTCTCGTCTTTGACTTTCCATTTTTTGAGGATTTGGTCGACGATCAGGGCAGGGTCAAATTTCTTTTATAAGGGTGATCTTGAGTCCTACGGTACATGCCTCATATTTTATCATTTTATTGGTGCAAGGGAAGTCTAATTTGATGGAAATGGGGGTGTGAGAGTCATTACGGGTGATCAAGAGTATCCCAATGTCGTATCCTTCCTTGTTCGCAGCACCCCGTCAAAGAACATTTTCCATATGAGGTCTTCATTAGAGGTAAAAAAAATATCTTCATCCAAGAATTTAGAGACCCAAACATTAGTTCCTTCCACGGGGTAATTATTAAGGTAGTCGAAGATGGCTCTCCCTTTCATAGTTTTTTATGTGACGTACACAATATCGAATTCAACTAATAACATTAACCAACAGGGCATTCGACTGGACAAAGTGGGTTTTTCTAGGAAGTAATTAATGGTATCCATTCGGGGCACTAGTCAGATAGGAAAGTCAAGCATATAGTATTGTAACTTATATGTGACCTAAACTAAGGTGATGCATGCTTTTTGCAGAAAAGTGTTGTTGATTTCTTACCCATCCAGTTTTTGACTTGCTTAATAGATGGCTCTTTCCTTATAGGATTCTTCAATGTATTGGGCTAGCAAATCACCTTCTGCGGTATCTGTGATGGTCAAGTATAATAGGATAGGGAGACCTGGCTACGAAGGTATGAGCATCGAATGTCGGGTGAGGTATCTCTTGATTTGGGCAAAGGCATACTGGTAGGCCTCATTCCAAACTTTAGTTGAATCCTTTCAAAAAGTTTAAAAATGGGTTCGTAGATATAAGTCAACTGGATGATTAACAGACTGATGTAATGGAGTTTATGTATGAATCCTCAAACTTCATTCTCTATTAGTGGTGGTGGCATATCAAGTATGGCTTTTAGTTTGGCAGGGTCTATTTCGATTCCCTTATCACTGATTATGAATCCAAATAATTTTCCTTTAGTGTTGTCGAAAACAAACTTCGTTGGATTTAGCCGCATCTAGTATTATCACAGTCGCTTGAAAAACTTTCAAAGGTCAGGAATATGACCTTTCGAGTCTTAGATTTAATGACCATGTCATCCATATAAACCTCAACCTCTTCGTGAATAAGGTCGTGCAAGATGATTGTGGATGCCCTTTGGTAGGTAATATCGACGCTCTTAAGTCTGAATGGCATGACAATATAGCAAAAGGTTACCCATGGGGTGATGAAGGCGATTTTTTTCCTAATGATCAGGGTGCATCTTGATCTGATTATATATAAATGATTTGAGGGAGTTGTTGGCCGTGTTTTTAACAATAATGTTGATATTTGGTAATGGGTAATTATCCTTTGAGGATGCTTTCTTCAAATCCCAGTTGTAGACGCACATTCCAACTTATCCTCCCGAATTTGTCATAGGGATGATATTGGTGAGGCATGTTGGGTATCTGACCATGGGAAGGAAACCTACATTCAATTACTTGATCACTTCCTCTTTTACATTAATCGACCACTATGTATGAAGTTTGCTTAACTTCTATTTTGACTGGTTTGCATTCTGGGGATGTCTAGATTTCATACGGAGCTATTTTTGGGTCAATGTCGGGCATGTCATCATAGGACCATGCGAATTTGTAGATATATTCGCATCGTCAAGAGTTTGATTAGAATCAAGTCAATTAATGTAAGGCACGACAAGATGCTCAAAATCCTCTTTTATTTCATTTTCAAGAAAAACGGCATTGAGAATCTCGTCAAAAGAGGTCTCAGTTGCATTCATATTAGGAAAAGGAAAAATAGGAATATGTGAAGAGTCTTGAATAGGGTAAAAAATAGGGTTGGGTTGAATTTGAGCAGGTTGGATTGGTATGTCATTCCAGTTGAGGAGAGGCATGTCAGTAGTCGTGATCTTAGAGGACGGTCTGACGGCGCGACATCTGAGCGGATCATGCCGAGTCTAAACCCCAGTGTCTTCAAGTCGAAGGATTCTTTGAATTCACTTTCCTCAGAGGCTTTAGCAATTTCCATGGTTTTCTTGATGAGAGGTTGCACTTCATGTTTGCAGTCTTTGACCCCAGAGTTATTGTCTTTAAATAAGACTTCTATCCCAAGTTTCATCTTCTTATCAACATGGTCAAACCATGGTTCAAGGAATCCACAGAAGGGGAAGTCCTCACCTTCGTTAATAAATATTTCGTTCAAAGATCCTATTGAAGTAGTCTTTTTATCTTTTAAGCTTCTTTTTAGTCTCGATTGACCAAGTTCACTGAGTTCATTCGATGAAGGTTGGTAACCCAGGACACATGGGTGAAAGGTTTCTTTCAATACTATGGGCTCAAGGATTCCTTGTTGACGTTTTTCTAGCCCATGCCGAGTATGAAGTGCATGTTCTTAAACATCTTAATCACATTAACATTTCCATGAGGGTTGTGTTCTGGACAAACTCGATTTTTGAAGTTGTTCCCTAGTGGGACGAGGAGCATATCAAGTCTGAAATCGGGGATCATGCCATTAGTTCAATGCTGCATTTCCAATACTAGGTTGCTAGTGGTTGCATTATCTACGCTATCATCTTCCCCCAAATTTTGATAACTTGACCTTTGGAAATGAACTTTAGTTTTTAATGAAGAGAAGAAGATACCCCTTAGATGTTGTGGAGCTAAGGGTGACCAAGGAGTAGGTTGAAGCAAGAATGTATGTCGATGACTTTAAATTCTATGAGAGGATTGATAGATTCAGCCCATAGTGTGAGTTTTATGGAACCCATTACCTCTCGGTGAGTGTTGTCATAAGTGCGCATGAAAGTAGAGGTAGGAATGAGATCACTGAGTTTCAATCCCAAACAGTTCAAGGTTCAAAGAGGATAAACATTGAGAGAATATCCATTGTTGTCAAGTGATAATAGGACTGACTTTCTCAACACTTGTACGGGGATGCTGCGAGCAAAATTATTATCAGGGCCGAACTTAGGTATTTATTCTTTAGAAAAAAAGACGTCAGGGATCTAACCATATTTACGGCTTATTCAGGAGTATTAGAGGAAAAAACTGTGGGTCCTATGAGGAGTTTTATCAAGGCATTTCGGTGTAACTGAAAAGTCCCCATAGGGTGATATTACCTTGGGTCTTGAGATGATCAAGGACTTTGCTCTCCTTAATGGTCATCTCAAGCATTGGAAGTTCTTCTACCACACATCTCCTTTGTCTATTTCGGGGAAGAATAAAAACCCCATGACTTTATCTATCTCGGGCTGAATGACACTTTGTTGATTTCCCTCACCAAATCCTTAAAGGAGATTGTCCCACACAAGCTAGTAACTGGAGTAGCCTCCTTATGATTCGACTCATCATTTGAACTGTCACAGTAATCCCCCCATTCGGTGGAGACTATGTCTTATTTATAAAAGTAATCAATATACTCGACAACCTCAACTACTTCATCGTGTAAGTCTTCCCACTTAGTGGGGAAGTGCAGGAATGAAAGGATTAACCGTACCTGAAGTTTCAAAGCAGTGAGCAACTCATAGATGTTGCAGATCTTTGTCTGGCATAACATATCGGCCATGGTACCACATCCTCTAGACCGAATTATTTAATAGGCACTACCCATTCGTCAAATTCTCGATCCCACTCTTGAGATTCCATGAACAAGCTATTAAATTTATGATAATCTACAGGGATCTCAGGTAGCTCCATTATTCCACCCTCGGATCAGGTACGTACAAAAATACAGGCCTTCGTAAGGAGTGATAAAGCTTGATCAGCAAGACACGTAGGGTGCAAGAGGAAGGACGGGCAAACCTTGAAAGGTTTAGGTGAGACCATGGGTATAATGGGTGTTTCAATGGGCATAATCTGCATAGATGGGTCAAATTCTGGGCCACTTTCTAGAAAAATGGCATTTATATGTGCTAAAAGTGGGTTGTGAGTGGTATTGGGTTTAAGATTAGCTAATGGGGCAATCATACCCTGACCGATCAGGACTTGGATCTCATTTTTTAGGTGGAAGCATTAGTTTGTGGTATGACATGCGGATTGGTAAAAGTCGTAGTGGGCATCGTGCTTGAAGTTTTTAGGGAGTGGATTTAATAACAGTCTAGGTTCCAATGGTTTGATGAGATTTCGGATTAACATAGTGTGGTAAACTTTGGATAGAGGAGCATGGATATCGGTGTACTCTTTCCTGGTAGGATTGGGTCCTCTTTCTAGTTCCCAAGAGGTATTGGGTTGGGATACGTTATTGATGGTTGAGACTGTAGCACTACCAGACTTTTCATACTTTTGGGGGTTGAACTTTTTGGTCATCTTCTACGGCTCAGATTCTATTTTGGTGATACCTTTTTTGATTTCCACACCAGCCCCTTAGAGGTCTAAAAAATATGGGTAGTACTGTCCTCCCATGCATGCTCGCATATAAGGCAAGAAGTTCTTATTCACAATGTTGCCTTGTTCCTCCTCAGAGGGTTTGTTGGTCACAGTGGTAGCTTTATCTCTCTATCTTCTGATAAAGCTACTGGCTAATACCCTAGGATCATGTTTTAGCAACTCTAAGTCTTAGCGCATGACCTCTAACTCTTTGTTCTACTTGTAGTTAGACATGAATTTTCGAGCCACATTTTACCAACTACGAATTCTATATTCTTAAAGAGACAAGAAATATCAAATGGCATGCATTTTCTTTCAAGGTTTGCTAAAACGTTTGGGCCATTATTTCTTCGAATGAACTAAGAAGAATCATGTCTCGGTGATAGCTTCAAAGGTATGGTGAAATGGGTTTAAATCGATCATAGAAGATCGAAATTTTGGTTCTGGTATGATTAAAAAGTAAATTGCCTAGATAGAGAGTTGACATCGTATCGGTAATGTAATATGTGTAATATTATTAGCTTATCTTCACTATGGGAACCCGTCTAATAGTTAGAAAAAATTTCAAGATGGTTCAAAGAAGATTGTACCGGTGCATTAAGAATGTATTGAATATGGCCAAGGGATAGCGTAGGTGTTCACTAGATTAGAAATTCACAATCTCACAGTTTGCAAATGGTGCATAAATTATTAATGTTGAGGTATATAAGAATTTGAGTATTCACATAATTATTGGTTTGATATGTTATGGAAGAATTTCAATTTATTGGGTCAATATTCTCTACAGGTTGGGAAATCATTGGGTCAATATGACTGAGACCATATTCTAGAGGAATTAGCATCCATAAGATATGTTATATTGGTATACCCCCCTTGATAAACTTATAAGTTTCGATTTTACCAGTAAACATGACCAGTGGAATTTGAATCCTAGAGACAATCAAATAAATTAAGTTTGAGATCAAGGAATACATAAGACATTGGTGAAAGTAGATTTCGCGATAAACTGAATTTCACCAAGCGGGTATTGAGTTATTAATGTGGGGAATCATATTATGTACTATCTAACTTTGCAAATAAGGTATCTCTATTCGAGAAATTTTGAGATAATTAAATTGGAGTTTAATTGTAACTATTTAATGGAATTAATTACAATTAAACATAAAAGAAAATAAATTAAGAAGTCTAATTTGATGTGAGTACAAGAATTATCACAATATAATTTCACGAAACAATCATAAAGAACAAACTGCAAAAAAGAGACACACAACAACGATGTACGTGGTTCGACAACTTGCCAACATCCACGGAGAGGTTACTATTTTATCATTATGTCTCTTAATGCTCGAGATTACACCCTTTAACCCCGGACCAGGGTTAAAAATTTATAGGTACATAAAAGTAAGAGATTGAGTTTACAATAAACTCAATTAACACGTGGATAATTCGTGGTGTACCAGAATATCTCCTCCGAGATTGTTGGTAACCAATTTGAATATATCCGTAAGTGTTCTAGTTTATTTCAAATACATGTGAGTAAATCAAATTCCAATTTGGGTCGGGTAGCGCTATGGACAATCCAGGCATGTTGTTTACTCGTATGGGATATATCGAATGGGTGGACCAATAATTTTTAATGAATTAAAGGCTAACAGATTAAAAAAATTATATTTTCAACCTACAAGGATTTTTATAGATTTGTTGAACTCACAGGGGTACGCTCATCCTAAGCCAAACACCATGGCATACTCGTAATTTTTTTAAATGGGTGAGGGTACTGTTGTGCGAGCAACAATATGAAGAGTTAAAATCATCCTATGATGTCATGTTCATCATTGGCATTAGGTTTAAAACTTAGAGTTTCATCTCCTTTGTCACTTCTGTTCGAATCTCTTTCTTCATCGCTTAGTGTTCGGCAATCTTTGTAAGTTCAGTTCTCACTTTCTTAGTTTTTGCTTTCTCAGTTTTCTTCTTCTTCTGTAACTATAGATAGGGTTCTTATTCCTTTAGTTTGCTTATCGAAAAACATGATAATAAGTCAATTTTTGAGTTTAGGAAGTCGTACAATATTCCTTATTGGGTGGTCATCGATTATTTTCCCCGAAATGATCATGACATTGAAGGGGACACTAGATTCATACCTTATGATAACTCAGGGGGTTTAACGTTTTCCCTAAACCACCTCTTTCTTAGGTACTTAAAATATTTTGAAATTGTGCCTGCCTAATGTGCCCCCAACGCCTGAAACATAGTTAATGGGGTACACAGAATATATACCCTTTGCTGGGATCTGCTACTGCTACATGTGGTCGCAAACCAGTAATGGCCTTATGTATTTGGATAGGAAGGCTAACAGGGCCCCGAGGGTGAACCCCCTAGGTTCCCATAAAGATTACTGGGACCACGGTTTCATTGCCAAAAATTGGCAATGTCCTCCTGATCGTGAGGGAGAAAGGCACCGAGGCCCTATAATTTCAGACTTCAGAGAGTACCATATGGGTCGTTTCTTCTTTTCTTTCTTTACCTATGTTTTTTTCTATTTCTAATTTATGTCCTCTTGGTTAATGTTTTTCTTCCTTTATTTTGTAGTTCACGTTAAAAATTAGGAGCCTGACATAAGTGAGATTGACGTTGATGATCTTCTAAAGGATTGGAATATCAAGGAAAGGCTACTTGACGGCGAACACCCAAGATCGGCAACCTATTTATGGGAATATAAGAATATGACCACCAATTTTATTGCTCACCCGATTAATAAGGTTACAAACTTGAAAGCTCTTGAGTTGGTCCTTCTGACCCAATTGTGATAGAAGAAGAAGAAGAAGAAGAAGAAGAAGAAGAAGAAGAAGAAGAAGAAGAAGAAGAAGAAGAAGAAGAAGAAGAAGAAGAAGAAGAAGAAGAAGAAGAAAAAGAAGAAGCAAAAGACATGTCTCCCTTGATCAAGAGGAGGAAGCTGAGTCTTCATGATGATGAAGATTGGACATCCTTATTAGATCGGATAAAATCTTTAAAGACTTCTGAGATTGTCTCCCTTGGGGCTTGCAGTTCTAGCCTATCTCGTAAGGGGAAAGAAAAGGAGAAAGAGAAGAAGAAAGAGGAAAAATAAAAAGAAAGGAGAATTGAGAGAGAGAGAGAGAGAGAGAGGAAGAGGAAGAGAAGAAGAGAGAAAAAGAGAGGGAAGAGGCTAAGAAGAAATTGGTCTTGAGGCCTTCCTTTGTCCCCTCTAGTGCTGCCGAGTTCGATGGGGCCAACGTGGGTGATTGCCCCTCCCTTGCCCTCAATCTGTTAAGGCGGGCAGTGCTCACGACTGATCGCGAGCATTCTGCGAGGTTTGGGTCATCACATCTCTCCCTTAAGCCTGCCCAGGGGAATTCCTTGGTAAGTCTCTACTTGATTTATAGTGATTTTCTTCTCTTTCTGTGTTTTTCCTTCTTTGTAATAACTTGTTATTTCCTTTATCCATGCAATTTTTGTCAGATTTCACCATCCTTTTGGACGACCATGCCAATAAGTCTAGAAGTGCCCAAGAGCTGAAAGATGCTTTAGAAAAGGAGAAAAATTCCTTTACTGCTACTCGCCTAGCGTGGGAGAAATATATGGAGAAGTCATCTAAGGTCATTACTGATATTGAGGTGTCCCAAAATGTGGTGGTGTCCCAGAGGGAGAATTTGGCCAAAGAGAATTTTTGATACGAGAAATCATCCACTTGTCATTCTTGCATCAGCATCTCAAGTGTATAATACATAATAAACATATAGAGCAAGTAAAGAGAGATAAAAGACAGGATATAGAGTGGTTTAGCTATTAAAATGAGCCTATGTCCACTTTGGTGCCACACTCTCATTATATTCATCGTTGTACATGTTAACAATGCCGTAATAGGCATACAATGTAGATAAGAGAAGAGAATACATGTTTGTAATGATTTTGAGAGTGCTAAAGAGATAACCGTGATGCTGGTGAATAGCCTCCAAGATGTACAGAATGACTGTGGGATGTTTGGTAATGCCTCCCCAAGCGTAGTGATCTCTGGGCTAAGTATCAGCCATGTTCAGTCTCCATCCCCTAATATCTAGGTGTGGAACTCTATTTATAGGAGTTGTAGGTGCTATATTGTTGATGTAAATATAGAGAGGATGCGGCTAGCTATGTTGTAAGGTAGTGACCACACTCTGTGACATGTGAATGAGATGGGATGCATCCTGTAGTAGATGGGGCGGCACCCTATAGTATGTAGGGCCGCGACACATAAGTTGTCACCGTGTAGTATGTAATTATTAGGCTGCAACATTATATACTTGTAAGGCTTAGTGCATTACTCTTCGCAGCTTGGTGCTATATTTGTCATATCAATATGCCCCCAAGTCGTAGTGCTAAGAGATAGTGATTGGGGATACAATTGAGTAATCAGGTATCCTCTTCTCAAGATGCTGCGACAATTCAAACGCGATGCTTCATCTTCCCGTGGCCTCTTATATAATTGTCAACTAGTTGTGACCTTCATTATATTTCAAAACTCTTGAGATAAAATCGAAAGCAAAACCTTGCCATTCCATCTTTTGAGTTCTTTGGCAAGTCTTGTGGTGTTTGGTGGCTGAGCAACTAGTGGTTCAAGGCCGAGCAACACCCAAATCTTCCTCTCTCATTGGCTTCCAGGTAACAAATAAAAACTTCTCCTTGACATTTGTTCCAAATTTTTCTTGTTGATTGTTCTTATTGATTTCTATTTATAAACGAACAATACGAATCCACCTTCTTTTGCTGAATTATATTAAATAACTAATTACGAATTGAATGGAATCTACTGATATTCATGCTAAAATGAACTCACTTTGCTGCTACATTGAATCGATATTCAATTGATGAAATAAACAGTTAACATCCGTGTTGAATAAATAAATGACACTTGGTGACCTAGGCTTAGATTCTTAGGGCTCTTGAATTCCCAGTATATAGGATCGAAATATAAAACAGACCCATGAAATAAACTTGTGAAGGATAAAATTTACTAATTTTAGAGTTTCGAAATTTTGAAAACAAATCACTATGTTCTTAACGTTCTTGAGCGAAACTTTCAGATTCTAGGGCTTTGATCTTTATATTAGGTTGCCTTTGTTACCCACCTATTTAGGAGTCTCGCCGCGGCAGGTAGCATTCTTGTGCTATTTGGCTACGGCCTCATGTCAATACTTGTACGAAAAATACCCTTTTGGCCTTAGGGTTTAGCCTTAGGCTAATAGCCGCTGCATTTTTCCCATAAACTAAAAGATTACGGCATAATAAGACATACCTCATGTCTGCTACCCAAAAACAATGTGCTCAAGAAGTAGTTGTCATCACTGGGATGCCAAATCCCAACACTTGTAGTTAGATGAAATTGTTGAAACTTCTATTTTGCTTCCAAACTTGTTATTTCGTTGTTCCTGTCGCGGCCTCTTAGAGGCTTATCTGACTATACTGGCTGCGACACCTAACATCGAACTTTCTTCTTTTCAGGTCTTGATCCAGCCATATAAGTTCGAATACTGACGAATTTTTGGAACAAAATTTTTAGAGTTTCTCCTCCCGAACTCCCTTATGTGCGTTCTTTACTCACATTTGGGCCTTACATGCTCAAATATTGCCTAAATTGTGTCACTTTGGATTCTGACTCCGTAAAAACCACTTGTAGGAAAGATACTAACTCCTTGGAATCCTCTTGTAGGAAAGATACCGAGACCACAACAATGGATAATGGGGCCAATTCCAATAATAACCCCATGGATATTGATGCCACGGCTACTGGCCTTTTGAAGCCAGGGACGTGCCTGCTGGACCATCCAAGAGAACTGAGAGACCTCCTGCGGCCTTAAACATCTGCAACATCATGACTCAGGAATGGGTTGACCAAGTTGCTGAGGCACTTGAATTTCCTGAAAATTTGGTTTGCTCAGCACCTGTCGCGGAATAAAGGCCCTCCCGACACTTGCTGATGATGGGGTCTGCTTCCCCCTCCATGCGTTTGTATATGGGTTGCATATTCTTGTTCCAATGGCCATTAGAAGAATCTTCCAGACCACAAAGCTAGCCCTAGCCCAACTAGATTTCAATGAATGGAGGGAAATTCTCGACTTAGTGGTACTATGGAAGAATAAGTTTAAGAGGGACGTAACTCCGGCGAATTTTTTTCATTTTTACATACCTAAGGAGAATTCAGTAAAATTCGCATTGTATTATTACTTTACCATCCGCAACAATGATGAAAGCCTCTATACTGGGAGGCCCACCAGTGTAAAGAATTTAAAGGGCGAGTATTTTTATATTTCTAGAGGACGATGGGAAATCCACCCAGATGAGACTGAGAGAGAGAGAGAGATCTTTCAGGATGCCGCGGCAGTGGGGACGCCCCTCCAAGCTAGGTAAACAAGGCTGCAGCCCTTGAATTGTGGTCGCGTCCTGCTATTTAAAGTTTTATTTTCCATATTCTTTCCTTTACTTTTGTACTAATTTTTAACGTTCTATACAACTGTTGATAATTTCCCCTTAGTGAGCGGCATGCGAGTTGGATAAGAAGGGCTGCGACAGTAAGTGCTAAGGATAAACAGTTTAGCACCTTAGTGACTTCAGCCTCCAATTTTCGAGGGAGGATACTTCACAAACAAATCCCTACCAAGAGTGATGGATGCGAATTGGTACTTATCCCTACGATGTTAATGCCGCGGTAGTTATTGCCAATTTTAAATTTTGACTTTGCTTCATTTCTTCTTCACGTGAGGAGATAGATAGGGAGCTCTTGGTAGCTCAACTCACTGAAACGGATGAGGACACAGCTACCCTCAACAGCGCATCCAGGCAAAAGCAAAGGAAAAGGGACAAGTCCAAGCACACTATCGCACCCACTTTGCCTGTCGCACCCTCTGTGGGTGACCAAACGTCTCCTACCATACCCACAATTCAAGTTGAGGAGTTTGCTCCTCAATAAAGGCCTGAAGGCCAGTTTGATGATGATATTGGCAGTCAACTGGACACGACAAGCTTAATGACATCTGTAACTGATGTTCAGTATGGTCGCGGCACCTCCTAAACCAACACTTCTTGTTCAACCCCACCTCTAACAATAATGGTCGTGAATTCCAACCTGGCACCTCCTCAAATCCATGCTAATTTTGGTCCTGATGGATGTCTACGACCTCACCTTAGGCAGCCTAATCCCGAGTCTTCCTGGGATACGACTACGAGAGTTTCCTGCATAATGAAGCGGGTTCCAGATGTCGTGGACCTAGATAATCTTATGGAGACGACTATGAAGACTTGGAGGATTATGCCCCCCCACAGCCTGCTGAGGGTAAATGCAAATTGACCTTTATAATACCTTTTTTATACTTCATATTTTGCTTCTAAATTTCAATCTGCTTTCAAGGCAGGGACATCATGGTGTCCCAAAAGAGGAAGTATGAAGCCCTCTACAAGCTGAAGGAGGCCGCGAAGAGGGTAAATCTTACTAACCTGGAGAGTGCCAATAATTCTTCATTTGAAGCTAGCAAAAAGTCTGCTGTCGCGACACTCCAGGAAATTCAGATGAACCTTGATGCGCTGTCAAGGATAAGGAGGATGTAGAGGGAAAGCTAACAATGATTGCGAAAGCTCTCCACGCTGAACAAAACAAGGCTGCGAAAGACTCCCTTCATGCCTCCAGTCTCGAGTCCCAGTTGAAGGAGCTTCAAGAATTTTTTTCCCAACAGGAGACAGATCACACTGCGACCCTCAAGCATATGGAGGACTCATACTCCGCTTCCCTCCAGCATGCCACAGTGGCTGCCGTGGCAGACTATAAGAAATTAAAAGACTTCTTTCTCACCAACAACATAGCATATATTCATGGCTATCAAGAGCAAATATACAAGGTGGACAAAAACTTCCACGATGCTAAGGCCCAAATTATGTTTGGGGGTGTTGAAGATGCGGAGCACAGTGCCTGCGTAGCCGAAATGAAGACTACAACAGAGGAGAGGGAAAGAAAGTTTTTGGAAGAGGTGGCGACTAATGATGAAATTGAGACGGCCGCGAACAATGAAGATGGGGACGTAGAGGATGATGCTGCCTCATAGGCATCCTTTAATTTGTAATCTGATATTTTCCTCTTCCTCAGGGCTACGTCCCACTTATTTTGCTGTGTAAGTTAAACTTCTTGTTTACATATGTCTGCATCCCTTTCAACATTTGAGCTTCATTTAGGCTGTGTACGTTTATTTGTACTTGACATTTCACATACTTTTGCTAAGGCTGCGACCACTTGTTTTGATCACCACTTCTAGCGAAGGCTGCAGCCTTTATCCTGTCTGCTCTGTTAATTGCTCCACTTATTCCTTTATTTATTCTCCTCTAACCTGCTTTGATTTTTGAATGAATGTTGCTTCCATATATTTTAATTTCTGGTAGTATTATTTACAAATATGCTCCTTCAATAATAGAAATTGGAATGTAGTATAGGGTCGTGGCAGCACCTTGCAGATGGTTCCTCCAAATAGGCTGCGACATGTTTATTTTTCCTTGGATTTTTTAAACATTTCCACTCCGTGTGGCTATCATCCCCCAAGCCGCGGTGCCATAGAAAAATTACTTTGGGGCTGCGGCTTAACTTCTTCAACTTTTCCTTTATTTTTCCAAGTCTTAATATTGCAATTCAGAGGCTACGACTGGTTAGCAGCGCAACCGCCACATTCTAACAATTCTAATAGTCCACTTTTCTCTGCTACATCTTCTAAATGAATGAATAAACTCCCTTATGGCTACAATTATATGGATAGGGTTGTGATCCTTCAAGGCCCTTTGTCAAGAAATTGACGACATAATGTTGTGATAAGGCCAACGTATTTTCGTAGCTTTACTATGCTTCATGATGTCAGTGTCATAACATGCTTTAGTCGCTTTGATTGGGTATCAGGACCACCCCGGGCTAGGTATTATAAAGCTTCCCAAGCTATGTTTGTATATATATAATGCCTTCCCAGGCTATAAAAGGATTATTCGCAGACAATTAAGTCTTCGGCCCCTTCAAATATATGATTATCCGTAGACAATTATGTTTTCGGCCCCCTATGGGTTATTATCAGACCTTCCTAGGCTAGGTATTATGAAGTTTCTCCAAGCTAATGTACGGTACATTTTTAAGCCTCCCCAAGCTATGTTTGGATATATATCAAGCCATCCCTAGCTAATTGAAGCATCCTGAAAGCTGAGAGGGGGAAATTTGAGCCCTTAATAGTATATACTGAATTTTGGTTGTCATTATGAGTATAAGAACACGACCTTGCCCCATGAGTGGCGTTGTAAGCCGAATAAGGTTGCCAATTTGGTATTTTTGATAACTGGCCCTCTTTCCCGAAATAAATAGTCTTCTGAGATAACTGGCCATCTTTCCCTTGAAATATGTTTAAGATGAATGTCATTCATAAAATTTCTTTGAATGGGAAATCAAGAAATAAAACATGGCTAAATTTGTTCTTCACTTATAGATATGATTTTATTAGGACAATATAAAGTGAGCCCAATTTCATATATATATATATATATATATATATATATATATATATATATATATATATATATATATGCAAGTTTGTAAGGAAATACAACGCTTGTGTGTAAAATCAACACTTCAGGTATAACATAAAATATAGACTAAAGAGGAGTTAAGTGTGTGGCCTGTTTAGTAAAGGCTGCATCCTCTAAGCATCTTTTAGGAATTGCTGTAGCATCCCCTGCCTCATAATCCTTTCAATCTCGTTCTTCAGGGAGTGTCATGCGCTAATGTCGTGGCCATGGTCTATATGGAATTTGCACCACTTGGCTTGATCCCTTTTGTGTGGAGGAGTCTTTAGCTTTTCTGGCCACTTCAGCAGCTTGTCTCCCTTGATGAGCTCTAAGATGTCTTCAATCTTATAAGTCAATGGGGTATAGGCCTAAAAGTCATCTTCTACCTTCTTCACCCTCTTCCTCTTTTGATACAGGGTTGCGGCCTCTATGATAGTAGCTTTTGTGGTCGCGACCACAACGGATTGGACATCAACTTTGGGAGCCGCGACATCTAGAATAAGAACTCTTTGTGTCAAGAAGTTGACCTAAGTCTGGAGAGAGGCATGGCTGTCATACAAATGGTTGAGGTGGTTGTACAGCTGAGCAATCTCATTCTTCATTTCTGTGCTTTGGCTGGACTCTCCCTCCATTTTCTGCTTTATTATTCTCTACAAAATATATAATCTGAGACAAAACTAGCAGAAGTGAGTAATCACTGAATATATGATAAACCAAGTATAAATTTGGGATGCAACGTTTAAATCTCTATATGATTTTACTGCTGAGGCCGTGTCTAGTAAGGCATATTTGTGCACTGCCACTGTCTTTGAATGGAATTCACCAAGTTTAAACTTGTGACCACTTAACTCCATTCCCAGATGATTTGGAGCTGCTGTAAACCAATTGCACTTGTAGGGGCTACGTCGAAAGAGCAGTTAAACTACCAGGCTGCATCCTTTATTGGGCAGGAAGGAGCAATCCTAGAATTGGAACCTAGAAATTGAGTTTTTCACACTAAACATGTGGAGAACAAGCCTACTAGGGTCTATCTAGGGCAGAACAACCTCTTGGTGGAATAATAATGGCACAATCACAGTGGGAAACCCTAGATCATAAGCTGAGAAAGTAGCAAATGAGTAAACATATCTTATCCCTAGCTACCCACTTTTGTGAGGTTATTACCATTTACACTTTTCAGCGTTATCTTGGTGAGGTAACATCATCGGGGTATGTAAAAATAGATCTATGGTCATAAAAATGAGACCCATTGACAGATCTGAATAGATGCGATACCCATTTGACAGCATGCATAAAAAGTATGAGTTCAATAACCGAAATCCACCCATGAGATAATGATCCAAAGGATCCCCATGAATAAAACAAGGTGTTGAAGAACCCAAAATATAGAGAAACAAGATTGAAATACCTCATTTCCCACAAACGGTGCTAGATTATTGATACGAGAAATCATCCACTTATCGTTCTCGCATCAACGAGTCAAGGGTAAAATACAAAATAAACAGATAGAGCAAGTAAAGAGAGATAAAAGACATGATATAGAGTGGTTCGGCTATTAAAATGAGCCTACGTCCACTTTGGTGCCACACTCTCATTATATGCGTTGTTGTACATGTTTACAACACTGTAATAGGCGTACAATGTAGATAAAAGAAGAGAATACATGTCTCTGATGATTCCAGGAGTGTCGGAGAGATGACCGTGATGCCAGTGAATAGGCTCCAAGCTATACAGAAGGAGCGTGGGGTGTTTGGCAATGCTTCCCCAAGCGTAGTGACCTCTGGGCTAAGTATCTTTCTAGTTAGATATTGATCACCTAATCTTTAGGTGTGGACCTCTATTTATAGGAGTTGTAGGTACTGTATTATTGCTGTAATTGGAGAGGGGATGAGGCTAGCTATGCTATAAGGCAGCGGCCACACCCTATGATATGTGAATGAGAGGGGATGCATCTTATAGCAGATGGGGACGCACCCTATAGTATGTAGGGTCGCGACATGTAAGTTCGCACCGTGTAGTACGTAATTATTAGGCTATGGCATTATATGCTTGTAAGGATTAGTGCAGTACTCTCCGCGGTAGGGTGCTATATTTGTCATATCAAGAATTAAAACTTATCCCACAAAATCCTAAAGCTAGAGGAAGAGCTCCCTGAAGAGAAGGACGTTAGACATCTTGAGGGCTTCAGCAAGGTGTATGATGACGCTAATCTTCATCTCACCTAAAGAAGGAAGGTGGCCTTTAAGAAAGGTTGAGACCAATCTATAAAGGTGACAGGGGCCCCTACTGAATCTGAATTGTTCGACCTCTATTCTCTTGAGCCTGACCTTTTTAAAGAAGAAGAAGAAAAGAGTGTTGGTCAGCTAGCTAGTCATGCTCAGGGCCTGCCAACTGAGATCAGTATGGATGCTGGTCAAGAGCAGGGGTTGTTGACAAGGGAAAGGCCATCGTCGAAGTTGATAAGGTGAAGAAGCAGGGCATGTGGACTAGGAATTTCTTTTTTCCTTTTACACTGATACCTTGTAACCTTGTAGCCTTGTATTTTTCTAATTTCTCTGACTATACTGCCCTTCAGCCTTCTTATACATCAATGAAAAGATAATTTTATTATGCTTATGTCTTTCCAAAGACTTTTAGAGAGAGACTGAAGAGAGGTATGAGAATAAAGAGAAATAAAAGAGAGAGAAGAGGGAGATGTAGGGCCCTTTTTCAAAGTGTGCTTTAAGGTGATAAAACAATTTTTCTTTCAAAAACCTTTTTCCAAAATTTTATATGCACCAAGTTTGTGAACCAATTTTACTTAAGCCCAATTTTATCTTGTTTAATCCGAAACATGCATCTAGGTGATTAAAGCAAGTAAAATAAAGTAAAGTTCACAACGCCGTATGTATGAGGAAACCACTAAGGGAAAAAACTTTAGAAGGCCCAAGCTAGACAATCACGATGATACGGTTTTACAATGGAAGACATACAGACTTACACAACAACTCAATACCCACAAGCCTTGACGCTCTTCTTCTCTTTAATCGCTCCTCCATAGTGCCCTCGCATAAATCCTTCTACGATTCACGTCCACAACACACGTGTCCACGAGTGCCTCAGTGTCCACCGATGCAGCTTTGGCAATCATTTACGATTCAAAACACGGCCTTCACCATTTTTTCACTGCAAAACTCAAACGAAATAACTTGTTCAAAGTGATGAACAAACTCTGGATGGTGCAAACAAGAACTCTATAGCATATGAGTATGAAAGCTCAGATCTTGAAAACTATAAGGATGATTTTAGACATTGAAAACCTTAAAAAACTTATGCAGAAAAACTTAACTGTTCTAAATTATCTTTTGGTTCTTCACACCTGAAATTCGGCAAAAAAATTGCCTTAAATAAAAAAGTTAAGTTAGCAGTTGGTTAGAACGATATCCCCATGTCATTTGAATGACTTGGCCTTGTCATTTAAACGACTTGTCCATGTCATTTGAATAACACCCAGATGTCATTTGAACGACTATTTATGTCATTTGAAGTCTCTAAACGCAAGGAGAGAATTCACACGACTTTAAACAATACTTATCTCAGATAAAACGAAGATAAAACCTTCTAAAATCATATTTGACATTTGATACCAATTTGTAACGCAAAAAGAACATATGTGCTCATCAAACCGACTCCCCCTACATCACATACCATCTCTCCCCCTTTTTGTCTCGAATATACAATAAGTGAAAAAGATACAGGACATAATATCTAGCATGAGATAAAACATATGAGAATATCTAGATAAACATTGAAATCCAACTAATAATAATCAAAAGATACCAAATTGTAGCTAGCAAACAGTCATAAATAATGAAATCATCTATCTAAGAAAAGATGTGACTAAACAAGACCTATTCGGTATAAGAATCAAAGCCTGAATAATCAAAACTAATTGCATATAAACGTTCCAAACGAACCCAGAAGTACCAAAATAGAATGAAATCATCACATATACGAAGCAGGTACTAGAACATAACAAGAGTCAAAAATCCTGACAGGTTCGTTCGAACGACTATGCCATGTTGTTTGAACGACAAAGGTTGTCATTTGAATGAGGTCAAATATGAGCTAAAAGAGTAAAGTGTTTCTGCAGTTTTAAATACTTGCTAAAACAAATATTTTTACAAATCGGGCTCTGACCCGTTTCTTGCTATTTCTCTTATCTTTTGCTATGTATATATATATATACCAGGTGTCCAGCCACAGGGTCACCACCAGACTTAGACGCGTGGATCATTCGATAAGCTGTAGCTGTTGTGGAAGCTGTAGGTTATTGATATTATATGCTTCTATCTTTCCATTCAGCTCTAGTTCATACATTTCAGTTAGGGCATGTTTCGCCTTCTTCCAATTTAGTTATTCAGAGATTGTACTTTTCTTAGTAGCCTTTCTTCTCTTGTTGGATTGAGTAGTATTACACTTTTTGTTTGAGACTTTGAACCGAAATGTTTTGTCCAGTCTTATTTATTTCAATAATTGATTTATGATGAGTATTTATTTTATTCTGGTGGAATGTAGATATCTTTTATTTTAAATTCAAAATGTTTCATATTCCCCTTGCATCTTATTTTTGAAAAGGCAAGATATCCATCTAAATATGCATAAGCGAATGTAATGATTCCAATGGCTTGGAAGCTTCGCCACACCCTCTCAGACCTGAAAAGGCCACCCCAAATGTCACCCCTATTATAGATGTCCTTCTGGCTCCACTACCTTCATCACATTTCATTTATTCTTAGAAAACCAAATTACCAGTTGATTAATCAAATGATTTTTATTTTATCATGTATATTTTAGTTACTTGCAAGTTTGGTTATGGAGAATCCAAGACCTAAATAAGAGTAAGCAAAAGACATTACAGTTGCTAAGATAGCGAGCTGTGATAAATTATGAAAGTTTGTTATTTGACTGGCTATTTGGATGGATACAAATATGAGCATGAAAATAGTTCGATCTCTATCTTATTATAGCCATGAAAACAACTTAATTATTTGGATGGTTGCAAATATGATGATGAAAACATCTCAAAGTGTCTACATTGATACTTCACCTTATTTATCGTTTAATCTCTAAAACTTCATAATGTAGATAATTTTAGGTCGATTTGAAATTTTCTGCTCACCTCATCCCATCTACAACTTAAAAAAGTATAGGTGAGTGCAATGAAGATTAATAATTGTTCTTGTATGGAGGTATGTTGTGGTACTGAGTGTTGATATGAACATAAAGAAAAGAGTATGAAAGGATGTAAATTAGGTATTTTAGGGGATGGAAAAATCATTAGAGGAAAGTGCGGATGAGAGGCCTGTTTGGAGAAAGAGAAGAGTAAGGGTTGCTGTCGGTTAATGTTTCTAATTGTGTAAGAGATAAATTGTGCACCAGGTACGTATTCTTTCCAATGCGAGATTAGGACAATCCTGTTCTGTACTTGTTATGACCAATGAGAGGTCAAGGGGGCAATTTCTTGTCTGCATCCCCAATTATCAACCCCCATTTCGAAAGGGTATTTGTATGGGGTTGTTTCTTGAAATAGAAGTAACCCAAATCGTAAGCGCAAACACATAACCCCTGGATGTTATACTAACTATTTCAAGAAGGTCACAACAAAAAGTGTGTTGTGCATTGGTACTCATGTCAAGGGCGAAATGGACACCCATGATGAAATAACTAGGGGTACATTCACGGTGGAATCGTTGAGCAAAGCACAGAGAATTAATGTCTTTTATCGAAGCAGTCAAACTTGGTACACATTGGCATTTGAATTAAGACAGCAGGGTGATGATAATATATGGTAGAAACAATCAATGCAAGGATTACTAAGAAACGCTACTAATTTTAAGGCCAAACAAACATAAACGCGCACGCGAAAACAACACCCAATAATGTAAATGGTGTTTTGGTATCCTCAAGGTTTTATGCCCCATGTCATTCATAGATGACTTCATTTAGTTCGTGTTAAGATTTACGTACACAATTTCTAGCAAAAATATATATATATTCCTTATATATCTAATAAATTTCCCCAGTTAGCTTCCAGTAATTCAATCTATATTTTAAGGTATCTTTAGTCGTATGTTTATTTCAAACCTGGTTTTCAATTAATGAGCTTTAACATCTTAATTAGAAAAGTTTCAGAAAACATTTTACTTTTTTACTTTTCCTCTCATCTTCCTTCTTTTTTGGTTAGTGGATAGCATAGAGACCATGGGTGGTTGGAATAATGTCAACATATGTATTTCTGAGGCAGTGAGAAGCAAATCCATTAAGAGTTCTTTAATGCAAATCTCTACAATAATAAACATTAACGTGATATGGTGTGGGTTATTCTCACAATGCAAGTGTCTATTTGGATATGTAGTAAGACAATGTAATTCTTATGTGGCAAAATAAGTTAATGTATAGGCATTTTCCTAGGACAATATTCTTTTTTACGGACAAAGAGTAAATTATTTTATTTGCCACATAAGTACACTGTCTTACGATTCAAAATTTCCTCTACTACCGTATGAATCTAATAATCTGACATGTCAAGAGACTCAACATGACTTATTTTAAGTTAAGAGTCCTCTGGTCTGAACTGATAATTACCCCATAAATTTATAATATACACTCCAATTCACTTCGAGATCCACAAAAAATAATCATGTTGACTATGAAATTAGGTATATATGAACTATTTGAAGATTCAACAAATGACATCATATGACTGTACATCTGCAATTAGTGAAAACTTCAAATATTCCATCAACAACTGAACTTTACTTAACACATATCAAGAACAAAGAAAAAAGAATGAACAAACACGCATGGAACACCAACCAATTACCTAATACGGCAAGTAGAGAATACAGACATAGTTCAACTTTCTATTTGTAATAGACAGAAAAATGCCAAAATAAATTTGTACGTATAAAATTTAAAGAAGAAATTAGGAAACTCACATTGATAGTGGAACCACTCCTAGCAAAGTGCTCAATTTTGGCTTATTTCTTTACCATTTTCTTTTCATCAAACCCTCGCTTCCCTTGTTTCCTAAACTCCATATCTTACTCCTTCACTCTATCGCCAAACCTTCTCATCTATTTCCTATTCGCCCCACTGTCATTTAGTCCATCCTCAAATCTCTGTCTCTCTATTCTCTGCTCCCTTTCCACTCCATTCACTTCCTTCGCATCATCTTCCCTATCCTTGAACCTCTTCTTCCTCTCATTAGAAACCTTAACATGCTTATCCTCACAATCATGATGATCCTCACTGTCTTCTCTCCTTTCTCTTATGAAAATGTCTATCCATAAATTCCTCCCTCGCACTTCTATCTCTACTCCCTTCTCTACTATCTCTTAACTCAAAAGACTTTTCATGCTCATATCCTATAACGGGACTAAAATTGCCAAAATCTATTGTAGGGGATTCCCAAGTTAACAAACATTGCGAAAGGGTAATCGTGTGGGTTTATCTATTGGGAAAACAGTAAGGGGTTTATTCCCAAATATTAAGTGAAACCACACAATCCATGGTAATGAAAATAACTATCGCAGGAAGGTCACAAAAGTTTAAAGATTTATATATTGTTACTCATGTGAAGTGTGAGCCTGGCTAAATTTATCGAATTCATAGGAAATATCACAAGCGGCGCATCTCAATGTCACAAAACATTACTTGCAGATCCAAATGAGATCAACAAAAGGTGAAAGCCCAGGGTCAGACGTCAAAGGGGTGACGATGGAAAATTATGAGAAGGTTCTTGATCGTGGAGACAAAATCGAGCTTTTGATGGATAAAAGTGTGAATCTCCTCTCTCAGCCAAAGGATTTCACGAGCTAAGGAACGCATATGTGGTATGGTCGGTTGATCTGCTAAGAGCTTTCAAAAAAAATCTAATCTCCCTGCTTTTTACGACAGACTTCTAGCATCCAATTGCTCGCAGGCCGCTATTATCAAAGAGATAGCGATTTGAGTCTGAACACTCTCAGAGTAGAATAATGGGAGGTAGCTAACCATGGGGCATTAGAAAACGCGAAAGCAGAACTGGATAAACTTTAGCGAGAAATGGAACGTCATTAGAAGGAAAAGATCGATTTGGTCAATGAACAGACTTCCTTGGAGACTATTTTGCCTCACCACCATCATCAGTTTCTTGAGTCTACCAACCTTTGGTTCATTACCGATGATCAAAGTGATTATTGAGGTCTTTCTCTATTTTTTATGTATGCTAAGGCAGTAGACCTAGTAACTCAACCCTTTTCTTCTTATACTTTTCTCTTTTGATGAATTGGATGGAACTATTTCCTAAAGTTTCTTACCAGTGCTTTGTACCTATGTGTGTAATAAAAAAAATTGAGATATTTCATCCAGGAACATCCTTGTATTATAATAAAAGCCCAAACACTTGCTAAGTTGCGAGAACAGCCTCTCAAACAACTTGTAATGGATGAAAAAATTAAAATAGGGAAAAGTTAATCAAATAAAAGGAAAGATAAACTAACAAGCATTATTACACATGGTAAATATTGAGCCACTTGTTATTTAACTTGAATGTAAGATCATCTTAAACCTTCGAGATCGCATAATAACCTGAGTCGAGTGCTTTTTGAATAATGTACGGTCCTTCCAGATTCCCCTAAAACTTTGGTAGTGAGACACCTCTAATGTGTCTCATATAAGCCTTCAAAACTAAGTCTCCTTCTTGAAACTTTCTTAGCTTTACTAGTTGGTCATAGGATCTAGACATCTATTTTCTATACCTCTCGAAGTGCCTCTTGTGCTGTCTTTGTGTTACTTAAGTGCTTTGAGTTATATATGCCTGCTGTGGGGAAGCATTGCTCTTTGTAAGTTATACAGGGTAGAATGTACCCTTAACTCAGTTGGAAGGACTTCTTCGATGTTAAAAAATAAGGAAAAAGGAGTATAGCCTGTAGGTTTCCTCTTAGTTTTTCTGTAAGCCAATAAAACCTCTGATATCTTATTATCTCAAGTCCCTGGAAATTCTTCCATCATCTTTTCCAGGATATTTACCAAAGTCTTATTGGTAGTTTATGCATGCCCATTGCACTTTAGGTATGCCACAGTCGATTTATAATGAATAATCGAGTATTTTTCTATGAGAAACCTTATGTCACTATTCATAAACTGGGTGCCGTATATGATAGGAATACCTTTGGGATCCCAAACCAAAAAATTATATTCCTTCATAAATAAAGCGACCACCCCCCGGTTGTGGCTTTCTTCAATGGTATGGACTATGCCCACTTTGTGAAATATTTTGTGGCAACCAGTATCCAGATCTTACACCCTCAATGAGGGATTTATTATCCCTACTAGATCAAAAGCCCATGTGTAGAATGGAAAATAGGTAGATAAAGAATGCGCGTCCACCAAAGAAGCATGAATCATACTCCCATGGAGCTGGCATGCCTTGAATTTTTGAAGAAACTCTACAGAGTCTTCCCCAAATTCATAAGTTGATCATAGAGTTTTGCTCCACCAATATGACCTGGCTTATGGTCCAGCTTCAGCACTTCCTGTACTTATCCTATCTTGATGCACCTTAGAGGTCTGTCATGATAACCTCCTCAATAGAGTTCCCCCTTGAATGTAATATCTCGATATTCACTCATTTAGCCTTATAGTATCACCTTTATCTATCGTCATAACCCCATATACTAACATGTCAACATATGGCTGCCTCTAATCAGGTGGTTGCTTAATGAAGTTGCATTGAGCAACTTGGTAATACAAATGGCATTTCCCATAATCTTTTTTCACCATCGTAGCATATTGCATCATCGTAGGCCAAAAGTAGCCTGTTAGTTGGACTATTTGGTACAAAGGAATTTTTGTGGTCTCATAGTTATCTTCATGTACCTCTTTCAACCTTCTCTAACCTTCTTGTGTATCCACATATCGGGAAAACCAACCCCCTTTATTTTTGTAGTATAAATTGTCTGCATTTGTAGTGTATTGTGCAAGATCAACAAAACTTAGTGGTCCTTCCCCTATTTCCAACTACTTTCTTATCTTCCCTCTACAGTCATTGATATCATGAGTGGGCAGAATTTTGATTACAGTCGAGGGAATTGTCCTCTTAGTAATTGTAATCACTATCGAATCTCCTTCAAAGGAAATCTTCTGGGACCTCATAGCATATGCATCAGTATGTTTGTTCATTGTTCTAGGGTGTCTCGTGATTTTTACTTCGTGAAACTAGTCGACCAACCTTTGTATAATTGTTAAGTAAGGTGCTAAACGCATGTGTTTTATACTCTCCATTCACCTATTTTACAACTAAGTTGGAATCTCCCTTTATTGTGAGTATTTATATGCCCATTTGTAGAGCTTCTAACAGCCCATGCACTAGAGCCTCATATTTAACCTCATTGTTTTAGCAGTCGAAGTCCAACTTAGAGGATTATCAGACTTCTTCTCTGCCCTCGCTCAGGATCATTCTTAAGCAGTCGAATAATCATCAAGCTCCATATTCCATTCTTCTAAACTAGCTTCTATATAGTTGGCTCAAAGATCATCGCCTATGAGTTCTTCGATTGGTGGCTCGAAGGTCCCAAATGGGAATATGGCCAACAGATCTACATAAGCTTGGCTTTTGATAGCTTGAGGAACCGCACACTTAATATCATACTCTGGAAGTATCAAGAACCATCTGGATGCCCTGCCTATTAACTAAGTTCTATCAAGAAAAAAAAATTTGGGATCACATCTTGTTACAATGTGAACCATGAAAGACAACATATAATGCCTAAGATTTTGTGCAATAAATACAAGGGATAAATAGTTTCTCTCAATGCTAGTATATCTGGCCTCAAGCCCATATATGATTTGACTTAAGTAATACATAGGATTTTATATACTATCTACCTCTTGTGCTAATAATGCTCCAACTTATCTTTCAGTGTATATGAGGTAAAGTTATAAAGAAATACCTACCATTGGAGGAATCATCATTTAGGGAAACATTAAGGGCTTCTTCAGCTTTTGCAGGGGCTCTTGATGTGGATGCTCCCATAAAAATTTGATCCCTTTTCGTAGTAGTCCCATTAGCGGGTGAGTAACCGCAGCAAGCCCAGGCACAAACCTCCTCAGGTAGGAGACTTTCCCCTAAGAAGCTCTCTAACTCATTCGCCGATTTAGGCCTTGGCATGTTGAGGATGGCCTTTTTCTTGTCAATGTCCATCTACATGCTTTGTTGATGCACCACAAAGTCTAGGAAATTCCCACTTGTCACCCTAAAGGCACACTTGAGAGGATTCATCTTAAACTTATACTTTTTGCATTATACGAACACCATCCTCAAGTCTATCAAGTGGGAAGCTTCCTTCTTGGACTTTATCATGAAATCATAAACATAAAATTCCATAATCTCATGGAAGAGATCATGGAATATAGCCATCATAGTCCTTTAGTAAGGGAACTCTGCATTTTTCAACCCAAAAGGCATGACAGTATACATGAAGTTACCAAAAGGGGTTCGAAAGGCAGGCTTTTTGGCATCTGTTGGATCCATATTTATCTAGTTGTACCCCATATAACTATCTATGAAGCTATACATTTCATATCCCATCATTGCATCTATCAAGCTATCAATTCAGGGTAATGGGAACTCATCTTTTAGGCATGCACTATTTAAATCCCTGAAATCTACACAGATCTTGATTTGGCTTTTGTCTTTCTTTCCCATGGGCACAATGCTGGATAGCCAAATAAGATGTTAGATAAAAACAATAAAACATGTTGTGAACAACCTTCGTACTTCTTCCTCGATCTTTAGATCCAGCTCATCTTTGTACATTCGAGTACCTTGTTTCGTCGGGATAGCTGAGGGTAACACATTCAACTTGTGACAACTCACCTCTTTGTCAACTCCTGATATCTTAGTGTACTTCTAATCAAAGACGTCTTTGAAATCTCAACATAGTTCAATCAACCCCTCCTTTGAGGTAGCATTATGGTCCTTCGAGATGAAAATTGGCCTATGATTATCACCTTCCTCTGCCAAATCTATCTTTTCCAGCTCTTTCACATGTGGTCTTGGCTTGTATTTCATACATTCAGGATCTTCTTCCACTTTTTCTATGAACTGCTAGATATTTGAATTATAAATCTCCAGACACTACCCTTGGTTATCTACCAGAAGGCACGTGTATATCGAGTTAGCCTCATCACCCTAGCTTTCAGCTGCCCTCTCACACCTTCAGAGTTTGTAAATGATCCTTCTATCAGGCAAAACCACTCTTTTGCATTGGTGAGGGTTTTCTTCCTGGTGCGATCTTTTGCATCTATTTGCCTCTAACTCTCTCACGAATAACCTGCTGAGTACACTTTGTCACTGGACTTGATGTTTAATTCGATCAATAAAGGGAGTAATCCAATCACGTAGTTATCAAGACAAACTAGGGGGCCTTACTGCCTCCTGAATAATCTCTTCCTCCTCTAAGGCTCCCATTGGTCGGGTAGGTGCACGCACCCTCTCACGAGTGCTAGGAACTCTAGTGCCCCCAGTATACCTTGTGAGTATGGTAGCTTCTTTGGCCAACTCTGTATAGAAGGAATCATCTAAAAGTAAGCTTCCTCCTATGCCAACGGCTTCTTCTATAGAAGGCATCATCTACCAAGTAAGCTTCCTCCTATGCCAATGGATTCTTCGATGTGAATGACTATCTCCTTTCCCTTGACATTTTCTTTGGAACATTGATGATAAGTAGAAGGCACCAGACCATGGTGGTGAATCCATACCCTTCCTACCAACTGTGGATATGATGGTTGACACTCCATTATATGGAAATTAATGTGGGAAGTGAGGTTCCCCGTTATGATCCCCACAATAACATATCTTATGTACTTGGTGGATTGATTGTAATACCCTCAGATAGATAACGAATTTTGTACAATCCTTATTTCAGACAAACCACGAGCATAAAAGGGCCCAATGGGAATGATATTAAAGCAATCTCCCCCATCTAGAAAAACATGATTAATGTCACACCCCAAACCCAAATTTCATACTAATAATTTCTTATTATAATAATTAGATCATAATCTTGAGCCCATTGGAAATAATTCATTTATCAATATTTTTCTACATAATGTGCACAATGAACATACTATTATTCTTATTCCATACCGAAATCAATATCAAAGTCGTAATTAAGCATACATACAATAACATGATTAACTATGATCAACTCAATCCATACTAAATTTATATATATATAATATGTTAGTGTATTAAAATATTCAGTGTGAAAGGTTAAAATCCCCATATTTAAACCCCAGCTCTTCCAACGGTGCAACTCTCAAAGTTACCGGTCATATAGTATCCTAGCTGGCAGCGTACAAACCTAAAAATATTAAAATATAAACCGTCAGCATTAAGCTTAGTGAGGTACTTTTCCCCTGGAATGGAATAACAATTCTATATAGAATCTGTGGATATAAAATCCGAACAATCCTACCCATTGGCAATAACCAATCCTGGATCATAAGATCCAAATAATTCTGCCCATTGGCAATAACAAATCCTGGAACATGAGTTCCAACAAATCCTTATCATAAGAAAAATCAAATCATTGGATCTTTGTTCAATTCCAATCCTAGATCATAAGACCCAAATAAATCCTGGATATTTGAATATCCAAACAAATCCTAAATACCGAAGTATTCAAACAAATACTTCTCTTAGAGCTATATTCATATATCTGTATATATGGAATAATCATAAGTACACTCACCTTGACAGTTTAACTGGATTTTCCCTTGCCTTTATCCGATACTTGTTCAATCATCTCTTCTTCTCTTCCTATCATTATTACAATATTAGTGTCATCATAACAATATTAACAATTCAAAAAATAACTTGAACATAACTCAATTCATAAGCATCATACGATTCTATTCAAATCATTTGTCATAAATGAAGTTTCATCCAAATTCATGTTAATATAATTGTCATATCCAAATCATAGACCAAACATATATTAATTTATTCTTGGTAATTCAATCCTTATCATATTAGTATTTCAATACAAAATACGATACATTATTTTAAGTCTCCTAGAGCAAGATATGCCCATTTCTTTACCACATAGCAAATCTGCCCTATAGGCTCTTTTATCGTTCATTCATCTTCCAGGAATTTTCATAATTTTTCTACATCATAAATTTATATTATATTTCACCCAACATCAGTAAACATATTGAATAATACAAGATTAAAATTTCATAATTTCAGAGTTCATTTGTTATGTTAAGTAAGACATCAAACATACGGTATGCATACTTTCACCCTTGGGGCAGATTTCATACCCGAACTTCAAACTCTCACCAAAGACTTATTTCTTGGTATTTTCACATGATTTTAGGATATGTCATACATATATTAGTCCAGGGTAATCTCCAATTAGAATCAATCAATTCCAGTAAGTATACAAAAATATATGGAAGTTTGAATAAACTAGGTTTCTAAACAAAACAATTTCAAGGGTTTACACATTCAAGTTTTCTTAAACTTGCATCTATTCATAAGTACACATCAAGACATGGAATTTAAGTAAACAAATGATTATTTCAATCATTTAAATAAGTAATACAAAAAAATAAACAAGATTTATGGATGGAAATACCTTAGGGGTTTTTACGTAATTTTTCTATGAATTTTTCTTCAATTTCTCCTCACACTTTCTTCCTAAACTTCAAAACTCTCTTTCCTTAGGTTAAATCTCTTCCATGGCTGAAATATTCTGAATGAAGAGCTTAATTCAAGGGTTATAAGTCGGCATAAGGTCACCTCCCCTTGGTCCAATCAAAATATAATATGTGGCATTATATAAAACAAAATATCATTTAAGGGTAAATGACTACTTTACCCCATGTTCATAAAAAGACAATATCTTCCCACTCGGATATCCATTAAATGAACCGTTTGTTTTGTTAAAAACCTAACTCATATATCTACAAAAATCTAGTTTATGCCTCACGTCCATTGTTATGTCATAAAGGTCAAAACTAGCCTCCAACAGGAACATTCCTACCGAAAACTTCAAAATTTCACATTTGTAACTAATTCGATATTTAAAGCTTTATGAAGGTAGGATTAGACTAAATATAATGAATTAACTTAACTTTATATATATAGTAATAACATATTATCCATATCAAATAAGCTAACCATGATTTAAACATAATTTATCATAATTATATTCGGGTTGTCACGATTAGCGGTGGCCATAGGCCCGAGGCCCGCCAAGCCCGCCCAATAAAAAAAATAGCGCTTGGGTAAGGTGAATAGGCCCGCAAAGCGGGCTTGGCAAAATTTTATAGGCCCGATGTTTTTCGGGCGGGCTTGGGCATGAGTTCTTAAGCCCGATGAGGCCCGGCCCGAGGCCCGAAATATATATATATATATATATATATATATGGGGGGTGAGGGAAACTTTTATAAATATAAAAACGTATACCAAGTCTTTTCATGTAGAGTGGGAAACTTTATATATGGACTTTGTAATATATGCAGTTTAAAACATATTTTTAATTAAAAAATTGGTCTTTAAATAAAAAAAATAGGTCTTTTAATTTAAAAAAAAAATCTTTTAATTAACATAATAAGGCCCGATCGGGCGGGTCTGGGTAAAGAGCTTTCAAATCTGGGCGGGCTTCCTTTTGGCCCAACATCTGCCCCAATAGAGGCAACTCAAGGTTTATCTTGCTCTACAACAGCCGTCAAAGGAGTAAGGGCACCAGAATTCCCCTTGCCTAATTATAAAACTTGGGCCCCCTACTTTTTCTTGGCCACTGCCTCATCTAAAGGAACCAAGAATAGTATTATTAAGGATGCTCAAGGGGAACCAGGAACAAGCAGTGGAACATACCTAACTCCTGAGAAAACACTATATAATTGACTTACTTGAGTCTATATTATATACGAATTCCAACTAGTTTGGATATTAAGATAAAGTAGGTTAGTTTTCATGAGTTGCCCTAGCTCTCAAAGGTTCAAGAAGAATGAAGAAATCCAGTCCAAGAAAACCTAAAGATCAACCTAAAGGGAATTTAATTCTACCTTTAACCACTATAGGATACTTACACTGCATATGTTTTTATTCCTATGTGCATATGTGGTTTTCAATGACTTTAACTAATTTTTAAATTAATTTAATTCATTAACAACATTTTTAAAAACACTTTAAATAATTTTTGAAATTATTAAGATTTGATTTTAAAAAGTGTTGGCGTTAAAAGCTATATTTTATTAAAGGTTTTAATTCATTAGAATTAGATTGGGTAGGATGTCAAAGCGCTATAGACTTCAGGGGGTGTTTGTAATTAATTTTAAAACACGCGTTTTGCAGCCAGTTTCCATCGTACACGTGTTAGCTCCTCAGTTTATCTATTTGTGTTCTCTACAAGACATATTCTCCATATTTGATCTCAGCCCTTGGATGATCTTTATCAACGACATGCATGTGTTTATTTGCAATCCCTGTGTTACCTGTTAAACCAATGAGATTAAGTTGTTAGCACCACTCATTTTAGACCATTAGATTTGCAGTTAATAAGTCAAAATCAATCTCAGCCGTAGGATTGCCTAAGACATTCGAGATCCTTCCGCAGCCAGTATAAAAACTTTCATAGTCTCAGCCATTTGAGACTTTTGGCATTCCTCCATCCTGAGAGAAAAAGAGAGAGTATAGAGAGAAGAGAGAGAAGGGGGAAGAGAGAGGAAAAGAAAGGAGAGAAGAGAGAGAGAGAAGAAACCCTAATCTTCATATCCTCACACCTCTAAGTGATTTCCCTTTACCCAAACACCATAACCTTTAATGTTTCATACATCAGAAACCTAAACCTTGAGAGTTAGATCCATTTTAGGGTTTCTGTGAGATTGGTGTTGGGTTTGTTCAATATTTGAAGACCTCTTCAAGTTTAAGTTTCTCTCAGAACTCATGTCTAAGAAAATATCTAGTTTCACTATTTAAACTTGACATTTTCTAAAAGACAATATCACACACTTACTTTTATTCTCTTTTTGGATCTTTTATTTTAGATCCATTCTGTTTCAAAAGATTTTGAAAAATAAACTTTTATTTCTTCAAGGTTAAATCGGATCCTTAAGACGTTTGTGTCTCTTATATCATATTTCACATTTTGTGAAATAAAGTTGTACACAAATGAATCGAGACACATAGGACTTGTCTTATTTTAAAAGCAATGTTGTTTTTTAGATCTGATCTTGATAAGAGGCTTATTTAACAAAATGATTTGAATTAGACTTTGCATGTCATATAGAACCTATTAATTCATTAGAACTTGTCTGTATAAATAATTTGAGAGGCTGAGTTGCATAAATGTTCATTTTGTACACCTCACAAACACATTATCACATATGAACAATTAGTCACAGTGGTTATGTTTGAGAAACTTGGATATTAAAAGAGTTGCTGGAATCATAATTCAAAGAAAATGATATCAAGGAAAAGGCAAAGAAGCAATCAGAAAAGATCAGTTCTAGTCAGAAAACCTTTGGAGTGGAGTAGCTCATGTAAGAATAACTCTGAACTTAGATTTTGGATCTTTGTGTGCTTGCTTAAGTGTTGTAACTTGATTCTTTATTTTAGTTGATTTTTTTGGTTTGTGCTGTAGAGGGCATCGTGGATGTTTCCCTTGATTAAGGGTTTTACCATGTTAAAATTCTCGTGTTCTTTACTTTGAATGTTCTTAATTTTTATTGTGATTAGTACTGCATGTTGGACTTAGTAGATGGTTTTTAATTTCTAAAACCTTAGGTAATATTCTACCAAATATAGACTACATATTCAGAAAACAATTTTGAACACATCTTGTGTTGTTATTCGAAAATAGTTTTGCCCAAAAAGTTTATTCGGAGTTTACTCAACTTATAAGATTTTTTTATTAATCTAGTAAACAAGTTTGTCAAGTGGTACATCTTTTGTGATCCTGAAACTTTGGAAATTGTTTTCGAAACTTCTTTCAAAAATTCTGAATATGGAAGAAGGATTTGAGAAGTTTGGTAACCTCTTCAGACCACTACTTTTTGATGGAAACAACTTCTCATACTGGAAAGTATGAATGGGTTCTTTCATTCAAAGAACCCTTGGTGATGATGTCTGGGAAATGATGGTAATAGGGTATGAACATCCTACTAAGGCTATCTCTGAAACTAATCTAATAAGGATTAAGAAACTTCTTAGTGAATTTACTAAGGAAGAGAAAAAGGCATCCCTAGATAATAACAAAGGCAAGAATGCTATCTTAATGTCCATTAATGAACAAAAATTCCAAAGAATATCGATATGTTCGACTTCTAAAGAGGCATGGGACAGTCTAGTCACTGATCACGAAGGTGATGAAAGAGTTAAGGCAAGAAAACTCAAATGCTAGTACAACAATATAACAACCTAATAATGGATGACAATGAATCCTTTGACGATTTCTACATTAGGTTAACTGATATTTTTACAAAACTTCATGCAAATGGTTTAACCTATAGTAGAAAGGAAATTGTTCAAAAGATTCTTAGGTCACTGCCTTCCAAATTTGACAATAAAATATATGCCATTGAAGAAATAGACGGCCCTAATATGACTCCTGAATTGCTTAGTAGTAAACTGAGGACTATAGAATTGGAGTTAGACTTCAAAAAGCAACTAACCATATATCACAACAAACCCACTAGTTCCAATGTTGTGTTTTCATCTAAAATGCATGTTCCTAAAATAAGTTCTTTGGACTTTGACCATGGCTATGCTGATGACTGTGATTTGGATTACCTTGACAATCAAATAGCTCTTATGATCAAGCATTTCAAAAAGATTTTAAAATTCATAAATGTTGTAGCCTCTAAACAAGGCAAGTCAAATTATCAAGGAAATCAAAATCACAGACCTCATAATTGAGACAATGCCAAACACTCACATGACAATTAAAGGACCTATGACAATAACCGACCTAAGACAGACCTAAAAGATGTGAAATGTCATATATATGATAAAATGGGACATTATGCTGGTAAATTTCTAACTATATTTATCAACAATAAAAGGCTAATGTGTGTAAAACGTGGGACGACTCTAGTGATTTTGATGAAGATGAAATAGAGTCAACCCAGAATGATGAGATTACATGTCTTTCTTTGCCAAAATTATATATCATGATGATGATGCATGTCTACCTACTCACGAATCTGTGTTGACTATTAATGTTGATGTTAATACCGCTCCTTTGATTGTTAAGACTAATCTATGTGTGAGTCAAAGTGTTAATATTGCTGACAAACTGAACATGTGCGTTAGTCCAAAAGAACCAAGTAATATTTTAGGGGACACTTCACGCGACACACTTCGCGAGTCTGATGATGATTTGTCCGATTTACATGAGTTATACACGAAAATGATTAAGAAGAGTGTTGGTCTTGAAAAAATGATAAAATCATTAACTAAGCATATCGATTTACTTAACCAGACCATTAGGAAGAATAATGAAGATTATACTGCCCAGTCTATTGCCCATGAGACTGAGATTCAAGAATTTGCCTTAAAAATAAAACATTTGTCTAAGAAAAATCATGAGTTTGAACAAAAATATAAGGCAACCATTGTTGAAATAAAAGATTCTAAGCAAAAGGTTTCAAATGTGTTTAAAAAATGTCAATACTTTGAAACCCAAGCTAAATCTTATGAGGAAATTATTATTGGAAGCAAATTTGACTCTGAAGATAAGTCTAGCCTATGTTTTGGAGAAATAGTGCACACCAGTAAGACAAAAGTTTCTCCTAAAAATGCTACTTTTATCAAACAAGGCCAAACTTGTCAAACTGTTCAAAAAGGGGAACCTCATCTCAATGTCCCTCAAGCAAAACATGATCAGTTCAATCAACAGTGTAATTCAAATGGTCATGCAAAATATGTTAGTCCACCCGTTAGAGAGCAAAGACAAAAACTTAAGACCAATAAAAATTGGACGAGTATACCAAATAGAGCCAACCCCATCTTTAAAGACTTTAGTAATAAAGTCAAGACTACCACCCATCAGTACTTTTCTTACTGCAACATTTTTTGCCACACTATTGAAGAATGTTTTCAGAAAAGGATATATACACCCACCTAATTTAACTTTAACTATTCTAGAAAAGAAAGAAATACTTATGTTCTTTCTAGACAGGCCACAAACAACTCTAACTATAAAAATAAAAAGGAAGGGTCCAAGACTAAGAAAAAGCCATTTAGAAAGACCCAACAAACCTTTTCTAAATCAAAAGGACACAAAACAATTAAAACTCATCCCATTTGGATTAGAAAAGATGATCTATGACCCCAGCTCAAGTGCAAAGTTATCATTTCTGCTTTAAAGGCACAATACACTTCAACTGGATGGTATTTAGACTCCAAATGTTCTAAAAATATGACCGAGGATGAAACCAAATTGAAAAACAAGATAGACTTCTTAGGAGGTAGTGTCATGTTTAAAGATGGTGTTTCATCTCAGATCATAGGTAAGGGAACATTGAGTGAGAATGGGTTTCATGATCTAAATAAAGCTAATCTCTTAAGTATATCTCAATTCTTTGATTCCAATCATACCGTTACTTTTTCAAAAAATTATTACAAAATTATTAATGAAAAAGGAAACTGTATATTGATAGGAAACAGAACTCAGGAAAACTCTTACATAATAATTCCTAAGTCTGCGTCCTGCCATGTTGCCAGATTAGAGGATTCTGACATGTGGCACAATAGACTGGGACATAAGAATTTTGATAATCTTAGAAGATTAAGCTCCCAAGAAATAGTTAGAGGTTTACCCAAAATAAAAAATTCTTTCAATCTAGTATGTGGACCATGTCAGGAAGGGAAAATAAGTAAATCCCCTCATAAGAAAGTTAAGGATGTCTTAAACGCAAAACCTTTAGAACTTATCCATATTGACCTCACGGATCCCTAAGGGACTGTTAGTCTCTATGGTAATAGTTATATCCTAGTTATAGTATATGACTATATGCGATATACTTGGGTTGCTTTTATGAAACAAAAATCAGATACCTTCGATGAATTCTTAAAAATCCTTTTGAAAATATAGAATGAGAAGGATGCACAAGTATGTTGTATTAGGAGTGACAGAGGTGGAGAGTTCAAAGACTCTGGTGTTACTGAATACTGCATAACCAATGGCTATAAACACGAGTTTAGTGCTCCCAAAACACCTCAGCAAAATGGCATCGCTGAACGTAAGAATAGAACTTTACAAGAAATGGATAGGGTTAGGATACATGCTAAAAATCTTCCTATATATTTTTGGGTAGAATCCATTCAAACGGCATGTCATATCATTAATCGTGTATACTTTAGGAAAAATTCCAAAAAAAAAAAAACTTATGAACTTTGGTTCCAAAAAAAAAAAGCCAAACTTAAAACATTTAAAAACCTCTGGGAGTATTTGTTATGTCTGTAAAGACAGAGAACATCTTTCAACATTTAACACCCGATGAGAGAAAAGGAATATTTCTTGGCTATTCCCAATACAGTAGGGCTTTTCGTGTTTTTAATTATCAAATCAAAACCATTATGGTATCCTTTAATGTAATTGTAGATGATACAAATGTAAGGAGTAGTGCCAGTCAATTACTACCATAAGATGATGATGAACCAAATTTTCCAATTGAACCCTCACAAGACACTGATTCACTGCCACCTGAGAATCCTTCTGTACCCACTTGGGTCTGTAAATACGATCCTATTGAAACTGTGTTTGGAAATCTTTCTGAACCTGTTAAAACAAGATCCTAACTTCAAAATGTGGCATAATTTGCATGTTTTGTTTCCCTTGAGGAACCTAAAAATGTAAATGATGTTCGTTCTAACTCTTTCTATATTAATGCTATGTAAGAAGAGCTTGTCCAATTTCAGAGTCACGATGTGTGGTATCTTGTTCCCAGGCCAAAAGATTCGAAGGTTGTCGGTACACATTTGATTTTCAAAAACAAAACAAATGAAAATGGGGAGGTTATTAGAATTAAAGCTAGGTTGGTAGCAAAGGGTTTCTCGCAGATAGTGGGAATTGAATTCGATGAAACTTTTTCATTGGTTACTCGTCTTGAGTCAGTTCGTCTCCTCCTTGTAATATCATGTCACCTGCAATTCAAATTATTCCAAATGGATGTTAAATTCTCATTTTTAATGGAATTTTGACAATTCAAGAGTTAAAAACATTTAAAAATCATTTTAAAATCCGTTTAACTCCGTTTTCGAGACCGTTTGAAATTCTCGCCTAAAAAATAATGACCAACATATTTGAGCAATAAAAATAATTTTATCAAAAACTTTATTTTCCACCATTTTTCAGAAATTAATTAAAATAGTCCAAAATTACGCGGGTTGTTACATGATCCTTGAAAAATTTCACTCCAAAGGGGTCAAGACTTTGGTCCATGACCAATTCAAAATGGTCTGAAAGAGTGGTCACGGTTTAGAGTCGTGACTAGTGCTCCTTTAATGCCATGTTCACAGCGGCTGATGTGGAAAATAATATGGTCACGACATTGGGTCATGACTTTAGGCCATTAACAGTGTCTTTATATTAAAACCTCCCAACAGTCCTTTCATTTTCATGCAAACACACTCTCTCTCTCTCTCTCTCTCAAACCCTTTTCTCTACCTCTCTCTATAGCTACTGTCTTTCTCTCTCTTCGACTTCCTCTCTCTCTCAATCTAAAAGGTAACATTTTTCTCTATATATGTATTTGTGCATTTATGTATTTATGTGTGTATATGTGTGTGTATAATCCATACTATGTGTGTGTGTGTGTATTATGTGTATATGTATGTATATACACGTATATATATGTATATAAGTGTGTGTGCAATGTGTATATATATGTGTGTGTGTGTATATATATGCAGTGTGAGTGTGTGTGTATATGCATGTGTGTATTGGTTAATGGATGTTTATTTGAACCCTAAAAAGTTTTGAAACCCTGAATTTTATGTATATGTTACTGTGTGTTTATTATAACCCAAGTTAAAATTGAAACCCGAATCTTCATGTATATGTCAAAACCTTAATCAAACTAAATTACCCTTACACCTCATATGTTAGAATAAATAGTTATTAATTGATTAGAGCCCTTATTTGTAGGACTTATATTCACGCCCTCGTGTATTTTTCTCAAGAAAAATGAGACATGGTGAGAATAACTGACAACAAGAGTATGGGAGGTTGAGATTGGACCGCACATATACCTCTTTTATTAGTGTGCGCCATATAGAGGTTACTCCTATTTATAGGTATGGGAATAAGAATATCGAATGATTAACCTACCTTGAAAATCATGGAGTTGATCGCTAGCAAGAGTGCGTGTTCGATCATATTCTATTTTCCCTACTAGAAAGCTGGGATTACTCTATAGAGAATATATTCCACACACATAATCCCAATGTATCCCTGAACTTGCTTAAGTTGTTAGAGCATGTAGAAAAAAATTCACCCGATATGGATACAACTGCATACAAAGAGCATTGACACAGATGGTGGTGTCTCGCGCCATATGCACGTAAAACTGAATCTTGCCAACAAGTTGAAAAATATTGGATTCTGATCTAATGTAATGTATATCTATACATGAATCATAGATACACTTCCTCCTAGTTGGCCATGTGAAAAATCCATAGGTTTTTAAAAACTAATACCGAATAGATGGAGATAAGACACATTGAATATATTCTAAAGTCTTACTCTGAAAAGGTAGATATCTATATATAGTCACAAAATTGATTAATTAGTTATAAATTCATATTATTATAATTATTTAGTCCCATATTAATTTTCATTTTTATAGATAATGTCGGGATTCAATGGCCAAAATGTACTAAGTGACAACGTGACACCCCAATGAGGATCCTTATCTCGTGCACAACAACAAGAATTCTCATCACCAATCGCGGAGAAATTCACAACTCGATGATGATATTAGAAATGGTAGCACTAGGTCAAGATGTATGTAAGATCAAACTAGACAACAATGGTGTACATAAGATATCAATGTATAGACAGAAGGAGATGAGGCAAAGAAGAATATGATACCAAATATAAGTGGTTCGGCTAGAGCCTACGTCCAATGTGCAGTGTGAATAGTGGTTTTCACTATAAGTATGGTACTAATGGCCTGTAAATACAACACTAAAGCTTTTATCTCTCTTCTGTATATTTTAACAGAGTTCTTACTAGGGTTGTGAATAATGAATCCCCTCTGTTAGAGAAGATCAAAAGTATGTATAGAACTTGGGGGTATAGTGTACCCCCAAGAAGGTAGGGAATGTTCCTAGCCACTGAGGTTGTGCCATTTGTCACTGTCACATGTAGAGGATGATGAAATATTCCCTCACGTGAGGGAATGATTTGGTTGCAACGGTTTCATGCACACATGACCTATGTCCCATGCACACTTCTCCACGCATCTCCCAAACTACGTGCTCTGCCATCTGTCGGTATCGACGGCATGGTCTCGATCGAGGAATTTGGCAGACCTTTATGGATGAGGGTGAATCTATGCGACTAACCCTTATTAAAAGATATTTTTCTCGTACGCTGGTCTCGTCTTAGATTCATTTACATTGTGTCAGCTAAGTTCGAGGATACATAACCCGTCAGGAATAGTTCAGACCCCATTCTAGAAGACTGGCGATGGCTGAGGCCTAGTCATCTTCTCCAGACTCGAGGTCGTCGGATTTTATCCACGAGGCAAGTGTTTACTTGCTTTATTTATCTTTTTCATAAATATCTCATACCGTAGTTTGGTATAAACAAACCCTAATGGTTTTGGGGTGGGTTATCGTGGATAAAACGGGTTTTTGGGAGTTAAAACAATTAAACCCCAATAATATTTCAATTTTATGGAACTAGGGTTTTAATCCAAATTAATTGGCGATTCCGGGTTCTAGGATGTTTAGAACCCGTGTTATAAGTGTATTTGTAGTTGGTTGAGGTTGTAGGACGTTGGGTGAGGCGACAAAAGCTTGGGAGAAGCTTTAATGGCGGAAATCGTCTCGGAGGTGATGATGAATAGTAACCCGTCACCTTTGGGGGCATTTTGGCCAGGAAAAGAATTGATTTACCTTTCGGCCAAAACATGAAAGTTGTAGATCTTTTCGATACGGTCGTGTGTGCGTCGACCGCGTATTTTTCTGATTTTTCTACGATTTGATATGATTTTTACAAGATGACAGCTCCGGGTTGACATCGTCAACTCGGAAATCAAATCGGGAATTGGAAAAATTACGGCCAGAATTAATGTCGTAGATGTCCGGGTTAATTTTTGGGGTAGTTTAGAAACCCCGAAAATGAATTTGGGTTGTTGGATAAGGGACTTAAGGATTTTAGTTTTGGTGACCTGGTGTGACCGGTCGACCGCGCCCCTATGGCCGGTCGACCGCGTCAAGGAGAAAGGGCCTACTGCTTTGTTTCGTAGACTTATTTACAACCCGCGGTCGATCGGGGGTCTAGGACCGGTCGACCGGTTCCCTGTTTTCAGCCCAAGATTTTGGAGATTAGGATTATTTCTCCTTTTTTTTGAGTTTATGTTTAAAGGCCTTCCAAATTAGAAATTTATGGAGGGTTATGTCCTAAAGGACTTGAGGAATTGGGAGTTTATATATGTGTGTATTCACTTAGAGTGAATTACTATAATTGGAGTTATCCAAATGAATCCGTAGATGGGATTTAAGTATGTATTATTTATTAAAGTAAGAAATACTTTGGATTTAGAATCATGCAACTATGAATGCATGATTATGATTCCCGGAGGGAATCTTTGGGATTATTATCATCGTTAGATGCTTTAGGCCACTAAGGCCGTTTATATATATATATTCTAGGAAGAATATATAGGTTATGTACATACTGTGTGTTTTAGGTATATATATATATATATGATGATGGAAATGATTTTTGAATATATAAACGAATATTTTCAAAATGGAAAGTATAATGTTTTTCATAATTAATAAAATATGGATTACACACCTCTCTAAATCGCTATCATAAGGGAAGTTGCGTTCGTATGGTGAAGCCCCCTGGCTAATGATGCAGGGTGGATATAGTCCTAGGCCATGGGAGCGCTTATGGTTGTATATTCTCTGCGGGGGTAGGGAGATTCCGGGTGTGGTCTTGGCTACCACGCAGGCTCATGGCCGCTTCCCGACGTCTTTCGATATAGGATCCCAGGTTGTCTTGGAGGCCCTGGAAGATGATAGCCATTTAGGGGCGCGCACAGTGGAGAAATCCGGACGGGCGGTCTTAGAACGCGTTTATTAAAGCAGTTCATAATAATGGATTTGCTTTAATTACATTTCCTGGATATAGGAAGGGAAATGGGTTATATATATAAATTGGCTTCGGTAACACTTCCCAGATGGAAGAAGGGATGTGGAAGCATATGTTTTGATCAAAGCATTTTTATGCTAATGAAAATGTCTTTGGATACATTTCCTGAGTATAAAAAGGGAAATGGGATATTTTGATAAGGAAAAGCATTTTATGTTAATAAAACTGGCTTTTAAAAGGTATATGATTTATTAAAGCAATTCATGATAATGAATTGGCTTTTATAAATACATTTCCTGGACATGAGAAGGGAAGTGGAAGTTTTGAAATAAAAAGGATAAGTATTTATAAATACTTTATGTATCTAGTAATCCTCAGTCCGGGAGATATTTATATTATCCGGAAGTATATTGTAGATGTATGTATATGTATAAACTGGGTGCCGAGGGTCTAATGAATCCCGACGATCGACCGTGCCGCATAGTAGTGTATCGGGGGGGTTCCTTGTTTGGATTTCGCTTTGCGAGACACCCCACGCACGAATATGGCACAGTGTTGAGACTGGGGAGAAGTTTAATCCTTAGTGCTCTTATATTATTAAATGTTATGGTATATATATTATATATCTTTCTGTAATAAGGGACTGGAGGATCTCAAAGATCGACCTTGCTGCATAGTAGTGTATCGGGGGGGTTCCTTGTTTGGATTTCGCTTCGCGAGACACCCCACGCACGAACATGGCATAGCGTCGAGATTAAAGTGAAGTTTAGCCCTTAGTACATCTGTTTGACTATCTAGGGTAGATAGTGGTTGGGTGATAGACTAGTTTAGCAGGGTAGCTTGACTAGAATGTTCTAGATAGATGCGCTAGGAGTGCACTATTAGCGGAGAGGTGAGGGGTATCTCATGGGAGTGCGATACCAAACTTACATATGAGATAAAACTATTTTCCTAAAAATAAGGCATTTATGCACTTGCAAAATATTTTCAACATTCGGGGCTCTGACCCGTTTGTCTACTTTTCCTTTCTTGTTATATTACATATATACATAGGTGTCCAGACACAGGGACGCCTGGATGGAAATTCTTTCGAGTCAGACGTCTGCTGCGGCAGCTGTGGATGCTTGCAGGTTATCGGTAGACGTTTCCTTCCTTGTACTCTAGATAGGAGATATTGTATAAACATTCGAGCCAATGGCTCAATTGCATTTATTTATTCTTTCAGTACAGCATTCGATATGGTTGTATATTTGGACCGAGTGTTCGGTTATTTTAGTTCCTTTCTTTTTCATTTCAGTTCATTACGCATTTAATTGTGGATGTTGTAATTTATTCGTTAAAAAGAGTAGTTTAGTAAAAGTTTTTAACGGCCACCTAATAGGATATTAGTAATTAAATGGATTTTCGACAGTGATGCTAAGGATGATCCATATGTGACTCCTGTTTTAATTTAATATTGGAGTGATCGCCCGGTATCTTATTAGGCGGGTTGTTACAGTTATCCCATCAGTTTTGTCATCTACATGTTTCGTGATTATAGGGGATTTGTGCATGTAAGAACTACTACCCGGATTTAATAAAAATAAGAAAAATATTTATTTGGTATAGTTTGTTTATCAACGGGGAAGGGATACGAAAGGAACACATGTCCTTTGCGGTTAAGACACCGTTTAAATGAAACCTAAAAAAGTGTGGCATTGTCATAAGTAATCAAGGTCCAATAAGTTTGAAAAGGCCTTAAAAAGTGTGGCATTGTAAATAGTAGCCAAGGCCAACACAATTTAGTTTGATATGATCATTCAAAAGAAAAGAAATAGAATTATTATGTATTAGGGAGTTTGGACGGATATATCAAGGGTTTACACAATGAATCCTAGTTATGCATATTTTTTCATGACGCTATTGATTTGTATAATCATTAAAATTGTAGGCTTGTATGCATTGTTCTTGTTTGTTCTTTGAGTTCACTTTATCTTGTCACATAAGTCAAAATCTTAGTTGATAAAGTTTTTCAATCAAATGAGAACTCCTTGAACATATTTAAGTGATTGGGTCATAATTCTTTAGTCTCTAGTTCACACCCCTTCACTACCATTTACCACATATTATTTAGACACATTTATTCCATATGCGTGTGGAATGCTTAATGTATTTTTGTGTCGTTTGTGGTGTTTATACCTATGTATATATGCATGTGTGTTATTGGTATTCTTTCTGTGTGTGTGTGTGTGTGTGTGTGTGTGTGGTATTTCTTTTATTTTTTAGTCTTTGTCTTGCTATATAGTCTATGTATAATTCATGTTGAAATAGATATTAATCTTGTTGCGATTAATATATCATGCTTATATTAGTTTATTCTATTTGGTATCCATTTTTGTATCCAATGATAGTTAGTATTTATTAATCTTTGTGTTAGATTAGTTGCTTCTCATGTCATGTGCTTTATTATACTTGTCACTTTATTCACCATTACATGATATACTTCCTTTTTCATTATTCATACCCCTTGTTTCATTTAGGGGGATTATTTGATTTAATCAGGGAGAAATAGCTTATTTAATGCACTTTAATCTTTGTCTATTCCTTAACAAAAAGGGGGAGAAATGGTATCTAAACCTTTTAATTTGGGATATATAACTTAGGGGGAGATGCGCGGCCTTTCTTAAGTAGGTCATGTTAGACAAAGGTAGAGCATTTAATTATGTCATATATATTGTCATATTCCCTATGCGTTTAATAGTGTGTTTAAGTGTGCAGGTTTTAATCTTAAGCGATAATTTTAAAGCGGCAGAGCATCTCATCTATGTGTCTAGTTAGGTGTATGTAATTTTTTTATTTTGGGTGGATTTTGTGCCTTTTTAGGTGAGCTTGACGGCCCATAGGATTTTTATTATGGTTTTGTCCCGGAATAGCCAAATGGGGAGATTTGTACGAGCAAATTTCCATTTGAGTAAACTGGTAAGTATTGGCGTAATTCCGAACAAAAATACTTGAGTCATTAGATAGAGGTTTGTGTCCTTCAAGCCTATGACATTTATATTGACAACGTAGCAGCCAAGCCTAAATTAAAAATATCATCGTTGCCGATTTTTATGCCATGTTCCACGTCATCAACATTTGAATTGTTCCAAGATCTATAAAGGTATGAATGCATTAATATATATATATACGGACTTTGAATTTTATTTTTTGGTGTTATATTTTTATTAAAAATATATTGAAAATATGTTTTGATTTTTTATGGAAAAATATTTTTTTTTTCTGTTTTGTCATTCGAACGACATGGGCTCTTGTTCGAACGAGATGCCCAGTTCGTTCGAACGATCCCTTCTAACGAGGTTCAAACGACAATGTTTCATTTTTCTCTGCTTTCTCGTTAGTAAGGTCATTCTAAAGAGATTTGTTCTTTAATTATTTGTTTTCCCGTTAGTACGTCGTTCAAACCATGCCGTTCGAACGATATTCAAAAGTCGTTCGAACGACCTGGGAAGCTTTTGGCAGTTTTCAATTTTTAACTTCCCACTTTTCCACTAACTTTTTACTAGTTTTAATAATGCAAGAACACAGTTTTGGGTGAGACTTTTTCATATTTTCTAAGTCCTCTTGAGAGCAAAAAAAAATTTCAAAAAACTCCCTTTGGTGTTTGTTAATCAAATGATTTAATCTCAAGAACAAAACTAAGTTTTTATACCCAAAAGTTTCTTTGATCCAAGTTTTCAATATATATATACTTGTTTGAGATAATATTTTGAAATGGGTTTCATCTCTACCCCAAAAAGATGAAGTTTCCTATGGAGGAGTCCGTATTTGTTGTTTTGTGGTGCACATACCGAGAAAGGCTTTATGTGCTATTGACGGTTGATTTTCCCCATCGGTGGATTCTGAGACTTCAGTGGATTCCGAGACTACGGTGGATTCCGGAGTTATCAACTTGGTGGAGGTGGAAGCAAGAAGAAGCGTCAAGGCTTGAGAAGGATTCAAGTAGTGGAAGTATGTCTTTTGTCTTGTCTTTGTAAAACCATACCTAGTGGATTTGTTGGTTGGGCTGTCCGAGGTTTTTCCCGTTGTGGGTTTTCCTTGTACATCGCGGCGTTGTATGATTGTTTTATTTTTATCTTGCAAAAATCACTTAGATGCATGTGTAGATATAAAAAGATAAAAATTGGTTTAATCACAACAATAGTGTAATTTGGATGCAAAATTAAGTTTGGGTAAGTATAATTTCAGGTTTAATCTATTTGGAAAAATGCATGCTTAGGCTTGTTTGGCATAGTTTTAACTTGAATTGAATTAAATTTTTTTATTTTTGGTTAAAAGAAAAATTCAAATATTTATTTTGTTTAGTTTAATTTTATTTTATTTTAATTTTGAAGAAATTAAAATTTGTGGACTTTATTTGTTTATCTTGAAAGAAATTTAAAATTTGGAATATTTTGTGAACCATCTCAAATTTAGAATTTTAAAATTGGTGTATTAAAAGCATATTTTATAATTTACAGGAAATCACCGCTATCACAAGCATACTCGAAGTTTGCCCCAAAATATATTTCACAAAATCTTTCAATGCAATCTAGAAAAAAAAATTATGGACACATGTGCGACCTGCTTTGCCTCAACTACAGCTTACCTCGCTGCAGTGAAAGATTGTCACTAGTATTTTTTTGTCCGTAATAAAAAACTTTAGACAAAAGCGTGACTTGCTTTCTAGACGTTCTGCCACTACGATGGCCTTCCTCACTGCAGCGACATTATTTCTGTGGTTGCTTGTGTCACCATGAAAAACATATTGAATTTTGAGAGGCTTGGATCCCTTCAGGCTCGCTGTAACGATGCAATAGCTCCCTACAATGTCACTCCGGCGAAACTCGTTTGACAGCCCCAAAAGTCACTTTTGCAAAAGATCTTTCCTTGAGATCTTCTTAGTTAATGTGTCGAATACAACATTTTGGGTGACTTAGACCGTGATGTGACTATTTAACACCTTAAGAGTGTGATACTTAGCATTTGAGCCTTTAAAACTTTTCAAATCAAAGGGATATAATTTAGTGGGTTGTTTATGAGAAACGTTGGAACCCTCAAAATTTTAAATTGTGGAACCCCCAAATTTTTAAAATTCGCTATTCTATTAAATATGAATTTCCTTTAAGTGCGGAAGAGCAAGGATCAAATTCAAAACTACATAAACTTCAAATTTGAATTTCTTTCAAATTACAATTAAACTAAACTAAAAGTGAAATTAAAATTACTCTAATATAAATATTCACCTGAACAAATCAATTTAACCCAAGGTTTAAAATTTTCCTAACATGATTAATTCATTTTAATATATAAGCCAAACCAAAATTTTATCAAAATAAATTATCTAGACTTGAATTAAATTAACTTAAACATCACCCAAACAATTTTAAACACAAAGTTATATTAGTTTGATAATTAACCCAATTTTATCTTGAATTTGCCTAACTATGCGTTCTACGTGATTTTTGCAAGATAAAGATAAACCAATCACACTACACGCTGATGTACGAGGAAAACCCAAATGGAAAAAACCTCAGATGGCCCTAGCCTTAAGTGCATTAAGTATGGTTTTATGATTACAAGACAGATGACTTACTACACATGACTTGACTCCGTCCAAGCCTTGACATGTCTTCTTGTAACTACCTCCACCTAGTCGACAATCCGGACTCCACCGGAATCTTGGAATCCACCAATGAGGCTTTTGGTCTCCGTCAACCCGTATCCGAAGCCTTTCTTCAAGTGGGAACAACGCAACAACAAATCTTCTTCTTTATGGGAATTAGAAGCAAACCCAAACAAACTCTTCAAATGGTAGAGTAGAACCCGATGCCAAACAACTCTCCAAGCATAATGTATATATATATGAAAACTTGGAATTAAACTAAGATGTGGGTGCATCTGTTTTCAAGAATTAATCATTTTGGAGTAAAACACAAAAAAGGAACTTTTTCTCTCAAGTATATTTTTCTCTTTTACTCTTGGAGTGAATGAAAAGTTCTGGCCAAAAATGTGTTTCCCGCACTTAGTTATGCAGAAAAAGTAGTGGAAAAACAAGTGGGCAAGTGGAAAGTTTTATAAAAAAAAACTGTCAGAAAACTTCCCACGTTGTTCGAACGAGAATATTTAACGAGAAAACAGAAGCAAAAAAAAAGTCGTCATAAGCTCGTTCGAACGACTTTAGCTCTCGTTCGAACGACATCCAATCTCATTCGAACAAGATTTCAAAAAATTCTTTTTAAGCCCAAAACTTTAATAAAATGTTCTAAAATGATTTATGAAAAGTAAAAGCCATTTTAAATTAAAATTACACCCATAAAATATTCCAAGTCTCCTATATGTATTAAATGCATTCATACCTTTTGGAGACATGGAATCCTACTTGATGATGTAGAAACGAGGCACAAGAAACTCGACAATGATGAAGCTTTAAGATCTGAGCCACTACGTCTTCAATAAACACATCATGCGTCTGGATGGATATACAATACATTCTATCCTATGACTCAAATTATTTTGTCCAGAATTGAGCCAACATTACATGATACTCAATTGGAAATTTTTGTCCTTACAAATCTCCCCCTTTGGCTATTCCTGGACAAAAACAAACCAAAAAAATCCTAAAAGGTCCGTCAATCTCGTCTAGACACACCATCCCACCCAAATAAAATAAAAAAATACAGACGCTGACTCGACCCAAGGACGAATAGCTTTGCCGATATAAAGATGCCACTAGAATAAATTCATGCACACTTAATCTAACCATTAAACGCATAGGGAATATCAAAATATTAAATTCAACTAAACTAAATACTGGCCCTAAATTAATTCTCCCCTTTATCAAATATGATCAACCTAAGACCGCGATTCCCCCTAAGTTGATTCTCCTAAACTAAAGGTTTAGATGTCATCTCTCCCCCCTTTTCTCCAGGAATAGACAAAGGATAAAGAATTAAAACATTACTTATTTCTCCTCTAATTAAAGAAATACCATTTCTCCCCCTCAAATCGAAACAAAGGATACAAGATATGGGAAAATAAGTAAAGACATGATGGTGCATAAAGTGATAAGAACATCTAAGCATATGGACGACATTAAAAGATAACAAATCCACAACAAGGGTAAATAGATATTAACTTATGATTAAAAAAAAAATGATACCAACTAAAATGTATTCAACATAAGCATGGGATATCAACCAAAATTCGCAAAAAGATACATACCAATTATGAATTAAAAGAATAAATGGATTGTCTAACATTGAAAAAACTCAAAATAAACACCATATCGTATATATGAATACACAATAGATACGAAATAGGCATACGCACACATATATGGATATAAACACACAAATGACACAATATAAAATAACATGAGTTTTCCACACTCTTATGGCATAAATGTGTCATATGGAAACGGAAGTGAAGGGGTGTGAACAAGATACCAATGAATTAAAACCCAATCACTTAAACATGTTCACAGAGTTCTCATTTGATTACAAAACTTCATCAACTCGAATTTAGCCTTATGTTACAGGATAAATTGAACTCTATGAACAAAGAAACACAATGCATACAAGCCTGGAATATTGATGATTCTACAAACCAATAGATTCATGGAAAGATATCGCAACTAGGATACAAAGTCATTGTGAATAACCATTGGTATACCATCCAAACTCCCTCAAAATATGCATATAATACAATTGAATGAATATATCAAACTAAACAAAATAGGCCTTGGCAAATATTTTTCTTTTAATGCTATATTTTTCTATTAGGCCTTTGGACCAAGTATTTCTTTTAGGTCCATTCCAAATGGTGGCTTACTCGCAAACGATAGTATTTTCTTTCGGAGCCCTTCCCCGTGCACATTCATATAACAATTTTGTTTTTATCACGCAAATCTCACGTGCAATGGATTTAACATGCACAAATCCTCTTCGGTCACAAGATATGTAGATGACTAGATTGGTAGGAGAACACCTCACAAAGCTCAAATTTACATGTGAAGTTAAAAGTCAAAAGAGCTCGTGCATGTGTGTGAAAAGGCATACAAAAGCGAATCCATTAAGCAAGTCAAACTTAAACTACTCCATGTAACCATGACAAAGAACATTTTTAGGATTGAATCTTTTAACCAAAAATTCTAGCCACATGGAAGCGGAACGACGGAATTCAACACAAACATATGCCACAAAAGGTGTTTCAAACTAAAATACAAAAAAAAAAAACTTTTTTGGTTTTTGAAATTTTTAACCAAACATACAAAAATATCTACTCAAAAGACAAACAAAAATCATTTTGAATTTTTCACTAAGCCTAAATTACTCATAAGGTAAAACACAAATGATAGAAAAATCTTTATGTATTTTTCATTTAATGCACACTAAAATGAAAAGAATATAATATAAAAGATGTACACAAATCATAATTCTAGCATGTGATTAATCATGAAGCATAGACTAGAAAATTGACAAACATACATACAACTAGCATAAATATATCATGAAGTACAAAATGCTAGAGTATGCAAACCAAAGCTAACACATTCAACCTTTAGATTTTTCAAGTTAGGAAGCATGTGAAAGAAAATGAGAATCAAAAATCATATTTTGTAAAGCTACCAAGTCGGATTGCCTAACCCATACAAGTGAATAGTGATAATCTTGGGATTTGGGGATCTTGGCTACCTCGGTTACTTTACTTTTAGAATTCCTAGAAATTCTTATAATATCAAAACAAAATTTCCTAAGATAACCTTTTCGACCACACTGTGAGCAAGTAAAGACACATCGAAAAGAAGTACCTAAGGTTGACCTTTAAAATCTTTCCTAGGTGATTCTCTCAAAACATTGGTTTTGGATTTATTAGTGGAGTCGTTACAAGAATTGAAGCCTAGACCACAAGTGTCACTTTTTACTTGGACGGTTCCTAATATTTTGTCTAATTTAGTGGACCAACATTCCAAATCAAATTTGACCTCACTAGAGTCTCTCAATTTTTCTTCCAATTCTAAAATTCTAGACTCTACCAAAACATTCCTCTCTTCAAACATAAGAAGATACCTTTTCATTGATTGCATCAAACCTCTAAGGCTATCTCTCTCGCCTTCTACATATTCAAGCTTCTCTCGAAGATCTCTCTCATGTGTCCTAAGATCATCCACTAACGCACTCTCATCAATGACCTTGGCAGATTCTCTTAAACTAAATTCTAACTTCAAATTATCCCTTTTTTAATTTAATAGATTCTTCATATAAATATCTAAATGCAATTTGAAGTTCACTCTCTTAACCTCTTATTCACTTTCACACTCACTCTCTTCTCCACTCTCACAACCATCATCTTTTAGGAATTCACAAACAAAGGCCTCGAAAGAGTCATCTAAATGTATATCTTCATGGGAAGATTCATTATCAGTGCTCACATGACTTGCCATGAACGTGGTAAAGTTGCGCTCAATGGGGTAATCGGGCCCCTCTTCCTTTTCACTATCACTAAGGGTGGCATTATAGGAAATTGGTTGTTTTCCTTCTCTCCTTAGTTTAGTTGGGCATTCTCTCGCCCTGTGTCCATAACCCTCACAACCATAACACCTATTTGACTCGTCCCTATTATGATTTTCATTATATGTTTTAGGGATCTCTTCGTCTTTGTCATGCTTAGATTTATCAAATTTCTTATAATCATTTTTAAACTTAAGAAATCTTCTCGCAAACATAGCTATGTCCTTTGAGTCACTATCACTCTCATAAACCACAACTTGTTTTTCTTCCTTTTGGGATTTCAAATCAATGCCCTTATCTATTTTCTTTTAATTTTTGGAGGGGTACATATCTAGTTCATAGGTTTGCAAATCACCTACTAACTCCTTAAGTTTGGTAGAGTGCAAGGTGGGTAAAGACGTTAAAACGGTCACTTTAGGGATAAACCTATCGGGTAGGGACCTTAAAATTTTCTTTACTACACGGTCATCGGATAGTTTCTCTACCAAATTAAAAGATGAATTAACTATATCAAAAATTCTAGCATAAATTCATCAAAGGTTTCATTTTCAAGCATTTTGATGGTTTCAAATTGAGTGGTGAGATTTTGGAGTTTAGAAGCCTTAACGATACTAGTTCCCTCGTAAGTGAGTTGTAATATATATTAAGCTTACTTGGCAGTTTCACAAGTCATGATATGACAAAATTCATTCGGTGTAACCGCATTTAACAATGCATTCAAGCCTCGGGAATTAAAGTTGGCTTGTTTAAATTCATTCTCATTCCATTTATCTACGGGTTTGGGAACACACTCATTTTATACCAAACATGTGGGTGGGAAACACCCATTAACAACTGACAACCAAACCCTCTTGTCTATGGACTTTAGTACCGATTTCATATGCGCTTTCCAATAGGCATAATTGGAACCATCGAAAATAGAAAGTTTTGAAAATGGGGAAAATTTTAGACCTTAACGTAATAAATTAGCGCTCCGACTTTGATACCAATTTGAGAAACGTTGGAACCCCAAAATTTTTAAAATTCTCTTTTCTATTAAATATGAATTTCCTTTAAGTGTGAAATAGGATGGCTCTAATTCAAAACTACACAAACTTCAAATTTTAATTTTTTTCAAATTAAAATTAAACTAAACTAAAAGTGAAATTAAAATTACTCTAATATAAATATTCACTTGAACAAATTAATTTAACCCAAGTCCAAAAATTTGCCTAACATGATTAATTCATTTTAATTTATAGGCCAAACCAAAATTTTATCTAATTAAGTTATCTAGACTTGAATTAAATTAACTTAAACATCACCCAAACAATTTTAAACACCAAATTATATTAGTGTGATAATTAAGCCAGTTTTATCTTGAATTATCCTAAGTATGCTTTCTAAGTATTTTTGCAAGATAAAGATAAACCAATCACACTACACGCCAATGTACGAGGAAAACCCAAATGGGAATAATCTCGGATGGCCCTAGCCTTAAGTCCACTAAGTATGGTTTTATGATTACAGAATAGATGACTTACTACACATGACTTGACTCCTTCCAAGCCTTGATGTGTCTTTTTGTAAGTACCTTCGCCTAGTTGACAATCCCGGACTCCACCCAAAATCTTGGAATCCACCAATGTGGCTTTTGGTCTCCGTCAACCCGCACCCGAAGCCTTTCTTCAAGTGGGAACACCGCAGCAATAAGTCCTATTCTTTATGGGAATTAGAAGAAAACCCAAAAAATCTCATCAAATGGTATAGTAGAACCTGGTGCCAAACAACTCTCCAAGCACAATGTATATATATGAAAGCTTGGAATTAAACTAAGATATGGGTGTATGTGTTTACAAGAATCAATCATTTTGAAGTAAAACACAAAAAATGAACTTTTCCTCTCAAGTATGATTTTCTCTTTTACTCTTGGAGGGAATGAAAAGGTTATGTCCAAAAATGTGTTTCCCTGACTTTGTTATGCAGAAAAAGCAGTGGGTAAGTGGGAAGTTTTATAAAAAAATTGTCAGAAAACTGACCAGGTCATTCGAACGAGAATATATAACGAGAAAACAGAAGAAGAAAAAAACAAAATTCGTAAGAATCTCGTTCGAACGACTTTGGCTCTCGTTCGAACGACATCCAATCTCGTTCGAACGAGATTTCAGAAAATTCTTTTTAAGCCCAAAATTTTAATAAAATGTTCTAAAATGATTTCTGAAAAGTAAAAGCAATTTTAAATTAAAATTACACCTATAAAATATTCCAAGTCTCCTATATATATTAAATGCATTCATACATTTCGGAGACAATGGAATCCTCAACTTGATGATGTAGAAACGAGGCACAAGAAACTCGACAATGATGAAGCTTTAAGATCTGAGTCGCTACGTCTTCAACAAACATGTCATAGGCTTGGATGGATACACAATACATTCTATCCTATGACTCAAATTTTTTTGTCTGGAATTGAGCCAACACTACATAAGACTCAATTAGAAATTTGTGTCCTTACAGTTTACTCTTCAAAATCAAGAGTGAGAGCTACGAAAAATATTTTTTTAATTAATACATTTCATATATTTGAGAGAACATTTTCCACACCTTTTCTTTGAGTTCTTCCGTGCTATTGTCTTCCATAAATTTGTATTCACTCATCTTGTATTCAAAACCCAATCTTCATTGGTGAATAAATATTTTTCCTTGGCTTGAAAAACCTCGTTTTGAGATTTAAATCACCATGTCTTTGCAAACAACTCAACACACTTATCTATAGAATTCCCTCAAATATCCTAGATGTAGCATTTTGGTTTCTTGAAGGTTCCGTCCCATAACAACAAAAGTTTCTTCTACTTTGAATAAAAAAAATTACCAAAGGATTCGAAGGCATTGGTTATGAACCAAAACCGGTCGCGGTTGTCCAGCGTACTCCAGTTACTGGCGCTCTTTATGGATAATATGGTGATAAAGAGTGTATAGTCGATTGTATGTTTATTTCTTATGGTTGTAAAACTCTACCATAGTGCATTTGTCATTTTTATTGGCCCGAAGTTTTTTCGTTAATGGATTTGTCCCTCGTACATTCAGTCTTCTGCTTATTTTCGCCTTTTTGTGCATATTTTAGAATCGTTGTCATAAATAAGAAGATAAAACTTGAAATATTCTAAAATTTAGTAAAATATTTTGTCACAAAGATTTTTGGATTGTTAAGCCATATTATATTAATAAATTAATAAAGAATTAGAGGAATTAATATTTATTTGGGTAGCTACTGTCGCTCGGCACACTCTTAACCTAATTTAAGATTAGTAGGTTTTAGTATAGGGTTTAGTCTTATTTAAAATTGTTATTGTTTTGTTTAGATTTGATTTGATTTGGTTTTTATTTATAAGTGTGCGACTTCTGGTTGTGAACTAGTAATCTGTGGTTAATGGATTGAGATTCCGGATGTGGTAGTATCTATTAAGGAATTTTTCCTAAAATTTACATTTTAAATTAATTTAAATTTGAATGTATAGTTCCTAAATTTTGAAATATGCCTAATTTTACTAAATTGGTTTGTTAAATTTGCCAATATGATAATGTTTGTTAAGATGAAATAGGCATAAAATAAGAATAAATTTTAAATATAAGCCTATTGTTTGTGGATTTTGCAATGTCAAGATAACTCTTTTGTTAACCCTATTATTTTTAGACCCCTTGTCTTTTTTTGGGGGTGGGGGTGGGGGTGGGACATGTGCCCCTCATTTCACTTACACGTAATTACTTAATGGAAAGTGCTTTTGGGTCATTTAATATTTATATTTTTTTAGCAACATTAAACTTTTGTTTAATTAACATTAGTAAAACCAACACATTTGTTACAAAATTATCCCCCAAATATCATATCACGGAGAACCCTAACGCTTGTTTGTAAGTTCTATTTTGGAAAAAAAAGAAAGTAAAGGAAGGAAACATGTATTTCGCTTCCTACGTTTGAGAGTTTAAGTGCGAAAGAAAGTGTGTTTCTCTCGTTTGGGAGTTTAAAAGAAGAGAAAAGAAAGATTTTTTTTTTTAAACTTTCCCTTCCTTTATCTACAAAACTTTCTTTCCAAATTGGAAAGAAATGGAGAGAAAGGAATTTTTTTTAATGAATTGTGCCTTCTTCCCCTTAAAAAAATTATTTACCTTCCAAACTCCTAAACAAAATAAAGAAAGTTGTAGAAGGGTGTTATAAACAGAAAAAAAGCAACATAAAATAAATATGCTTTTTTATTAAATAACATCCGAGAGGTACCCGCGAGGTCACCCAGAAGTCCAAAAGCCACCGCGAGTGTCAGCGCCGCGGCAAGTCTCTACGCCACCGCAAGCATCAGCGCTACCCCAGGCGTCAGCGCCACTTCAAGCGTTGGCGCCCCGACAAGGGTCGGCGCCGCCTCACATGTCAGTGCAGATTCAAGCAGCAGCGCTACCTCAGGCGTCAGTGCCACTTCGAGCGTCGGCGCCCCGACAAGGGTCGGCGCCTCCTCGCATGTCAGCGCAGATTCAAGCATCAGCGCTACCCCAGGCATCAGCGCCACTTCGAGCGTTGGCGCCCCGACAAGGGTCGGCGCCGCCTCGCATGTCAGCGCAGATTCAAGCATCAGCGCTACCTCAGGCGTCAGCGCCACTTCAAGCCTCAGCGCTACCTCAGGCGCCAGCGCCACTTCGAGCGTCGGCGCCCCGACAAGGGTCGGCGCCGCCTCACATGTCAGCGCAAATTCAAGCATCAGCGCTACCTCAGGCGTCAGCGCCACTTCAAGCGTCAGCGCCATTTCGAGCGTCGGCGCCACTTCGAGCGTCGGCGCCGCGACAAGGGTCGACGTCTCCTCACGTGTCAGCACCGATGCAAGCAGCAGCGCTACCTCAGGCGTCAGCGCCACTTCGAGCGTCGGCGCCCCGACAAGGGTCGGCGCCGCCTCACATGTTAGCGCAGATTCGAGCAGCAGCGCTACCTCAGGCGTCAACGCCATTTCGAGCGTCGGCACCTCTTTGAGTGTCGGCGCCCCGACAAGGGTCGGCGCCGCCTCACATGTCAGCGCCGATTCAAACATCAGCGCTACCTCAGGCGTCAGCGCCACTTCGAGCGTCGGCGCCACTTCAAGCGTCGGTGCCCCGACAAGGGTCGGCGCCACCCCACGTATCAGCGCCGATTCAAGCATCAGCGCTACCTCAGGCGTCAGCGCCGCTTCGAGCGTCGACGCCACTTCAAGTATCGGCGTCGGGACAAGGATCGGCGCCGCCCCAGGTATCACAACCACTTCAAGCGTCAGCGTTACGCCAAGTTCCAGCGCCACTGCAAGGGTCACTGCAGAAATATTATTCGAGAAGTGCTGCTACAGGGGTTTTCATCATGAAACAGCAGTCTCTAAATGAACAACAGCACTAACACTTTACTTTCTTGCACAGGTCGCCTAGTCGAGCAAGCAGGGCTCGAACAGGCGCGTCGGGACCTCCTGGGAGTTTTGGCTTGGCGGCTGAGGGACAAGGTATGTTGAGCAAGCTCAACCACTTAGCACTATAGGATTGAGAGAATACTAGTAGGAAGACCCAGAAGCCACTCGAGGCTACGCACACTGCACACTTAGTCATAAATGAAGTAAGTGGCCAAAGAGTTGGCTACTCACAAGAAATAAACTCTTTACAAGAAAAATGACTTTTCCAGAAGAGGGGGTCCTCGAGGTCTCTCTCAAGAAAAATAACACTTTTAGAGGGAGTGAGGCCTTAAGGTCCCCTCTCTCAAAGATTTGCAAAATTGCACCACAGGTTACCGTTTCAAAAGATAACTACCAAATCTGCTATTTTGTCTCCATTAGGGGATATATGTGCTTTTTGAGTTTTGGTCGGCGCCAGGTGGCGCCTGCAGAGGGGACAGCCAGCTGCCTGCAGGTAGGGACAAATGGTACACATCAGACATTGTTCCCCACCAACTCTCTCAATTTTGGCGCCCAAAATCGCCAGCTCACCCCTTACGCCCATGTATAAATAGACCCCTGGGCAAGGTCAAAAGAAAGACAAGAAAAATTGCACTGTTACTCTGCTAAAATATCACCAGACCTACCTAGTATTCTCTCCCTGCTCATTCTCTTAGTGTTGAGTGCCTTGTTCCTTCACTCCTCACTGACAGCCATCACTCTCAGGTGTTTCCCTTGAGAAGATTGCTATTTTTGCTGTGAAAGTTCATCTTCTTGCAGGGAGTGAGTTGAAGCTTGAGTTCCATTGTTACCAGAAGGAGAAGTTTTCTTCAGAAGTTGCACCAGGAGACCTTGAAGACTTGCAGACAGTGTCCATTGGAGTGGGTCACGCCTCACCCTTTCCAGTTATTCATAGACCCCAGTCTCACTACCCTCCTACATTTGGCGACTCTGCTGGGGAGGTATTCTCATTTCCATGGACAAAGAAGGTTTCAATGTCTCCAAGCAGTTGGTTTTTGAGGACATTCCATCTAGTAATGGAGCTCACAGTGACCAGACTACTCAGGAAGAAGTGGTGGTGATCGGAGCCAAGGCGCCAGCGCCTCAGGGAGGCCAGACCAGTTCGCCGGCGGGGGCTCCAATGGCAGGTATGAACCTTATGGTAATGTTTTTCGACTTTTTAAAGCAAAACAACGTGGATCTATCAAACTTGGGTCAAGGTTGTGTGACACCTGCTGCTGCCCCTTCTGGAGGGGTAGCCACTCCTATTACGATTCCGGCAGAGATGATTCCGGCTCGGAAGGCGGCGCCGGAGCATGTCCTGGCGCCAACAGGTTCTCCAGTTCCTAAAACCACATGCTTGGAGGAATCACCCTCCAAGGCTGTTACTATGGAAGAAGTGAGGAAGCTCCTCTCCTCCTCTCAAAGAGAGGGTTCCTACCTATACGAGGAATTACAAGACCCCTATCCACAGGAAGTAAGTGAGAAGCCATACCCTGAGGGGTATATTCCACCAAAATTTATCAAGTTTGGCGGTAGGGGGGAGAACCCTCGAGAACACGTGAAGAGGTTCGTCGAGTACCTGGGAGTACACGCTGGCGACAAGAGCCTGAGATTGAGAGAGTTCTCTAAAACTCTCACTGGGAAAGCCTATACATGGTATTCTCACTTGGCGCCTAACAGCGTCCCTAGTTGGGAAGAGATGCACAGGCAGTTTCTCCAGAAGTTTTTTGTAGCGGAGGATGAATTTACACTGAGGCACCTGGCGCAAGAGGTCCAGAAGCCAGGAGAGGAATTGATGCATTACATCAAGCGATTTCGCGAGAGGGCCTTAGATGTTCACGAGGACGTGGCGGAGGCCAGGTTGCTACAAATATGTGTGGAAGGACTCTCGGAAGAGTACAAGCTGCATTTGATCAACGAAACTAGAGATGGGACTTTCAGAGAATTCACCAGGGCTGCCAGCAATATCGCTATGATAATCAAACCGAGAACCCCGGGTTGGAGGACACAAGTTCCACCGACTCCCGGGAGGTTTCAAGTTACGAGGAGGCAGGCGGTTAACTATGTGGACGGGAGTAACAAAGGGAAGAAGGGAGGTCCCGGGGCCAGGACTGATAGTCCCGGCAATAAGAGAAAGTTCGGGGAGGATGTCCCGCCGCCACTACCGTGCAGCGTAGCGGAGGCCATGGATTGTTACCGCACCCTGGTGCGAGAAGGCGTCCCCCCCAACCTAAAAGTAGAGACCCCCACTGCAGCTGACAAGGCCAACCCGAAGTACTGCGAATTGCACCAACGAGTGCAGCACTCTACCAAAGATTGTTACTACTTGAGAAGGATCATTGGTGAGCAGATGGCCAGAGGTACCTTGCAGATACCCCCCGTGGACGTTAACGAGAACCCCCTCCCTACGCATCATTTTGGAACTGCCAACATGGTAGTTGCCTATGACGAAGAAGCTGCGAGAAGTCTTGCGAAACGGGAGGACGGCGAGCAGTTATGCGAGGAGTTAGAAAATCTGTCACTAAGCAGACTTCAGCTGGAAAGAAAGCAAGAGGAGTGGTTCTTCACTCCGGAGTATGAAAGCGGGAGCGGGGAAGCTGAGGAAGTCGGTCTCTCAGAAGGCGAGGTAGACGTCATCCTCGCTCTAGACGAGGGAGGGACCTCTGAAGCGGAGTATGTTTGCAGTGCCCAGACGTACGAGGTAGACTTAGATTCTGAATGTGAGGCCATAGCAAGGAGCCCCAAGTTCAAGTGGTTTTTCGACCAAATAGGGGTGAAGTACGACACGAGGGTGTCCATCACGAGGAAAGTCTTGGAGGCGGTGCAGCAGCATGAAGACCCTTCGCTAAATTGGCAGGGGCCAATGGGAAGGATGATTAAGAAGTATACCTCTGAAGTGGTGTTTTCAGAAGCGGATAGGGCAGTGCCTTACTTCCACAATCGCCCGTTATACGTCACAGCCATAATTAATGGAGTCTCGTTTCTTAGGGCGTTGATGGATGGAGGAGAATCCATTAACATTATGCCCATCAGTACGTTATATGAAACGGGAATTGACCAGGAGAAGTTGGTCCCGGTACCGCTAGTAATCTCCGGATTCGACAACGCTGGAATGCAGTCAATCGGATATGTGAATGTGGGAATTAAGTTGGGAAATTTCACCTCCCACATCAAATTTCATGTTATTAACGCTGACACCAGCTACCAATTACTCATTGGAAGGGTGTGGATGCACACTCATGGCGTAGTGCCTTCCACCTATCATCAGTGCGCGAAGGCAAATATTAGAGGTGCAGAGATAGTGATCAAGGCCATGCAGAGACCCTTCGCAGTTGAGGAGGCCCACCTGGTAGATGCCGCCTTTTACACCGAGTTGGACGAGGAAAGAAAGGTCTCTACGAGAAAGCTAGCAGGAAGCGAGATAGCTGAGGGAAGGGTCCCGCAGAAAAAATCCGTTCATGATCGTCTAGGGGAAAGAATAATTCCCCACATAGAAAAAGGCAAGAGGAAGGTAGAGGAGGTAGCTAGACCTCCTCGAACTTGCAAGAAAGTGGTTTTGCCCAATGGAAAAGTCATTTACCATTTATAACGGTCTGCGCGGGCGATGTTCTGGGACGAGAGCATCGACCCGGCGCCCGAGTGTTTTATTGTTGATGAATCCCATATTGTTGAGCATGTGGAAGAACCAGAAGAGGCGCCGGAGTGCATGCAAGACGGACCCAGAGAGCAGCTGCAGGAGTTAGAGGAAATCAAGTTGGGGTCGGAAGAGGGCGAGAGTAGACCCATCCTAATTTCCAAGTGCCTGGAACCGAAACAGAGGGAAGAGCTCATTGAGCTACTTAAGGAGTTCACTGATGTATTTGCTTGGAAGTACACGGAGATGCCGGGAATAGACGCGGAAGTGAGCTCTCATAGATTGAACATCCTTCCCAACGCCCTTCCGGTAAGGCAAGCCACACGCACATATAAAGCAGACCTTGATTTAAAAATAAAGGCTGAGGTGGAGAAATTGTTAGAGGCAGGGTTCATCAAGCCTATTCAGCACCCCATATGGCTGTCCAGCATAGTGCCAGTGGCAAAGAAAGACAAGACCCAAATCAGAATCTGTGTAGACTTTCGCGACTTGAATAGGGCGTGTCCTAAGGATGAATTCCCACTACCCAGCATAGACAGCTTAGTGGATTCCACCGCGGGACATGAGATGTATAGCTTCATGGACGGGTATGTTGGATATAACCAGATTAAGATGGACCCCGCCGACGCAGAGAAGACTGCCTTCCGCACGCCGTTAGGGAACTTTCACTATACAGTCATGCCCTTCGGATTGAAGAACGCTGGGGCCACATACCAGCGGACCATGATGGCAATCTTTCACGACTTATTTCATGACATACTAGAATTCTATGTGGATGATTTGGTGGTGAAGTCTAGGAAAGAAAGCAAGCACATTCAAGATCTCAGGAGAGTATTCGAGAGGTGTCGTCGGTATAAGATGAGAATGAACCCCTCAAAGTGTGCCTTTGGGGTTACTGCAGGGAAATTCTTAGGTTTTGTGGTAAATAGACAAGGGGTGCAAGTGGATGCAGAGAAGATGAAAGCCATTGTGATGATGCCACCGCCCAAGAGTCAGAGATAACTTAAGAGCTTCCTGGGAAAGGTATCTTACCTGCGGAGGTTTATACCTGCGTTGGCAGAAGTAACTCATCCGTTCGCGCCTCTACTAAAAGACAAAGCCAAGTGGGTTTGGGGAGAGAGGCAAGAGAGTGCGTTCAAAAAGATTAAAGAAATCCTAGCCTCTCCGTCCACGATGATTCCCCCCGAAGCCGGAGCGCCACTGCTGCTCTACCTCACTTCTACAGAGAGGTCGATAGGGGCCCTCTTGGCGCAAGAGAAGGAAGGAATGGAAAGGCCAGTTTACTACCTATCAAGAGTAATATCCGGGACAGAATCGAGATACACCAGCGTTGAGAGGCACTGCCTGGCGCTGGTATTTGTAGCCCAGAAGTTGAGACACTACCTTCTAGCCTTTACCATTCACATAATCACCAAGTGTGATCCCATCAAGTACCTTCTCGCGCGGACTATACTCGTGGGACGAGCAGCAAGGTGGTTTTTGATCTTGTCAGAATATGATCTAAAGTGCGTAGTACCTAAAGCCATTAAGAGCCAGGCGGTAGCAGATCTGCTGGCCCACTTCCCGAGTGGGGTTTTCGAACCACCTAATGAAGAGCTACCCGGAGAAAGTTTCCAAGCGTGCATGGCGGAGGAGGTGAAGAAGTGGTTTATGGAATTTGATGGTTCTAGTGCACAAGGAACAGGTGGGGCTGGCGTCATACTGTCAGATGGGAAGGAGAAGATTACCCTCTCTTTCAAGTTAGATTTTAAATGCTCAAATAATGAAGCTGAGTACGAAGCCCTCATTCTAGGGATGTTGGAAGCGCTCAGAAGAGGGATCAGGGTATTGTGTATACGAGGAGACTCCAATCTGGTAGTAAGGCAGGTCAATGGAGAGTTTTCCCTTAAACATGCCAACTTAGCGCCGTACAGACACATCATCCAACGACTGCTGAGACAATTCTTGGAAGTAACTGTGGAGAGGTAGGCGCGAACGATGAACAGGCACCCTGACGCGCTCGCCACCATAGCACAAAAGTTGGACATGGAGGAGTCAGAAGCAACCATCACCGTTAGGCGGAGAACAGTGCCTACTACCGTAAAGTCCCTATTCCCAAGTGACGAGCCGGAAGACTGGAGGCGTCTGGTGGAGAGGCAACTGGAAACCAGAGAAGGGGCAATGAAAATTTTGGAGTTAGCCAACTATCATGTGCTGCAGGGAACTCTCTATTTCAAGAGTCCCGGAGGGTTTCTGGCACGGTGCGTAGGGGAGCAGGAAGCCAAAGAGAGGTTAATAGAAATGCACCAGAGGCACTGTGGAGATACAGATATCCCCCTTTACAGAAGACTGCAGCGAAGCGGGTATTTTTGGCTCTCCATGAGCATAGAAGCGGCCCGCTTGCAACAAAGCTGTCTAAAGTGCCAAGCTAATTTTGATCAGCCGACGGAAGCTAACTTCGTGGAAGCCTTCGAAGATTGGAGACAGCCGTACCTAGCGTATCTGAAGAATGGGGAGCTGCCCGCCGAGAGAGCGGATGAAATCTACATTAGAAAAAGGGTAGCACGTTTCTACTTGGTCAAAGGAGAGCTGTATAGGAAAGGGTATAATGAGAAGGCGTTAAGGTGCGTAGCCAAAGAGGAAGTGGAAAAGGTGCTGAAAGAAGCTCATGAGCCCTCCCACATGGGAGGCGCCAAGCTGTATGATCAGCTAATGACGTTGGGATACTACTGGCCGACCATGGAGGCTGACTCCATTGGATACGTGAAAAAGTGTAGAGCATGCCAGGTGCACGGAAACATGGTGCACGCTCCCTCCATCAGCCTACAAAGCTTGGCAACCCCCTATCCCTTCCACACATGGGCGTTCGACCTGGTGGGTAAGATCGCCCCAGCATCTCATGGAAAGGCCTTTATCATTGTGGCTACAGAATTGTATACCAAATGGGCGGAGGCCATTCCTTTAAGGAGGGTCACTGCCCAAGTGGTAACCCAGTTTATAAAAGAGTATATCATATGTAGGTTTGGTATACCCAAAGTGATCCTAACGGATAATGGGAAGCAATTTGTATGCAAAGAGATGGCTCTCCTCACGGACAAGTATAAGATTGTGCATAATAGCTCAACCATATCCTACCCCAAGGGCAATGGCCAGGAGGAAGCTACTAATAAGACCCTGATAAATATTCTGAAAAAGATGCTAGAAGACATGCCGGGGGCATGGGATGAGAAGCTGCCTATGGTGTTATGGGCCTATCGTACTTCGAAGAGAAAGCCAACAGGTTTCACTCCCTTCTCTCTAGTGTATGGGACTGAAGCTGTCCTACCAGTGGAACTGGCGGTACCTTCGGCCAGAATTTCTCTTAGCAATGGGCTCATTCCAGATCCTAGGCATGTGCAGCTGGAGGCACTAGATGAGCACAGGGGCAAGGCGAGAGAGAATTTTAAAGTCTACACTCAGCAACTGTCCAGAGCCTATGAAAATTTAGTTAAGCCTAGGGAATTCCAGGTGGGAGATCTAGTCCTACGAGCATCAACCCACCATCTCCGTAGCATGTCGGCGTCCAAATTCAAACCTAACTGGGAAGGCCCTTTTGTTGTCAGAGGAGTGGGGAAGTCGGGCTACTGCCAGATATCAGAACCTGAGAGTGATTGCCTCCAGTCCATCAATTGCAAGTGGCTGAAGAGGTACTATGCTTAGTAGCAACTAACAAGTTTTGTTTGTATTTTGCATGTCGGCAACGGATGTCAAGGATTGCTCCTACACCAGAAAAGTTTTTTGTTTTTTTTTTGAAGCAATACTACACTGTAAACAATAGACAAAAGTAAAAGAAATGAAATAGCAACGTTTTTGATCATTTTGACGTTTATTTCGCTTACTTATTTATACATACATATACGCTCCCTATTAAGTTAGAAGAGAGTAAAAAAAAAAGAGAGGTCGGGAACTTTGCTCACTACACTTGGGAGGTAAGTCCATCCTAAGAGAAAGTATCCTGAGCAAAGTCCCCCAGACATAAATTAATATAGTTTTATGATAAAATCAGGCTTCCAGAAAGGGGAGGGGGTCACCCTCCTCCCCAGCCCAGCCTCTATGACTATAAGCAGTAATATGTAGGAATACCCCCACAGACAGAGGGGCAACCCAAGAAAGTCACATGCCAACACCTCACAGTTACAAGAGGTGCATTCAAAAAAAGTGTCTCATACATGAATGATAAGCGATGTACATATAGAATTCTGAGCACTACAAAGCAAGAAGTAGCCTATCGGCTAGAAACCACAAAAAATAAATCATCGCGCGCGATGGCGCCAGCATATGACGGACCAGCCTCCCGTAGAAACTCTTCCTCCAACCGGACGGATTTAGCATCATCCTCCCCATCGCCAGACTCAAGTCTGGCAAGCTTCACCTGCAGTAGGGCGATCTGATTCCGGATCCTCGTAGCCTCAGCGTGTCGTTGCTCAACCCTGGACTGCCGGGACGTGTGAAACCTCACTATCTTTCGGAAAGGAACATTTAGGAAGGGGCGAACCCCTGCGTCAAGCCAATCCAAACGAAAATGATAGAACTGCTGTAAGTCGCGGAGAGCATCCAAGAATAGCAAGATAGAAGAGCTAGTCAGCTTAGCAGGGGAGGTAGCCAAGAACTCATGAACATGGCTGGCAAGAGCCCTCAGGTTGAAGGTCGTAAGACTGTCAACCTGGAGTATACTCTGAGAAGTGAACGTCTCGGGGTGGTGCTCCAAGATGAGATCCAAGAGCTGACGCTCATGTACCCTGAAGCGGCCTGGTAACTCCTCACGCCATAGCCTACTAGAAATAGTCGCAGCGTCCTCTGTTTCATCATCGCCCTCGGAGTGGCGAGATCCCGCCTCAGAGGGAAGAAAAGAAGACTCCCCACCAGAATCAGCATCACCGACTAAAGGAGTGAACTCAGAACTGTGATCTCCCTCCGCGGTTGCCCCACTACCAGTCTCCACAGTTACCGGAGTATCCTCATACACCTGGAAACAATGAGACAAGGGTGTTATAGGAATTCTTGCACTGTATACGCAAGAAGAAAAGAAAAGGGGAATAGTAAAAAGAGGGGGTACGCCAGCCTAGTACCTCTCTTACAGCTGCCCCGCTGCCAGACTCCACAGTCACCGGAGTATCCTCATACACCTGGAAACAATGAGACAAGGGTGTTATAGGAATGCTTGCACAGTATACGCAAGAATAAAAGAAAAGGGGAATAGTAAAAAGAGGGGGTACGCCAGTCTAGTACCTCTCTCACAGCTGCCCCGCTGCCAGACTCCACAGTCACCGGAGCATCCTCATACACCTGGAAACAATGAGACAAGGGTGTTATAGGAATGCTTGCACAGTATACGCAAGAAGAAAAGAAAAGAGGAATAGTAAAAAGAGGGGGTACGCCAGTCTAGTACCTCTCTCACAGCTGCCCCGCTGCCAGACTCCACAGTCACCGGAGTATCCTCACACACCTGGAAACAATGAGACAAGGGTGTTATACGAATGCTTGCACAGTATACGCAAGAAGAAAAGAAAAGGGGAATAGTAAAAAGAGGGGGTACGCCAGTCTAGTACCTCTCTCACAGCTGCCCCGCTGCCAGACTCCACAGTCACCGGAGTATCCTCATACACCTGGAAACAATGAGACAAGGGTGTTATAGGAATGCTTGCACAATATACGCAAGAAGAAAAGAAAAGGGGAATAGTAAAAAGAGGGGGTACGCCAGTCTAGTACCTCTCTCACAGCTGCCCCGCTGCCAGACTCCACAGTCACCGGAGTATCCTCACACACCTGGAAACAATGAGACAAGGGTGTTATACGAATGCTTGCACAGTATACGCAAGAAGAAAAGAAAAGGGGAATAGTAAAAAGAGGGGGTACGCCAGTCTAGTACCTCTCTCACAGCTGCCCCGCTGCCAGACTCCACAGTCACCGGAGTATCCTCACACACCTGGAAACAATGAGACAAGGGTATTATAGGAATGCTTGCACAGTATACGCAAGAAGAAATGAAAAAGGGAATAGTAAAAAGAGGGGGTATGCCAGTCTTATACACGGTACCTGAACAATGCCCTCCGCAACGGTCATAGAAGGAGGAGCAGGGGCCCCCGTAGGGGCAACAACACTGATTGATGCTCCAGAAGAGGTTGCCTCGGTAACCAATACTTCCGAAGAAGCTACCTCAACCTCAGGCACCGTAGGGATAGCTACCTGAAGAGGCGCAATGACAGGACAAACCAGCCCTTGTATAGGGGCTGCTGAAACGGTAGTGGCAGGAGCCGCACTCGAAATAGCGCCAAGGGATAACTGCAACAAAGTAAAAGAGGGCTACGATAAGCACAGACTGGACAGATAAGAAAATAGAACTAAGAAAATAAAAGAATACCTGAACCCCATCTAAGGGGGAAGCGCGAAAAAAGACGGTCTGCGCAGTAGGGGCTGTACTGATGGCCTGCAAAGAATGAAAATGCGTTGTTTACTGCATGTTCGAGGAAAAGGAGATCCCATTGCTTCAACAGAAAGGACTGACCTGAAGTGTGGGCTCACTGGTGGAGGCCACGGTAAATATTGGGCCACGAGAAATCGCCTGAACCAAAGACCTACCATCCATAGATACGCGGACCCTAGGGATAGAAATTCTCCCCGAAGAGGACAAACCCGGGGCGATAACGCCAGCTAAGGGAGGAGCCCCTTCCTGAGAAGAAAATCCAAGAGCCATTAAGACTCCTGCTGAGAGGAGACAAATATTCAAAAAAAAAATAAGTACTACCTCAGATGAAGAGGCCTTCAGGGGCTCAGCTGCAGAAGTACCCGCCGCCGAGACAAGAGAGGACGATGTGGCAACGCCCGAAGACACAGCTCTCTACGCATGATAAATGGGTAAATAAAAAAAAAGGAATACAAAAGGAAATGACGCAATGAAAATTTTGAAAATAACGAGGCATACCTGAGGAGAAGGGGAAGCCACAGGAGTGGTCCGAGTGACGGTAAAATGCACGGACGAAAGCTGCGAGGAAGCGACAGTATACGCAACCAAAAGGCAGTTAGGAGATGAATAAATTACAATAGATGTTAAATGAACTGAGGAAACAGCAAACCTCTCTAAACAGTCCCCGGGAGGAAATGAGCATGGAGTTCCTCTCCCGCTGAAAGGGCGTCGGTCGTAGTGGGGGAAGAGGAGAACCACCTGCCTCGATGGAAGTGGCCTGCACAAATATAACAGAATACTTTAAATGAAAATATATACATATATATGATGAAGGGAAGAAAGAAAATCGTACGCAAAAAATATATATAGACAAGTGAAGGGAGAACGCTTACAGTAACGGGGCGCGTAGTCTGGATATAAGGGAGATGGGTGGGGCTGACCCCCCCAGGAGAACGGGAGGCCTCATCATCGCTAGAAGACTCTCTGGAGACTGATAACAAAGTATAAGTGTCAGTAGTGCTTTCGCTATGGAAACCCAGGCCGCCCATATCACCCGAAGAAGAACTATGGTCGTCATAGGAAGGGGTGCTTCCATAATCAACTAGTTCCTCTTCCAATGAAGGGGAGGGAGATGAAAGAACTCCGCGAGAACTGGTTCCACTAAGTAAAGGAGGCTGTGATATAGTACCTTCTGCAATAGGAATGGACGCGACCCGCGTCTCCTGAGAAGTAAGGCTCGGTGAGGAGTAACCTTGGTCCACCGTAGAGAAAGCAGCTATGCCAGCGCCACTTCTTTTCTTTTTCTTCGCAGCCCGGGTCCTCACAGGGGAGGAAGGAGGAGAAGCAGTAGTAGCAGGAACAAAATTGGAAACATCGGTGTCAGGATGCTTCCTTTTGCTAGCAGTAGAGGTGCCCGCCTTCCCTTTGCTTTTTGGTTGGCTTTTAGACTTCACAGGGGGAAGCTCAGTCGACGGAGGCGGAAGTGACTCGTCAAAGAGAGGTTTCACTAAAATAGGGATGGCCTACTCCAAGGGTGGCGTAGAGGTGGTACTGAGAAACCAAGGCTCTTTCTGCGTCCGCCTGACCAAAAGCTGAGCTCTGGTATATTTAATGGGGTTATTCTCATGAGGAGGGCCAACTACACATTCTTGAATAAGACGAACCTGCTGCTGCCAAAGAAGGAACCAGGATGAAGTGAATGAAGGCTGATAATCACTGGTAGGTACATAGAGACCACCCAAACCACTGACCCTGCGGAATAACCCCTGAAGAGTAAAGCTCGCGCACGCCTCGGAGAATGCCTCAGAATGACTGCTGTAGGTAGGAAGAGGAGGAGTGTGGACACCCTGATCATAACCAAACTGTCGTCTTGCCCTCTCGGAATGGTAAAATTCAGCACGGGGACCTAACTCGGTCCAAGAAGGAAGGTGACAGGGTAAGAGCATCGTCATCACATTAATATGGGGACACGTGGAAACTGACCCCACTGCGGAAGGACAATAGAAGGTTCCGCCATCACCAGGGAAAGAAAGCCAGCTGAAAGTACCCCCAGGGCGCTTGGTATAAGGCCGAAACTGAAATTCCTCGATATCATCAATCAACATTCCCAAAGACTGCTTGGGAGTTTTCTTATGCCACCGAAGAAGCCTCGCAGCGTCGCTATGACAAGCGTGAGCCCCTGAAGTAAAGTGGGGGAAATGCTCAAACAAAAAGGCCATCAAGAGAGGGGCGTTGACATGGTTAGCAACATCATACCGACCGCATGACCTCTCTACATCTATGTGTGCTCGGTCTATCCAGGTGTAAAGAGAACCCAAGGTCAGAGCAGCTATAGGTACTGGTCTACCGCGAGACAATCGCACAGCCAACCTAAAAAGAAGTTCGCGGGGACAGTCTTCAGGCTTACCTGGAAGAAGGAACCGAGTCAGGAACGTAACAAAGAAAGCGGCTAAATGTGCAGGAGAGTGAAGCTTAGGACCATCCGGGGATCTGGGCGCTGCACGAGAAGTCTCCCCCTTTGGCAACTGCTCAAAGTCTCTGAACCAATATCTTTGCCATTTGGCAAAGGAATGCTTGGAATGACCCGTTACATTTATGGCCACATATCTCGAGCACTCCCCGAGAGATGACCGTAACTCCCCCACTAACTCCTGCTCTAGGGAGTCCTCGCAGTCATCAGTGAAGACCTGTTGCCCAAAGAAAGGAAGGGCGTACAACTCACATATATCCTCGAGAGTAACAGTAAATTCCCCCCATCTCGTGATAAAGGTGTGAGACTCCATACTCCACCGGGACAATAAGAGATTGAGCGAAGAACCGTGTTTAAAGAGGGTGCAGGACTTCAGACTACTGACGGCGGTGAAGAGCCCCACCTCCCTGAGAATAGCCACGTAATCAGGGACGCTCAGAACATAGTCAACCCAACTGGCCCACTCCTCTGTAGGTCCACCGGGGGTTTTAACCTCAACGTTGGAATAAGGAAAGTCGCCTCGGTCAACTCGGACTCGGAGAATGGAATCCGGAGAAATAGTAGGAAGATCAGCAGACTCGGTTAACCCCACGTGAGACCGATCGAGAACAGCACTCGAAATTTTTTCCCCAAAACCAGAAAGCGAAACCATGAAAATGTCAACAGGGCCGAAAAAGGTAGCACGACGATAAATACCGAAGTCCCGCCCTTGACGAATGTGCATATAATCCTTCCATGCCTGAGAGGAAGTTGGGGTAGCTGATGAACCACCCAGAGCCATTGGCTCAAGAAAAGAACTCACCCTAGTAGGGACTCCGAGCGAGAGGCCCCTGGGGTCCCCTGTCGCAAAAAAAGAAGTAGAGGCAGAAACCCCAGCAATATCAGGCGAAGAGCCCCTGGTCAGTAGCCTGCCCTCCGTAACACCAACAGTCAATGAGACACCCGGGGTCACGGAACCCCCGTGATGACGAAATGTCGAGACACCCCCTTCCACGAATGAGAGACCCGTAGACGCGAGGCCAGGTCGCGAGACCCCCAACCGCTGACAAGAGGTCACTATACCATCATGGGGCGAGACCCCTTCTTGAGAAAAAAATAATAAGGGCGTCGAAACCTCCAAGGTCGAGATACCCCCACTGACAGAATCGACGTGTGTCGAGACCCCCAAGGTCAAGACGCCACCAGACGCCAACGGCGGAATGCGCGAAGAGACGCTGCCAACGTGGTGATGCATCGAGATAACCATAGAAGGCGAGAGACCTTCATAAACAGAAATAGCAGGCGAGGAGGTCTGAGGAGCGGACTTTGAACACGCAAAGTCTTGAATGGTGCAAGACGTATCTCGCCGAAGGACATTAATGCCGCAAGGTGTTGAACGGGGCGAGAGACCCCCGGATGAGGGAGCTACTAACGAGGAACCATTGTTCATATCCGCGCCCAGATGGGGCGAGACCCTCTGTCCCTCGCGCAGATCGGACGAGACCCCTTGCTCAACCAAGAAATTCAAACCCGCCCCCAAATTGGGCGAGACCCTCTGTTCCTCGCGCAGATCGGACGAGACCCCCTGTTCAACCAAGAAATTCAGACCCGCGCCCAAATAAGGCGAGACCCTTTGCTCCTCGCGCAGATCGGACGAGAACCTTTGCTCCTCGCGCAGATCGGATGAAACCCTTTGTACCCTTTGTCCCTCGCACAGACTGCAAACAGTCGAGACCCCTTGTCCTCCGCGCGCGTCGCAAACCATCGAGATATCCCCCGCCTTCAGCAAAGCTTCAGTCGAGATATCCCTCAACTCGGACGAACCCAAATAAAAGATCGCACACGCCGGCTGAGAGGGCGAGGAACCGGCAAGGGTTCTCAGCTCAGAGTCCGAGGAAGCAGATGAAACATTGACGCCAACAGTCGAGACCCCTTGTCCTCCGCGCGCATCGCAAGCCGTCGAGATATCCCCCGCCTTCAGCAAAGCTTCAGTCGAGATACCCCTCAACTCAGATGAACCCAAATGAAAAATCTCACATGCCGGCTGAGAGGGCGAGGAACCCGCGAGGGTTCTCGGCTCAAAATCCGAGGAAGCAGATGAAACATTGACGCCGTCAGTTGGACGAGGACAAGGGTCGCCGACGATAAAGCTATCGGCCATAGAAATGGTCGAAATGGATGATGGAAAAGGAATGGAGTTTAGAGCTTTGGGTACATTAGAGTTGCTTACATTTGGAGAAACCTGCGTTGGTTTAGGATCCATGGATGAGAGGGTATTATAGTTGGGAAGGTTAGAGCAAAAAAGAAAAGGAGATGGGTGGCTATGGGGTTTTAAAAGAATCCCTTTCTTCACTTTCTCTCACTACAAACCCAAAGATGCTTATGTTTTGTTGAAGAAGATGAAGGACCCCAAAAAGGGGCTTATGCTTTTTGCACCAAAATGGGAAAACGTGCAGGAAGGCAAAAAAAAAAGTTGATGATCCTTTTTTCCAAATGATGAGATGGTAGTTCCCACACTGACGCGTGGGTTCTCAAAAAATTAAATACCTCGGATAAAGGGACACAGAATTTAATGATCCTAGGATCCCTTAAAAAAAAAATATGTATATATATATATATATATATATATATATATATATATATATATATATATATATATATATATATATATATATATATATATATATACATATATAATTGTTGAAACCAGATTTATAGCGTACAAAGTTTTTTTAGTCTACCCAACCAAAAAATCTTTGCACGAGGGGCTAATGTAGAAGGGTGTTATAAACAGAAAAAAAGCAAAATAAAATAAATATGCTTTTTTATTAAATAACATCCGAGAGGTACCCGCGAGGTCACCCAGAAGTCCAAAAGCCACCGCGAGTGTCAGCGCCGCGGCAAGTCTCTACGCCACCGCAAGCATCAGCGCTACCCCAGGCGTCAGCGCCACTTCGAGCGTTGGCGCCCCGACAAGGGTCGGCGCCGCCTCACATGTCAGTGCAGATTCAAGCAGCAGCGCTACCTCAGGCGTCAGCGCCACTTCGAGCGTCGGCGCCCCGACAAGGGTCGGCGCCGCCTCGCATGTCAGCGCAGATTCAAGCATCAGCGCTACCCCAGGCGTCAGCGCCACTTCGAGCGTTGGCGCCCCGACAAGGGTCGGCGCCGCCTCACATGTCAACGCAGATTCAAGCATCAGCGCTACCTCAGGCGTCAGCGCCACTTCAAGCGTCGGCGCCCCGACAAGGGTCGGCGCCGCCTCGCATGTCAGCGCAGATTCAAGCATCAGCGCTACCTCAGGCGTCAGCGCCACTTCAAGCATCAGCGCTACCTCAGGCGCCAGCGCCACTTCGAGCGTCGGCGCCCCGACAAGGGTCGGCGCCGCCTCACATGTCAGCGCAGATTCAAGCATCAGCGCTACCTCAGGCATCAGCGCCACTTCAAGCGTCAGCGCCATTTCGAGCGTCGGCGCCACTTCGAGCGTCGGCGCCGCGACAAGGGTCGACGTCGCCTCACGTGTCAGCACCGATGCAAGCAGCAGCGCTACCTCAGGCGTCAGCGCCACTTCGAGCGTCGGCGCCCCGACAAGGGTCGGCGCCGCCTCACATGTTAGCGCAGATTCGAGCAGCAGCGCTACCTCAGGCGTCAACGCCATTTCGAGCGTCGGCACCTCTTTGAGCGTCGGCGCCCCGACAAGGGTCGGCGCCGCCTCACATGTCAGCGCCGATTCAAACATCAGCGCTACCTCAGGCGTCAGCGCCACTTCGAGCGTCGGCGCCACTTCAAGCGTCGGCACCCCGACAAGGGTCGGCGCCACCCCACGTATCAGCGCCGATTCAAGCATCAGCGCTACCTCAGGCGTCAGCGCCGCTTCGAGCGTCGACGCCACTTCAAGTATCGGCGCCGGGACAAGGATCGGCGCCGCCCCAGGTGTCACAACCACTTCAAGCGTCAGCGTTACGCCAAGTGCCAGCGCCACTGCAAGGGTCACTGCAGAAATATTATTCGAGAAGTGCTGCTACAGGGGTTTTCATCATGAAACAGCAGTCTCTAAATGAACAACAGTACTAACACTTTACTTTCTTGCACAGGTCGCCTAGTCGAGCAAGCAGGGCTCGAACAGGCGCGTCGGGACCTCCTGGGAGTTTTGGCTTGGCGGCTGAGGGACAAGGTATGTTGAGCAAGCTCAACCACTTAGCACTATAGGATTGAGAGAATACTAGTAGGAAGACCCAGAAGCCACTCGAGGCTATGCACACTGCACACTTAGTCATAAATGAAGTAAGTGGCCAAAGAGTTGGCTACTCACAAGAAATAAACTCTTTACAAGAAAAATGACTTTTCCAGAAGAGGGGGTCCTCGAGGTCTCTCTCAAGAAAAATAACACTTTTAGAGGGAGTGAGGCCTTAAGGTCCCCTCTCTCAAAGATTTGCAAAATTGCACCACAAGTTACCGTTTCAAAAGATAACTACCAAATCTGCTATTTTGTCTCCATTAGGGGACATATGTGCTTTTTGAGTTTTGGTCAGCGCCAGGTGGCGCCTGCAGAGGGGACAGGCAGCTGCCTGCAGGTAAGGACAAATGGTACACTTCAGACATTGTTCCCCACCAACTCTCTCAATTTTGGCGCCCAAAATCGCCAGCTCACCCCTTACGCCCATGTATAAATAGACCCCTGGGCAAGGTCAAAAGATAGACAAGAAAAATTGCACTGTTACTCTGCTAAAATATCACCAGACCTACCTAGTATTCTCTCCCTGCTCATTCTCTTAGTGTTGAGTGCCTTGTTCCTTCACTCCTCACTGACAGCCATCACTCTCAGGTGTTTCCCTTGAGAAGATTGCTATTTTTGCTGTGAAAGTTCATCTTCTTGCAGGGAGTGAGTTAAAGCTTGAGTTCCATTGTTACCAGAAGGAGAAGTTTTCTTCAGAAGTTGCACCAGGAGACCTTGAAGACTTGCAGACAGTGTCCATTGGAGTGGGTCACGCCTCACCCTTTCCAGTTATTCATAGACCCCAGTCTCACTACCCTCCTACAAAAGTTTTTTTCTTTTCTCTCACAAAATCCTTTCTCTTCTCTTATTTTCTTTTATCTCTTATTAACTTTTCCTTATTTTCTTTTCTCTCCTAATAAAATTTTCTTTTCTTTTCTCTCCTGAACGAGCCCTAAGTCCCCCATAGTTCTATTGATCTAGTCCCTTACTTATTCTTCTTATCACCTCCTTCCTCCCATCTCTTTTCTCTTCGCGAAAACCCCGTCCCTTCTTCCACTTGGTCAATTTTCGATCTGGGTTTTTAAATTTAGATAGAGGATATAAATTATGCTCGTGTAGGGTGGTCGCGATTCAAGTGGGGCGATATGGAGGAAGGTAAAAATGGGGGCCTGGGACCATTGTGGGGGTTTAGGATTTGGGTTATTTCATTATTTTAAAACTTATTTGGTTGTTGGTGGTGGTTATTTTGTATTTGGTGTTATTTTTTCAAGTAATTTAGTAGTGGCGTTATGTTTTTTCGGCAATATAGTGGTGATAGTGGTGGTTGTGTTGCTTTTTGATGGTGGCCTTTTTGATGGTGTTTTATGTTATTTGCGACAATGGTTTAGAGAAGGTGGTGTTTGTTGTGTAGTTATTAGTGTAGTGTTTTTGGTGGTCGTTGTGTGGTGTTTTGTGCTATTTGTGGCGATAGTTGCGGTGGTGATTTGATGTTTGATGTTATTTATGGTGTCAATTTTGTCATGATGGTGGTTTTTTAGGAGAGTTGGTGGTAAGAGAGAGAGAGAGAGAGAGAGAGAGAGAGAGAGAGGCGTGGTGTGTTAAATTATAATTGTAATTAGAACATTATATCATTTTTCATTTTGTTACCTCGACTTTCATTTTTTAATCTTACGTCCCTGAACTTTTGAAATGGCTTCAAGTTGATCCCTACCGTTAACATCGTAAATTTTTTGATGAAAAAGTGGGGCATGTGCCATGCACATGAGGCAAATTGAGAGTATTTTTGTCCATTCCAATATTGAGGGCCACTTTTGTAATGTTTTAGACCTATTTTACATTTCTATCTCTCCCTTTCACTCTCACTTTCACACATGGAGGCCCAACAGCCATGGCTGCACCCACCCCTTATTTCTCTTCTCTCTCTCTCTCTCTCTCCTCCATGCCCAAATACACACACAAGCACGAACACACACTGATGAACGTCTGCACACACACACACGAACGTAGTGAAGAGACAAAGGCATACACACGTAGTTAACCAAAAGATCTCTTAGTCTTCCTCTCTCTCTATCTCTCTATTTCACACACACGAAAATACACTCACACATACACACTGAAGAGAAGAAGACATTAATTTGGTTAAATTTTGATTTCTTGGTTGTATATTAATTAGATTTAGGCTTTCTTTCGTTTGATTTAGGTTTATTTTGTTAGATATAGGTTTTATATTGTCACACCCCGCCTAATCCTGGTGTCGGTCGCCACTTAAACTATGACGTGCGTGAACTAAATAAAATACCATTATCATCATGTAACAGATACGAGACATAAATAAATAAATCCACAAGATAAATAATTGAATCAATCCCGAATGATAATAACAACTGAGCGATAAAAGATCCATCACATGCTAAAACTTCGAATAAATCTAATCTCCAATAATGATTTAATTAAAAACTGAATAATAATCAACTGTGAATAATCCAACTGAAATCCTCTAACAACTTTGGAACCGAATGGATCCATAAAAACTCAAATGACGTCTCATAATGAAATACGACTGAAAAGAAAGTCTAACTAAATAAAGCAATAAAATGAATAAACTCCAGTTGCACCTCCAAACGATAAACTCTGATAATCCTATGCAGCTTCTCCAAAACTTATCCTGAAAAAGTTAGTCAATGCACGAGGTCAGAGCCCCAAGCATGAATACACACTACTCCCCTCAAATAGGGTCCGTGAAGCCACACAATAGCATTATACGCAATAAATATCACAATAGAATACTTTAATTAAACGAAATAATTAAACGTGATAAATAAAAATCATTAACTACCCACAAAAATTTCCATTCCAAAAAGCACACCAATATGATTTTATATCCCCAAGTCCCACAATGTTAATTTAATTCAATTAACCCAATTTATCATTTTCCTCAATTTTTATCTTAATTATAGGGGTCCTCCCGCCACGGGTGGTAATACACCAAAGTTTTACACTTCCCCTTATCAAATAGCCTCTGATCTGTTTAAACTGTAGACCCGCCCCATGACAAGGTTCCACACACGACACGACATAAATCGCTCGCTGCCCATTTAAACTGTCGCTCTCACACACATTATACCGACACAAATTTTAATACCCACTTTTATCAAAGGCATTAATTATAATTTTCTCAATTTCACAATTTATAAATTACCTAACCCATTTGATCGATGTGAGATCCTCAAAATACCCCTTAGTCCTATACCTAAGGGTCCCCAAGTGCACATGCGTCGTATCCTACATATATGATGAAACACCAATATAAAACACGTCCTGGTCACACTACAAGGCTAATGAGAAGGTGATATAACATAAAAATATTCCCCACCTCGAAATATAAAATCCCGACGAATTTATACTAACTAGTTTCATACCTAGCAAGCATAAATTTAATCAAGGCCTACCTACTAGCCACATACCTAGTAAGCATCCTAAAATAGGGTGGAGCATTATACTAACTAAAAGACCTTCATCCCCGTGATGGCAAACGGGAATAAAATAAATAACACAATACAAAATACGTACGAATAACATAGCACTTAATCATAAAAGTACCAATTCATTTTAATTCAATGAATAACACCGTCGTCGTTTTCAACATATTTATTTCCGTTAAATACTGTTAATTAATTTAACATGCGATATTATTCAATATGACTTAATTGTTCTCTTTTTTTAATGCTCTAATTTTTATCAGTGTGTTCACGTCCCTAAAACATATAAATAATCACATAACTTCTACATGAGAACCTACACCCCAAAAAATGAAAAAACACAATAATCGAACTTACACACCCACATGTTTCAAGAATTAAATCATATTAAAATGTTTTATCAAAACAGCCCCCAAAATTTAGTGTCCACTTTCTCTAATTAAATTACTAATTGATTTTAATCAAAAACATATGATTAAGGGTTTAGGCGACACTTAAAATGCATAACACTAAAGGAAAGAAATAGAGTATTCATGCCTGGGTATAAATCATTTGTAAATTCTGAATAGATGGTTGGATTCCTCTCGAAAAATTAGCAAAGAATCGTTCTTGAACAATCTTGAGAAAACACTAATTAAGCCTTCAAGTATTGAGTCAAACACTTGATTAAGTTTGGAGATAAAGTTTGTAGATGAAAAGGAATAATTTTGGAGAGGTCTTCTGGTTGAAAAGTTGATGAAAAAGTGATCTGAAAAGCCAAGTCACGAATTTGTTGTGATATATAAAGGATTAAGAGTTTGATTAAGAAAAGAGTTCTAATCTGATACAAACACTAAAAAAAGACATTTCGGACGATCAGACCATTGGAATTGGCTTAAATTTAAGGGTGTAGTATTTAAAGACGAGAGAAAGCTGCACAAAAATTTTTAGCTCGATCGGACGGTCGAATATTATTATGTATTTTTCTTTTCTAGAGAGTTTTATGTTTCGAGGACTCTTGGAGAGTTTTATATTTTGAGGACTCTTCTAAACACCCCGAGACTTATATATACTCATATTAGGAGTCGTGTAATCTAGATTCTTGAATTTCAAATATAAAAATCAACATATTTATCTATAAAAAAAATAAATCCAAAATTTTATTTTTCTCTAATTTTCGAATTAATTAAATACTTAATTAATAAAAACACGGAGTGTTACATACTTTTCCACTAGAAAATGAATTTCGTCCTCGAAATTAGACGAAGCATAAACATCAAATGTAAATCGCGAAACATAAAATAAGGCTCGCATACAGCTACTCATCGAATGCCATAATTAGGCGCCCATACACCCAATCCTACGCGCACCTACCCCATAAACAACAAAATAATATATATCTCTCTATATATATACATAACTATGAATGTAACGGCGTACCACGAGCTCTCGCAAATCACCACTCGATTCTATTTCCGATAATCTTTGCAACACAAATCCTCAAATCAAATCACATTGTTGCATCGATATAAGACACACTCAAAATTTATACTAATAATCTTCCAAATAACTAACGTCTTCAAAATCAATTCTAAGGATCCTCACATCAAGCTTACTAATTCTAAACTCGATGCTTATAATGTTCTTAGTACAAACTCTTTATTTCCAAGAAACTCATCTAACACATATGCTAGACCCACTATCTCTAGGATACGAATCGACAAATGGAATCAAAGATCGATAACGCGGAAGCTAAACGGACTCACAACTTATGAGACCTAAGACCATGCTCTGATACCATCTGTCACACCCCACCTAATCCTGGTGTCGACCGCCACCAAAACTATGTCGGGCGTGAACTAAATAAAATACCATTCTCAGCATGTGACAGATATGAGACAAAAATAAATCAATCCACAGGATAAATAGTTGAATCAATCCTGAATGATAATAACAACTGAGCGATAAAACATCCAACACATGAGAAAACTTAGAATAAATATAATCTCCAATAATGATTTAGTTAAAAACTGAATAATAATCAACTGTGAATAATCCAACTGAAATCCTCTAACAACTTTGAAATCGAATGGCCTAATAAAAACTCAAATGAAGTCTCATAATGAAATACGACTGAAAAGAAAGTCTAACTAAATAAAGCGATAAAATAAATAAACTCCAGCTGCACCTCCAAACGATAAACTTCGATAATCCAATGCAGCTTCTACAAAAACGTTAGTCAACGCACGAGGTCAGAGCCCCAAGCATGAATACACACTACTCCCCTCAAATAGGGTCCGTGAAGCCACCCAGTAGCATTATACGCAATAAATATCACAATAAAATACTTTAATTAAAGGAGATAATTAAACGCGATAAATAAAAATCACTAACTACCCACAGAAATTCCCATTCCAAAAATCACACCACTATGATTTCAAATCCCCAAGTACCACGGTGTTAATTTAATTCAATTAACCCAATTTATCATTTTCCTCAATTTTTATCTTAATTATAGCGGTCATCCATCCACGGGTGGTAATCCACCAAAGTTTTACACTTCCCCTTGTCTAATAGCCTCTGATCCGTTTAAACTATCGATCCCGCCCCATGATAAGGTTTCACACACGACATTAATTGCCCGCTGACCCGTTTAAACTGTCGCTCCCTGACACATTATGTCGACACAAATTTTAATACCTGTTTTTATCTAAGGCATTAATTCTCATTTTCTTAATTTCATAATTTATAAATTACCTAACCCATTTGATCGATGTGATATCCTCAAAATACCCCTTAGTCCTATACCTAAGAGTCCCAAAGTTCACATGAGTCGTATCCTACATATATGATGAAACACCAGTATAAAACACGTCCTGGTCACATTCCAAGGCTAATGAGAAGGCGATATAACATAAAAATCTGCCCCACCTCGAAATATAAAATCCCCATGAATTTATACTAACTAGTCCCATACCTAGCAAGCATAAATTTAATCAAGGCCTACCCGTTAGCCCCGTACCTACAAAGCATCCTAAAATAGGGTTGAATATTATACGAACCAAAAGCCCCTCATCCCCGCGATGGCAAACATGAATAAAATAAATAACACAATAAAAAATTAGTAAGAATAACATAGCAGTTAATAATAAAAGTCCCAATTCATTTGAATTCAATGAATAACACCGTCGTCGTTTTCAACATAATTATTTCCGTTAAATACTGTTAATTAATTTAAAATGCGATATTATTTAATATGACATAATTGTTCTCTTTTTTTAATCCTCTAATTTTTATCAGTGTGTTCACGTCCCAAAAATATATAAATAATCACATAACTTCTACATGAGAACCTACACCCCAAAAACCGTAAAAACGCAATAATCGAACTTACGCACCCAAGTGTTTCAAGAATTAAATCATATTAAAATTGTAATAGCCCGTCCTTTTGGAGACAATTAAATTCCATACTTGGATATAAATTGGCAATTTGGAGACTTTCTTGAAATAGTGATTAAATATTTTATCAAAACAACCCCCAAAATTTAGTGTCCACTTTCTCTAATTAAATTACTAATTTCTTTTAATCAAAAACATATGATTAAGGGTTTAGGCGACACTTAAAATGTATAACACTAACGGAAAGGAATAGATTATTCATGCCTGGGTATAAATCATTTGTAAATTCTGAATAGGCGGTTGGATTCCTCTCGAAAAATTAGCAAAGAATCGTTCTTAAACAATCTTGAGAAAACAGTAATTAAGCCTTCAAATATTGAGTCAAACACTTGATTAAGTTTGGAGCTAAAGTTTGTAGATGAAAAGGAATAATTTTGGAGAGGTCTTCTGGTTAAAAAGTTGATGAAAAAGTGATTTGAAAAGCCATTCCACGAATTTGTTGTGATATATAAAGGATTAAGAGTTTGATTAAGAAAAGAGTTCAAATCATATACAAACACTAAAAAAAGACATTTTGGAAGATCGGGCTGGTGGAATTGGCTGAAATTTAAGGGTGTAGTAGCTGAAGGCGAGAGAAAGCTGCACAAAACATTTTAGCTCGATCGGACGGTCGAATATTATTATATATTTTTCTTTTCTAGAGAGTTTTATATTTCGAGGACTCTTGGAGAGTTTTATATTTTGAAGACTCTTCTAAACACCCCGAGACTTATATATACTCATATTAGGAGTCTTACAATCTAGCGTCCTGAATTTCAAATATAAAAATCAACGTATTTATCTATAAAAAAAATCCAAAATTTTATTTTTCTCTAACTTTCGAATTAATTAAATAATTAATTAATAAAAACACAGGGTGTTACATACTTTTCCACTAGAAAATGAATTTCGTCCTCGAAATTAGACGAAGCATAAACATCAAATGTAAATCGCGAAACATAAAATAAGGCTCGCTTACACCTACTCATTGAATGCCATAATTAGGCGCCCATACAACCAATCCTACGCGCACCTACCCAACGAACAACAAAATAATATATATATATGTACGTAACTATGAAAGTAACGGCGTACGACGCGCTCTCACAAATCACCACTCGATTCTATTTGCAATAATCTCCTCAACACATAAATCCTCAAATCAAATCACATCGCTGCATCGATATAAGACACACCCAAAAATTATACTAATAATCTTCCAAATAATTAACGTCTTCAAATCAATTCTAAGGATCCTCACATCAAGCTTACTAATTATAAACTCAATGCTTATAATGTTCTTAGTACCAACTCTTTATTTCCAAGAAACTCATCTAACACGTATGCTAGACCCACTATCTCTAGGATACATACCAATAAAGGGAATCAAAGATCGATAACGCGGAAGCTAAATGGACTCACAACCTATGAGACCTAAGACTATGCTCTGATACCATCTGTCACACCCCGCCTATTCCTAGTGTCGGCCGCCACCAAAGCTATGCCGGGCGTGAACTAAATAAAATATCATTCTCATGATGTGACAGATTTGAGACAAAAATAAATCAATCCACAGGATAAATAGTTGAATCAATCCCGAATGATAATAAAAATTGAGCGATAAAAGTTCCAACACATGATAAAACTTCGAATAAATATAATCTCCAATAATGATTTAATTAAAAACTGAATAATAATCAACTGTGAATAATCCAACTGAAATCCTCTAATAACTTTGGAACCCAATGGCCCAATAAAAACCCAAATGAAGTCTCAAAATGAAATACGACTGAAAAGAAAGTCTAACTTAATAAAGCAATAAAATGAATAAACTCCGGCTGCACCTCCAAACGATAAACTCCGATAATCCTACGGAGCTTCTTCAAAACTTATCCTAAAAAAGTTAGTCAACGCACGAGGTCAGGTCCCGAGCATGAATACACACTACTCCCCTCAAATAGGGTTCGTGAAGCCACACCGTAGCATTATACGTGATAAATATCACAATAGAATACTTTAATTAAACGAGATAATTAAACGTGATAAATAAAAATCACTAACTACCCACGGAAATTCCCATTTTAAAAAGCACACCAACATGATTTTAAATCCTCAAGTCCCACGATGTTAATTTAATTCAATTAACCCAATTTATCATTTTCCTTAATTTTTATCTTAATTATAGCGGTCCTCCCGGCACGGGTGGTAATCCACCAAAGTTTTACATTTTTCCTTGTCAAATAGCCTCTGATCCGTTTAAACTGTCGACCTCGCCCCATGACAAGGTTCCACAAACGATACGACATAAATCGTCCGCTGACCTGTTTAAATTGTCGCTTCCTGACACATTATGCCGACACAAATTTTAATACCCGCTTTTATCTGAGGCATTAATTCTCGTTATCTCAATTTCACAATTTATGAATTACCTAACCCATTTGATCGATGTGAGATCCTCAAAATACCCCTTAGACTCATACCTTAGGGTCCCCAAGTGCACATGTGTCGTATCCTACATATATGATGAAACACCAATATAAAACACGTCCTGGTCACATTCCTAGGCTAACGAGAAGGCGATATAACATAAAAATATGCCCCATCTAAAAATATAAAATACCCACGAATTTATACTAACTAGTCCCATACCTAGCAAGCATAAATTTAATCAAGGCCTACCCATTAGTCCCATACCTAGTAAGCGTCCTAAAATAGGGTTGAGTATTATACTAACCAAAAGCACCTCATCCCCGCGATGGCAAACGTGAATAAAATAAATCACGCACTACACAATTCGTAAGAATAACATAGCACTTATTCATAAAAGTCCCAATTCATTTTAATTCAATGAATAACACTATCGTCGTTTTCAACATAGTTATTTTCGTTCAATACTGTTAATTTATTTAACATGTGATATTATTCAATGTGACATAATTGTTCTCTTTTTTTAATCCTCTATTTTTTATTAGTGTGTTTGCATCCCAAAAACATATAAATAATCACATAACTTCTACATGAGAACCTACACCCCAAAATTCGTAAAAACCCAGTAATCTAACTTACGCACCCATGGGTTTCAAGAATTAAATCATATTAAAATGTTTTATCAAAACACCCCCGAAATTTAGTGTCCACTTTCTCTAATTAAATTACTAATTGATTTTAATCAAAAACACATGATTAAGGGTTTAGACGACACTTAAAATGAATAATACTATAGGAAAGAAATAGAGTATTCATGCCTGGGTATAAATCGTTTGTAAATTCTCAATATATAGTTGGGTTCCTCCTAAAAAATTAGCAAAGAATCGTTCTTGAACAATCTTTAAAAAACACTAATTAAGCCTTCAAATATTGAGTCAAACACTTGATTAAGTTTGGAGCTAAAGTTTGTAGATGAAAAGGTATAATTTTGGAGAGGTCTTCTAGTTAAAATTTTGATGAAAAAGTGATTTGAAAAGTCAAGCCACGAATTTGTTGTGATATATTAAGGATTAAAAGTTTGTTTAAGAAAATATTTTTAATCACATACAAACACTAAAAAAAGCCATTCCGGATGATCGGACCTTTAGAATGTGCTGAAATTTAAGGGCATGGTGGCTGAAGACGAGAGGAAGCTGTACAAAAAATTTCAGCTCAATCGGACAGTCGAATATTTTTATATATTTTTCTTTTCTAGAGAGTTTTATGTTTCGAGGACTCTTAGAGAGTTTTGTGTTTTGAGGAATCTTCTAAACACCCCAAGACTTATATATACTCATATTAGGAGTCTTGTAATCTAGCTTTCTGAATTTCGAATATAAAAACCAACATATTTAATTATAAAAAAAATTAAATCCAAAATTTTATTTTTCTCTAATTTTTGAATTAATTAAATAATTATTTAATAAAAACACGGAATGTTACATATATTAGATCTCGGTTATATTCATTAGATCTAGGTTTTTTTAAACAGAAATATATATTTTTTATTTGTTTTTGTTGGAAATTAATTATTTTGTTGTTGAATAATTTCTTTGGGTGGAAAATCTTTTTTTGCAATTAATTTTTTTAACTCGCGTTATTTTTTAATGGAAATTATGTTTTTTAATTTTAAATCATTTTATTACTGGGAAAAACATTATTTTTCATCTTAAAATTATTTTTTTAAGAGAAATCAGTTTTTTTTGTTTGCTCAAAATTATTATGTATTGTTGGAAATTTATTTTTCAATGGAAAATAATTTTTTTTATTGAAAATCATTTTATTTTGTGGAAAAGAGTTTTACTTTTCTACTCGAATTTACTTTTTTTAATGGAAATCAGATTTTATTTGCTGAAAATTATTTTTTTGGTTGTTGCAAATCATTTATTCGTTGGAAAATAATTTTTTTTACTAAAAATAATTTTATTTGGTAGAAAACAGTTTTTTTTTTAGAAAATTAAATTTTTTAAATGAAATCAGTATTGTATTTTTGTTGGAAATTTTATTCTTTTTGCTGTTAGACATCATTATTTTGGGTGGAAAACATTTTTTCTTGTTGAAAATATTTTATTTAGTAGAAAATGTTTTTTCCTATAAATTATTTTTTTAACAGATATTAGTGTTTTTTGTTGGAAATTATTCTTTTTATTGATGGAAATCATTTTTTAGGTTGAAAATATTTTTTAATCTATTTTGCATTTTCCATATTTTTAAAAGTTATTTATGTCAAATGTTTTCAATTTTTTTATTATTTACACATTTTTAAGACTTTTTTCATTTCCTGTAAATATATTTCTCAAAATATATTTTTTATTTTATCAACTTTTAAATATGTTTTTTGTCAAATATTTCTAATATTTTTTATTATAATTTTTAGATTTGTGTAAAAAAAATTTAAGTTTAGATAAATTAATATAAAACCTTTTTATTTTCCCCGTATTTTTAAAAAGTTTTTTAAATTAAATGTATTTGAAATATCTTCATGTTTTTTTTTCGTATTTTTCTATATTTTTCACGATTATTTATATATATATATATATATATATGTATATATGTATTTTAAATGTTTTAAATAATTTTTAGTGTTTTCTAAATTTTTTTCTAATGTTTTTTCTAATTTTATAATATAGAAAATTTAAAATTCCCCTATAAGTAGAATGGACAAAAATACCCTCCGTTGCCCTCGTGTGCATGGGAAATGACCCAGTTTTTCGTCGAAAAATTAACAGAGTTAGCGGTAAGCTGTAACTTGGTGCCACTTGAAAAGTTCAAGTGAGTATGTCCAAACAATGAAAGTTGGGGTGACAAAGTGAAAAATAAGGTAAAAATAAGGGGAAAAAGTGTAATTGACCCTTTATTTTTAATTAATGGATAAACAAAATAATTGTTAATATAATTTTAAATTTTAATATGTGTATAGTAAGCTTATTCTGATAAGTTTATTAACGAAAGTTACACCTGGTGTTTATATTTCGTCAGTTAAAAAGAATGGGATAACATTGCAAAAATGAAAAAAATAGGTTTGACTATGCAAAACTCCCTAAACATGAGGATTAAATTTGCAATTCACATTTTAAAATAATTATTTTTAGGAAATTATTTCTTGTTTTAGGAATTGAAAAATATCATAAAATAACTCTCATTTCCTAAATTTGACAATATGTCTCTCAAATTTAACAATGGGAATTTATAACATTTTTTTAACATCCATATGATAATGAATGTTCACATGCGACCTCCATGTTTTTCCTCTTTGTAATGAGTTTTAAATTTCTAAAATTGTTGAACGCATAAATAACTTAAATGAATCATTCTTTATTGAATCTTTATAAAAAAATCTAAAACTTTTGAGGCCTTACCTGAATAACTAGTTTCTCTATCACTCCATGTGTTAACTTTGAAACAAATTAATTATTTTAAAAAGCATGTAATTTGACTTAGATTATATCAAAAAAATTATTTAACTCTTAATCTTTTCATTGTTGACCACGCATTAGTGATCAGGGCCATTAAACCTCTTCTCTAACATTTTGATTCACTATCGCCTACATAATGTTATAGTAATTGTCCTCCCTTGAAAAAAAATTATTTACCTCTTGATCTTTTCATTCTTAACCAATAGTTACCATTTCTCGTGTGGCCCGCCGGTGAGTTTGGGTCGAGATCCAGTGCCATTTTTCAGATCTAAGAGTGGTTGTCTTCTGTATCTCAGTTTTTGTTCCTCCTATCACTGAAAGGAGCTTAAGTGGAACTTATCTAGGTTGACCCGCGCTTTTCAAAAAGTTATTATACCTGTTGATGTAAAAAATTAGATCGTATCTAATTATTCAATCATAGATAAAATAAATGAATTTTTTTTTTTAAAGTGGTTCAGCCTTATAAGAATGGCCTACGTCCACTGTTATGTTATTGCTGAGTGTTTGGGAATTCTCGATCACAAGTTCTATCAAGAAATTCCGGTCCCCTTACAATGAGGATTGTACAATGTATTTATAGCCCTGAGGCTGTAATGTGAAAGGGTAATACATTAAATGTTGTACATATGAAAGGGTAATACATTAAATGCCCCTTAAGCGTATGCGTCTGAATGATGAGCATTTAATGAATAGTCAAACTGTTGGTTATCCTGCTATTAATCCTTTGTTCGAGGTGCAGCTGCTCGGACCACCTAAGCTGCTTGGTATTCAGGAGTTCCTCGGAGAGTTCTTGTAGGTCGGAGCGTATGAGCTCCTCGGGGAAGCAGTGTTCCTCGTTGTAGTACGGTTCCTCGGAGCGTCTGAGTTCCTCGAAAGTGCTTGTTGTTACCACGTAGATTGCCATGTGTCTTCACTTAATTGAGCCATGTCAGCAGACTAAATTTGGTATAAACAATACCGATTGGTCGTTTTCTCCCAAATATATGGTGTATATTTCCCATATCCCATTTTATGATAGTCGAACAGTCCGTTTTACAATTTTTTTTTTATCGTAGTAGCCCTTTTTGGTGTTGAGAAGTCTTTGTTTATTGTGATATGTTATTTTAGTTATGCCTCTTTTTTAGGACTTTTGTGTTGTATCTTTATTTTACTTGTTGTGTTATATATCTTGTGTTTCTTGTTATTTAATTAATGAGAATTGCATTATTTTCAAGAAAAAAATCCTCCTCCATGAGGGTAATGTTTGTGACCACTAGACAAGTGTGCACATTATTCTCTTGCAAGGCCCTGAAATTTTTTCCTTTAATATCACAAGTAATAAGGATCTCAGTGCATTTGTTGCTTAAGCTTATCTCAAAAGCTGTTTTCAATTACAATGTTTTTTATGTTAAAAAGGAAAAGACAAAACCTTATATAATAGAATATAGATTTAATTACGAATGTCTCCCTCAACTTTACCTCTCTTTTTACTTCACCACCCAAACTTTTATTTTCTATACTTAACCTCCCTCAACCTTTGAAACGACTTCGAGTAACCCCCTACCATTAACTTTTTGCATGGAAAAGTGTTCATGTGCCATGCACATAAGGGCATTTAAGGTTTTGGGGGTTTTACTCTTTTACCCTAAAGTTATATACAAAATATCCTTGTGTGCCCTCATCTGCATAACATATGCCCTCTTTTCCGTCCATAAAGTTAACGGTTGGGATTACTTGAAATTGTATTGGAAGTTCAGGGATTAGGTGTATAAATAAGTAAATGGAGGGGTACAGTTCGCGAGGTCCAAGTATAATTAACCCTAAAATATAAAATTGTTGAGCATTTAAAATATAGCATCTTAGGTTGTGTTTGATTACGAAGTTGGAAAATTGTTGAAAAGAAGTTCATTTCGATTAGAAATTGGAAAATGAGAGGAAAAAGATATGAGTTTTTGGTCTTACTTTTTCTAGTTCTCATGAAAAACAAATTTTTTATTAGTGGATAAGAAATATTTTCCACTAAAAATGAGGTTTTGGATAGAGCAGTTGGTATGTGCATGAATGTTATTCCTATATAACTTGTTTACAACCAAGGTATTATAAAGACAAAACATGAGTTAAATAATTATTTTTTATAATTTTTTTTCTATGCCAATCAAACACACCCTTAGTAACTTTCACATTATATTATTTGGTGGTGTTAATTTATTAACCAATATAGTGTGAGATCGTTATGATCTAGTTTTTAGAGATCCAAATTTGGACATCTTTAATAGATCTCTAGGTGTGTAAATGATATGGCATGGAAAATCAATATAACCAAATTTCGTATGAGTTTTTCTACGTGTTCAAATGTGAAGGTGAACATAAGGTAAAATTCTAATATAAAACGTGAATGTGAACATAAAGTGAATATATACGATGTGAACGTGGAACATAAATTTTTGTCTACCTATAAAGTATTGTAACTATTATTGTATTTTCAATAATTACATCAAACCCTTATAAACTATCTCAAGTTTACGAATCACCCCCTCAAAAAAATACTTGACAATTCGTTACGATTAAACTCACGCCTTTAACTATCAATTCGATGCAATTATACTTAGAAACCAAATTCCTCCTTTGTTTTTGTTTTTCTTTTTGGCACAAACTAACTATAAAAACCCTCGCCCAATTGAAAAACCAAAACTAAAAAGAAAGAAAAAATTCGTCTCTCTCTCATCACTCCACCATTCCAAATCCATCTCCCATCACCATCGCATGCCACCTTCCTCGCTGACCAACAGCCACCACCACCTGCCTTTGTGATCCCTTCCTCCATCCCTAACTCACATGCACACACAAATAGTAAAAAAAAATACCACCGTTGGAATCGAGTCCCACTACCTGGATTTCAAGAAATACCGTTGTTGGATTTCAACATATCGATTTCACAAATTGATTTCAACATATAGAAACACTAACCCACAATCGATTTAAAAAAATAAAATAAACAAAATTCAAAACCCAAACATGTTCTCCTCTCTCTCTCTCTCTCTCTCTCTCTCTCCAGATCAAAAACCCAACTGAGGCTAAGGATATCTTTTTTTTTGCTTCGATTTCAAAGGGTTGAGGAGGGTATGGTCAGAGATGGGGGTGTATAGGAGGGGGTGGGGAACATGTGCAGCGGATAGGGTTATAGACGATTCGAGCCGAGCCGAACAGTAAGATGCTCAAGCTAGTTTTAAAAAGATTAACGAGCTTAAAAATGTGTTCAAGTTTTGTTTGCTTACTTCACGATCTGATATCAAACGGGAGTTAATCCGAATGACCACGAGCTGAGTTTGAGTAACTTGATGTTTTTACACTATTTTTGTACGATTATTTGCGATCGAGCCAAATTCGGGTCGAGCTCAATAACGTAATAAGCTTAGAATTTTGTTCAATCTTGATTTGTTTACCTTATGAGTCGATATTGAATGAGCTTTTATCTAAATGAATACGAGTCAAACTCGAATAGATTGGTTTGTTATACAACCCTAGCGACGGAGGGTCTGGTCGAGGTGTGGAAAGGAGGGTTCGGTAGGAGATGGAGCAGTGGGTTTGGGCTGTTAATTGTGCTGGTTTATAGGTTTTTATTTATTTATTTTTAGTTTTGGATTTTTAAATTGAGTGAGGGGTATTTTTGTCCATTTAGACAAAAAAGGGAGGAAATCCGATTTTTGAGTTTAATTGCAACGAATTGATGAGTTCGTCAGTTTTTTGGGAGGATGACCTGTAAATCCAAGATAGTTGAAGGGGTTTAATATAATTTACCCTTGTATTTTTAATATATTAGTAGCACACCATCAAATAAGTCCACTATTAATATAAAATTTAGGTACTTAAATTATGTCCCTCACAGGCAATTTTATTACTCTAAACTCGGGATAAAAGATTTTTAACCACCTAGGTCCCTCAAACACCCATTTATCCAATACTATTTTATTTTTAAAAGTTTGCGCTATTAGCACCCAACCCACTCCGGCAACCCTGCTAGAGCTCTAGTGAGTGTTGTCGAAGCCCCGGTGACCATTAACGGAACTCCATAAGTAGGTGTTTGTAAATGGGTGTTTGAGGAACATAGGTATTTAAAAAAAATTATTCTGATTTTAAAGTAATAAAATAGCTTATGAGGGATCCGAGTGTATTTACTCTATAAATTTTCTAGAAAAATAAATAATCAATATGATAGAGACTTCATAAGAAACGCCATTAATTATGCCAATGGATCAAAGTGAAATGAGTTTTCAAACCAACCTCAACCCCAACCCTAATATCACTCTTTTTATAATTATCTTTCTCTTCAATCATTATAATGTATTATTTATAGAGTCTTCTATAGCCAAAAATGTGTGTCCCATGACATTTCTTTTGCAAGGCGAGGAAAGGGTTCAAGCAGTTGGGGGGTGAGGCCCTTAACAGTACCCACTGTATTGACATTCTTATATACCATTCGATATATTCTTTTGAAAGTCATCAATGGACAAAAAAACATCGCCTTAACCTAAATCTAATATATAATATTAAAAAAGGTGTCTTTGTGAGACATTATGCCACGTGGCAAAGTAGTTGTTTACTATTAATTATCTTTGCTTGGGTTCTAAAATAACACTCCATTTGAACCGCTTTTGACGATTTGTCTCTACCTTTCTTAACTTCTTTTTCCTCTACACTTGCTTGTAAAAAACTCTTGCTCTTCCTGACGCATTTTCGTCATACTCCCTCTGATTCTAATTCCCTTATTAAACCTAATGTTGTTCCTATTCCCTTTTCATTGTATAAATATGAAAGTGTGAAGTTCGTGGAACCAAGCGTCAATCAGATCCTTCAAACATCGAGTCAAATGGTCAAGAAGTTTAGTAGAAGTAGTTGATGAAGATATCGGATCCTTACAATCCTGGTTTTATCTTTATAAAAGTGAAATCGGTTTGTCTTTATGAAATCCTATATAATATGTATATAGATGTAGCAAATAGGACAGTGAAGTTAGATCCTTCCATGTTTGTATCTTGGGTTTTATAATTTGTGATTTTTTTATCAATTCATCAATATACTCTTTTAATTTATTCATCCATATTAGACATCCTTCCAATCAATCCCCACGAATTAGAACGAAATGAGGAAAAATATTTAAGTTTTTGAATAAGCATTTTCATTTTTCATTAGAAGAATCCATGGAACATTTCTTGTTTTGATTTAGCTAAGCATCTCTATTCCTTTTTAAATTGACTTGTCAGTTGGCAATGCAATTTTTTTTGCAATTAAAGTTAATTTTTTTTCCTTATATTTATATACAATAGTTGTTAACAAATGCTACTCCAAAGTTTTAATCCCTTTTAAATTCGATGTATTTTCTTGGTTTCGTATTAATTCCAATATCAATTCATGTATAAATATATTATATACACTTTAGTACCAAACTAATGGATGTGGATATTGAAGGAAAAATAATAGGGTGCCCTAGGAGCAGGAGTCAACCATTTGAACAATAGTGTCATTTTGTTTTCCATTATATCCACAATGTACATATACAGATGTGATATGTGACTATGTATCGTAAAGACAATAAAGAAAAATAAAAAAATGAAAGCGACCAGGTTTGAACAAGATTTGAAATATTTATGGTCCTTGGAAGAAACTGACCTTTTAGACACTAGCATGCAACTTGCGCGATGTGCGAGCACTTGCCAATAGTATTCGTAAACCAAGTGTTATTAAAATTACTTCCACCAATCATTTTGGATGAGAAAGAAACCTAATATGTGAAATGAAAAATATTTTTTTTAATTTTTATTCTTTCATAGTAAGGTTCTCTAAAAAATTTTAAAAAAAGTTATTAGTTTTTTTTCTTGGGTTACATGCAAGGGTAATATTCTACAATAGTTGCCTATAAATAATAGTAGTATAATCAAACTTTCAACTCCAATACCTTATAATTAGTATTTTAGCTTATTTTTTTGCAACTTCTCCTTATTTTTCCAAAACCACACGTATTAGCAAGTATATTATATATTGAGAAAGGAACCCATATGGGCGCCGCTTATGGCCACCCCCGTATGAGATTCTTTTTTAAAAAATATATGTTTTTCTAAAATTGTAAATATTTTAAGGTACCCCTTAAAAGATCATCCCAAAATGTTTAATTTTGATATTTTAAAAAAATGGATCAATATTTGACAGTTTAAGAAGTTGAGTTGACTGCTTAAAAACTGTCAAATATTGATCTTTTTTTAATATACAAATAAAACATGTTGCGATGATTTTCATTAGGGGTATCTTGAAATGTTTATAACCCAAAAAAACATATTTAAAAAAGTCGTAAATGGCCCTTATTTAGGGGGGCGTATATGATGCTTTCTAATTATATATTAGTCGACTATTTAAAGAAATTTAAATATGTTCAAGGGAAATTACTAACATTTCATTCATCCACAATGGTGTATATGTTGAAGATTTAGTACAACTATTTTCAAAACCATTACAGATACAAATAGGAAGATGACATGCATCCCATAAGGCCTTGAATTACTTTTGGATGGATCTTACTTTTTTTGTTACATTACTATATTTTTTAAATATATTTTTAGAAGTATGACTCTAACTAAATTTATATTATGAGGACTATAAAGCGCCCGCGCATCGTGCGGGACTGAAAACTAATGCATTCTAATATGGTCTTTAACACTTGTATAATAAAATAAAAATTAATCTCAAAAACAAAAAGTATTTATGATAGCATATTTTTAGCCAACCCATCATCTACCAAAAAATTTCCTAGATATAGATTAAAATATATTGAACAAGTCTAACATTCATATTAAAGAACTATATATTTCACTGGTATTTTCCAACCAAACTGAAATGAAACATAATTGTTGGAAATTAATAATTACAGTCCGAAATTAATTTTTTAATATCAATTATATTAAATTACGAAATTATGAATTTCCCATTTATGTGGTCTTAATAAATATTAGACAATTGATTGGGCATGTGATATATACAAATATTAAAGGATTGGGTTGTTCCTATCTGTTAGTCACTTGATGGTTAGTGGGATTAGTGGGAGACTTGAAATAGAGCCATATCTTGACTAGGATTTTGTCTCTCTTCCTCTTATAAATAGAGTAGACTAAACCATCTAGGGTTATCTCATAACACGCTATTTCTGGGGTGGGAGAGAAAATCCGAATTCCCTTTATTCATCTCATAAAATTTCTGGGCACATAAAAAGGCAATTATGGGCTGTTCTCAAAGGGATTCAAAGGAGCAATTATTAGGAGCACTCAAGTCACGTTTTTCAAATCAATTGCAATGGACAAAGGTTGGTCTTTCGATCATAATTATGTAGAACAATTAATTCTTTGATGGGATGAAGATAAAACATCGTGGATTCATGACAAAATTGTTTTTAAACATGATGTAACATTATGGTTTATATCCGATTTATGATAAACAAAACAATCTTGATTAATATATGGTATCAGAGCTTTAAGTTTTATTATCTCATGCTATCCATGTACAAAAAATTTCCTATAACAGTATTGATCTTTTGTATGTTGGAAATCTGGAATTTTGAAAATCTAGAAATCTAGAATTTTAGCAATCTGGAATTTTAAAAATTTGGAAATCAAACAGCTAATCTGGAATTAGTATTTCGACATTTTAAATCCTCAGGTCTGTGTGGAATTAAGAATGAAATTGAAGAAAACGGTCCATTTTTTTTATGATAACTGTCCCATTATTCTAAACCCATTCTCGTGATTATTAGAGCCCTAATCTGTTCTAAGCATGATTCACATGTTTCAAGTTTATTTAGTATTCTGGAAAATTCTTATATTAATCTTGATATGAAAACGAATATGTTTTAAGATTAATTGAATGAAAACTGTGATTTGAAGCAAAACAAATTTTGGGGTAGATTTTTTTTTGCCGCAGTGAATAGTGGTTTTTGAAAATTTTGGTGTTCGATTGACTTGAAACTGGGTGGGTTGACTGGAAACGTGCCAACGATCGATTTTCATGGCCTTCGTGATGTAATGTATTTTTTGGCGGTCCGAGTCCGTTAAGGCCCTCAAAATTTTATTTTTCTCATTTTAGAAAATAATTTTAGGGCCTATAACTCTTAGCAAAAAAATGATTTTAACGTTCCGCAAAAAGATTTGGTTTATCGCATGTTTTACTTCGATTCTATGGTGAAAACTCATTTGTGCCATTTTTGGCAAAATTTATGTATTATGTGATTTTTCTATACCTAAACAATTTTGTTTTGAGGCATTTAAGATATTGTTAGTATCTTGATGATTATTTGTAGATTACATATTATAGTTAACACTAATGCATGATTAACTATATTTAAGTAGAGACGTGTAAGAAATTATTCATTTAAGTTAAAGTCAAATACCAAACACAGCCTGAGACTGTATGTACGAATATTACACTTTCATTCATTCAAGTTTATTATAATGTTCGTTATAATATTGGATTGAGGTGCAACACATGTTAATATCTGGATTAAACTGCGTTGGAACTGGTTTTGTAAAACTTGAATAGTTGACATTAAGTCCGTTCATCATGGTATAAAATGTTTAGGCAACAAACACAAAAATGCCAAAATTATGGGACCATGATAAATAAAATAAAGGATAGTATATCTTTATAATCTGAATATTATGTAATGACTAAAATAGATTTCGTGATATTTGGACTATTTAATAAATCTGCCAAAAATTTTATTTAGTGAACAATTCAATATTCAAACCTTGCAATTATTATTGTGTGTAAAATTTAATTTGTGAACATGGTTATTAATTTGCAGTTCCCCTTAACCTGTATTCGCATGCTTAGTCCTATTCCAAATTTGATGGAACTAATTTTTCTTAATGTAATGAGCAAATTGAGTTCATCCTAGAGGTTCTTGACCTCAACATGGCAATTATGTGTGATGAACCCACTGCTATTACTGATACCAGTAGCAATGATGAAATTATTGTCCATGAAGCATGGTCTCGATCCAACAGGCTGGCCCTTATGTTTATGTGAATGTGCATTGCTTCTAACATTAATACATCCCTACCTGAAACTATGAAAGCGAAAGAGTATTTGAAAAACATTAAGGAATGCTTTATCACTGCTGATAAATCCCTTACTGGGAAATTGATGGCTGACCTGATAACTATGAGGTTTGATGATACTCGAACCATGAACTAGCACATTATAAAGATGACCAATCTGGCTGTTAGACTTAGAGTTGTGGGTATGATAGTGGACAAGCCTTTTCTCATCCAAAATTTGTCCTAAACTCCCTACCTCCTGAGTATGGGGCTTTCCAAATCAATTACAACACTATTAAAGATAAGTGGAATGTAAATGATTTGCAAAGCATGTTAGTACAGAAGGAAGGCTGACTTAAGTAACAAAATGGCCATGTGACTAAAGGAAAAGTGGAAAATCACATAGTCAAAGGAGCTAGTTTTAAGAAGAAGACTAGAATGTGCATTAAGAAAGGTCATGGGCCGTCTCATCAAGGTGAAGCATCATCGGTTGTGAAGAAGGAAAATAACGACAAGTGCCACTTCTGTAAAAAGAAGGGCCATTTCCAGAAGGATTGTCATAAACGAAAGGCCTAGTTCGAGAAAAAGGGTAAACCTTTTATATGTGTTTGTTTCGAATTAAACCTTATTAATGTTCCTTTTAACACTTGGTCAATTGATTTTGGTTCTATGTGTCATGTTTCTAATTCGATGCAGAGCTTCACTTCGATCCGCAAAATAAATCCAAATGATTATTTTCTCTACATGGGTAATTGAAGGCTAAAATATAAGATATTGGAGTCTTTCCCCTGATTTTAATATCTGGATTTATTTTAAATTTGCAAGATACTTTTTATGTTTCCTCAGTTTCTAGGAATTTAATTTATGTTTCGAAACTTGCTTTAGACGTTTTTGCGGTTGAATTTAAGGATAATGGTTTTAGTTTAACTAAAAATTATATTAATGTTGGTTCTGGATTTTTATTAGATGGTTTATATCAATTGAATCTTCACAAGAATTTTTCTGAAACCTTTGTAACCCTGCATCCTAATGTTGGTACGAAATGTACACTTAATGATAAAAAAATCTGCTTATTTGTGGCATAAAAGATTGGGGCACATATCCAGGCCAAGAATTTAAAGGCTTATTAAAGATGGAATACTCCATGACCTGGATTGGGACAATTATGATGTATGTGTCGACTGTATTAAGGGGAAACAGATCAAACAGACAAAGAAATGGGCCACAAGAAGCACCCAACTACTTGAAATAATACATACAGATATATACAGACCTTTTGATATTCCATCCATTGGTGGATAAAAATATTTCATCACTTTTATAGATAATTTTTTACGTTATTGCATTTTGTACTTGTTTCATGATAAATCTCAATCTGTGAATGTTGTTGAAATACACATAAATGAGGTTGAGAGGCAATTACACAAGAAGGTGAAAATTATTAGGTCTAATAGGGGTGGTGAATATTATGGTAGATATGATGAGTCGGGGTAACACCCTGGCCCATTTGCTAACCTCCTTGAAAAATTAAGTATTTGCGCCCAATACACAATGCCAGGATCACCTTGGAAGAACGGTGTAGCTGAAAGGCGTAATCATACCCTTATAAAAATGGTTAGAAGTATGATAAATAGGACTCAATTACGTACATTTTTGTGGACATGTGCCTTAATGACCGTTGTACACATCTTAAATTAGGTTCCTAGTAAGTTAGTTTCAAAAATCCCTTTTGAACTTTGGAAAGGATGGAAACCCAATTTAAGGTATTTACGTGTGTGGGGCTGCCCAACGAAATATAGAATTTATAACCCTCATGAAAAGAAATTGGATCCTAGGACATTATCATGTCATTTCATCGGGTATCCAGAAAAGTCGAAGGGATATAAATTCTACTGTCCTAATCATACTACTAGAATTTTAGAAACTAGAAATGATAAATTCATTGAAGAAGGTGAAGTCAGTGGGAGTATGAAAGAAAGGGGGGTAATCATTCAAGAAGTCCGGATAAAAATTCCTATACCCCGAGTACATAACATGACTATTGTTCCTGATGTAGTTATTGAGCCGGTCATTGACCCGATCAATAATAATGAACAACAAGTGAATGATCAACCAACTGAACAACCGTATAATGAGACTATAACTAATGAAACTGTTGAAGCACCGCAAGAAGTGACATTAATAAGATCTCAAAGGGAAAGGAGATTGTCAATTTCGGATGATTATGTGGTATATCTTCAAGAGGATGAATTTAACATAGGAAATATTAATGATCCGATTTCTTATGAAAAATCTATAAATAACGATGATTTTGATAAATGTATTAATGCGATGAATGAAGAAATAAAATCTATGAATGACAACAAAGTTTGGGAGTTGGTAAAATTGGCAGAAGGACAAAAATGAGTTGGGTGCAAGTGGATATTTAGGACCAAACTTGACTCGAAAGGAAATATCAAACAACATAGAGCTAGACTTATTGCCAAAGGTTTTAATAAATGAGAAGACATTGATTATAATGAGACCTTCTCTCCAGTTTCAAATAAGGACTCATTAAGAATCATATTAGCTTTGGTGGCTCATTATGATTTAGAGTTGCACCAAATGTATGTGAAAAAAACTTTTCTAAATGGGAGTTTAAAAGAAGAAGTCTACATGGCACAGCCACAAGGCTTCATAAAGCAAGGAAAGGAAAACATGGTCTGTAAGTTAAAGAAGTCGATATATGGTCTAAAGCAAGCTTCTTGTCAATGGTACATTAAGTTCCACGATACCATTATATCCTTTTGGTTTCAGGAAAACACCGTTGATTGGTGTATATACTTGAAGATTAGTGGGATGAAGTTTGTGTTTTTAGTACTATATGTTGATGATTTTCTTATCGCCAGTAGTGATCTTGGTTTATTATGTGAAACAAAGAAATACCTTTTGGAAAACTTTAAAATGAAATATTTAGGTGAGGCATCCTTCGTGATCGGGATAGAAATATCCCAGTATAAATCACCAGGAACATTGGGATTATCTCAGAAACCTTACATTAACAAAGTTTTAGAAAGATTCAGCATGCAAAGTTGCAATTCCATTAACATTCCACTTCCAAAAGGGGATAAGTTCAGCTTAAGTCAATGATCTAAAAAGTGATTTAGAAAGGGAGCACATGAAAGGCATGTCTTATGCTTCGCTCTTAGGGAGCTTGTTGTATGTATAAGTATACACTAGGCCAGACATCAATTTTTCCATTGGGATGCTAGGCAGATATCAAAGTAATTCAGAGATTTACCATTGGAAAGTTGCAAAGAAAGTGCTGAGGTACCGGCAAGGGACTAAGGATTACATGCTCACATATAGGAAGACTGATCACCATGAGGAGATTGGTTATTTAAACACAGATTTTGGGGATGCCTTGACAGTAGGAAGAGCACTCGGGGTTATATTTTCCTTCTATCTGGCGGAGTCGTTTCATGAAAAAGTACTAAGTAGAGCGTCATCACATCGTCTACTATGGAGACTGGATACGTAGCTTGCTTCAAAGCTATAAATCATGGATTATGGATGAAAAACTTTATTTGAGGACTAAGAATTATGGGATCAATATCTAAGTCGCTGAAGATTTATTTTGATAATGTCGCGATAATCTTCTTCTCAAAGAACGATATGTATACTAAGGCAGCTAAGCATATTGAGATGAAATACCTATCAGTGAAAGAAGAGGTTCATAAATAAAGAGTGTCAATTGATCACATTATTACGAGTGTAAGGATACAAGTCTCCGATTGAGTCTTAATGTAGTGTTGGATCAATTCCAACAAAAATAATTGAGTCATAGGATAGAGTTCTTGAGCACCCTTCAAGCCTATGACCTATTACAGTTGAAAACATTGCGGCTCGCATTTCAAGAAAACATTTTTGCCAAGTTTCAGTGCCTCATTTCACGTCATCAACATGAGGATTTCATAGTCTCCAAAAGGTATGAATGCATTAATATATATATAAAGGAGCTTGAAAATTTATTTTGGGTATCAGTATTTTTTTGTTAATTTTTTTTGAATTCATAGTTCTAAAGATTTTGTTCTCGGACACCTTTTCGTAGAAAAATGATATAAAATCCGAAAACAATTAGAAAAATACGAAACTGGTGGCCACGCGTTCGTATCGAAACTATCTAGAACCATGGCCTAGAATTTCGTTAGAAAGGTCGTTCGAACGACCTCATTCGAACAAGATTTAGTTCGAACGAGATTTTAAACAAGATTTTAGTTTGTCAGTTTTTTGCCAGTTTTCATTTTTAACCCCCTACTACCCTTTGTACCAGTTTTAATATGTGTGGGAAAAAACTTTTTGTTTAGACTTTTCATACTTTTCTAAGGGCTCTTGAGAGCAAAAATTCTCTAAGAAAGGTCTCCTTGGTTTTTGTTAAAAATGTTTAATGCACATAACAAAACCAAGTGTTTCACACCCATAGTTTCAATTCAAAGTTCTTCATATATATATATATATATATATATATATATATCTTTTCTTGGAGTGTTTAGCACCGGGTTCTACTCTACCATTTGAAGAGTTTGTTTGGGTTTGCTTCTATATCCCACAAATAAGAAGACTTGTTTTACTGCAGCATTACCACTTGAAGAAAGGCTTCGGGTGCGGGTTGACGATTATCCAAAAAGCTTCATTGGTGGATTCCAAGATTCCGGTGGTGTCCGGAATTGTCAGCTACGTGGAGGTAGTTGCAAGAAGATGCGTCAAGGCTTAGACGGAGTCAAGTCGTGTGTAGTAAGTAATTTGTCTTGTAACATTAAATCCATACTTAGTGGACTTAGTGCTAGGGGTCGTTCGAGGTTTTTCCCGTTTTGGGTTTTCCTCTCACATCGCGACGTAGTGTGATATTATTTACTTTATCTTGTAAAATACACTTAGATTCTTGCTTAGGTAATTCAAGATAAAATTGAGTTTAATCACACTAAAGTTTAATTTGGTGCTAAAATTAGTTTGGGTGAAATTTAAGTCAATTTAATTCAAGTCTAGATAATTTGATTTGATAAAATTTGGTTTGGGCAAATTTGCAAAATGAATTAATCTTGTTAGGAAAACTTGAGGACTTGAGTTGAGTTAATGTGTTTAAGTGAAAATTTATTTGTAGTTGATTTTAATGTCACTTTTAGTTTAGTTTAATTTTAATTTGAAAGTAAATTAAAATTTGTCTTTTGTGTGTGTATTGTTGAACCATCTTTATTCTGCATTTAAAAGGAAATTCATATTTAATTTTAAAAGAAAAACTAAAATTGGGGGTCTACGTTCCCAATAAATGATATCAGAGTGGGTTACAGTAAAATATTGTGTGATCCTAATTTTTAGGAAATTTTTTTGGGAAAATATTCATTGTTCAAAATTTCCAGTTTTTTCTATGGTTGTAACATGCTGGTTCATGACTCTTAACTTTCTATATCCTATAAGTAATGACTTGCATATTTTCGTACTCTATCTTATGTGCATCATGATATATTCTTTTGCTAGTTGTATGCTTGTTTGTCATTTTCTAGTATACACTCCATGCTTACTTACATGCTAGAATTGTGATTTGTGTTTATCTTTTGTATTATATTCCTTTCATTTTTATTTGCTTTAATTGAAATATACAAAAATATTTTATTTATCATTTATGTTTCATCTTATGAGTAATTTAGGCTTAATGAAAAATACAAACGATTTTTGTTTGTCTTTTAAGAAATATTTGTGTGATTGGTTAAAAATAAATTTAAAAACTCAAAAAGATTTTTTTTTGTGTGTGTGTGTTTTGGTTTGGCACACCTTTTGTGGCATATGTTGGTGTTTGAATCCTTCATTTCTCTTCCATGTGGCTAGAACGTTTATTTAAAATTTTAATCCTTAAAATGTTCTTTATCATGCTTACATGGAGTAGTTTAAGTTTGACTTGCTTAATGGATTCACTTTTATATGCCTTTTCACACACATGCATGAGCTCTTTTGAAACTTTAACTTCGAATGTATATTTGAGCTTTGTGAGGTATTCTCCAACCAATCTAGTCATCTACATATTATGACCTAGGAGGACTAGTGCATGTTATAATCTGTTGCACGAGAGAATTGAGAGAAAAAAATGATCTTTATATATATGTGCGCGGGGAAGGGCTCCAAAAGGAAAATTTATCCTTTGCGAGTAAGCCACCGTTTGGAATGTACCTAAAAGAAATACGTGGTCGGAAGGCCTAAAAGAAAAAAATATGGAATTAAAAGAAAAATAATTTGCCAAGATCTATATTTGTTTAGTTTGATACAGTCATTCAAAAAATAATATGCTTATTTTGAGGGAGTTTGGATGGTATATTAACGGTTTTGTACATTGTCCGTTTATCCTAGTTGCGCTCTCATTGTCATAACTCTATTGGTTTGTAGAATCATCAATATGCTAGGCTTATATGCATTGTGTATGTTTGTTCATTGAGTTCAATTTACATTGCCATAAGGCTAAATCTTACGTTGATAAATTTTTGCAATCAAATGAGAACTCTGTGAACATGTTTAAGTGACTGGGTTTTAATTCATTGGTATCTTGTTTACACTCCTTCACTTCCGTTTCCATATGACACATTTATGCTAAAAGAGTGTGAAAAACTCATATTAATTTATTTTGTGTCATTTGTGAGTTTATATCTATATATGTGTGCTTGTATATATTTTATATCTATTGTGTATACATATATATATGATATTAGGTTTTATTTTGAATCTTTGCCATTTTAGTTAGTCCACCTATGCCTTAATTCATAATTGGTACCTAACTTGTTGTAAAAATTTATTTGATATCACATGCCTAGTTTCTTATGTTTCAAATTGATATCATTTTGTTCGCATCATAGTTAGTGTCCATTATCACTTACTTGGATTAGTTATTGTCTTTTGTTGCCCATAGATCTTCTTGATCCTATCTGTTAAGAATCATTTTGTTTTACTTGTTTTCCCATATTTATATCCCTTATGTCGTTTTTAGGGAGAGAAATCGTACTTAGTTAAAATGGGAAGAAATGAGTATTTTATTAATTCTATCACCTTTGTCTATTCCTGAACAAAAGGGGGGAGAATGATAGGGGAGAAATGGTATCTAATACTATTATAATTGTATCTTAGTTTAGGAGATTTAACTTAGGGGGAGTCGTGACCTTCTTAGATTGATCATAGTTGATAAAGGAATAATTAATTTAGGGGGAGTATTTATTTTACATGCATTTAATATTCTTGATATTCCCTATGTATTTTATAGTTTGTTTAAGTGTGCAAAAATTTTTCTAAGTGGTATCTTTCATTGCAAAAGCTATTTATCCTAAGTGGTTCGTGAGTCAAGCTTCTTATTTTTATTTTAGGTGGGATATTTTTATTCTAGTAAGATCTTGACGGCCCTTTAGGATTTTGGTTTGGCCCAAAGGGGGATAGTTGTAAGGACACAAGTCTCCGATTGAGTCTTAATGTAGTGTCATATCAATTCCAGACAAAAACACTTGAGTCATAAGATAGAGTTCTTGAGCATCCTTCAAGCCTATGACTTGTTACAGTTGAAGACATTGCAGCTCGCGTTTCAAGAAAACACATTTGTCGCGTTTCAGTGCCTCGTTTCACGTCATCAACATGGGGATTTCATAGTCTCCGAAAGGTATGAATGCATTAATATATATATATATATATATATATATATATATATATATATAGGAGCTTGGAAATTTATTTTGGGTGTTAGTATTTTTTTGTTATTTTTTTTTGAATTCATAGTTCTAAAAATTTTGTTCTCGGACACCTTTCCGTAGAAAAATCATATCAAATCCAATAAAAATTAGAAAAATACAAAATTGGCGGCCACGCGATCGTATCAAAATTATCTCGAACCATGGCCCAAAATTTCATTAGAAAGGTCATTCGAATGAGATTTCATTCTAACGAGATTTCAAATAAGATTTCAGTTTGTCAGTTTTTTGCGAGTTTTCATTTTTAACCCCAACTACCCTACTACTTTGTACCCGTTTTAATATGTGGGGGAAGACACTTTATGCTAAGACTTTTCATACTTTTATAAGGGCTCTTGAGAGCAAAAATTATCTAAGAAAGATCTCCTTTGTTTTTGTTAAAAATGTTTAATCCTTATAACAAAACCAAGTGTTTCATACCCATAGTTTCAATTCAAAGTTCTTTATATATATAACTTTTCTTGGAGTGTTTGGCACCAGGTTCTACTCTACCATTTGGAGAGTTTGTTTGGGTTTGATTCTATATCCCACAAAGAAGAATACTTGTTTTGCTATGGCGTTCCCACTTGAAGAAAGTCTTTGGGTGCGGATTGACGGTTGTCCAAGAAGCTTCATTGGTGGATTCCAAGGTTCCGATTGGGTTCGAGATTATCGGATAGGCGGAGGTAGTTACAAGAAGACATGTAAAGGCTTGGACAGAGACAAGTCGTGTGTAGTTAGTCATCTATATTGTAACATTAAGTCCATACTTAGTGGACTTAAGGCTAGGTGTCGTTCGAGATTTTTTCCATTTTGGATTTTCCTCATACATCGTGGCGTAGTGTGATATTATTTACTTCATCTTGTAAAATACACTTAGATGCATGCATAGGTAATTCAAGATAAAATTGGGGTTAATCACACTAAAGTTTAATTTGGTGCTAAAATTAGTTTGGGTGAAATTTAAGTCAATTTAATGCAAGTCTAGATATTTTAATTTGATAAAATTTGGTTTGGCCAAATTTGCAAAATGAATTAATCTTGTTAGGAAAAATTTAGGACTTGAGTTGAGTTAATGTGTTTAAGTAAAAATTTATTTGTAGTTGATTTTAATGTCACTTTTAGTTTAGTTTAATTTTAATTTGAAAATAAATTAAAATTTATCTTTTGTGTGTGTTGTGTTGAACCATCTTTATTCTGCATTTAAAAGGAAATTCATATTTAATTTTAAAAGAAAAACTAAAATGTGGGTCCTACATTCCCAACAACGAGTGATAACATAGTGGATCCTCTTACTAAAGGACTATCTCCAAAGACCTTTATGGAACATGGCAAAGAGATTGGTCTCGATTAGTTAGATTATGATTGCTATTTGGCTTAGTTTTTTGACACTATTACTTGAATTCAATGAAAGCGTTTTTTATTTCTATTATTTCTGTCTTTTGTGAATGCATGCATATGATTATGACTTATTGTTTAACCCAAATAGTCCTTTATGCAAAAGGACATTATGAGGCCATTATGATACCTAATATTAAAGGCTTAGTTGAATGAAATATTGGAGTTGTTATACATGGAAGGAATCATAATCTAGAATAGCGTGGAACCACCATGACTCACATCCTTGAATCGTTTAATTTAGCAAACTACATTCATCAGTTATTGTTCACCTTATGGTACCTGATCTAATTATAAGGATTACTAAGACCCAAAGCGAGACTGTTGGAAATTAATAATTAAAGTCTGAAATTAATTTTTTAATTTCAATTATATTCAATTCCAAAATTATGAATTTACCATTTATGTGGTCTTAATAAATATCAAATAATTAATTGGGCACGTGATAAATACAAATATTAAGGGGTTGGGTTGTTCCTATCTGTTAGTCGTTTGATGGTTAGTGGGAGACTTGAAATAGAGACCTATCTTAACTAGGATTTCGGACCTCTTCCCTTTATAAATAGAGGAGCCCTATACCATCTAGGGTTATCTCATAACACTCTATTTCTGAGGTGGGAGAGAAAAATTGAATTCCCTTTATTCATATTTTCTAATAAATATTCTGGGTATATAAGAAGACAATTCTAGGTTGTTCTCAAAGGGATTCAAAGGAGCAATTATTAGGAGGATTCAAGTCATGTTTTTCCAATCAACTGCAATAGACAAAGGTTGATCTTTCGATCATAGTTATATAGAATAATTAATTCTATGATTGCATGAAGATAAAATATCCTAGATTCATGATAAAACTATTTTTAAACATGATGTAATATTATGGTTTATATCCGATTTATGATAAACAAAACAATCTTGATTAATAATAATAACTTTATTTTTGGGCTACGTTATATTGAAAAATTGAGGGCCCAAACATATTTTTTTTACATAAGTCATATGGGTATAGTTATTTATAAAGTAAACAACTCAAAAATATAAATCATTTGGGTTGAACCCAATATCATATGATTTTGGAGGAAGAAGTTAAGTGCCCGAAGCTAGAACATAAATGGCCCTTTATAGGTATTCCTAAACGCTGGGAAGGGTCAACATTAGGCTTAGACATAAATGGTCCTTTATTGTAACAACCCAGGTTTTCAAGCGACTATTTTATACTATTTTGCCTAATGGGCTAATTTTATAAAATAGGGAATGTTGGAGTAAATATTATTTCCCGTGAGACTTAGGGATAATATTTACTATGTTCTGACTATTTACCGTTATGAGAAGGTAAATAGTGTTATATTGTGTATTTTGCGTCGTTATATGTAAAACGACGGTTATGACCTATATTTAAATCGGGTATAATTAATGAATTAAAAATGGAATTGGAACGTAAAAATAGTTCACACATTCCCGAATGCCAAAATAGGGGGTGCGGTTGTTTTTAGAATAGTCGAGATAGTCAAAATAAGTGCCCAGTTGTAATTTTTGAGATTTAGGCATTTTAAGGGAGTTATGACTCAATTAGGTAGTTACGAGTCATTTTAGTGGTGTATTAGCAATTAGGAGTGGGGGTTTATATTTTGACCCTTATAAATCCCCCACCCCCTTTCTTTTTCTTCATTTGTGTGAGAGAAGCCAAAGGAGAGAGAGAGAGAGAGAAGAGAAAGTAGAGAGAAAGAGAGAGATGGAAGAGTTGGGCCGGAATCCGTCGCTACCGGAGGTGTTCAGAGACTACGAACCTCGAGGCAAGTTTCTTACTTGCTAGATATTGATTTAATGTGATAAATTGCATGTGTAGTTAAGTTTTGGGAGGTTTAAACCATAAATGGGTATTTGTTGATTTTGATGATTAAACCCTTAAATCTTAGTTTTAATTTGATTTGAGGATATATTATTAGTTGTAAATGGTGTAGGAATGATTTGGTAGAATTAGATGTTGTTGATGTTGGGTAGAAGCAAAGAATGGAGGTTTTGGGATTTTAGGGTTTATGTAACCCGTCGCCCAAACTGGGCAGAATCCCAGGACCGAATCGATTCGGCCCTATGGGCGAATCGATTCGGATAAGGAGAGGGATACAGGTCTTGCAGACCGAATCGATTCGGATTTAAAGCGAATCGATTCGGCAACTGCAGAAGGTCAGTTTTTGCTCACCGAATCGATTCGGCTGTCTAGCGAATCGATTCGCAAGGGCGAATAGATTCGGCCCAAGGGGCGAATCGATTCGGTTCCCCTGTTTTTGTGATATTTTCTTATTTTGATTTTTAGCCCTTTTTCTTTTAGGTCCAAGGTTAGGAACCTTCCTTTGGGAAGTAATTAAGAGTTCTAGAGGGTGGTTTTGGATAGACTAATGCCCTAGGATTTAATGGGATATTTAGGCTTACCCGAGGGATAAGTTGCGTAGGTTGATTCCAAATGATTTAGGAAATTAACCTAGACATGAAATGGGAAGTTAAAATATTATGTTGAGCTTTTGGGAGACACTCCATTATGGAGACTCACTTTGAGGGTTTATGAATTATATAAACTATTCGAGGCTATTTTGAGGTTAATGGCACTTTGGGGTCTTAGGTCATTAATAAAATATGACTTAATAAGAAAATAATGCACCTTCTAAAACTTGGTGCTTAATGGCTAAGTGAATGATTTTTGGAAATATAAAATATGAGTTTTCAAAAATGGAAAAAGTAATGTTTTTCATAAATGATAATTTATGGATACACACCTCTCTAAATCTCTATCATAAGGGAAGTCGCGCGCGTTGTGGTGAAGCCCCCTGGCTAATGATGCAGGGTGGATATAGTCCCTAGGCCATGTGAGCATTTGTTTATATTTTCTGCGCTGGTTAGGAGATTTCGGGTGTGGTCTTGACTATCCCGCAGGCACATGGTCGCTTCCCGACGTTTCGATAGGATCCCAGGTTGTCTTGGAGGCCCTGGAAGATGATAGCCATTTAGGGGCGCGCACAGTGGGGAAACCCGGACGGGCGGTCTTAGAATCGTTATATATATATATATATATGAATATAACTATTCTAAATCAAGTTGGACTTGATGTTTGATGGGTGCCATAAAGAGCACAGTAAAATGCCATATAGAGCATGATGAGAGTTCCATAAAGAGCACGATGTAAGGCCATAAAGAGCCTATGATGATGATTATATTCCTGATAAGGAAGATATTTTTACAAAGTGAACAATTGAGATAAATGCCTCTAGAGCATAAAAAGTATGATTATATTTCCTGATAAGGAATAAATTCATGAAATGAATTAGTGTAAGATGAAATTAATTTGGTAAACATTTGATAAAGTGTTGTACCATTTATATGTATATTCTTAAAGATAGAATTAGGAATTGTGCCAATAGATGATGGATGGGTTTTACTTTTATATTTTCTTTGTGTAGCTGTAGATGTGACCTCCCACACTTATGCACACACATGTAGTCATTTATTATTTTCATGCTTAGGGTCTAATGGATCTCGACGATCAACCTTGCCTAAGTAGTAGTGTATCGGGGGGGGGGGGGGGGGTTCCTTGTTTGGATTTCGCTTTGCGAGACACCCCACGCACGAATAGGGCATAGTGTTGAGAATGGGGAAAAGTTAGCCCTTAGTACTTAGGGTTAACTAGAACATCTCACGATATTGCGTTAGGTTGCTGCTAGATTGAGGGGTGAGGAATACTATTATTATCTGCGAGAGATTTACGCACTTACCTTCCATGCATTTTAATCACATGGTAATCATATCAAACCCGGCCCTGACCGGTTTCTATATTTCCTTGTTTCTGCATATTCTTTGTCGTTACAGGTGCTCTTCCGCATGGACACCCGTGTTTACATTTCCATTTCCAGTTGTCATGGAGCTACGGCATATTGCGGATGTTGTAGGATACTTGTTGTAGACGCTTCCCTCTATTGTACTCTAGTTATGTTCAATATATTTATTCGGGCGTGTTTGCCCAAGGTTTAGCACTCATTCATTATATTATAAATATTGAATTGTAATACTTAATATATTGTTGTATTGGTCTGTACACCGACAGCTTATTCGGTGATTATTTATTGTATTGTCATACTTTATTCATCGATTTTTGATACCCACCGTTTTTACCAATGGGATTGTCTAAGTGTTTCTCTTTTAATTTCAATTTTTTTTTGTATATGACAATCCGTTTTCTAAGATGATTGGTGGTTATCTCATACTATTATGTTAATCGACAGTGATGCTAAGAATGGACCATCTATGATTCCTGTGATTATTGGAGTATTGGGCTGGCCACCTATTATTTTAGTAGGCGGGTTGTCACATTTATACATTAAACCAAGCTCAATTTCATATTGAGTTTGACTTAGTGCAACACTTTGTGGATTAGGAAATTTTTATTGTGGATCGTCATTCATGCATTAAGGTCAACTCTAATAGTATCAACATTTTTATAATAGAAATGTAAAATGTAAAAAACTTTCTCTAACGGGGATTTCAATAATCATCCTTATATGACGTGGCGGTGTCAAGATATAGAAAATTTATATATAATGTGGAAAAAATAATTGGACTACATATTATTCAAAATTCTTTATTATTGACACATAAGATAGAATCAATTATAGATAAAACACCATTGGAGATATTGTTTTCTAAAATTTTCTATTAATAAAAAAGTATGACATATCAAATAGAAATTTTATTTTTAAAAAATGTATAAATAGGACAAAAAGCTTCAATCCCTGGGAATTGGCTAAGTTATTTTTCATTCTTTAGCAATTGTGGAACATGAAATACATGTCGAGTGATTAACTCACCACTTAAATGCATTTTTTCCAAGGTTCTAAAAAATGCGGGGCGTGACCAAGGCGTCGAGGCCAATCCTTAAGTCTTAAAAACCTAGGCGGTCCTCCGGCGTAAAAAAGGCGTTTAGGCCGTTTTGAATATATTTTAACATTTTTAACTATAACAAGGCTATTAAAAATACTAATATGGTACATACCTTAAAATATGCAAACTAAAATGTTTTTTTAAATACTAAGAAAAAACACGTGTTTTTTTTAACAAAGAGGGAGAGAGGTTTGAGATACCATTTGTCTTTTGATTGTTTTGAATGAGATATTGGTTCGGTTTTTTAAAAATGTTTTTAAAAGACGATATTGTTTAACTAAAGTGTTTTTATTTTAAAAAAAAGTGCGCCTGAAGTCTTTTAGCAAGAATAAGGCATAAAAGCCTTAAGGTGGGGTATTTCTCCCAAGCCTCAAGCCTATGCGGGCCTTTTAGAACACTGATTTTTTCACATATAATCTTATGCCAATATTGAATATGTATGGAAGAATACATTGAATATGTACATCGATATTAAATATGTATTGACGAATACATTAAATATGCGCATACTAGGACAATAAATAAGTCCGATTGGAAAAAGGATGTGTCTAGTTGGACTTACTTTATAGGGATTTTTACTAATAGGTATCGTTTACCAAATTTGTAGCCCAATAGATCCTAGAGATTTTTTTATCCATTTAGTCCCATTAGAAAACACTTTTGTTCCAAAAGATCCCATTAGTAAACATGTATTAAATATGTGCAACATGTGTAAAACATATAGTAAATATTTACTATATGTGATAAATGTGGAACGTAGTAATATTTACTATTTTATAAAACATGTAATAGGCCCTATTGAGAAATTTTCTTTAATTGGACCAATTATGAAATATCTTATGTAAACATGACTCATTTGTCAAGCTCCCTACTTTATATCATGGTGTACATATTATATGCTCAATATGACATATACAGTATCAATTAAAGTAAAGTATTTTTATTACAAGTATTTAGTTAGGGTGGTTACGGTATGATTTTTTACCGTTCAGTACCATTTTGGTTTAAAAAATATTATTTCAGTATACTATTTTTCAATATTGAAAATCAAAATCGAATTTAACGAATCTTTGTTTTTGGTTTTGGTTTAGACATGTTTAATAAAATTGTCATACCAAAATTAAACTATTAAAATTATATACTAAAATACCAGTTTAATATGATAGAAATACAAATTTTATAATATATTTGCTATTATTTTTAATCATTTGAACTTATTTATCTTAACAATTAATACAAAAACTTATCTCAATCGTTAATTTTCGCTCCCGTATAAAAGCTCCAAGCCTTCCATTTAGATATATTTATGTTGGGGTTTTGGTCTTAAAACCATGTATGATATTTATTTATTAATAATGGTATGTTGGGTTCAAGTTGAAAGAAGAATTATGTTTCTGAGAATTCCTTATCCTGATTTTAAATATATTGTATTAATATCTGTCAGTTGAACGTAGTAGGAATTCTAGAGTGAGTTAGGTTCTTTCAGATAAGAGAAGATCAGAATTCCAGTTCTAGTTCAAATGAACATTTCAAAGCCTAGATAGGGAGTTGACTCCTATCAGTAAAGTTGTGAGTGCGATCTTAGTGGTTTATCATGAAAATATGTTTGATGGTTTAGGAACTTGTCTGATAGTTCAAAAAGGATCGTACCAATACATCAGGAATGTATTGAACAAGATCATTGTTGAGATTTAAGTCTAGGTGGTGACTAGATTAGACTTGCACAATATTATAATATTTGAAAAGGGTGCATAGATTCTCAATCCCCAGATTTGCAAGGATTGGAATCTACTCACAATTATTACTTTGATAATTACGAGTGTTATTCTATTTATTGAGTCTAAATCTTCGCAAGTTGGGTAATCATTGTGTGGACATTTTTGAGATCATATACCGAAAGAATTCTCATCCGAGAGATATCTTGTGATATAGCCTTGATAAACTTAAAAGTTTTTATTTTACCAATAAAGATGATCAGTTAATCATTTTACAATTTGTAGAGTATCAAATAAGTTAAGTTTCAAATCAAGAAATAAATAAGATTTGCTGAAAATCGATTAGCGATGAATTGAATTTCACCAAATGAGTATTATATGCTTCACGCAATGAATCATATTATGTGTTATCTAACTTTGCTAAACAATAACTCATAATTCGAGTAATGATATGATGATTTAATTGGAGTGTAATTTTAATTATTTAGTGGATTTAGCTACAACTAAATGGAAAATATATATATGTATTAAGCAAAGTAATATGGGATTTTTATGTTTTTGTTTCAAAGCCAACTTAATTATTAGTCTTGGGTCCTTAGTATTTTCCATTACCCAAGTAGTTAGCCTAAAATATTCAGAAACCCTAATCAATCTAAGCCCACTTCATGTACTAATAAGTGGACATCTTGATTTACAATCGAGGTTTGGGGACACTTCGTCCTATCCCACGTAAGCCCCAAGCATGAACCCCAAAAGATCCCACAAAAATGCCAATTTTCTAAACCTAGACTAAAGCTCTAAGTGTCAATTACATTGAGAACCAAAGTATATAGGGCCAAAGTAAAAATAACAAAAAATCAAATAAACCATTAAAACAACAAACAAACAAGCCCTCTGGGATAGTTAACTGATCGGTTGATGGCCTCCTAAACAGTTAACCAATCGATTAACCATTTGCCGTTGATAATCGATCGGTTATCCATCCTAGAAAGTAATCATTACAACGTCTTTGAAGATCTAATCTCAGCCTTACACGTGTCGACTGACCAAAATTAAGGGTCCAAAATAGTTAATCTATCTGTTAACCATCTGGCCCAAACCCCTATAAATAATGGTCCCCACCCATCATTTCAAATCATCCCAAAACCCTACCTTGATCCAAGTTTTTTTTAACTTCTTCTCCCCCGAGCGTTTGAGATAATCGAGATCATTCTAAAAAGTCTCGAAGAAGCTCGTAGTTCAGAAAAGCCATTTTCCTCGAAAAAGGCTCGTACTTCCACGAAGTCGCTTCTGAGTCCCAAAAGAAGTTCATATTTTTGAAAAGTCACCTTTTAGAAATAAAATGAGTCGAGCCTCAACATAAATTATACAAAAGCCAACATTTTTAGGCGAAGCTCTGCTCGACTGAAAAGCACTAAAATGGGGACACACACCCCATATAAAAGTTGGCTTTCTCTGCGAGGGTAAGGAACCTCTGCACAAATTTCAGGGCAATACCCCACATATATATTATGATAAACTGTACATGTATATTTTTTTCTTTATTCTGGCCCCCGTTTAGGGGATCAGGTATGCATTTTAGAACGTTTCTATTTCAAAAGTCTAGTTTTTAATCTTGAACTTCTACTTGTGTATTGTATTGGCATGCTCATATGTGAAACAAATTCCAATAAAATTCCACGATTAAAATATATCAACGTGAAAACTTACTTTTCAAAATACGTTCTCGAGACAATTCCATTGAGTTGTGTCAGCTCGAAACTTTGTAGGCCAAAGTCAAAAATTCGTCTACTCTTACCACTTATCCGAACAAACTATGCCCGTCAAGGTGGCAACATTCCAAATATGTCTTTACATATAAGTTTTCTTAACATATAATTACATCAATCCAAAATAATAGACATGTTATATTAAGGAATATGCTCCATAAATACTTTATTGTTGTACCTTTTATTCCCAGTATCCCGTAGCTTAGACCTGTGAATACACCCCATTTTTTTAGAAGTACGGTTGTTTTGATACCAAGTCTCCTTGGGTACACATATGATATACCGAGTAAAAGTCATGAAACCTGAGCCTCAAAATACATCTTTTGGCATATTATCTCCTATGGATGTCTTCATCTCTAGTCATACACTCCTACATATACTATCCAACCATTTTTTGTTGGAACTACATTGGGTTTGATCTCAAGTATTCTTAGGTACGTAGGCGTTACGCCAAGCTAAACTCGTGAATCCCAAGAGTTATAATACGTCTCTTGACGTGTTATTTATTAAGGATGCATATGTCCCTCACTCTGAACTCCCCCGACTTCTACCTCTATCTCCATAGATATGTATATTTAAAAAATGACATCCTTAGCACTACACCCCCAAACTAAACCGAAGGACAAAACCTTTCGACTATTAACCACTCGGATTAGGTTATGTGACAATATCATACATCTTTGGGTCCATTCCCATTTTGATATTCCATACACCATCCCTCCCCCTCCTATTCTAAGTCCTGAACATGAACACACATCATGTTAGAACACGTGTATGATCAAACTATGTAGGCTTTGATCCCAAGTCCTCTTGGGTATGTAGGTAAAATACTGAGTCTTTCTCGTGAGCTCGAGCCTTGACAATATATCTCATGATATGTTGTCTCCACCGAGATGCATCCATCTATCGATTTTCACCCATTACATCTAAATAACACAGAATGAAATATCAAACTATCTCAATGAGGAACATCCCAAACATATCCCTGCACTTACACGTGCAACATATATACACTAATAACAACAGAGATGTACCCATCTCTCATATTTTTATCTCTCCTCAAATATCGAATGAGATATCAAACTCTCTAAAAGTGGAGCTTTCTCGCACAGTGACATATATAATAATTTCGATCCATTATACGCATACAAGCACGAAGTCATACGCAAGCCATCTTGTCTACCCGCGTTGGTTGAAGTGACATTTTTATACCTCCTACTGATACCATTTTCAAACCTAAGCATCTATCTACATTTTAAGGGAACCTCACGCTAAGATCTCTAAACAAATTCTAAAAATAACTAAAAAGTAATCAATTAATGTAAAGAGAAATAATAATCATAGAATTAAGGAAGCATACAGATCAAGTGGGGTGCCTAACACCTTCCCCACTTATAACCCGGTTCTTGAACCCACACAACAAGAATCTCTGGACAAATTGCAGACTTTAAACCCTACCTTAGGATTAACTCGAAAGAGATAGCTCGAACCTTTTTCTTTGTTTTTATATAAAACTAACTGGAAACTCTGAACTCCCAATGAAACCCCCTTTTTTTGCACGAAAGCCACACCGACCAAAAGGGGCGTTCAACAAAACCTAGACATGGTATCGAACTACATCCATGGGTGAAGACACCGAGGAGCCAAAACTTCATACCAATAACCCGACCTCGGGGGGAGGCAAAAGGATAGGAGACAAGCACCCTCGCACCCTTCGTTAACTCCATAGCTAGTTCCTTCCCTTAGGTGCAGCGCCATTGTTCACTCCAAGTGCCCACAAAGCCACAATGTTGACTCCGCTTGGGATATTTTTTTACCATTAGAAATCAATATTGCTTGTCGTAACTGGATTTCTAGCTACATCATAGTGGCGACTCTGTTGGGGATACAATCAAGAGAATCAAACTATCCATATGCTTTATTTCTACTATGCTTAATATTTATTTCCCTTATCACTATTTTATATAAATTTTAGAACTATTTAGCATTTTTAATTTAGGTTCCCTCATAATGTAGATATATGCTTAGGTCCCCATGTATAGGATTGTACATTTTCCCAAACATATAGGTACACGTGAAGGACCTCGCGATAAAATAAACTTTCAAGTATGTAAAAATTAAAGATTACCTATTTTCATCATGCAATGCATAAATCTTAATTTTTCATATTGTTCAAACCATATACCGTCGAGGCCCCCAAAAGCGTCTAGTTTAAAGAATTTTGTACTTTAGGAAAGTCACTTTAACTAAAAGAAAATTTGTACTTCAGAAAAGTCACCTCCCCTTAAAGTGAGGTTTGTACTTTAGAGACGTCCTTTCCCCGGATAAAGTTCATACTTTTGAAAAGTCATTTCTTGAAAGGCTAGTTGCCAATGAGTGTCGTCACTCTTTTCACCCACCCATCTGGTATATCGAACAACATTACTCTTAATCCCAAGGTCTCGGTGATTGGGAACGTTTGAAGTTAATTTAGTATTGGGGTATATCGAATAGGCTTTCACACTATTCATTACTAGGGTAAGCGGTGTCACACATACCTTAAAGGTTGCTATATCCAAGAAACTCGGTATATCATAACCCATGGAAATGAAAGGTGGTCATTTGGTAATCGGGTCAAATCGCCCTTTTACATATAGAAAAAACTCTAGGAACACACCATATTTCATAAAAATGACAATATACTTATCGATCGATTGCTCTAAAAACAATTCTCATAAATTGTCAGACAATCAGATGCTATTCCAAAACCCCTCTGATTCCAGGTTGAATGTCTTCCCCTCTTATGAGGAAGATAGATACTATGAATTAACAAGTCATCAACACAAAAAGGTCCTCCACATTAGATAAATTTAACCACATTTTCATTTTAGGGAAATAATAGACCTCAGTCTATTATTTTGTCACTCCTCGTTCTAACAAAATGAGAGCTCAACCTTGTTCACCCGAATCCAATGGGATTATGCTAAAGTTATCATCCTTTTAAGATACTACTAAATGAAAATAAATATAATCCATATGAAATTAAAAATAGATACAATAATTTCATCGAAAAATTAATTGCATATGTGAGTCTCTCTCCTCATATGTATTCCTTCTGTCAGTCCTTCTGTTTGCCAAATCCTGAACGAAAGTGACCCGAGTTTTTCTACCGTCATCATAATTAGTAAAGAAATTCCACTAAGTTCTTACCATATAAATATAATTATACACTTCGTACTGCTATTTAGTTTTCTTCAGTGAACTCCCTTACCACGATTATCAAGTATGCATTGTTGTGCTCTCCATGTCTACTGAAGAAGACCAGGTTTTATCACCAATGGATTAGATTATGAGAACACTAAAAACCATCACCGCCACATAAAATACCATGCAATTCGAGATGAGTAAACTGAAACTAACACAAGTCTACCTATGAGAGGACACTACTACATCTGGATTAGTATAGAATATACTTCATCCTCTCATCCCCAACATCAGAACACCGCTTATGGGGGCTATCGAGGCAATACTACCTAACCCCCAAGATCCGTATGCACCAGTCCTAGCACCGTCTCCCCATAATAATGTCGATGCCCCCACTTCCAAGTAGAAATATCCCCATATGGTTATTATAAACCTTATCACCAGTACCCAAACGTTGTCTTCCGAGGTCCCTCGTGGGCTGAATCGGTTTCTCCTTCGTCAATCGAAGAGGTTGTCCCCCCATATCCAAATCATGAAATAATAGAGTTACAATCTGAACTACGTCTCTATCAAGAGTCGATAAGTGATATGCAACGACGGATGATCTCACAAACATAAAAAATATGGCCCTATATCTAGAAGCTCGAATACCAAACAAATTTAATGTCAGTATTTAAAGCCTATAAAGTACTTGGAACTCCATCTTCCCACTTGTCAAACTACCATATTGGGATGTAAGTCTTAAATTCTGACCAAGGACTGTTGTAAAGTATGTTTTCCTCTACGCTTTTTGGAGGATCCCTCACCAGGTATATGTTCCTTAAGCATAAAGGGACTGTCAAAACTTGGGACAATGTATATCATGATTTCCTAAAGCAATACAAATACAACGAAGAACTTGGCATCATAATTAGGGACCTAGAAATGTTAAAACAAGAAGATGGAGAGGCAGTTGGCATCTTCGACACTCGTTAGAGAGAGAAACTCGATCAAATGGCCAATCGTCCCTTAGAGAATGACTAAATAGAAATTATAGTCATGAACCTTTAGAAGGATGTAAAAATCAAGCTTGAGCTCACCTGGATCCCATATTTCAAATCACTCATCCATATAGGGTGTAAGATAGATGAAAGTCTGGCCACCAAAGCTGCCACAACTACGAAAGAGTCTCGTTGAAGCACCAATCAGTTCTCCACCCACAGGAACCCTCCTGGGGCCTCCAAATACCATATCACTACCCTTGTAGTTAGTCCATCACTAGGAACATGCAAAATTCTCAACACTACCCCCATCCATGGTAGTTTTATGTTTGACCAAGACACTTTACGAAGGAAATCCCCCATCATTCGGTTATTCGCCACCCTAAAGTTGGATGGGATCCTCAAACTTCTCAACCACAGATTGCCCCCAACGAATTTAGATAAAAATAAGAAATTTGACTCGCATTGCAAATTCCAGGAGGGACCCGATCATATTACAGACAACTGTTGGGCCTCAAGGTATTCCATCTAGGTTCTCATCGATGTAGAGACCCTCATCCTTCCAAAATTTAATATTATTAACACCCCCTACCATATCATCCCAATACCAACACCTTATGAGACACTCATATCCAAAAAATAGACTCCTCTACCCTCAGAGTACTAATCCATCACAAACCGAGGATAAGGACACATGCACCCTCCCAAAAAGCTACCCCTCTAGGAACATCGTCGCCTAATATAAGAATCATCACCAAAATGCAACCCACTATTGACCATATGAACTTATTCATCATGGCTATACATTTCCTACAAACTAGCCATTACATCTCAGATCTCCTCTTGGTCACATAATTTATGCTCTCCAAAGAGTTAGGAAAAATCAATCACTCAATAGGAAGAAATGTATAATGAAGCACTCCAGGCAACAGAGCACATAACCTTTATGGTAACTATTTTGTCCACTGGGTGGGAAGGACCTACCCTAGAGGTTCGTCTATTTTCCCTCTCAAATTTTAAAAACAAATAGAAGTATTCGCCTCCCACTCACTCCATTCTCTCCCTTAGTACACTCTTCAAAAAGTAACAAAATCACTACAGCTGCTGGCCTTCAGATAAAAAATCCATAATTTGACCACCCTAATATTCGATTCACCCATTACAGATGAACCAAAGAGACCTTTATCTCCAAGCCAACGATCATGTTACCTGTGAGAACACACTATATATTGACTTACTTAAGTCTACATATATAGGAGTTCCAACTAGTTTGGATATCTGGACAAAATAGTTTAGATTTTTTTAGTACTCCATATCCTCAAAGGTTCAAGTATATTAAAGAAATCTTGTCCAAGAAAATCCTCAACATCAACATAAAGGGAACTGATTTATGTCTTATAACCACTATAGGACACATGCACTTCATAATATTTTATTCATATTTGCATTGGTGATCTTTTAAAACATTTCAAGTTTTTTAAAATCAATTTAATTCTTTTACAACATTTTAAAATCATTTTATATAATTTTCAAATAATTTTTGAATTAATTAGAACATATTTTTTTAAATGTTGTGGTTGAAATTTCGATTTCAGAAAGTTAGTTTTTTTGCTGATTGTTTGCCTGGGTAGAATTCAAAAGTGTTAGAGACTTTAGGGTGCGCTTTGTAATTAATTTTCAACACGCGCTTTTGTTGCATCTTGTTCGTACACGTGTTATCGTCTCGTCGGCTAAGACTGTGTTTTCTGTAAGACATAAACCGTGTGTGTCTTATCAGCCCTTGGATCAACCTTATCAACGATATGCATTCTTTGAGAGTCAATCCTTGTGAAACTAGTATAAACCAATCAACAATCGATTAATCTACCACTTGTGATGAACCGTTGGATTATAAGTCAATTGGTCAAAATCAATCCCAGCCATAGGATTGAGTTAGATGTTCTGGATCCTTCTTCGTTTACTATAAATAGAACCCAAGTCTCAGCATTTACAAACTTTTCCCATTTCGTCAAACTAGAGGGAAAAGAGAGAGTAGAGAGAGAAGGGAGAAGAGAGGGAAATAAAAGAAAGAATAAACCCTAGGTTCTTCGTAGTTCAACCTCTGAGTGATTTCTCCCAAACCAAACACCAAAAAACCTTAAAGTTTCATACACCAAAAAACTTATTCTTGAGAGTTAGATATTTTTAGGGTTTCTGTGATTTTGGACCTCTTCAACTTCTTGGTTCTCTCAAAACTAATCTCTAAGAGAAACTTAAGTTTCATTATTGAAACTGAGTTTTTCTAAAAAGAGAACATCACACGTTTTGTTTTCAGTTTCTCTTTTTTAGATTTGGTATTTTATATCCACTATGTTTCAATAAATTTTGAAACAAAAACTTCTAAGTCTCACAATATTTTCTGATCTAGTGAGTTGTTTGTGTTTCTGGTTTTATATTTCATGTTTTATTAAATACGTGTGTACAAAAATAAAAAGAACACAAATAACTATTGTTAAAGTTTTAATAGCATAATCATAGATCTGAGAAAACAAGTTTTATGTCAAATTATGTTGAATCATTCTCTGAATGTTAAGTCTAAATCTATTTTAACAAAATAGACTTCTAGTCTAGTTTGGATCTCAATTGGAGGTTTACAATTTCAAAAATACTAAAATACTATAAGACCTTGATCGTCTTCTAAGCAAGGTATCCTTGAGATCTGTGGTTTTATAGAAAGATCAAGAAGCCTAGATTTGAAAATAAAGTTTGGAAATAACCTAATCATTTTAAAACTTTTGTAATTTGTTAGGAATGTTTGTATACTCTTGAGAGGGTGAGTAGCATGTTTGCATGTAGTAGCACATCACAAACACTGTCTCACACGAACACTTAGACACTGTGGTTCTTTATGAGAATCTTGAATTTTAAACGAGTTGCTGGGATCAGAATTCAAAGAGAAGGAGATCAACGAAAAAGCAAAGAAGCAGCAAGAAAATATCAGTCCAATTCAGAATACCTTTGGAGTGGAGAATCTAAAGTAGGTATATTCTGAACTTAGGTTAGGACATTTGTGGTTTGCTTACGTGTTGTAACTTGATTTTTTATTCAGTGAATTTTTGTTTTGTGACGTAGAGGGCACTATGATTGTTTCCCTTGATTAAGGGTTTTACCACGTTAAAAATTCTTATGTCTATTTATTTGAATATTCTTAACTATTGTTGTGATTGGGATAGCATGGTAACTTTAGTAGATGTTTATTAAAATTTAAAAAGAAGGTAATCAACTATCAAATCTAAACCATATATTCCGAAACGTTTTTACAACACATCTTGTGTTTTTCGAAAAGAGTTTTGCCCAAAAAGTTTATTCAGAATTTACACAATTTATAACATTTTGTTATCAACCTTGTAAACAAGCTTTTAGCATTAAAGCTTTTCTTCAACTGGTATCAGAGCAGGAACACCTTTTGTGATCCTGAAACTTGAGAAATTATTTTCGAAACTTTCTTCTGAAAAATTCTGAATATGGAAAAAAATTTGAGAAGTTAGGTAACCTATCTAGGCCACAACTCTTTGATGGAAATATTTTTTTTGTATTGGAAAGTACGAATGAATTCTTTCATTCATGGAAACCTGGGTGATGAAGTCTTGGAAATGATTTAAACAGGGTTTGAACATCCTACTAAACCTACTTCATCCACTGATCCAACAAGAATTAAGAAAATTCTCAGTGAATTTACTAAGGAAGAGAAAAAAGCATCTCTAGATCGTAACAAATGAAAGAATGCCATTTTATGTCCATTAACGAACATGAATTCAAAATAATATCCATATGTTCTACTTCCAAAGAGGCATGGGACACATTAGTCATTTCTCATGAGGGTGATGAACGTGTCAAAATTGGAAAAACTCAAATGCTTATCCCGCAATATAACACCCTTATTATGAATGAGAATGAATCCTTTGACAATTTCTACATAAGGTTAACTGATATCTTTACAAAACTTCATGTTAATGGTATAACCTATAGTAGAAAGGAAATTGTTTCAAAGATTCTTAGGTCATTACCTTCTAAATTTGACAACAAGAGATATGCTATTGAAGAAATTAATGATCCTAATATGACTCCTGAATTAATTAGTAGTAAACAGAGGACTATAGAATTGGAACTAGACTTCAAAAAGCAATTCAACAGACAGACTAATAAAGCCTCTAGTTCAAATGTTATGTTTTCTTCTAAATTTCTAGTGCCTAAATTGAACACTCTAGATTTTAACACTGATTGTCTTGAAAACTGTGATTTGGAAAACCTTGACAATGAAATAGCTCTTACGAGTAAGAATTTCAAAAAGATTTTGAAATTTAGAAATGTTGTAGCCTCTAAATAAGGCAAATCAAATTATCAAGGTAATCAATTTCACAAACCTCATGACAGAGACAATACCAAACACACTTTTGACAATAGGAGGAATTATAACCCCAATAGACCTAAACCTGACATAAAAGATGTTAAGTGTCACCGTTGTGGTAAACTAGGTCGCTATGCTAGTAAATGTCCAATTAGTTTTAATAACAATAGCAAGGCCAATATGTGTAAGACATGGGACGACTCTAGGGATTCTGATGAGGATGAAACTGAGTCAACCCAGATAAATGAGTACTGCATGTCTTTCTTTGCTAAGATAATATATAATGATGATGCATGCTTATCTTCTCATGAACCTTCTATGCCTGTTGATGTTGTTAATGATATTGCTAATAATTTTTTTCATACTACTGCTGAAAGACTGTGTGTGAGTCAAAGTGATAATGTTGATGACGAATTGAACATGTGCGTGAGTAAAGAACCTATCAAAAACATGGGGGACACTTCACACGATGCACATAGTGAGTCTGATGATGATCTGCCTGATTTACATGAGGTATACACTAAAACGGTTAAAAAGAGTGCTCGCCTAGAAAAAATGATAAAAACCTTCAGTGAAAATGTCGATTTACTTGACCAGACCATTAGGAAGAACACTGAAGATTATACTGCTCAATGTGTTGCTCATGAGACTGAGATTGAAGACTATGCCTTAAAAATAAAAGATTTGACTCAAAATAACCATGGATTTGAACAAAAATATAAGGCAACCCTTGTTGAACTAGAAGAGTCAAAGCAAAAGGTTTCAAATGTGTTTAAAAAATGCAAACACTTTGAAACACAGACTAAGTCTTATGAAAAAATTGTTATTGGAAGCAATTTTGACTCTGAAGATAAGTCTGGCCTAGGTTTTGGAGAAAAAGTGCACACAAGTAAGACCAAAGTTTCTCCTGAAAATGTTACTTTTCTAAACGGGGCCAAACTTGTCAAAATGTTCCAAAAGGTGAATCTAGTCTCAATGTCTCTCAAGCATCACATAATCAGTGCAATCAACAAACGAGTCCTAACAATCAGACCAAATATGTTTGTCCTTCTTCCAGAGACCAAAGACAGAAACCTAAACCTAATGACAACTGGACTACTGTGCCCAATAAATCTAAGCCAATTTTCAAAGACTTTAGCAAGACAGTTAAGTCCTATAATCATCAGTATTGTTCCTACTGTGATATTTTTTATCACACTCTTGATGAATGTTTCCAGAAAAGGTTGTACACCCCAACTTACCTAAACTTTAACTATTCTAGGGAATCAAGAAATAATTATGTACTTCCTAGACAAGCCACAAATAACTCTAACTCTAAAACGAAAAAGGGAGGATCCAAGACTGAGAAAAAATCATTCAGAAAGACCCCTAAAATCTTTTCTAAGTCAAAGGCAACAAATATTTTACAACTAGGCCTGTTTGGATTAGAAAAGATGATATATTACGCCAGCTCAAGTGTAACATTATTATTTCTGCTTTAAAGGCACAAGGCACTTCAACTAGATGGTATTTAGACTTCGGATGTTCTAAACATATGACTGGGGATGAAACCAAATTGATAAACAAGATAAACTTCCTTATAGTTTGTGTCATGTTTGAAGATGGTGTTTCATCTCAAATTATAGGTAAGGGAACATTGAGTGAGCACGGGCTTCCGGAACTGAATGATGTTTTCTTAGTTAAAGGCCTTAAAGCTAATCTCTTAAGTATATCACAATTTTGTGACTCCAATCACTCAGTTACTTTTTCAAAAAATGATTGGAAAATTATTGATGAAATAGGTAATTGTATTTTAACAGGAAACATAACCTCGAAAAACTGTTACACAGTAATCCCCAATTCTAAATCTTGCAATGTTGCTAGATTTGAGGGTTCTGATCTATGGCACAATAGATTGGGACACACAAATTAAGATAACCTTAGAAGATTGATTTCCGAAGAGATATTTATAGGTTTACCTAAAATTAAAAATTCTTTTAATCCTATATGTGGACCTTATCAGGAAGGAAAAATACGTAGATCTCCACACAAGAAAGTTAAAGACGTCCTTACCACTGAGCCTCTCGAACTTATCCATATGGACCTCATGGTTCCCTCAAGAACTGTTAGTTTCTATGGAAAATCTTACATCCTAGTAATAGTGGACTACTATACGAGATATACATGGGTAGCTTTTATGAAACACAAATCAGATACCTTCAATGAATTCTTAAGAATCATCTTGAAAATTGAGAATGAGAAGGATACCCAAGTGTGTCAAATTTAGAGTGATTGAGGTGGAGAGTTCAACGAATCTGGTATTTCTGAGTATTGTGTAGCTAATGGCTATAAACATGAGTTTAGCGCTCCAAAAACCCCGCAGCAAAATGGTATAGTTGAACGTAAGAATAGGACTTTACAAGAAATGGCTAGGGTTATGTTACATGCTAAGAATATCCCTAGATATTTTTGAATAGAAGCTGTCCAAACTGCGTGTCACATTATTAATCATATCTAGTTCAAAAAAAATTCCAAAGAAACCTCTTATGAGTTATGGTTCAACAAAAAGACAAATTTAAAATATTTTAAAACCTTAGGAAGTATCTGCTACATCTACAAAGATAGAGAGTAACTTTCAAAATTTGATACCCGAGGAGAAAAGAGAATTTTTCTAGGTTATTCCCAAAATAGTAGGGTTTTGCGTGTTTTCAACTATCGAACGAAAACTATTATGGAATCAATAAATGTGATTGTAGATGACACGAGTGTAAGGAGAAGTGATAGTCAACTAGTAGCATTTGATGCCGACGAACTTAATTTATCCTCTTATCCTCCAAATGACACTGATTCATTTCCACCTGAGAGTCCTTTTGTACCCACTTGGGTTTCTAAAGATCATCCCACTGAAACCATTGTCGGTAATCCTTCGGAACCAGTTCGAACTAGATCCCAACTTCGACAAGTGGCACAATTTCCTTGTTTTGTTTCTCTTGAGGAACCTAAAAATGTTAATGATGCCCTTACTGACTCATTTTTTATAAATGCTATGCAAGAAGAGCTAGTCCAATTTAAGAGTCACGATGTGTGGAATCTTATTCCTAGACCAAAAGATTCGAAGGTTATTAGCACAAGATGGATCTTTAAAAATAAAAATGATGAAAATGGGGAGGTCATTAGAAATAAAGCTAGGTTGGTTGCACAGGGATACTCCTAGATTGAGGGAATTGATTTCGATGAAACTTTTGCACATGTTACTCGTCTAGAATTAACTTTTCTCCTTCTTTCCATCTCTTATCATATGCAATTCAAATTATTCCAAATGGATGTTAAAACCACCTTTTTAAATGGAATTTCATTCGAAGAAGTTTACTCAGAACAACCCAAAGGATTTGTTGATCCTGTACATCCTAATTATGTCTTTAGACTTAAAAAAATCCTTATATGGTTTGAAACAAGATCTATGAGTGACTGTCAACCTTTTTAGTGTCTTATAAATTTGTCTGTGGCGAAAACGATCAAACATTGTTTGTTAGAAAGGAAAATCAACATGTCTTAATCGCGCAAGTATATGTGGACGATATTATTTTCGATTCCACATGTCCTAAACAAGTAGAGAATTTTTCTGATATCATGCATACCAAATTTCAGATCTCTCTAATGGGTGAACTACAATATTTTTTGGGTTTACAAGTAAAACAATGTAGTGATGGTCTTTTTATCTCTCAATCCAAGTATGCTGCAAATTTACTTAAAAATTTTGGCTTAGAAAATTCTAAAACTTCTAGAACCCCCATGAGTACTTCAATTAATCTTTCTAAGGATGATAATGGGAAAAGTGTTGATCCCACTCTTTATAAAAGTATGATAGGGAGTTTGTTGTATCTTACCGCGTCTCAACCCAACATATCCTTTGTGTCTATATATGTGCTAGATATCAAAGTAACCCTAAAGAATCCCACTTATTGAGTGTGAAAAGAATTATTAAATACATTAAGGGTACTCTAAAATTTGGTATTTTATACACAAATGATACGACTAGTTCTATTGTAGGATACACCGATGCCGGCTGGGTTGGTTGTTCTGACGATAGTAAGAGAACTTCTGGTGCTTGCTACTACGTAGGCAATAATCTCGTCGGTTGGTCGTGTAAGAAATAGAATTATATTTCATTATCTAGCACCGAATCTGAGTATATATCAGCTAGTAGTTGTTGTTCACAATTACTATGGATTAAAAAAATGCTTAGTGACAGGATTTTTGGAAATATTAATAGCACTTTAGTTATCATAAAACATAGTTAATTGTTGTTCGGTGAGATATTTGTGACCTTGTCGAATCCGAAGATCTCGTAATTGAATATCTGAACACTCAAAAGCAGCTTGCAGATCTCTTTACCAAACCATTAGATAATATACGATTTGAGTATTTGAGAACAACTATAGGCATGGTAACTCTCAATTAATCTCTATTTTGTGTGATTTCTACCCCTTGTATATTTGAGAAAAATTGGGGGAGAAGATCTTGAGTATTACTAAGTGATTTTTCTATCTATTCCTGATTCTAACTCAACCTATATGCCATTTAGTGTTTATTTTGTCACCGAAAATTCAGACCCGTTGTATAGCTTGTCACTACTTTGTAGGGTATTGGTCTGTATATAGTTGAGTAACGTATTTTTTTCACCTTATTTTCGGTTCTAGGATGGGAATGGGTAGTTAGAACTTTTGTATAGGACAAATAGAAATTTTCAATTTTGACCCACGAGTTCTGAATACTCAAGGGAATTTTGTCTCTAATATCCAAAGGGGGAGATTGAGAACAACTATATATTGACTTACTTGAGTCTACATATATAGGAGTTCCAACTAGTTTGGATATCAAGACATAATAGGTTAGATTTTTTTAGTACTCCATCTCCTCAAAGGTTCAAGTATATTGAAGAAATCATGTCCAAGAAAATCCTCAACATCAATATAAAGGGAAGCGATTTCTATCTTATAACCACTATAGGACACCTGCACTTCATATATTTTATTCATATTTTCATTGGTGGTCTTTTAAAACACTTCAAGTTTTTTAAAATCAATTTAATTCTTTTACAACATTTTTAAATCATTTTATATAATTTTTAAATAATTTTTGAATTAATTAAAACATATTTTTAAATGTGTTGGGGCTGAAATTTGGATTTCAGAAAGTTAGTTTTTTTGTTGATTGTTTGCCTGGGTATAATTCAAAAGCGCTAGAGACTTCAGGGTGCTCTTTGTAATGACTTTTCAACACGCATTTTTGTTGCATCTTGTTCGTACACGTGTTAGCGTCTCGTCAGCTAAGATTGTGTTTTCTATAAGACACAAACCATGTGTATCTTCTCAGTCCTTGGATCAACCTTATCAATGATCTTCATACGTTGAGAGTCAATCCTTGTGAAACTATTGTAAACCAATAAACAATCATTTAATCCACCTCTTGTGATGAACCATTGGATTATAAGTCAATTGGTCAAAATCAATCCCAGCCATAGGATTGAGTTAGACGTTCTGTATCCTTCTTCGTTTACTATAAATAGGACCCAAGTCTCAACATTTACATACTTTTTCCATTTTTTCAAACTAGAGAGAGAAGAGAGAGAAGGGAGAAGAGAGGGAAAGAAAAGAGAGAGAAAATAAAGAAGAAACCCTAGATTCTTCGTAGTTCAACCTTTGAGTGATTTCTCCCAAACCAAACACCAAACAACCTCAAAATTTCATACACCAGAAAACCTATTCTTGAGAGTTAGATATTTCTAGGGTTTTTGTGATTTTTCTATTGGAGTTATTCTTCGTTTGAAGACCTTTTCAAGTTCTTGGTTCTCTCAGAACTCATCTCTAAGAGAAACTAAAGTTTTATTGTTAAAACTAAGTTTTTCTAAAAAAAAACATCACACATTTTGTTTTCAGTTTCTCTTTTTAGATCTGGTATTTTAGATCCACCGTGTTTCAATAAATTTTGAAATAGAAACTTCTAAGTCTCACAATATTTTCAGATCTAGTGAGTTGTTTGTCTTTTTGGTTCTATATTTCATGTTTTTATGAAATACGTGTAACACCCCGTATTTTTTGGTACTTTTAAAATTTAATTAATTCGGAAATTCTAAATTACTAGTGTGTTGTAATTTAATGAATTAATTATGATAGAATAATATATAAATATTAATCTGGGATTGAATGGTTAATATTTAGGGAAAATTATTTACTGAGTGAATAGTAATAATGTAATTTCGTCGGTTCGAGTACTAATGACGAGGTATGTACTTATCACATCCGGAAGTCGGTATAGACTATATTGGGTGGGGGATAAGTAATTTCTATAAATTAATTCGGATGCAAATTCTGAGTGTACAGTTGAGTCCAGATGGGCCGAGATAGTCGGAAAAGTGTACCCGAGGGTAGTAAACGGGTCACGGGACGTTTTTAGACATAGTCGGGCCCACTCGGGGGCATTTTGGTCACTTGGGCTTGGCCCATTAGTCAAAAAACGGGAATGGATTAATTAACTTAATAAAAAGAAATAAGGGCTGGCTGAGCTTAAGAAAAGAAAGGAATTAAAGGGTTAGGAAACCCTAGCAGCAGCCAAAGCCAATTGGGGATCTCAAAAGAGCCAACAAGGTCATCTTCAACCTTGGAATCCATCGCATATTCAGACACTACGAAACCTAAGGCAAGTGAATAACTTGCAATAGCATTAAATCTGTCTTTCAATTCGTATTTATGTGATGTAATGAATTAAAATTCGTTTTGGGGTTTCATGGCATAAACATGGGGTTTTGAAAATACAAAAAAAAAACATGAATCTGATTTGCCAGAATTTATAGGGATTTATGTAAAAATCTGATAATGGAATATTGATGTGTATCTGTTAGAAGGATATCCGGGTAAATTAGAACGAGTTTGATGAAGAAAGTTGGAATGAAAGTGGGTTTAAAGATAAAGACATATTTTTCCCCAAAATTTTGGATTAGTAGTTTATGGACGAATTAATGATTGTTGTGGACTTTCTGGGGAGTCCTAATAAGGTTTCTAATATGTACTGGTGTTATGAAGGCTTAAAATTCATGTTAGAAGAGATTAGGGTTTAAGAAATCTCGTCCATGGCTGCCCTGTCTTCGCGAAGAAGACGAAGACCTGTTCGATCGATCGATCGACGGTCTGGGTCGATCGATCGACGGTCGCCAGAATCTGGCAATTTCGCCAGTTGGTTATATAAGAGGGAAAAATTTATATAAAAATCTTATGTAATTAATTATTGAGAAATTAAATAAATGAGTTTAAATCTAATTAATTGTAGATAAATTAATTAGGGTTTGAGGCTAATAAATTAGAGTCAGGAATTGTGACTCGGGTAAATTTATTTTGGGCTACGAGAGTAAGTCCAAATTTATGGTGGGGGCGACACCAAAAATAACTAAATTAATTAAAGTGCAATTTAATTAATATTTAGAGTTGGACCATAAACTCTTAATAATTTTAACAGGCTTATGTTACAGATTTTAGCGAACGGTATAGCCGGGACTTTTATATTTATATATACGGAGGCGTTAGTATATATATATGGTGTGCATAATTAATATCAGTTGTTAGATATTTGTTAATATAGTGCTATAGGGGGAGGTTGCGCGTAGTGGATGAATCCCCTAGCTTGAGGAGTAGGGTGAGTATATTCTCGAGGTCATAGCGTCCGTTATATGGGTGAGGGACATCTCACTTTCAGGGAAGGAATATGACCGCCTCCAATTATATTATTTTATCAAGTTGGTGTGAAAATTCTGACTTGGGATAACTAGGCTATGTGATTGTACCTAGTGGGATAGCACTTTATAGAATTTATGTTCCGTGAGTATTTTGCTCGGGAGGATGCAAGTTGTTATATATATTACAGTATGATTGTGAATGCTGAAATATGATTATAAGTATATAATTGGATAATTAATTATATACGGGCTATTAATGAAAAATGTGAGTTATTTCACATGTATAACAAGTGTAGAAGTTATATGAAGTTAAAAAGGGAAATGATTTAGTTAAGTTGATGTTACTAATAACTTAAAAATCATAATCACTACATTCTCAATTAGAGTAGGGTGGGTATAAAGGAACTTTGTTAATTATCTAGTCTTGAGATGAGTAACTAGGTAATTTAATTAAAGCGTTCGTAGGGTATAATAGTGGAAGGGTAAGGAAGTCCTCAAGAGAGTGCGATATTAACTAAAAATATGAAGAGTATGCATATTTATTTATTACTGCAAGTTAATCATTTGTTAAATGTTTTTTTCAAATGTTTTGGGTACTAACCCTTGTTATAAAAACTTTTAAAAACCTTTTAGGTGTCCAACCATAGGGACGCCAGCCTTGACTATATTCCAGGAATCCGTTGCTGCAGCATATGTGGATGTTGCGGGGTTTTGATAGACGCCTCATTCTTCATTCTTAAATGTAGAAGTTCATGATTAGTATTCGAGCATGTTGCTCACTTTCCATTTATTTGTATTAGACTTGTTGGGAGTTTATTCTTGTCTTTATGGGATTTATTATTTGGACCGTTGGTTTATTCGGTCAATCATTTTTACTTGTGGATGATTAATTCAGTTATCTGTGATTGTTATATAGTTTTATTTTCCGCATGGGTGTTTGTTTAAATAATGAAAGATAAAAATTGGCACCAGTCTATTTTTCTCACTTAGGTGGTTAGTAATTAAATAAGACGACAATGATGCTAAGAATGGACCAAATGAGAAACCTGTTCTAACTTGATTTAGGACTGATCACCCGGGATTAATTAGGCGGGGTGTCACAGATGGTATCAGAGCATCAGGTTCTAGTGTCCTTAGGATCTCTACGGCTTTCTATGTTTCAGCGTAGCGTTCGGTTGCTATAGAGCCCTATTATTAGGACTGTTGATTATATTTTCCGCTTGTGAGATATCGTATTCCTGCTATTAGTTTTTGTATAAATTGTGTACTTATACAATTCAATCTATTTCAGATGCCGCCAAAGAGACACAGAGCGGAGAGGACTGAGGCTAGAGAGGAGGTGAGGGAGGCTCGCCAGGAGCCACAGGTACCGCCACCCCCACCCCCACCCGAGTTGATTTCTACCACTCAGGTGGCAGTGATAGTGGCCCAAGCGGTCGAGACAGCAATGCGAGCTATGGCAGCTCATTTTCCACAGCCCCAGGCACCGCCTCCATTGGCTCCAGCAGTTCAGGCTCCAGTGGGGCCACCATCTTGGCAGCGAGTGAGGGAGACCTTTCAGAAGGGTCACCCACCTGAGTTTCGAGGTAGCACCAATGTGGTCGAGGCTTGTGACTGGAAGAAGAACATTCAGCGCCATCTGCGCATGTTAGAGGGTACAGAGGTGCAGAAACAGATGATGGCTACCTTTCGTCTGTCAGGGGCAGCCTTACAGTGGTGGGAGTCCGTAACCACCGCTGAGGAGCGGGATTCGATGCCAATTTCTGAATTCTGGGTGCGGTTTGACCGCAAGTACTTTCCTCCAGCAGTAGAGTCTAAGATGAGAAAGAAATTCAGCAAGTTGGTACAGGGTGACAGGTCAATAGCAGAATATGAGGAAGAGTTCACGCGTTTGGCAAACTTTGTGCCAAATGAGGTGAGCGATGAGGAGCGGAAGAAGTCAAAGTTCATGGATGGCCTAGCCTGGAGAATCAGGCAACACTTGATTGGAAATCCGGCGTTAGTGACTTATACAGATGTCGTTAATGCCGCACTTGTACATTGCCAGGATCATCCTTTCCATGCTAAGGGGAACAAGAAGGCAGGTGAGCCGAGCCAGCAGGGCAAGGCGGTCACTAGTAGTGAGACGAGTGGCACACAGCAGCAGGTCATCATTCAGCAAGGGAATCAGGCTAAGAATTTTAAGCCTCGTGGGTTCCGACCGGGAGGACAGGGGTTCAGGCAGGGGCAACCAGGCCCTAATCAGCAACAGCAGGTTCCTCAGGGCCGTCAGGGCCAAGGGAACAACGGGGGAGGCCAACCGGGCCAGCAACGTCAAGGCCAGCAGGGCCAACGGCAGGGTGACGACCAGAAACGCTGTTTCGCCTGTGGCCAGCCAGGACACTTCAAGAGGGAGTGCCCGCAGAGGGGCAGAGGCCAGCAGCAGGGTGCCCAGCAGGGGCAACAGGGTCAGATGCCGCCAGCAGCACCAGCCCCACCCGCCCCACAGCAGCAGGGGCAGATGCACTACGGACGTGTGTACAACGTTCGGGATATTCCCAATCCTCCAGCACAGCAGGCGCCGCCAGCGGTAGAGGGTATGTTTTTCATTCATGGTCATGAGGGTAACATTCTTTTTGACACGGGAGCATCACATTCAATCATTAAATCTAATTTTGCTAAACGGGCTGGGTTATTAGAGACAGCGGGTAGCCTCTGTATGAGTGTAGAGTCACCAGTAGGCAGCGGGGCTTTGATTCGCTCGATTTGTCGAGGAGTAGACATTTTGATTGGGAGGCTTAGTTTATCAGCAGACTTCTTAGTGTTAGATATGTAGGGGTATGATGTCATCTTGGGCATGGATTGGTTGGCAGGTTACCGGGCTACGGTGGATTGTTATGAGAGGACAATCGTGTTCTCCATTCCGGGACAGGAAATGTTCCTGATAGCAATGCCGCTTCCTGAGGGAGGGTCGCGCACTCACCTATACTACATTGAGGAGGAAACCTCACAGGAGGTGGTAGTTCCTTTAGACTCTATTCCTGTAGTGAGGGACTTTGAGGATGCATTCCAGTAGATACCAGGGTTACCGCCCAGCAGAGAAATCAAATTTGTTATCGATTTGGCACCAGGGACGAGGCCAATTGCTCGGGCACCTTACCGAATGGCCCCTTCAGAAATACGGGAATTGAGGGAACAGATTCAGCAACTACTGGGTCAGGGTTTTATTCGGCGGAGTACATCGCCGTGGGGTGCGCCGGTGTTATTTGTGAATAAGCGAGATGGTTCACCAGTAGTCTTGAGATGAGTAACTAGGTAATTTAATTAAAGCGTTCGTAGGGTATAATAGTGGAAGGGTAAGGAAGTCTTCAAGAGAGTGCGATATTAACTAAAAATATGAAGAGTATGCATATTTATTTATTACTGCAAGTTAATCATTTGTTAAATGTTTTTTTCAAATGTTTTGGGTACTAACCCTTGCTATAAAAACTTTTAAAAACCTTTTAGGTGTCCAACCAGAGGGACGCCAGCCTTGACTATATTCCAGGAATCCGTTGCTGCAGCATATGTGGATGTTGCGGGGTTTTGATAGACGCCTCATTCTTCATTCTTAAATGTAGAAGTTCATGATTAGTATTCGAGCATGTTGTTCACTTTCCATTTATTTGTATTAGACTTGTTGGGAGTTTATTCTTGTCTTTATGGGATTTATTATTTGGACCGTTGGTTTATTCGGTCAATCATTTTTACTTGTGGATGATTAATTCAGTTATCTGTGATTGTTATATAGTTTTATTTTCCGCATGGGTGTTTGTTTAAATAATGAAAGATAAAAATTGACACCAGTCTATTTTTCTCACTTAGGTGGTTAGTAATTAAATAAGACGACAGTGATGCTAAGAATGGACCAAATGAGAAACCTGTTCTAACTTGATTTAGGACTGATCACCCGGGATTAATTAGGCGGGGTGTCACAATACGTGTGTACAAAAACAAAAAGAACACAAAGTACTGTAGGTAAAGTTTTAAAAGCGTAATCATAGATATGAGAAAATAAGTTTTATGTCAAAATATGTCGAATCATTCTCTCCATGTTAAGTCTGAATTTGTTTTAACAAAAAAGACTTCTAGTCTAGTTTGGATCTCATTTGGAAGTTTACAATTTCAAAAATATTTTCAAAATACTGAAATTATTTAAGACCTTGACCGTCTTCTGAGCAAGGTATCCTTGAACTCTGTGGTTTTATAGAAAGATCAAGAAGTCTTGATTTGAAAATAAAGATTCAAAAATAACCTAATCATTTTAGAACTGTTGTAATTTGTCAGGAATGTTTGTATAATCTTGAGAGGGTGAGTAGAATATTTGCATGTAGTAGCACATCACAAATACTATCTCACACGAACACTTAGATACTGTGGTTCTGTCTAAGAATCTTGGATTTTGAACGAGTTGTTGGAATCAGAATTCAAAGAGAATGAGATCAAGGAAAAATCAAAGAAGCAGCAAGAAAAGATCAATCCAATTCAGAATACCTTTGGAGTGGAGAATCTCAAGTAGGTATATTCTGAACTTAGGTTAGGATCTTTGTGTTTTTCTTAAGTGTTGTAACTTGATTCTTTATTCTAGTGAATTTTTGTTTTGTGTCGTAGAGGGCACCGTGGATGTTTCACTTGATTAAGGGTTTTACCACGTTGAAAATTCCTGTGTCTATTTCTTTGAATATTCTTAATTGTTGTTGTGATTAGGACTTCATGGTACCTTTACTACATGTTTATTAAAATTTAGAAAGAAGGTAATCATCTATTAAATCTAAACAATACATTCAGAAAAGTTTTTACAACACATCTTGTGTTTTTCGAAAAGAGTTTTACCCAAAAACTTTATTCGGAGTTTACACAATTTATAACATTTTGTTATAAACCTTGTAAACAAGCTTTTAGCATTAAAGCTTTTCTTCAACCTGAGATACCAAGATCATCTCAAGTTTCTTTACGACGAATAAGAGAGGTTGAGGTCCCACTTCATTCGAAGAGACGTTTCTCGAGAAGCCAAATATAAGGCCAATCCCGAACCTAGCGAGTATACACCCACACAAGCCTCCCAAAATAGAAGTGGAATCAACTCCATGAAAACCAAAGGATCATGGTCGCCCAAGTCATATTTCATTCAGAATACAACCTACAACTTGAAGTACTCACCCGATCACCTTTCCAAGAACTAGAGACACGAATCTACCCCTAGGAGACCATCCACATGATGTGAACAAACATGAGTGATATTGACCCCTTTCCTAGATTAATGAAAAACCTAAGCAAAACATGTACTCACCCCGGACAGATCGGTCGACTTCCTCACCAGGTCAGGTCGACACTCCGCTCATCTAAACCCTACCGATAAAAAAGGAGGTTCCCCTATATTTATGACCATACCCCTCCTAGGGAGAATAATAAGATCTAAACATGACTCTAAAAGACCTTAGCTAACATCACCATCTGGGAGTTTCTAACTACATCATGAGAAAATCGAGATGCCCTCCTCCGTCTATTATCCTAAGTTTATGTTCCTATAGATCTAACCCCGATCGAGATAATAGCCACTATTCATTCAATTACCATGAAACATCGCATCTTCTTATTTGATAAGGACCTTCCCATGGAAGGTTGTAACCATTGATTTGGTTTACACAATACTATTTAGGCCCGTGGATAGATTATTCCCTTGGTAATAGTGGATAATGGTTCCAATATCAACGTATACCCCCTCCGCACAACTATCGATCTAGGATATACCACCTTAGAATTCACAATCTTTTACGACCATTTAATCCTATGATAACAATTGCTGAGAGCTCCTAGGGGCCATTACTCTCACTCTCATAATAAGGCCTATCAAATGCAATGTCGAATTTTAAGTACTCGACGTTATATCGAGTTTTAACCTCTTACTCGGGAGGGTATGCATACACATAATGGGGGTAGTACCCTCATCACTTCACATAAAGGCCAGGCTCCTATTCGACATCAAGTTCATCACCATCCAAGGGAATGGAGGTTGGGACACTGTATACAATACTAGCACCATTCCTCTCCTAGACATCTATCACGACAGTAGCGATATCTGCCTCAGCGGATTTCGGGTCATCCCACTCGCTCACATAAAAAATGAGGATCCATTCATTCATAATATAGCCACTCAAATCATCCAAAAGATTGGATACAGTCCCGGGTTCGGACTCAAAAAGAATCAATAGGAAACCTTTAAAGTTTTCACTACTACGGAACACAATGAAAAAGTTGGTCTTGGGTACACCCCAACTGCAAAACCATATATTGTAACCTCAAAGACCCCCCCCCCCCCCATCAAGGGTGGAATGGACACTTTCGTCTCCAGGGAGAAGAACTCCCCTATCATAGGCTCTCGGAGTCGTGGTGGGATGAAATAAAGATATCCCTATAGACCAAAAAGGAAATTCTCTATAAAGATGAGTTATAAATGGACTAGAGGAAAATCCACAGAGTTAATCAGGGTGAACTCAACGTATAATGGGTCACCGCAGAAGATAGAAAAACCTCCCATAGCCAGAGCTTGAATGGGTATTACCCGTGCTATTCCTTGATGAGACCATAATAACATCCATGTTGAGATCCACTGACTTGACACTCACTTAACTATTCCTCAATTAGTACACTACCTCGGCCACTCGAGGCACCACTACAGAGAAAGGACGATTGGTCCGCATCCTTGAGATTAACCTCTACCTCCGTGTACAGGACTCTACAACTTTCCTATCTGAAACATCGCTTTCAATCGAGATTCAAAACATGACCAACAAACCCCGATGGGATTATCAGTGGAACGAGGAATGTCACTAGTTCTTACTGAAATAACTCTCTGAGGCACACCATTATAGAGAACCTATTATAGGACCAACCGAAAACCCAAAGGCCACCATTAATGGAAAGAGGGCCCAACTCAAGAAACACTGCCTGTCCCAGATAACAATCAGCACTAATATTGCAAAGCACCCAAAGGTCTCTCCAAAAGTACCTCCTTAGACCCTGGCTCACCTCATCACCCACATCAAATAAACTACAGTATCGAAAAATTGTACCTCTACTGAGTGCATCCCCACATCCGTCATATGGAGGCCATTTGAGTATGTCCTGTTAGCTAAACAATCCCACTTATCCCCTCTCCTAATGTAACCTTTTATTAAGCATACCTTTTTGCTCTTATCAACAATGCCCTTCCTCCCTTATATGTCATAATAAATAGTGATTTCCCATATCTGCTTGTGTGTGTTACAAGTGATGATCACGAATCCATCGATGAATTATATTTCATACTTAATAATGATAACCTTGCGAACTTAAAATAATTACAACACTTACGAAAACATGACCAAAGTCAAAACAATCGTATGTCTCCTAATGAGGATGATAAATTTATCATAAACTTAGGCACTCCCCAAAACCCAAACATTTAAAAACCCCGAACCCATGTGCACGTGGCCTAAGGCCCATCATTGCCTTGGGGGCCTAAAAAAACCATCATTGAACTTTCCCAGCACGCTACATGTTGCAGTACTTGACACTTGTCAAGGGAATATTGGCACACCAGGAATAAAAGCCTCGGAGCTGCATACCCCATAGTCACCTATTTACATATGCAACTAAGGGCTAGGGGTGATTGATATGCCCAAAATTTACCTGACATCTTGGAGGCACCAACCTCGGCTAAGAAGATGGCCGAGGTAACAAGGGCTCCAGATGGGCAACCAGCGATCTTGTCCAACGCAAGGTCAACTATGACCGACGTTACTAATTCCTCACTATCAGGCAACGAGTGAGCTCTTCATGGCTCGTGGGGTAAGTTATCCATCAGGTCATCCACAACTGACATCACGTCTACCTCATACATCAACCTCGGCTGAGTATCAGCCAAAGACAGCAAAAACTACCACCATCATCGCATTCAACCTCGACTAGGAATCAGTCGACATTCCAACTACACCTGCATAACACCGGCCCAGGCCGACGTTACAACTCCACCTTTCTTACCTCGGCTTGTCTACTAGGCCGAGAACATCATGAATAACCTCGGATAATGCAGCAGTCAGACTTCACCAACCTCGTACTCTTCGTGGCTGAGGTTGCACCTATCAGGGGCAAGGCCGAGTATTTACAAGCATATGCAAGGATAGGAACACATGGACAAAATCAGTTGTAACCAAATCAATCCCCTCACGTGGGGGAATATTTCATCATCATTCTTCACATGTGAAAGTGACATATGCCCTCATTGGATTGGCTAAGACATCACACACATGCTCATTGCATGCTTGGGGGGTACATTACACCCCCCAAACACTATATATAGAGATCATCCCTAACCTTGTAAAGGATTCAAAATTATAACCCTAGCTGAAACTCTGTCAAATTACACAGTAGATAGAGAAAGCTTGAGAGATTGTATCCATAGCCATTAGTGCCTTATTTCAGTGACATTACTCACTTGCACAGTGGACGTAGGCCAGATTGGATGAACCACTTATATACTGGTGTTCAACCTATTTTCCTCATCCCACTCTTATATATTATATACTCTTGTGCTTCTATTGTTATTACTTGTTTGAGCTTATCAACACCTTACCTGGTGGTGCTATTTCCAGCATCATCATTTTGGCGCCGTCTGTGGGAACGAGAAGCTATCTCTTCCTTTTTCATTGCTTAACCTCACCGGAGACTCTAGTGGTGAACCAGGCCTCACCCCTTGCGTGGAGTTGTTTCACCATTGAAAGAGGTCCATTAAGGTATTAAGCTCATCTTCTTCACAAGTTCTTTAGTTTTAACATATGGCACCGAATTTTGCACCTCCTCTGCCATCTGGTGCTGGAGGACCCAGTTCCAGCCAGGCACCACCCCAGTCCGAAATGGCTGAGGTGGCTGCAGCCTTGAAGTCGTTAGCGGCAATGAAACAAGAAATGAAGGAGAAATTTGCTCAGCTTAGTCAAAATATGATGAGGCCACCTGGAGTCCCACTGGAGATGATTACTCTGGCAGTTGTTCAGCCCCATCCTGAAGCCAGGGGACCACCCCAGGCACCACGAAAAGACCAACCTGCTCCTCAACCGAGGAGGGACGTTGCTGACCCTAGGCGTTTACGCCTGGGGAGGTAAGGAAACCCTTGACCTAAGGATAGGTATGATGATTTGGAGGCAGAAGATGCTCCAAAAGACTGATGGGAACCATATGAGGTTTCTAACAACACGGTATATCCTATCCATCAAAGCTGAGGTTGTGGGGACAGAAGGGATTGTTGTGCCCAGTAGAGAGAGCTAGCCTTTGATCGCTTAAGCCGAGGGTCGGCCTTTGAAAGGCTTAGCCCAGTAAATGACATGAGGCAGAGGTTATCCAGGTCGAGAAGTGCTGCAGGGTCATAAAGGTGAGATGGGGAACATCGGCCTCAGCATGGCCGACCCTAACATGGCTGAGGCTGTGGCTCGGAGGTCAATAGCCGGCGTTGTGCTGCGACTGGGGAACCCTCAGTCCACCCCTTGGAAGTGGATGAGGATAACCTCGGCCAGGCCGAAGTTGCAAGTCCATGGAATGACTCTATCTAATGCCTTGAAGAGAATATATGACACCTCATTAAAAGCTGAGACCCACTACAAAGAGGTTTCTCAGAGGAATCCCCATTCATGGCTAAGATAGTGAACTTCCCAACCCCTGCCAAGTTCAAACCACCTACGGTGTCTCCCAAGTATGACGGTAGTACTAACCCTGTGCATCATATTGAGATGTACCAATCTGCGATGAACATTTATTCAATCCCGAATGAGATGAAGTATCGGGCCTTCTCCGGGACTTTAATAAGAGCTTCACACATCTGGTTTACCTATCTTATAAAGAACTCATTGAGAGCTTTAAGGGCTTGGATGAACGGTTCATTCATAATTTTTGTTCTGGAGTAAGACCTCAAAAGAAGACCACCCATCTGTTGTATGTCAAGCAAGGCAAGAACGAGAGCCTAAGAGACTACATTACTAGATTCAACAAAGAGAAATTGGAGGGATGTAGAAGGGGAAGTTGCTATGGAAGCTTGCAGAAGACCCTCCCAAGTCTATGGCAGAGATATTGGCAATTGCAGGAAAGGTCATGAACGCCGAAGAGGCTATGGCCGCGAAGTATGAGGATGAGAATGAAAGTGGCTGCGGGAAGTTCCAAAGAAAGAAAGATGGAAAAAAGAGGTCAACCGACGACAAGTTTTCACGCTATACTCCTCTAACTGTGAGCTGTGAACACATCCTCAATGAGATCAAGAATGACAGGTCTCTGAGATGGCTGGAGAAGCTGAAGGATCCTCCGCATAAGAAGAACAAGAACTCATGGTGTGAGTTCCACCAAGACCACGGCCATGTGACAGGCAAGTGCTTCGCCTTGAAGGATGAGATCAAGAAGATGATGAAATCCAGAAAGTTGAGGAAATATACTGATGGCAAGGCCCCTAAGAGGGGAAGAGATGAACCTAAAAAGAAGAGAAATGATAGATGTCTGGATGATACCCCAGCAAAAAGAGACGATGGCTCAGATGGGGATGATGAGGACGATCCAGATCTCCCACCAAAAGACAAAACTCCCCGGTGAAGAGGGTTGTGATGATCTCCTTTAGTGTTAACACCATCTGTGGAGGACTTGTTGGGGGTGGCTCTAAAGTAGCTGACCGAAAAGCTCACGTGGCAGAGGCTATGTCAGTGACCAAAGTAGTGGCTGTGAATATAGTGTCTTCAGAGGCAAAGCAGAAAAGAAAGAAAGTAGATATGGATACTCTTATAGTTGGTTTCTCCCGACTCAACTTCAAGGGTATCTTAGCCCTGCATAATGACCCTTTGGTAATAACAATAAGAGTGCATGGATGTGAGGTACAGAGAATCCTCTTAGATAGAGGAAGTTCAGTGAACGTGATGTTCTGGCCCTGATTTAAGAGCCTAGGCCTCAGCAGATCTAGGCTGGTACCTTACCATCATCCGTTGATGGGCTTAAGAGGGGAGAAGGTCCATTAGTTGGCCATGTATGAGATGGATGTGCGAATGGGGGATGAGTGGCCTAAGAGGTTGACCCCAAAAATCATTTTTTTTGTTATGGATGAAAATGTCTTCTCGGCATACAACCTCATCATAGGACGAGTTGCCCTTAAGGAGTTTGAGGCCGTTCTGGCAACGGTCCACCAAATGCTAAAATTCCCGACCTCTTATGGGGTAAGGGAAGTGCATGGGGACCAAACATTGGCACGAGAATGTTACTTCAACTCGGCGAAAGAGATAGAGGCCCATAAGAGGTCAACCACCACGTATAACATTGATACACTTGATCTAAGAGATAAAATAAATTTAAAGAAAGGGGAGGTTACAGAAGAGGTAGAATCCATCGTCCTAAATGAGGATGAACCGGAATAAACCATCCAAATCGATAAGGCCCTAAAACCAGAGATCAATAAAGAGTTGATAAGATTTTTGAATAAGAGGTACAGTGTCTTCGCTTGGAGTCATGCAGACATGCCTGGCATCGACCCAGAGGTTATGTGCCAAAAACTCAACGTGGCAGAAGATGCTAAGCCAATCAAACAAAGATGAAGAGTTTACTCCGGGGAAAAGTACGATGTCATCAGAGAAGAGGTCACAAAGTTAGAAGAGGCATAATTCATCAGGGAGGTCATATACCCAGAGTGGTTATCAAACGTCGATATTGTGCCTAAAGCCAGTGGAAAATGGAGGATGTGCGTGGACTTCACCGACCTGAATAAGTCTTGCCCAAAAGACAGTTATCCCTTACCTCAGATTGATCAGATGGTCAAGCCGAAGGTCATGACCTTATAGTAATAGGTCCCATTGTCTGTGATAAAGGTTGTCTTCTCTGATTCTTCAGAATCTATGAAGATCTGATTATAGCCTGAATATGCATCCATGAAGCTCATAAGCTTCATGGATGCATATTCAGGCTATAATCAGATCTTCATAGATGCTGAAGAATCAGAGAAGACAACCTTTATCACAGACAATGGGACCTATTACTATAAGGTCATGACCTTCGGCTTGAAGAATGCAGGAGCAACGTATCAACGTCTGGTAAATAAGATGTTTGAAGATTAAATTGGCAAGACCATGCAGGTATATGTAGATGATATATTGACAAAGATCTTGAAGGCCTGCACTCACCTTGCAGACTTGGAGAGAACTTTTAACACCATGGACTTATACAGGATGAAACTCAATCCGGCAAAGTGTGTCTTCAGAGTAGGAGCTGGAAAATTTCTTTGATTCATCGTCAATCAGATGGGAATAGAGGTCAACCCCGAGAAGATCAAAGATTTACATGATATGAAGACACCAAGGAGTATAAAAGACGTTCAGAGGCTCACTGGAAGAGTCGTTGCACTGAATAGATTTGTTTCAAGAGCCACGGACAAGTGTCTTTCATTTTTTAAGGTGATTAGAAAGGCCTTAGAGTGGGACGAAGAGTGGGACAGGTCCTTTAAGAAGCTCAAGTCCTACCTCGAATCCCCCTGCTCTTGTCCTAGCCTATGTTGCTGAGTTTATTGCTGAGTTCACATGGGAAGAGGCTGAGGTTGAGAATAATTTAGTGACCATAGAGGGATCAAACAGTAACGTCTTCTGAGACACGGAAGATGTTGTGTCCCACGGGGATAGAAACGGAATAGCAGAGAATGAGGAAGACAGACACCTTTTCAAGCATTGAACCTTGTCATAGGGGAGATTCTCTTCAAATGAAGACGTTTGGAACCTCTTTGTTGATGGGTCTTCTTGCGAAAGTGGAAGTAGTGCATGGCTGATACTGTCAGCTCCGAATGGTACCAACGTTGAATATGCACTAAGGTTTAACTTCAAAGCATCAAACAACGAGTCAGAATGTGAGGCCATAATAGCAGGCCTCTCCTTAGAAAAGACCCTTAGGGTTGGTCGACTACTACTTCATAGTGACTCAAGGTTAGTTGTCAACCAAGTGTTTAGAATGTATGAGGCCAAGGATGATAGGATGGCAAGATACCTAAATAGGTTAAGAATGATTCTAGAAGACTTCGAAGAGGTAAAGATGAAGAGGGTATCTCGACAAAACAACAGCCATGCAGATGCACTAGCAAGGTTGGCTTTAGCAATAAGACAGGCATCAGAAGGACGGTACCAGTCGAGATCCTGCTCAAATCGACCATTGAGGAAGAATAGGTTGATAGCTCTTGCCTCAACTTGAACCTAGATGACTCATGGATGGACCCCCTCATCAAATATATCAGAGAGGGAGAGCTGCCAGAATCAAAGCTAGAGAGGAGGAAACTGAGGTACAGAACCATAAAGTTCTTAATAATAGGAGATGTACTATATAAGAAAGGATTTATGTTACCTCTCCTCAGATGTGTTAATCTCACAGAGGTCCCCCGCATCCTACAGGAGATACACGAGGGTTCCTGCTCCAGTTACATATGAGGAAGACCTTTGGCCAAGAGGATAATCACGCAGGGATACTGGTGGTCGAACTTGGCCAAGGATGTTGTAGCCTACGTGAAGAGGTGTGGCAAATGCAAAAGATTCTCCACTATTACCCATCAACCTCGTCAACCTATGACGTCAATCAGCTCCCTATGGCAATTCGCAGTATGGGGAATCGACTTGGTGGGTTCCTTGCTAAGGGCTGTGAACAATTATCGATTTTTGATAGTAGCGATTGACTACTTCTCCAAGTGGGTGGAGGCCGAGCCGATCATCACGATTACAGAGTAGAAGCCCTTCTAATTTATCTGGAAGGGAATTATATGCATACATGGCCTTACAAACACCCTCATCTCAAACAACGAAACCCAGTTCAAGAATTCTTCCTTGGAGAAGTATTGCGAGAGAGTTAGGATCAAACAATTTTTCTCTTCTCCTGGATGACCACAGTCAAACGGTCTGACCGAAGTCACGAATCGAACAATCATCGACGGGATTAAGAAGAGGTTGGAAGAAGCTAAGGGGAGATGGACTGAAGAGGTTTATGCTGTGTTATGGGCCTACAGGACAACGACTAGGACACCAATGGGGGAGACCCCATTTATGTTAGCACATGGCTCAGAAGCCGTCATACCAACAGAGGTAGGATTCCCCACCCACAGAGTTCAGACCTATAACCCCGAGAATAATGGGGAAGAAAGAAGACTTGACTTATATTTGATTGAGGGGATAAGGGAAGACACCGAGATCAGACAGGAAGCCTACCAGCAGAGAACAACAAAGTTCTACAATCAAAGGGTGAAGTCAATACATATAGTTATAGGAGACCTAGTGCTGAAGAAGACATTACAGAAGACAAAAAAGCTTCACCCGAATTGGCATGTCCCTTATAAGGTGATCGATGAGGTTGTACCCCGGGACCTACCAGATAGAAAACCTTGAAGGGGAACCATTCTCCAATCCATGGAATGATGATCATCTGAAGAAGTACTACATATAATGTTGCAAATGTTCAATATAAATGTATCAGATTATGAAGAGAATATTAATGAGAAGAGAAGTTCCTGTGTCAATTCTTTGTTTCATTGTGCTTTAGTGGTGAAATTTATGGGGATAACATCCTAGTTAGATGACCTTAGACCTTTAAACATCATTAATTTGGTGAAATTTATGAGGATAACATCTTAGTTTGATGACCTCAGACCTTTAAACATCATTAATTTGCTTAAATTTATGGGGATAACATCTTAGTTAGATGACATCAGACCTTAAATATCATTAATTTGGTGAAATTTATGAGGATAACATCTTAGTTTGATGACCTCAGACCTTTAAACATCATTAATTTGGTGAAATTTATGGGGATAACATCTTAGTTAGATGACCTCGGACCTTTAAACATCATTAATTAGGTGAAATTTATGGGGATAACATCTTAGTTTGATGACCTCAGACCTTTAAACATCAATAATTTGGTGAAATTTATGGGGATAACATCTTAGTTTGATGACATCAGACCTTTAAACATTATTAATTTGGTGAAATTTATGGGGATAACATCTTGGTTAGATGACCTCAGACCTTTAAACATCATTAATTTGGTGAAATTTATGGGGATAACATCTTAGTTTGATGACCTCAGACCTCTAAACATCATTAATTTGGTGAAATTTATGGGGATAACATCTTAGTTAGATGACCTCAGACCTTAAACATCATTAATTTGGTGAAATTTATGGGGATAACTTCTTGGTTAGATGACCTCAGACCTTTAAACATCATTAATTTGGTGAAATTTATGGGGATAACATCTTAGTTTGATGACCTCAGACCTTTAAACATCATTAATTTGGTGAAATTTATGGGGATAACATCTTAGTTAGATGACCTCAGACCTTAAACATCATTAATTTGGTGAAATTTATGGGGATAACATCTTAGTTTGATGACCTCAGGCCTTTAAACATCATTAATTTGGCAAAATTTATAGGGATAACATCTTAGTTATATGACCTCAGACCTTAAACATCATTAATTTAGTGAAATTTATGTGGATAACATCTTAGTTTGATGATCTCAGACCTTTAAACACCATAATTTGGTGGTAAGGTCTGAGGTGAAACATTATAGTTGGATAACCTCAGACCTTAAACATCATAATTTGGTGACAATGCTTAAGGAGAAACACCATATTTATATGACCTCGGACCTTAAACATCATTAATTTAGTGAAATAAATGGGGATGATATCTTAGTTTGATGACCTCGGACCTTTAAACATCATAATTTGGTGACAAGGTCTGAGGTGAAACATCATAGTTAGATGACCTCAGACCTTAAACATCATAATTTGGTGATAAGGTCTGAGGAGAAACATCATATTTGGATGACCTCAGACCTTAAACATCATAATTTGGTGACAAGGTCTGAGGAGAAACATCATATTTAGATGACCTCGGACCTTAAACATCATAATTTGGTGATAAGGTCTGAGGTGAAATATCATATTTGGATGGCCTCAGACCTTAAACATCATAATTTAGTGACAATGTCTGAGGTGCAACATCATATTTGGATGACCTCAAACCTTAGACATCATAATTTGGTGACAAGGTCTGAGGCGCAACATCATATTTAGATGACCTCGGACCTTAAACATCATAATTTTGGTGACAAGGTCTAAGTTGAACATCATATTTGGATGACCTTAGACCTTAAACATCATAATTTCGTGACAAGGTCTGAGGCGAAACATCATATTTGGATGACCTCATACCTTAAACATCATCATTTGGTGACAAGGTCTGAAGCATATTTGGACGACCTCAGACCTTAAACATCATAATTTGTTGAGAAGGTCTGAGGCGCAACATTATATTTAGATGACCTCAGACCTTAAACATCATAATTTGGTGACAAGTTCTGAGGAGAAACATCATTAATTAGGTGATACTTATGGGTATAACATCTTATTTGGATGACCTCAAACCTCAAATATCATTAATTTGGTGATAAGTTACAAGGGTAACATGACAGTATAGTAATAAAGACATCATTATATTGAGGCTTCAGACCTGAATATAAACACCATTGCACGACATATAAAACCACTCAAGAAACATTCATCAAAAGAAGCAAAGCCCTCTTCAGAGGATGATATAACATGAAGAAGTTATCCATTATAAGTCAAAATGTATAAGAAAATGTTATCAGTGGTTATAGACAATTACAGATTAGAAATAAAAAATGTCAAATGAAAGCTTCACAAAATACGACCTATGAGTCTGTAACCTCAGGGTTGGTGGACATGGCCCCAATTCCTTGGACGATGCTGGTCACTTCTACCCCATCGTCTCGGGGGTTGGCATCCTCAATCTCTCTGGCTTCTGGTTGGGCAGTCTCTGTAGGAGAAGTAACTTCCTCCTCCACCTCTTATAAAGCCTGGGCAAATTGAGGATTGAAAAATCCCAGACCAACGAAGTCAGAGGCTGCCAAGCTCCGTGACTCCTTCTCTTTCATGGAAGCCCATTTACCGGTGGGCTTAACACCTCTTTCAAGGTATTCAAAGTCAAATCTGATGAATTCTTCAGAGACCTTGTAGTCATCTAAGATCTTCTCTGAGGCGTCCTCAACGGCAGCTCTAATACCAGCATCCACCTTTTCTTGAAGGGCTTCATCCTTGGCCTTCATAGCAGAGTTGTGATCCTTCTTAAGTTTGGCAATATCCTTCTCTAGCTGCGTAGCCCTAATTTCAGACCCCTCAAAAGCAGCCTTCAGACGATCCACCTCAACATTCAGAGAATCTTGCACCTTCTGGGCCTCCTTCCCTTTCTCAATGAGGGGCAGCTTCCTCAAAGTCCAGTCTATAAACTAGTGCATGGTGAGGATACCCTGCAAAACATATTCAGATACATAAGTTCAAGAGTCAATAAAATTCAAAGACGATGTTGCACTTGAAATATAAAAAAAAAAAGTCTTACTTGGATAGATCGATGAAGGTAAAACTCGTCTAGCAAGGGGGTGTCCAAAGAACGGCAGAAGCATTTATTAGCATCAGTCATTATAGAGCTGATGGAGTCCAAGGCCTTCATACTTTGTCCTATGAGGCTGTCGCTGATCTTTAGCTGCTCTAGACGAGCTACAAGTGCATCATTGGTGGAAATAGGGATGGCACGATCTCCCTTTGATGCTATTCTCTGCCTCTGATTCTCAGGGGCAGGAGCTATGGATTTCCTTTTCTTTGAGGCATCGGCCTTAGAAGTGGTTAAAGGAGGAGGAGGCGCATTAAGTACTTCTTTCTGAACCAGCTTGACGAGGCTAAGGGATGACATTTCCCAGATATCGTTTGATATTCCTTTCGGGCGTTCTGCAAAAAAGCAAAGTCAGAGTTAAAAGATCAGAGGAATAGTAAAACCAGAGACAAATTATAGAAAATCAAAGTAACTTATGAAGCTCAGTCAGAGGACTCCCCCCAAGGCCAGTCTCAGAGAGATAGTAGGGGGTCATCAAGTTATCATACTTGACCATCCAGCCAAGTTATCCTTGATCTTGAAGGTCTTTGACCTTCTGAAGGTTATCCTGACTCAATTCGTGGTCGGCTTTAGCAACCAATGACACCTTTCCACACCTCAGGGGTACTCTCGGCTCTAAGGATGAAGAGGTAGCATAAGCGCCAAACTCCCAGGCCCCTGAGGCGAAAAACTATCTCGTTTTCCAATTATGGTTGGAGGTCTGGGTAACCAACAACATTTTCTTATCAGACTTCCTAGCCAGGAAGTGATAGTAGCTCGGATGGTTTCTGGCAGAGGAAGGCACGTAACACCCTATAAAGACCGGACAGGAAGGTCTGAGTGATGTACTACCCTCCATAGGATGATGTCCCCAATCATCACCCTCTAAGCATTGGGAGATAATTGGGAAGGGGCCAATTCAATATGGGATAATATGGCCCTGATTATTGGATAAAAGGGAAGGTGAAATCCTAACTTAAACATCTGCTCGTATAAGCAGATTTCACCGTCTCGTCCATCAAAAGCCCTCTCATTTTTCTGAGGTCTCCTAAGTTTGATAGAGGTACCTATGGAATAAAGATTCCTAAAGGCTAAGAGGTCGAATTCATTCACAATGCTCTCTATCTCGACTGCCTCCGAGGTGTCAACGTCACTTTCATGACCATCATCCTCATCTATGGCAGCGTCGGCCTGGGCAGGTGTGGGAACACCAGTGGGGAATCTCTGGGCGAACTCAACCCCTGTGGAGGAAGACAGAGGGATATCATTGATAGGTGGTGGAATGTCCACACGGGGCTCTACAACCTCAACATCAGAGGAAGTGCGAGAAGTGCTAGCATCGTTATGGGACGGGGCTCGACTTTGGACCTCGGCCTGATCAGGGACCTGATCTTGCCTAATAGAGAATTACATCGCCTCCTAGAATGAATCAACAGACATAGGGTCTGAGGTGGATGACTTAGACCCATACATTGGATTAGGTTCCAATGGGGTCTCTACTGGCTCAGCTAGTTCTGCTGGCTCAGGGTATATTACCCTCAGAGGTGGTGGAAAGATTGGTCTGAGAGGAAAAGCCTCAGCCTTACGATCTTCCTCTTAGGCTCGCTCTATTTGCCTAATATTATCTAAAGTCTTCTCCCTAAGAGAAGGGAATTCCTCTAAGAGATGATAAAGAGGTCTGAGCATAGGAGTTAGACCTTACACTTGGGACTCCAAATCATAAATAAACAAATTGATAACTTAACTAAGGATCAAACTGGGATTTTAGAGCAAGAATAATGAAGAACTGGGGTCACCGAAAAACTTAATGAGTCTCCAGAAAACTCATATGACCACTAAAAAATGATAACAGTTGCCGGAAAATACAAGAAATACAGAAATAAGGCTATAAATGGAAGATAAGATGAAGATAGTACCCGAGGAAGTGCAAGATGAAGGATAAGAAGAGTAAGAATAACAAAAATGCAGAGGTCTCAGTACTGAAGGAACTCTTGAAGAGAAAAAGATGACACAAGATGCTCAGGCAAGAAAATGAGAAGATATGGGGAAAATGATAAGGAAATAGGGTTTAAAGACCCTGAACCCATGTGCACGCGCCCCAAGGCCCATCATTGCCTTGGGGGCCTAAAAGGCAGCTATCATTGCACTTGCCCAGCACGATACATGTTGAAGTACTTGACACTTGTCAAGGGAATGTTGGCACACCATGAATAAAGGCCTCGGAGCTTCATACCTGTAGTCACCCATTTACATATGCAACTAAGGGCTAGGGGGTGATTGATATGCCCAAAATGTACCTAACAGCTTGAAGGCACCAACCTCGGCTAAGAATATGGCTGAAGTAACAAGGGCTCCATATTGGTGACTAGCGATCTCGTCCAACGTAAGGTCGGCTACAGCCAATGTTATTAATACCTCACTATCAGGAAATACGTGAGGTCTTTATGGCTCGTGGGGTCAGTTATCCATCAGGTCGTCCATAGCCAACGTCATGTCTACCTCATACATCAACCTCGGCTGGGTATTAGCCGAAACCAATAAGAACTACCACCATTATCGTAATCAACCTCGGCTGGGAATCAATCGCCGTTCCAACTACACCTGCATAACCCCGGCCCAGGCCGACATTACAACTCCACCTTTCTTACCTCGGCTTGTCTACTGGGCCGAGATCATCATGAATAACCTCAGATAATGCAACAATCAGACTTCACCAACCTCGTACTCTTCCAGGCCGAGGTTGCACCTATTAGGGATAAGGCCGAGCATTTACAAGAATATGCAAGGATAGGAACACGTGGACAAAATCAGTTGTAACTAAATCAATCCCCTCACGTGGGGGAATATTTCATTATCATTATTTACATGTGATAGTGACAGATGTCCTCATTGGATTGGATAGATCATCACACACATTCTCATTGCTTGCTTGGGGGGTACATTACACACCCCAAACACTATATATAGGGATCATCCCTAACCTTGTAAAGGATCCAAAATTATAACCCTAGCTGAAACTCTATCAAATTACACAGTAAAGAGAGAAAGCTTGAGAGATTGTATCCATGGCCATTAGTGCCTTATTTCAGTGACATTACTCACTCACTTGCACAGTGGACGTAGGCCAGATTGGCTAAACCACTTATATACTGGTTTTCAACCTCTTTTCCTCATCCCACTCTTATATATTATATACTCTTATGCTACCATTGTTATTACTTGCTTGAGCTTATCAACACCTTACCTGGTGGTGCTATTTCTAGCATCATCAAGGATCTCATAAATCTCCTCCCTAATTTTGTAGATGTTTTTGCTTGGTCCTACATCGATATGACCAGAATTGACCCCTCTATCATCATGCATGAGATACGTACCCTCATAGATGCCAAACCAGTAAAATAGAGGCTCCACAAGCTCATACCCAAATGGTTTCTAAAACTAAAGGAGGAAGTGGAAAAATAACTCAACATCAGTTTCATCCGAGTGGTGGAATACCCCACTTGGCTAGACAACATTGTCCTAGTGCCTAAAACCAATGGAAAAGTTTGAATGTTCATCGACTATAGGGATCTCAATAAGGCCTGCTGCAAAGATAATTTTACTCTACCACACAATGATTTATTAGTGATAATACAATCATCAATGTTCTCAAATCCTTCATAGATGGATTCACAGGCTACAACTAGATCAAAATTCACTCTGAAAATTAGGAGAAAATCAGGTTCATTACCCCCCCAGGGGGATTAATGTTATATAGTCATGCCATTTGGTCTTAAAACCACTGGTGCGACTTACTAGAGAAATGCCACGACCATCCTACACGACAATAAATACAACGAAGTGGAGGTCTGCGTGGATGACATGATTATCAAGTCCAAGGATCGTAAGGGATACATTCTGCACTTCGAAAAATCTTCCAAAGATTATGCTTCTTCATAATGAGGCTAAACTCGCAAAAATGCCTCTTTGGAGTCCCTAAAGGAAAAGTACTCGGTTTTATAGTTAACAAGGTTGGAATCAAGGTAGACCCTGCCAAAGTCAAAGACATACAAGAAATGCCCCCAACCAGAACATAAATGGAAGTATAAGGATTCCTAGTCCAAGTACAATTCATAATCCGATTCATCAAATAGATTACCATCAATTTTGAACCCATATTCCAAATACTCAAAGTGGACTCCCCAAAAGAGTGGAATGCATAATTCCAAGAAGCATTTAAGAAGATACAAGAGTGCCTCACTCACCCATCAGTCCCAGTGCCTCCAAACCTAGGACAATCTCTATTGCTCTACACGACCATAACTGACACTACTGTCGGAGCCATAATAGCGCAATACGTGGAGAGTTGTCAAAAATAATTCTCCATATACACCGCCTTATAAAATGATTATGTATACATCATATGGATTACTCGCAAAATGTATCACTACATGATATCTTTCAGCGTAAGACTCATCTCAAGAATGGACCCCCTAAAATACCTATTTGAGAAACCTTCTTTTTTTAGTAGGATGTCCAAATGGATACTGATGCTAGCCTAATTTGAGATCACGTATGTCAAAAAAAATTCCACCAAAGGTCGATCCATCTACGACTTCCTCACAAGGCAACCCCTATCAGATAAAGAATATGGCGAGGAAAAATTCCCAAAAGACGAACTCTTCTCCTTAAACGATACAGACATTTTTTATCTATACTTCAACGGGGCATCCAATAAAAGGGGATTCGGCTAAAAAATTATCCTTATAACGACTCACGATGACTCCCCACCTATATCAAAATTACACATGAATGCACTTGAAACATGGTCGAGTATGAGTCCTGCAACATAAGACTCGAAGTCTCTCAGGAAATGGGGATTAATGATCTAAAATCCTATAGAAGTTCCAACCTTGTCATCAGTCCAATACTGGGCAAATGGAAGATCCAGGATGACAAGCTCCAACCATACTATGCCAATTAAGAAGAATTAGCCACTCAATTCGAACATCTCGAATTTGACTTCCTCCAAAAGTCTAAAAATAACTTTGTCGATGCACTGGCCACCCTATCTTCTATGATAGACATGGGCACTACAGAAATCACATTCACGGTCTTAGCCGAAACACCCATTCATATAGCTTTGAAGTTAGCACTATCAAAGATATAGAAGTAGGACCCATAACAATGTACTATGACATATGTAACCTCCTCAAAACAAATCACTACCATTAAGTACCTATTCCAATGATCGACTTGCCCTACGATGATTGGTAGCCCAATTCATCATCTGTGGGGGGTAGCTTTACAAAAGAGGGTTCGACGGAATACATTTACAATGCGTTGTAGAAGATGAGATCCTCAAAATCATGGGCAAAATCCATAATAGAAAATTTGTCCCTCACATGAGTGGTCACACCGTCTCTAACAAAATACTTTGATAGTCATACTACTGGACCACCATGCAAAAAGATTGTGAACTACGTCAAGAGGTGCCTCAAGTGTCTGTTGTATGACCCACGATAGCATATGCCTCCCTGAGAGCTCAACTGCATGACCTCACCGTGGCCTTTCTTAACTCAGGAGATAGACATCATAGGGAAATTAACTCCCAAATCCTCCATCAGGCACGAATTCATCCTGATCACCATCGACTATTTCATAAAATGGGTAGAAGCCAAATCTTATGCGGTTCGAAATGCTAATAAAGTGGCCAAATTCATATGGAAAAATATCATATTTTGCTTCTGAGTACCTCACGGGTTACTGCTAGAATATAGGCTTCAATTAGAAAAAGAGGTTTTAAACTTGTTATACGAATATGGGATCACTTGGCATATGTCATCTCCATACAAACCATAAACCAGCAAAGCAGTCAAAGCCGCTCACAAAAACTTGAAAAACACCATCAATAAGATGATGGAGACATATAGCGACTGGTCAGAAAAACATGCATACACCCTTTAGGGCTATCGTATGACAGATAAAAACTCCATCGATGCCACCTCTTACTCACTAGTTTATGACATGGAAACAATCTTACCCATTGAACTCAAGGGACCCTATCAAGGGGTTGTGCTCGAAGGCCAGATATGTAAAATCGGTTGGGTTTAAGCCCGGCATGACGAACTATCTCTCCTTGACGAGAGGAGACTAAAATATTCTTATCACAACCAGGGATACCAACAGTGTATCGCTCAGGCATTTAACAAACGAGTCAAGAAGCGAAACATCCAAGAGGGTGACCTAGTCCTAAAAGAAAATCTCAAACCTTCCTGGACCCCAGAGGTAAATTTGCACCCAACTGGGGAGGACCATATCTTGTCACCAAAATAAACTTTGGTGGGGCGACTTCTTTACCTGATCTTGATGGAGTCACGTTTTCCCATCCCTCAAATCTCAACTAATTGAAGAATTTCTTTCCTTAAGACCTTCATAGTTGAAAGGAATAAACCAATTTAATATAAAAATAATCATTTATAATGGGAAGGGAAGACTATGCAAGCCCATACACATTACCCACCCCTACATCAAAAAGCCCACTTGAGCCACCAACCTTTAACTTAAAGTTAGCTACAACACGTTAAGCCCCCAACCTTTTCTTTTTCATTTAGGGAGAAGTATGTAGACCTGATTCTCTGCTATATTTTTATCACATACATTTAAAGACACCAGTTGTCTTGAAATTGGAGATACACAGGCAACTAAATATATCATGTTGGGCCTAGTCTAAATAAACACTCCATGTTACCAAAAACCCCTTTCTAGTCGCCGTGATCTAAATAGGCTAAAATGTCAAGTAGCAAAGCAATTCTCTAAGGCATTTTAAAGACTCCACGTGATTGTTATTATTAAACTTCACACAAAGGCTAATACCATTAAAAAACCTCAAAAGGGAAAATACACTACCCTTATACTCTTCTCCCCGGAAAAAAATAGCAAAACACCACTCTACCTCAATCACCCCGCATCCCGGGACAAAGATCATCCAAACAGGCACACTACCTCAGGACTGCCCCCGAAACGGTACACTATTATGGGTAAAAGGGAATCATTCCAGTTCCCATACAACGCCCACTCTCAAAAATCCCGCAATACGGGACAAAGACCAGGACTTACAGACTCACTAAGGGATCCCCTCAAAATGTCACCCTATTCGTGGCAGGACGATACTCCAACGTCAAAATAGAGCTACGTCTAAAGGTTCTCGCTCTATCACAAACTGAAGAAAAAGACTAATTACCCTCTCCCGCTTCAACATCCGTTCAAAAAAAGTGGCTCATCATCAAACATATAGATTTTTTTCTCTCTGAAAAAAGAAAAATATTAAAAAGACTGTGCACCTTTGTTTCCACCTCTTTTCTTTAATTTTTTTATTTTAACTTTATCTCCTTAATCTTTAATTTTATTATGCTGACACAAAAAGATGTATGTAAATGTGTCACTATTATTCTAAATAAAATGAGCTTAGTCTCACTCTGTTTCATACATGTATTCAGTATTCGTTACGCTTTAAATGTAAACTGGACTCATATTATCAAGATATCGACTACAGAGAAGCATAAAGACATGAACGTGAGTAAAATCTTTCCAAATGCCATGTAAAATCTACAAAATACCCAATCCAATCCACCAATAGAGAATAAAGAACGTATACTAATTCAATAATCGAAACCATAAATGTATAGATCAGTGGAGATAGGCCCTCCACCTAGCTAGTAAAAAAAATCAAAAAGATAATCATGATGGGCCTTCTTGGACCTCTCCACACCATCACTAGTATATCCTACAATTGAAGGATAATCAAGGTGTCTGGGGCTTGGATAAATAAGAGGAGAGTCACATGGTTGGTCCCAGGTGGATGCACCGACCCAGTAAAGGAGTCTGAAACCTCCTCACGATGGGTAGGTGCTCGAGAATGAGTTCGAGTGAGGGATAAAGATGACACCCGACCTTTGTGAGGAATCATGGGACCATGAACCTGAATAGAATGAGCAAGCTCTAAATATAAGGACGACCAATTAGTAATCATCCCCTGTAAACTAGCCTTCGATACCACCACATCCTAAATGGCACCGAAAGTAGCCAAATAATAAAAAAGGATGAAAATAGGAAAGTAAGTAAAAGACACTGAAAGGATAGAAGAAAAGAGAATTAGCCTACCCCTTCCAATCCTAGAGTCATCCTGAAATTTGAGGCCAAACTATCCTAATAAAGGGTCTACGTATGAATCAGGAACCTTATTAGGAAACCATCCACCATAGAGTCCACCTCGAATGAAAAAATAGGAAGATCCACTCTCCTAGCATGCACTCCCCCCGAGAAGGAACTCCTCCCAGAACAGGCATTCCCTCCTGAGAAGCCTCCCTCTCCTTACCCCTTCACTGAGCCTCCTCATCTAGCTCCCTAATCCTAGCCTCTAGGGTAGAAATATGAATCATAACTAAACCTTCCACCTCAGTCCTCCCATGGGATATGTCCTCATCTATGTCTTGTTCCCTCTCCTCTGCACTCAACGGAAGATCTCAGGCACCAAATTCCTCTAAGCCATATAAAGAGGGAAAGTTTACATAGCACGGGATCTCGATACTCCCCTGTGCATGCCTTTAGGGGACCCGCGACACCTTCTCCCAGCCATAAGTCCTCCCTTATTGCATCATGTGTCCCAAAAAAGTCCCTTAACACCGGCAGGAATGCTCTCCTCGAGGGCCCAGGATCAACCATGTATCCCCATCCCCTTTTTACATCTCGACCCCTATCATCCACTCCAGGCATTTTGCGCTGAGTCCCAGCCCTATCCTCGAGCAACACATCCTCATCATCCCCCTACCGATCTCTATTTTCACTCTCTAGATCACCCTCCATAACTTCCTTACCCCTTTCCACTAGCACGTCCTCCGATAGCACCACACTAGTCGGGGCTAACAAGACTGCCCTAGGCACACGGAGAAACATCAACATCACCCGTCACCCTAAAAAACCTATATAATCAAGATCCTCCCTTTTATGGTCCCCCATAGGCAACCCCTTAACAAACACCTACCTATTTGCATCTATCAACCCCTCAACATGCCTCATATGGTAAGTAGAGGAAATCATACCCTGATCGGTGCATCCTACAAATGTTGATGAGTCACCCTCTTACTCAGGTAACAAATAGCCCCATATGGCTCATCCATAAATAACATCCTCCCTGATATCTCCTCCACTGCTACCCCAGATCTGTACATGTGGCGGGTAAAATCCATAGCACCTGAAATAGGGAAAAAATAAGAAGCGGGTCAGTAAAAATAGGTAAATACTACGTTGTAAATAAAGTAATGATGTATGTAAAAAGTGCTAAAAATTACTTATAGTGTCAACCGTCATCCCGTTGAGAAGCTCCCTAGTTGCCTCCAAAGTCATAGATGACTCTGCCCTCAAATTCCCCTTAGCATAATGGGTGAAGAGAGGAAAAATACCCTTCATAGGATTTGTAATCGAGACAGGCTCTGAATACCTATCCATGTAATTGAAAAACCACAACCACGCAAATGTAGAGGCAATAAATGATATCAGTAACATGGAGAGGAAAGATTAACTAAAAAAGAAAAGACATGTGGTAAACACGTACCTCCCACAAATAAAAATCCATGAAGCTATCCATGAAATACCTCAATAAGAGGAACATAGACCGATACATATTGGCCAACCCTAATCATCCCCATGCATATCCTGAAATAAGGGCGAATTCTATGAAAAATGGCAGTAACCACGGATTGATCCCGCCATCTATCCCCGAACCTAAAAACTCTTTAATCACAAGTAGCAATAAGCTCCGAGCGTATAGTCTCGCTGCTTCCCCGTACAACCTTGGGTCATATACAATTGTCTCTAAATTGGCAAAAAAGGTGTTGGTCTATATATACTCTCCCTTAAAGGGAGGAACAACTATCCCCAGGGTCCCCAACAGACCCTTTATGATAACAGTCACTGTCCGATCCACTACAAACTTCACCCTAGCAAGCAGCAGTCCCGTTAAAGTATAGAAGTCCAAGGGGGTCATCATCATCTTCCCAATCGATAAATGAAAAGTACTGGTGGTATCCCACCGGGGCTCTCCCAGCATAGCTGTAATCGGCCAGCACCTCCTAAAGGGCCCCAAAACATAACACTCCAATAAGGAACCAAAACCCATAGTGGTCATGAAAGTTAGGACAAAAGGATGGGTCCTCGATAAATCCCTAGCCACATGGCCTATCGAGCCCCTAAATTTAGCACTCCCCCGAAGCTACAAAGAAGGGGAAAAAATAAAAAATAAAATATATCAATCATCTTTGTGTGTGTGTGTGTGTGTGTGTGTGTGTGTGTGTGTGTGTGTGTTCTTAGTATCTAGGTGTTTGGGTGATGCTATTCCCAAACTTGATCTCTTAACCCTCAGTTTTTGCTAACCAGGAAGGACAACAAGTCATGAGGTGACCAGGACCCCCTCCCCAAAGCTTTCTCCCTCTAGGTGTTTGGATCACATTATTCCTACACTTAATCTCCTAACCCTCGATTCCCATTAACCAGGAAGGTTAACCAGTCATGAAGTGACTAGGAAATCCCCTAGAGATTTCTCTTTTTTGGTTCATGATATTCCCACACGTAATCTCTGAACCCTAGATTCCTGCTAATTAGGTAGGATAACCAGTCCTGAGGTGACTAGGACCCCCCCCCCCCCCGAAGCTTTTACCCTCTAGGTGTTTGGGTCACGATATTCCTAAACTTATTCTCTTAACCCTCGATTCTCAAAGTTTTCTCCCTCCAGGTGTTTGGGTCACACTATTCCTATGCTTAATCTACTAACCCTTTGTTCAAGCTAACCAAGAAGGATAACAAGTCATGAGTTGACCAGAAAACCCCCTCGAGGTTTTTTCCCTCAAGGGTTTGGATCATACTATTCGTACACTTAACCTCCTAACCATCGGTTCATGCTAAGAATAATAATGACCAGTTATGAGGTGACCAGTAACACCCCCTGAATCTTTATCCCTCCAGGTGTTTGGGTTACAATATTCCCATACTTAATCCCCGAACCCCTGTTTCTCGTAAACTAGGAAGGATAATTAGTCATGAGTTGACAAGGAAACCCCCGGAGCTTTCTCCATCCAGGTGTTTTGGTTACACTATTCCCACACTTGATCTCATAACCCTTGGTTCCCGCTAACCTAAAAGGTTAACCAGTGAGGTGACTAGGAAACCCCTTAGGATTTTTCTCCCTCCTAGTGTTTGGGTCACACTATTTCCACACATAATCTACTAACCCTCGGTTCCCACTAAGAAGAATAACCAGTCATGAGGTGACTACGAAACCCCCCAGAGCTTTCTGCCTCCAAGTGTTTCGATCATGATATTCCCACACTTCATCTGCTAAGCCTCGATTCTCGCTAACCAAGAAGGATATCCAGTCGTGAGGTGACCAAGACCCCCTTGCCCTAAAAACTTTATCCCTCTAAGTGTTTGGGTTAAGCTATTTTCGCATTTATCTCCTAAACCTCGGTTTCATCTAATCAAGACGGATAACCAGTAATGAGGTTCTCAGGAAACACCCCAAAGATTTCTCCTTCCAAGTGTTTCAGTCATGTTATTCTCACACTTAATCTCCTAACATCGGTTCCCGCTAACGAAGAAGGATAACCAGTTGTGAGGTGACCAAGAATCCTCCCCCCAGAGCTTTCTCCCTCCATGTGTTTGGGTCAGGATATTCCTACACTTAATATCCTAACCATCGATTCCCGCTAACCAGTATGGATAATAAGTCGTGAGGTGACCCGGAACCATTCCCGTAGCTTTCTCCCTTTAGGTGTTGGGGCACGTTATTCCCGAACTTAATCTCCTAACCCTCGGTTCCCACTAGCCATGAAAAATAACAAGTCATGAGGTGACTAGGAACCCTCCCAAAGCTTTTTCCCTCCAGATGTTTAGGTCACACTATTCCTAGTAAGGATAACCAGTATTGAGGATAACCATAAAAAATCTCGATAGCTTTCTCCTTGTAGGTGTTTGGTTCACACTATTCCCACACATAATCGTTTAACCCTTGGTTCCCACTAACCAGGATGGATAACCAGTCGTGAGGTGACCAGGAAATCCCACCGAAGCTCTCTGCTTCCCAGTGTTTACCCCTATATATTAGTCTATAAGGAGACATGCATTATGCGCCCGATCGTTCGTCATCATATCAATTGACTAGTTTATGCCTATTTTCATAAATAAGTATATACCCATATCTTTATATATATTAGCTCAACCCCGTCCCCCTACTGTTCAATCCCAGCTCTTCTGGCTTACATTCTTAATACTACAAATACCACAATAATGATAATCCGTTAATAGATATTAATAATACCATTACTATTATTTCTATTGTTATTATTATTACTAGCAGGTACCCCGCGCGATGTGCAGGCGTAAAATGTAACACCTAAAATAAATATACTCATTTATATGAAAAATCAAATAATAAAAATCAGATTAAAATATAACACCTAACAGTTGCATTATGGACGCAATAGGCATCTTGTCCAGTTTATACATTCAAATTACAAAGTAGAAAATAATGTGAATAGAAAATAATTATAGTGAACTTAACCGCGATGGAGCTTTGGAGAGAAAAAGCAGAGTAAGTATGTGATTATTCCCAATAATATCATAAAAGATGAAAAAAACGCATTTACATCCCTCCTATGAAAGAAAGAAAAATATCATTAAAATTTAAAGGATATATGATGAACTGAAGATTTACTCTGCCTTAAATCCTGTGAGAGAAATAAAAAATAAAAATTCTCAATTTTTAACGTTCACGAAAACTCTGAAGACCATTAATATTGTAAATCCACCATTTATCATCAAATTATACAGACTTAGAAGTACTTCATCTAGACCAACCAATGCGGGCTGATTTCTCAAATCTAGACCATATTATTGTGTGCTTTATACTGGGATAGGTGGGATATAGCCCAGATTCTATGTTACCATGTATCTCACCACAATTTTAACCATAAAATTTCCTCAATCAAACCTATATTCTTTCTAGTCAAGCACGTGTAACAGACCTCCCTTTATTCAAGGAACACATTGCAAGTATTGTAAAGAACTTAAAAGACAAAACTACCTATTGTCCATTGCAAGATATCCTAATAAATATTTGTCATTGCCTTTGGCTCTTACATGAATTCCATGATGTGTATCAAGTGGTAACTCTCGCAATATAAAGAAACTACCAAGGGCATTATTTAAATTCAAACATAAATACACAAACTTAGAAATCCTCGTTATCATCGATTTTTGTGAGATTTGAAAAATGAGAGAAAGAGAGAGAGAGAGAATGGCCCAAAGAAACATAAAGACACAAAGTAATATAAATAGCTAGGTGTAGAGATATAAAGTAATATATATGTATAGAATCTAAAGAGATAAAAAGAAATAGAGAGATTGTGGATCTATACCCTTCTTCTTCTCCCATCCCCCGACCAAACCATGAGAATTAGAAAGCACGCTAAAATCATCGAGAGTCTGCTCTGTTTGGATACAAAGGCAATTGATTTTATTTACACAGACTTCCAGTCACATTCATAAGCTTTTTCACCTAGGTGATTCTTTTAATCTTGAAGAAGACTTCATTCCCATCCTGGCCTTTGACCCTGAGATTGATAGATCACAATCGGGTTTCTTATCTTCCTTATGTGCTTGCTGGTTCGTCGTAGGTCCTCTCATTACGTATTCTCTCTCTTATACTCTAGTAATAATAGTATGGATTGCTTGAATAATATGTTGGGCGAATATGAGGCATCTTACTTTGGGAAGATAAAAGGGTAGGAGAATAAGAGACGAAGGTGGAGACATTTTATTGAAATGGTTAATGGACATTAATTGAGAAGGAGAACTAAAGTATTAAATGATCATTATAACTCTAATACTACTGTACTAGAGTTATAACATAGATTATCACTACTTTTCATTCAAATTAGTATCATATGTACCTTTATCACAATATTGAAAAACATATCATTTTTTCTCTAAGCCCCCCCCCCCCCCCCCCCCCCAGTACCAATCATCATTACGTCATTATTTTTACCATCACTATTATTTATTATTATCATCATCTCATCATTATCACATTAATATTATCATATTATTATCATTTAAAATTATTATTATCATTACCATTATCGTCACCTAAAATAACATCATGATTATTAACTACTAAACATCATTATTAACTTTTTACAATCATTATCATCACCACATCACTAGCATAATGTGCATCATCATCATCGCTTCCATTTATTACCACCGTCATTTTATTACTATTATTACTACTATTAACTATCATCATCACCTTAAATATTAATATCATATTTTTATTATTATCATCATCATTCTCATTATTACTATCATATTATCATTATTTTTACTATTATTATAAATCGTCACTTTGTCATTATCGTTTATTATCATGTCACTATTACACTATTTTTACCATCACTATTATTATATGTCATTATCATCCCCACTTTCATTTTCCATTATATATCACAACCCTTTTATCACATATCTTCACACTACAAGTATCCTCTTTTTACCACTTTGCTAAAAAATACTACTATTAACTACCATATCATTTTCAAAAAATATATATATATATATATATATATATATATATATATATATATATATATATATATATATATATATATATATATATATATATATATATATATATATATATATGAAGGATATCATATACAAATACAAAACAAATCATGCGAACATAGATAAAGGCATAGGAACTTACATGTGGAACAATCAAAGGACGCTTTCCATCAACACTGTGACTTTCATACTCTTGTAATAGCATCTCAGTATCCTCTATGCACACAGAAAAGGGGCCTTGTACGCTATCACACATAACCCAGACACAACATCCTCACCCCTTAGGTCAACACCTTCCCAGCCATCCTCGTGAATGGCCATCGCTTGATGTTCCCTCGGCCCCAGGATAAACATCTCCGACCAATATCCCACGACAGTAACTCCCTTCGGCGAAACTATCACCCCGCCACCTCCTACTACCTCCACGGACACATTCAAATCAAACACCTTATCCTCCTCCACCAATATAGGTTGATGTGGGTCCATAATCAAGGTATAAATGCCCAAAAATTACTCACTCAGATCCCGACACTTGAAAGTCGATAGAGAAATATGAGAGAGATGAAGGAGTGAAGGAACAAAAGGACTCTATCGGCTGAATTTATAAGTTTTGGAAACTGGAATGGTTAACCAATCGATTAAATGCTTCCAACATTTGAACGATCGGTTAACTGATCCCACCCCGCCATTAACGAATCGGTTAATCGCCTGGCTGTTGCTAAATATCCCATGTTTCCCCTCAAAACCTTCCACTATCACCCATAGACTTTTTTTCCTCCCAAAATAGGCAAACCTATTCCCGAAGTCCTTCCAATTTTGATGAAGAGTGTCTGTACATGCACACTCTTAGTTGATCGCCTTTTTGGACACCTCAATCTACAATGGAGGTTCAAGGACACTTCGTCATATCCTAAGTAAGACCCGAGCATGAACCCCGAAAGAACCCATAAAAACACTAACTTTGAAACCTACACTGAAGTTCGAAGTGTCAAAAACACCGAGAACGAAAGTATATAAGGCCAAAGTGAAAATAATAAAATTTTAAATAAACTATTATAAAATAAAACAAAAAAAAATCCCTCTTGTATAGTTAGCCGATCGATTAACGGCCCTCCTAATAGTTAATCGGTCGGTTAGTACTTTCCCATTAAATAACCGATCGGTTATCCATCCTAGAAAGTAATTATCACAAGATATTTGAAGATCTAATCTCAGGCTTACACATGTTGACTAACTAAAATAGAGGGTCTAAAACATTTAGCCGACCGGTTAACTTTCTGGCCTAGGTCCTTATAAATAAATGTCCCCATCCACCATTTCAAAGCATCCCAAAACCCAACCTCGATCAGGGATTTTTCAACTTCTTCTCCCACATGCATCTAATATTCTCAACCTCATTCTAAAAGTCCCAAAGAAGCTCGTACTTCTGTGAAGTCACTTTCGAGTCCCAAAAGAGGTTCGTAATTCTGAGAAGTCACCTCCGGGAAATAAACCGAATCAAGCCTTTGAACAAATTTCACAAAAGCGAGTACTTCTCGAAGAAGCTCTGCCCGACTGTAAAGCACCAAAAAATTGGACACAACCCCGAAAAAAGTTGGCTTTCTCCGCGAGGGTAAAGGACCCCGGCACAAATTTTGGGGAAATATCCCACATATATTATGTGATAAATTGTACATATATGTTTATCTTCTTTACCCGTACTTTGCTTAGGAGACCGGGTACACAATTTACGACATTTTTATTTCCAAAAGTCTCGTTTTTAATCCACCGCCTCTACTTGTGTACTGTATTCACAAGCTCGTATGTTAAAAAAATGCTAAATAAATGCCATAATAAAATACAACAGCATGAAAACATAATTTTCTAAATACATTCTAAAAAAAGTGACATTGAGTTATGTCACCCCGAATATTTGTAGGCCAAAGTCTAAAATTCGACTACTCTCACCACTTCTCCAAGCAAACTAAGCCCGTTAAGGCGGAGGCATTCTGCGTATGTGTTTTCATGCATATACTTTCAAACATTGGCATTTTATCATCAAATTTTCTTAACATATAAATATATCAATCCAACATAACGAAAATGCTATACTAAGAACTAGGATCCATAAATAATGTATTGTTATACCTTTTATACCCGGTATCCCATAGCCTAGACCTGTGAATATAACCCATTTTGTTGGAACTACGATGGCTTTGATCCCAAGTCTCCTTAGGCACGTATGCGCTATACAGAGTCTAACTCGTGAAGCCCAAGCCTCATAATAAGTCCATCGGTATATTAATTTTCTAGGGATGTCTCTATCTCTAGTCCTACACCCCTAGATATATTATCCAACCCTATTTTGTTAGAACTACTTTGGCTTAAATCCCAAGTATCCTTGGATACGTAGGCGCTATACCGAGATAAACTCGATAATCTCAAGCCTCATAATACGTCTCTTGGCATTATTTTTAAAGGATGCATTTGTCCCTCACTCTTAACTCCCCGACTTTTACCTCAACCTCCCTAGAGACGGATGTTTAAAATATGACATTCTTATCACAATATCCCCAACCTAGTCTGAAGGACAACACCTCTCAGTTAGTAACCACCCGGTTATTATTAGTTTATATGCCAATGTCATAAATTTTTGGGTCCATTCCCGTTCTGATATTCCATACGCCAAACCTCCCCTGCCTAAGCCAAGTCCTACACTTTCACACACATCATATTGGAAAACGTGTATGACCAAACTACGTAGGCTTTAATACCAACTCCTCTTGGGTACATAAGCCTAATACCGTGTTTTTGTCGTGAACTCGAGACTTGATAATATATCTCATGATATGTTGTCTCCATCGGGATGCACCCATCTCTTGATTTTCACCCATTACACCTAATTAAAACAAAATGAGATATCAATCTATCTAAAGGCAGAACCTACCAAATATACCCCTACATACAAACATGCGAACACGGATACACTAATAACAACATAGATGAACCTATTTCTCACCTTTTGATCTCTTCCCAAATCTCGAACGAGATATTAAACTATCTCAAAGTCGAGCTTTCTCATACACTTCCATATATAATAATGCCCATCCGTTATACTTATACAAGCAAAAAGTCATACATAAGAAATTATATTTACTTACAAAATTGAAGTGATATTTCTATACCTCTCACTGATACCATTTTCCAACCTAAGCACATATGTGTATTTTATGGGACCCTCATGCTAAGGTCCCTAAAAAAATTAAAAAAAAAACTAAAAATTAATCAATTAATGTAAAGATATATAATAACCATAGAATAAAGTAAGCATGCAAAACAAGTGGGGTGCCTAACACCTTCCCCACTCATAACTTGATTCTCGATCCCACACAGCAAGAATCTCTAGACCAATCACAGAAATTAAAACCTTCATTAGGATTAACCGAAAAGGGCTATCCCGAACCTTTTTGTTTTTTGATAAAACAAATTGACAATTATGAACACCGTATGAACCCCCCAGCTTTTTCGCACGAAGGCCACACTGACCAAATGGGGCGTGCATAAAAACTTGGACATGACTTCTAACTACATCCAGGGGAAAATCCACAGAGCACCCAAAACCTCAAACCGACAACTCGACCTCGGGGGGAGGTGACGGGAAGGGAGACAAGCACCTACGTGTTGATCGTTAACTTCACAGTGAGTTCCCTCCCCGTGGGGCCTGCAATGCCACACAATAAATATGGGTATAGATAAGGGGACTAATCTCCATAATACATCCTAAGGGTTAGAGATATAGAAGAAAACTATATTTATGTTTTTATGAAGGGTTGAGGAGAGAGATTGATTTTTCTCAAATCATCATGTTTTTATCTTCGGGAGTGCCCACATGCAAGGATTACTCTAGGGGATCATATGCTCGAAGATTCAAGGAAAAAAAGACATTCTAAGAAGGATTTGTATGTGGAAGAAAATCAGCCTGCACATTTTCTACATCAAATATTTCTCCTCATACTAATCTCCTATAAGATCCGTAAAGGTATCTTTATCCGAACCATATATCTATTTATTAGATCTAGTTATTTTCCTTCTTCTTTCCAATGCATGATCAGTCCATGTTCCTAGGGAAGAAAAGTTTTTTACTTCAATCCCTAATAATTGTTATTAGAGTCCGGTTATAGATTGATCATATTTTAGAAAGGTATATATTCACCACTATTAAAAGACTAGGTTACATGTTAGAAAATATGTTCATGGATGTATATGTTTTGTACTAAGAGGGTTTTATAGGAATTTTTATTACTTGATCCGTCATGGTCACATATTTTTTTAGGTGAATGGATCCTACGGTAGTTTATTTGTAGCTACGTTTTTTAGATTCGATTTGGTAGTAATAGTTATGTCCATTTTAATTATTTCATTAATAAATGTATTTGGAGAAGTTTGTGAGGGGATGCAACAGTTTTAATTTATGTAATCATACATTGAAATGGGATTTGATCATGGTGGAAAATCCGTGAATTCCGATAACATTCTAATCACGTTAGAAGGTCCAACAATGGAGTTTTCAAAGCTGGTGGAAGGTCTAAATAATTTAGTTTTTATAAGGTGAAAACACTAAGAATTGAGAAAGATGACCATGATATACGCACCATGACCGCAACCATCAACCCCACGATCGTGGGTTTCTCCACCACGGCCATGGCCTTCAACCTCACGATCATGGGTTTCTCCACCACATTTGTGGCTTCAATCACGTGATCGCGGGTTTACTTGTGAGACTGGGGCAGTTTGAAATGGTTTTTTACTCAAACTCTTACAAGACTAATTTCGTGATGGACTTTTCTTCAAACGATTTTGACCCAAAAGTAATCTTCTAAAGGAATAATTATTGGCTATGATTGAAGGGAACTTTGTTTCCTTTTTTATTTATAATTGCATCTGTTTACGATTGGCTCTATATTTATCATCTCATTTTAATTTTTGTATAATTTTGTGAGATATAATTAATTTAATTAGGAAAGCACATTTTATGGACAACATGGATTTATTTATGAGACCGGCCTAGATCATGATTTTTTTTAAAAAGTCAAGTTTATATATTCTTTTCTAAAATTGAATGTAATCGGGTAATTGATTTTAGGTGGTAAATTAAATTATGGTCTCCATATTTTATGTTGATTAAAAAAAAATTTATTTTTGGAAAATTAAAATAGTGAGACCTGATAATTTAATTCGTATAAGTGGAAAATTATTAGTGATTTAATCTATGGGTTTAGAATTGACTAAATTCAAATTACCCTTAAGTTCAAAATATTAAGTGGGAGCGGAGTTTCAACAAAAACCCCAGTCTCCATAGGTGTTTTAAGAATGTGATGCGAATAGTTCCTTACATTAGCATTGTCTTTCTTATCTAGTGGGGGGAATTAATCATGGTATCGCGTTATTCTTAAAATTTAGATGATAATTATTTTAAAATGAATGTGAGTGGATTCAGTCTCCCTTGTGGGACAGTTATATATGAGAGGATTGAATTTCAAGGAATGAACCGTTGATATAGAATTAAGCACAATTAATTATATCCTCCCTAATGGAGTCACTTTCATAAATTATGGGTTTAAAAGAGACCAGTTATTTGATTATGTTGAATAGAGGTTTCCTAGACTATCCATATAACATAATTGAAAGATTAAAGTATGTCTAATTCAAGGAGATTTGCTTTAATCTCCTAACGATAAATGTCATTTCACAAATAAACTAGGATGCTCGACTGGATTAATTCTAATGAGAAAATCTATCTAGTAGAGGGAAGCCAAATTAAAATTTAATCAAAAGTTAATTATCACATCTTTAATTTGAAATTAATATTTTCAGATGATGATTCTTGGATTTCAAACTATGGCTCAACATTTAACCCACTTCATTCATCTTAAAGGGAAAACATTAACTTGAATAAATTTCATTTACTGGAAAAGGATCCTAAACATTATCCTCGCCACTAAGGATTATAAATATTTTTAACTAAATCGTGCCTTGATAAGCCTCGTGAGGAGGCATTCGAGTTGGATGTTCATGGATACCACATATGGAAAAAATCTTTTGTGATGGATTGTTGCTATATATTAGCTTCTATGATCAATGTATTGTAACACTAGAATCAAAATTTGTCCAAGTGCTTACGACATGATTCTGAACCTCAAGGACATGTTTGAGGAGAAAACTGTGTTGAAAGGCTGGATGCTATGGAAAGTCTGGTAAATAGAAATATGGTTGATAATAATCCCATGTAGGACCATATTCTAACAATGATGTCCATCTTAAGGGAGATGAAAGTTCTTAGATCACGAATTGATGGGGAAACCCATGTCGATTTCGTGATCTAATCATTCTTGGAGTCCTTTAAGAAGTTTTTTTTAAACTATTCTATGAATAAATTTTATTAATCCTTGATGCAACTACTTAAAGAATTCCATGTTGTGAAGAATATCATAAAACAATAGGGTGTTGTGCATGTTGTTGGGAGAGGCCCATCATTTTCTGTCCCAAAGAAGAAGAAGAAGAAGAAGAAGAAGAAGAAGAAGAAGAAGAAGAAGAAGAAGAAGAAGAAGAAGAAGAAGGAGGAGGGAAAGTCTCAAATACAACCCATGGTGGTTAAAATAATGGTTAATCCTCACGCAAAAATGACAAAAGGCAACTATTTTATCTTCAAAAGGTTAGGATATTGGAAGAAGCAGCTCCCGGTGTACTTAGCTAAATAGAGGGAAAAATAGTAATTTCTTCTTAATCATTGAGACATGTTTTGTGGTCTAATCTACAAGGACTTGGTGTGTAGATTTGGGACCCTCGAATTATGTTTTTAATTATTTGAAAGGGTTCTAAATAACCATGAATCTTTGTGAATGGGAAATGTTTATTTTCATGGGTGACAACAATAAGGCATTAGTATTAGCAATAGGAAATTTATTTTTAGACTAGGTGGTGACAAAAAGATAATTTTAAAAGTAAATATTTATGTACCATCTATTATGATAAATTTAATTTCAGTTTCTAAATTAAAGTTGAATGGATATTTGTTTTATATCAAATCCCAAAATCTATGATTCTGAGGGTTGGAAAGACTAATGAGAGGGTTTTTTCTATGACTCCTAAACTTGTATGCTTTAATGAGAGGTTTTTGCTTTATGGGGTCAAGCTCCCTCTACCTCGGAGTGTGGCAGGCATTCTGAAATTCATTAGGTTATCCCATTATCATCTCATAGCCAATGCTTATAAACCTATTATGGCTACTATATTGGCTTGTTGAGAGAATAGTGGGGGATAATTTGATGTCACCCCATCTCAGTTCTTCAAGCTTTATAGAGTCCAAGAATAGAACAAGATTAAGGACAAGGGTTGAAGTAATTTTCTCCTAGGGATCTAATTGTCTTTATAAGGGACAAGCACAATGACCCTAAGAAGTGTAAGGAGAGGTTATTATTTATTGGAGGAGCCTGGGCCACTCCAGACTCAGTTGAGAATATTAGTTGCACTACTACCTGGTATACACCCTCGGCCTTTGGGAAGACTTATTTTCCTCTTGAATTCTTACTTTACCCTTAGGTAGGAGTCATATTAATACTTATTCTATTATATAATCTTTTGATCCTAGCAAGGAAGAAACTAAAAGGCTAATGGAGGATCTAAAGTTGGCCTCCATCACCTTTAAGGTCTTAGTAACTCCCAATCGTCTTTCTTAAAATGGCCTTGGAACTCAACCCGAATCTATAGTTCTTAGATGGGTGCCCGAGTCCCTAAATATAGTAGCTAATGAGTCAATGTGGGATGAACCCTTCGTCTTGGCCGAGAGATAGTAGAAAGCCATAATTATTGAAGGTTCTCAAGTGCATGACGCCAGTGAGGGTGAAGATGACAAGGATAAGAGAGGGGATGAGCTCATCTAAATTATAAATGAGGTTTTTCCTTCTATGGAGATCATAGTCATTCTAGACTCTGATTGTTCACCGACTAAGTATCCCAACCTATTCATTATTTCTACCTTTACTCTTTGTTTGTACATCATTACTAACTTTGAGTTGTTATTAATTCAATAGACGAACATGAATAGAGGAGGATTGATAGGATTTAATCCAACCTGACCACTTCTCTACCCTCCGTGAAGAAGGGGAAGATATCCAAGGTTATGATGTGCATCAAGTTCAATATTACCATGGAAGTTCCAGTGCCTTCTGTGAAGCTGGTGGATGATCCAAAGTCGAGGTCTGAGACAAATAAAATCATATCATTGTAAATAGTTATGAAAGTCATGCCCTTGCTACAAGCATCATCGGGGGTAGGCTTATCCTCTGGGGCAATCGAGGGTGTACCTTCTATCCTAGGGAACTTTTAGTCTCAGGTCTTACAAATTTTTGTGCAAAAGTCTAGTGGTCCACAAATGAAAGGGAAGGAAGTTGTTGTGACCCCTTTAAAATTCGTGAGAGGTCCCTTTTGAAGGAGGTGACTTCACCTAAGGTCTCTATCCATCCTAATGGAGATGATAATGTGGAGTAAGGAGGGCTGAGGAATTATGCGAGTGATAAATACTCCCAGCCTTCATCCTCAAAAGAAAGGAACTCTTATGCATCAGTTATGGAGGCCTTGACATTGATGACTAGGACCAAAAGTTTTAAGATGGTGTATGCAATGAGGGGCAAAGGGGCCTTATCTAATGCTGAGGAGTTAATCCACATTCTTAGCAAAGTAAATCCCAACTTCTTTTTCTATTTTCAATAGTCCTTTTTTATTTAATATATCTTCTTCTTACACCTTTTTCTTGTGTTATAGTCCCATTTGACTAATGCCCTTATGGATGATGCTACTGAGGGTTAGAGGTATTGGAATAAGGCCTTATTGATGGTTGAGTAGTGGAATATAGCCAAAATGGATCTTCACCAGGTGGTTTTCAATCAACAACTGGATCTAGTGGCTCTGGAGGATCAAAGGACAAGCCTTAGGACTCAAATAAAGTCTCTAAAAAAACTTGTCTAGTGAATGAGAAGACTGTCTAGGACATTGCTTCATTATTATATGTTGCTCAAAACTCTCTAGATGAAACTAAAAGTTCCAATGTTGAGGACTTGTTTAATAATAAGGAAGTTTTGGAGGCCATTCAAGGCAAATTTCTCTAGCTTCGAGTTTCCAATGACAAACTTCTTTATTCAATTTAGGGCATCGATGTCTTGGATATAAAGTCTTGTCCTTAGTTTCGAGAGGGGTCATTTGATGGATGAGGTCCTAAAATTACAGTTGGAGATATATGGACTTCAATTGTATCACGTTAAGGTTCTGAAAAAGATGAACTCTATGATAAGGAGTTAGTTGGATGTTCATATAAACTCCAAGTCCTACCAAAGGTTTATTTTCTATAAGTACTCTAAATAGTGTTAAAGCTTGTAAGCCAAGGTCCAGGAACTCTTCCCTAAGGTGGATACCTTCGATGTCTCCCTTTGGATCCCTACTCTGTTAAGTATAATTTTAACATTGAAAGAAGTGGTGAGGGTGAATCCATTAAGACATCCACTTCAAAATCCAATGATAAAGAAGACAATAATGAATCCCCTGCTCACCCAGCTGTGGATATTGAAGTTGTTCTAAGCATCCTGTGAACGAATCAGATCCCCTTGCGAAGGAAACTTCTTTAAGGCCCCAACCTTGAAAGGATTTTTAAATATGTGTACTCTATTTTTTCCATGGGTCGTTGAAGTAACACCCGTAACTCTTTCATCTTGAATAGAAATGTCTTTGTTTTGAAAGTTTTGACTTCTCTTTCACTAGTATTTCTTTTGATTTACTTTGCCAATAATTTGTTTTATGTTCATTCTTGTGTTGTCTGAGGTAGGTAACATCCCCATTATCCCCACCCCCAAGATTACTTGGTAAAGTAATAAAAATAATCATTAACATTTATAAAGTTCATAAACCTTTGCAACATGAGATAGTAAGGATGGAAGACTTTGGAGCTGAGAACTGAGATTTTTTTATGGGTCAGAAGACCTCATAACCATAACTCACTAAGGATAAAAGCCTTGGGAAATTAAAATTTTAACCTTTTTTAAGACTGCGCATCTCAATTGTTTTGTACAAACTCATATCCCCCAAGTATTGTGAAGTTGGAAGTTAAAAAAGTAATTGAGCCAAGGGTCTAAGACCTCAGAATTATTATCAACCAAGGGCTCACCTTCGATGATTTAAGAGAGGTTCCACTAAGGGTCTTGATAGCTCTGAATCATAACTCGTTGAGGATAAAAGCCATAGGGTTCAAAATATGAAGTTCCACTAAGGGTCTTAAGTTCTCTGAACTTAACTAACTAAGGATGAAAGCCTTGGAAGATTAAAATATGAAGTTACACTAAGGGTCCTAAGACTCTGAAGTTGAAAAAATAAGGATGGAAGATTTAGGATTTCAAAATATAAAGTTACACTAGGGTCCTAAGTCCTTTGAACTTAACCAACTAAGGATGAAAGCCTTACATGTTTACGGCTTTGAACCGTTGTTTTAAAATCAGGAGTCTAGATTTTTTTTACATAAAAACTTATCACCCCCAAAAAACTATACAGTGGGGTCTTAAGTATTGCCTTTTCCAACCTTGTTTTGAAGAGATTTTTCATTTTTTTAATGCTTGACCCCCTTAAAAAACTTTTAAAATAAAGGCTGAAAATGTTCTAAGATTTGATAAGTTTTTATTTGTACTTTTGAAAACTTATTTTGGGTGTAAAAGAGCCCTTTGGCTGACCATTTCGGGTCCTTAGACCTTAGTAAACTCTGGTGGAGTTAAGTATAAAAGCCTTGGTAACTATCATAGTACTCTTTTAGGTCATTTGGCCTTAGACTATGTATTTTAGACAAGGATGAATGCCTTGCAACTCTTGCTAAGTCATGTAAGACATTGGAGACCTTAGGAACCAAGGATGAAAGCCTTGTAGTTCCTCGAGTCATTCGTCTGAGGTCCCTTGGATCTCATCCATTTTATTTCTAGCTAATAGTACAGCCCTTGCAACTCCAATTGGGTCCTTGGACTTTAGATTTAATTAGAGCCAAGGATTAAAGCCTTGTAACTCATATAAACACTACATTGAGACTATGGAGGTAGAAAAAAAGTTATTTTCATTTTATTTCAACAATATAATACATCATTAGAAGTATTATTTGAGATATTATATATTCTAGGGGTAAGGAATCTCATATCCCTCCATGTTCTTACAATAATAGGAACCTCAACTTGCTATCTTGGTTATTACATAGGAGCCTTCCCATTTAGGGCCAACTTTCATTCGCTTGGATTTCTAGTGGCGATGGTGACATCCCTTAGGACCAAATCACCCACTTTGAACTCTCTATGGAGAACGTTCTTGTTAAATTAGGAGGTTGTCGTTTGCTTTTAGGCAACCATTCTGACAAGTACAGCTCCACGCCTCTCTTCAAACTCATCTAGGGACCTCTTAATCCCCTCAGCATTGTCTTTTGATTCAAACAGAGCTCCCCTATATGTTGGTATCTCAATCTCGGTGGTAATAATGGCCTTAGTGCTATAGGTAAAAACGAATAGCGTTTCTCTTACAGGATTTCTAACGGTGGTTCCATACGTCCATAAGATGTTTGAAAGATTATCAACCCATAAACATTTAGCTTTCTCTAGACTTTTCTTCCAACTCTGAAAGATGTCTTGGTTTGTTACTTCAACTTGCCTATTTGCCTGAGGATGGCCTCATGATGAGTGGTGGTTGTAGATCCCATAATGTAAGAAAAATTCCTTGAAGGCTGGGTTCTCAAACTGTTTTCCGTTATCTGAGATGATGGATCTTGTCAAACCAAACCTACAAAATATTTTCTTCCATATGAAGTTGGTGGTTTTCTTCTCGGTGATGGTGGCCAAGTACTCAACCAAAAAGGCAATTTCAAAGTGTTTTAAACACTTACAAATGGCATTTGCAACGGTTCAATATCGTTGCAAATTGTTGCAGTGCAAAATTTTTGCAATGGTTCCAAACCATTGAAAAAATGGTATTTGCAATGGTTTATTGCAAAGGAATGTCGATTGTGGATAACCGTTGCAAAAATATTTTCAACAATTCAAACCCGTTGCAATATTCAGTGATCGTTTTTATTTTGCAACAGTTATAAACACTTACTAATGAAAAAAAAAATTATTACGATTCAAAACACTTATAAATACTAATATATAAACACAAAATGTTTCGTTTGTAAGTGTTATGAACTGTTACATAAATTAAAATATAAAATAAAAACCTGCCACCAGATGCCACCACCCTCACATATAGCAACCAATAAAAATAGCTAAGAATGTCACACAAACAATACACACAATTAGCCACCACATGCCACCATTCTCCAACAATGCGTCTTTTTATTTAAATTTCATTTATATAAACATACATACAAATCACATTAATGTAGAAAATAAATGTTCCAAAAAATTGTTATGCTTTTATGCCACCATTCTCCAACAATACATCTTTTTATTTCAATCTCATTTATATAAACATACTTACAAATCACATTAAAGTAGAAAAGAAATGTGCCATGTGTGTATGTGTGTGTGTTTGTGTGTGTGTGTGTATATATATATATATATATATATATATATATATATATATAGAGAGAGAGAGAGAGAGAGAGGTTGGAGGAGCTCCCAACCTTATATCCCTCACAAAAGAACAACTCTATGTGCTTTGCATCTAATGCCTGCATTGTTCTTACGATAAATAATTAAGCCATTTTTTGAGTGTTGTGCATTTACACAAGAATGCAGACAAAAGTAGATTCGGTACACAAAAGTAGAAAAACACCCCAAGGAGAAATGACATTATGAATCACTAATCAAGAATAACTCATATATAATATTTGATATATAATACAATGGTAGACCCCTGAACCCTCTCCCTTACAAATAAATAAAAAAGAAGAATGACACAAGGCATTGCAACTTGCAAGTCTTGTTCATATTTAGGCTTTGCGACATGGTCATATCATATTCCATAAAGAACAGCTACATAGGAGTGCCATTATCATTGTAAAATGTTCAACAAGCTATTATGTTCAACTAATAGATATTTAGAGTGTAAGTGATTGATAGAGACACCAAATGTATAAAAAGTACACCTTACTGAATTATCATGGATAAAATTAGCAATAGATTTCAATAGAAAAATTTATATATTCTCTCGAATAAAGTAAAAAGCATAATGAATACCCTACATTTTGCTCTTCTTTACATTGGTCTTCCCAAACAAAAGTACTCTCCCATCATATTTGGAATGATATCCAACCTTATTATGTTATCAATTTTAGGATAAGTTGAAAATAAACCTATTAATATATACATTGAGAAGTCCCTAAATTATCACATATGTCCCTAAATATGAAAATGTTAGAAATACGTCTCTATATGCCGCTAAGAAGACCCTAATAGTGTCTGTATGATCATTTACATCATCAACACGGCTAGTCTAATCATAGAGTTCCCATTTTTCCTCACCCCTGAGGATTGATATCATCTTTTACAGTTGTTGAAATTTATCTTTTGGCCTCCTATAGATGAAAAGTAGAAAAGTTAGAATGCCAAAAATGAAGTTAAAGAATTGAGAATCATTGGAGAACATAATTTGTAGACATTGAAGATCAAATTTCAACTCATCACCAAGATTCTTATCAGGATTTAGTCACAATATTGCCACAATAGTTGTCCCTGTGTCACTAATAAAGTCATACTTCTAAACATAATATCACCTTTAGATTGTTTCTAATCATATAAGTCATTATAAGCTTTAGTCTTAATTTGGTTTTCTTATATATAGAATTGTACGAAGTGAACAGACTAACATATGAATCACTTAAAATAATACATATTGACAACTCAATAAAGGGTTGCACCAATTATAGACTTGATGAAAAATAAATAAAGGCTTGCTATTTTTCCTCGAAAATTGATGGGAAAATGTTAAAAAGATTCAAGTTCAATTAATCGGACTCATCTACCATTTGGTTTGTTAACAAGAGCTGCTTTAGACATTCTGAGAACTTAAATGGGATGATAAAGGTTTTTTTTGTTGGAAATTCCTTGAATTACTTTAGCTAATATATGTCATAATTCTATAGACACAAAAAATTCAAATGCATTCCCAACTTGAATATACCTCTCTTTGATAGGCCCAGAGTTTGTAGTAATCATGGAACCCTTGTAACCATGAATTTTCACAAATAGATAGCACGGTATCTTGATTTGGTTAAAGAATGACCTGCTAGTGAGGTTCTGATCTTGCCACTATAGTAGTAACAATTTCATCCATTGCCAAATGATCCAATGGCTTTGATGGCATCACACAAATAAAAGTCGTATTATAATCTGATACAAAAGGTTTTACATAAGGGATCATGACTCTTTCCACATATGGGTTCCATTCTACCTTGTTGCCTGAACAAACCATAAAACCTGGAAGATCTCTAAAGTTGGCTCCCTTATTTTTTGAAATGTTACAAACTCTCGCAAAATTGTCTTTGTTCAATTGAAGTATTTAGTGATCATAAATCATCCTTTTTATGATAAATTATTCCCAAGAAAACCAAACAAATATTTATTTCTCAATATCGTATACTTCTAAACACTCGTACAATGAGCCTAGTTGTAGGGCATTTCATCCTTACTTTCATCATTTATGACATCTGGCATGTTTGAGATTGCATCACAAAGAAAAAGCCTATTTCCTAACTTGTGAGACTCTTCTCTATCAAACCCAATAATAATTTCCTTAAATTCATTTTGACAACCCCTGTTCTAACAACCTCATGTGTAGTACGTTTGGTCGCTCTTAAAACGTTAAAGAAAGCTAGTAATGATACGGTATTTGGCCAGGGTATGAAGGTTCTTGATAATTCTGTGGAGAATTTTAATTTAGGATCTTAGTAATAATTTGTAAATGCATGGAAAGGGGTTTTCTATTTAGTTCACAAGTTTGAGAATTCTTTTGTAAATCTTGTTGAATCTATTCAACATGGTGGTGTACCTATAACATCCAACTTAGTTTCTCCGTCTTTGATTGAATTTTGAAAATCTTTTAATGCAAAGGGAATGTAAATGCTTAAGTTTGTTAGTAAAGAACCCGCATATCGGTTGAGGATAACGTAAGCACATTTAATGTAATATAATGACCAAAGTTCAATGTTTTTGTATCTGATCTACACATTCAATACAAGAAAAAGATCAGAAATTCTTAGCACTAGTGATACGTTTCTTTTCCTTTTTTGGCCAGTACACTATGGACAATTTGTCACAATAGGATTCCAATGAAATCTAGTAGTGTGGCCATCCTCGATCCTCGCGGTGGGAGAGGATCCTTTTTTTGGTCCCGCGCGTCCCCCTCGGGAGCGCTTCGGTCGGCATCATTGATGAGGTGAAAAATGTAGAGAGATAGAGTCGTTAGTCTATTTTACTCAAAACAGACAAAAGAAAATGGAGCCATCCCGAAGGATAACATCCAAAGACATACTGATACATACGAAACCAAAATGATTCGAAAAGGGTCCGAAGGCTAAGTTACGAAATGGGAAGGTGTTAGGCACCCATTCCTCCCTTACGGTCTCTCATGGGTTATTGCTATTTTTCTTTATTTCCCTGTGGTATGTGTGCATGTGTAAACATGATGGAGATAGGAATCATTGAATTGTATCATGGAAGATATAAAGCGATTCATCCATAGGAATGTTCCTAAAAAATAATATTAAAAAATAGGATTTATGCGATTATTCTCGCGTTGATCATTATAACAGAACGATAACACACATGGAATAATACGCCACTAAGACCAAATATATGCATAAGTAAATATATAGAATTTAGAGAATTGAGTTCAAGGAATCTAGAAAAAAATAGAAAATGAGAGAAAAGTAGGAATAGGACTCGAGTCACGGGTTTTATCCCGAGATGCCTACATAGCCTATAGAGGCATCAAAGTCAACGTAGTTCGTATGCAAAATGAGGGGTGGGATTTATCCTATAAATCCAATTGCGGACTTCTATTATATGTGTGTGTGTGTGTGTGTGTGTGTGTGTGTGTGTAAAAAAAAGTGTTTTAGTTGTGAGAAAAATGTGAGAAAAGTGTGAGAATTCCCGTTTGGAATTTATGAGCAAATCCTATTTTTCTTTTTTTTTTTTGGGTTTTATTTATATGAAAATAAGAGATGTGCAATAATACTAAATAAAAAGTATATTAAAATATGTGAGATGAGAGAATAAAAGTGCCAAGTAATAAAACGAATTGATGCGAATATAGGAGAATTTAAAAAGAGAGTTCAGAAAGTTGGACCTTCTGTAAGATCTTGAGATTGATCTTAGATGTTGGAGAGAAGCCCTTGCACTTGGGTGATGACGAAGGGTACTTAATTCACAAAGTTTGATGAATAAGGTGATGAAAGGTGAAGGTTGGAAAGGGATTTGGATATAGAAATCACGCTGACTTCGAGAGGGGTTTTCTGAGCTTTCTGAGAGTGATGAATCTATGATCTTCATCCCCTTTTATGAATGAGGTTAGGCCCTCATTTTTATAGGCCTAGGAAATTGTTGATTGGCATAGTCCTGGTCCTGCCAATCGGTAGGTGTGTTTAGGCACACTGCCGATAGGCAGGTCTGGAACCTGCCGTTTGGCAGTCTCTTTTAGGTTCATTTAGAAAATCGGTGGTAGATTGCAAACCGTTGATTCGAATCATGCACAGGGCAAACCATTGGAAAGATATTTAAGAGACCTTTGAAATTCCTTTGGATTGTTCCCAGGTTCGGGAGTTGACTTTGGGTCAAAAGTGTCTCAGAAGCGCTCGTAGGTCCTTCGGACGAGGAAACTTTGGATGCAAACGGATCGTTCGTCCGCATGGTAAGTCAGAATCGCTCACGGGGTGGACTATTGGAAAGGTGAGGAGATTTAATTAGAATTCCAAAGAGCTTGACTTGGTTTAAGGAGTTGACCTTGGTCAAACACGGCCTGGAAGCTCTCGGTGACCTTTCGGGGTAAAATGGATCGTTCGTCCGTATCATATGTCAGAATCGCGCATGGGGCAGGCCGTTGGAAAGATGTTTTAGTTCCCTTCAAAGATTTATTTAGTCTCGGTCAAGATGAAGAGTTGACTTTGGTCAAATGGAGCCTGGGAGCATCCGGTGACCTCCTGATCGAGTTTCGGGGGAAAATGGGTCATTCGTTCGCACCGTAAGTTAGAATTACGCACAGGATGGACCATTGGAAAGGGGTTTCAGTGACCTTCGAAGATTCATTCAGTATCGATCGAGCTAAAGAGTTTGAACTTTGGTTAAATGGATCCCGAGAGTGCCCGATGGCCTCTAGGTCGGTACCTGGGGTATGACTTAGGTTTGTAATGATGAAGGGAGGTGCTAAGGACCTAAGGAGAGGTTAGGGGGTATTATAATGGTGTGTCTATAGAGCCCCTCAACGGGTGAGTTTGGAACATTGATAGCCCTCGAATAGACACCACATGATGCCTTTGAAAGAGGATGATCAAAGGGTCGAGGTCAATTCTCAAGACCTAACGATGAGGTTGATCGATTATGTGAGTCGAAGCCAATTCTGAGGGCTTGAAGATAAGGGTGACCGATTATACGGGTCAAAGCTAATTCTACAAGCTGAGAGATGAGGGTGACCGATTCTGCGGGCTTGGAGATGAGGGTGACAGATTCTACGGGTCAAAGATGATTCTGAGGTCTTAAGTAAGAGGGTGATCGATTCTGTGGGTCAAAGCCAATTCTAACGGCTTAGAGATGAGGCTGATCGATTCTGTGGGTCAAAGCCAATTTTGAGGGCTTAAGGATGAGGGTGATCGATTTTATGGGTCGAAGCTAACTCTGAGGGCTTGGGGATGAGGGTGACCGATTCTACGAGGTCGAAGCCAATTCTAAGGGCTTGGAGATGAGGGTGAACGATTCTACAGGTTGAAGCCAATTCTGAGGGCGTAGGGATTAGGGTGACCAATTCTATGGGTTGAAGCCAATTTTAAGGGCTTGGAGATGAGGGTGACCAATTCTGCATGTCGAAGCCAATTCTGAGGGCTTGGAGATGTGGGTGACCGATTATGCGGGTCGAAACTGATTCTGAGGGCTTAAAGGGGCATGTTGTAGATGGTCTTAAAGGAAAGATTTAGGACAATTCCGAGGACCTACATCAATGATGGGGGTGACCAATTCTATGGATCGAAGCCAGCTCTAAGGGCTTAGGTTATGATGACCGATTCTGCGGGTCGAAGCCAATTCTGCAGGCTTGAGTTGAGATGACCAATTCTGCGGGTCGAGGCTAATTTTGCAGGCTTAATCTGGGGATGACCAATTCTGCGGGTCGAAGCCAATTCTATAGGCTTAAGGTGAGATGACCAATTATATGGGCTTAAGGTGAGATGACCAATTTTATGGGTCGAAGCCAATTCTGCGGGCTTAAGGTGAGATGACCAATTCTGCGGGCTTAAGCTGAGTTGACCAATTCTCTGGGTTGAAGCCAAGTCTGCCGACTTAAGGTGAGATGACCAATTCTGCGGGTCAAAGCCAATTCTGCGGGATTAGGTTTGAGATGAAAAATTCTGGGGCTCGAAGCCAATTCTGTGGGCTTAAGTTTGAGATGATCTCGGGGAACTCTGCCAGGGAAATTACCTCATGACTTTGATTTCTGCTGGGAGCCGAGTGTTGGAGAAATGATTAGGTAGTTTAGGGTTTGGATGCATTTCTCGGGGAAAATTTAGACCTTTGGGGAATAGGAGATGATCCAGAAGTTTTGGATATTTTGGAGGTCCTCTGGGGACGTTGCTGGGGAGATATTCGCTTGTCTTTTGAGAGTTTCGTTGGGGAAATAGGGGTTTTGCTTGAGGAAGTGAAATATTTTCTTGATGAAAATTCTCTAAATCCTTTCCGGGATTTTTAGGAATTTTCTGAGGATTTTGCAGGGTTTTCTTGTATTTTTTGGGAATTTCTATGCGAAAATTTAATGGAGGTGCCGGTCGGCATGGTGTATAGGGTGACATTTGGCAGTGGCACAGACTTTTGGGCTACCTCAATAAGGCAAAGGGTCAGTGCCGATCGGTAGGTGGGGGTGCAGTGTCGATCGGCATGACCCTTGGAATCCTATATAAAGGGGGCGAATTCCCCTCATTTTTCACAGCTTCTTGCTTTCTCTTTTTCTGTGTTTTTCTTCTGCGAATCGTCCTAGCATTCCGTAATCTAAAAAATGGCTGCTTTTGTGAGCACTGCAGTACACCGAGAATGGTTGTCTATTGATGACTGGGTAAACGTGGAGTGGAGGGCCAGTGCTCCTCTTGCTTTGGGGAGCGAGAACTCTTTTGATGCATTCGAGCCGATTGTGGATGAGCGAACCTTACTGTGGGAGCCATCGTGTCATCGCTCTTCGAGCGTTGTGAACCCTGGTGGTTATGTAAGTAAAATGACTTTTGGCATTCTTTTTTGGTGATTTTCTTTTTTTCTTGGATTTTGACAAGGATTTTCTCTTTTGGCAGTATGATGTTTCTTTATCGAATATCCGTGCCCGCGGGACGACGGGGCTTAAGGATGTCTGGGAGCATCTTCCACCTGTGGTGCGTTGGGTGGTATCCTCAGCAGGCTTTGGGAGGTTGGCATCTGTGTTATATGAGACGCCTCATTCAACGGCAGTCTTATGCGCTTTGGGAGAGATGTGGTGGGACACTACCCACACCTTTCATTTTGGTTTTAGGGAGATTATTGTGACTCCTATAGATGTGCATCAGTTGTTGGGACTGGATTATAATGGAGAAAAGATAGAGGTGGATCTATCTTTGCAGGTGAGGCCATAGGCGGTGTGCGCGGCGCTTGGTGATGTGGGGAGGATAGTGTCTGGGGACTCCATCCATTTGTCGCTGCTGAAGGATGTTTTATTGGGTAGAGTGATCGATATGGAGGATGGGCTGCAGGTGAGGCAGATGGCCCGATTGTTTATTTTGCATCTATTGGGGGAATTTTTGGTGCCATCGAGCGGCGACGTTGTCCACTTATGTTTTTTACCATATCTGAGGATGTTTTCGAACATCCCCTATATGATTGGGGGAGCCTGACTTTGGCGACCCTTTATTTTTCCTTAGATGAATTCAGTCGGTGTTGCTGGCAGTCTTTCACTAGAGCCATGTATCTGTTTTAGCTATTTTTTAATTTTATGCATTTTCCTTTCATGCATTCACATTTTCCATATGCATCTCTTTTGATTACGAATTTATTATCTTTGGAAGACGTTGTTCTATGAGGTCATCGGGTGTAATACCTAGCTGATTGCTTTGAAGGACGAAATTGTTGGGGATTTTTGCCGGTTGCATCGATGGTGCAAGGCCAATCGGCAGTCGAGGAGGTCTGTCTCTCTAGAGGCGGTGCATCAGGTCTTGAATGACCTGACCAGTGATAGGGTAAGACTTTTTTCTTCTTCAGTCTAAATCTCTGTATGCTCTGATTCTATATTGACTTATATCTGCTGGGGATTTTTCAGGTCACCTTTTACCCTTGGGGGATGACCGTTTAGGACACGGGGTTGACTAGAGTAAATGCACAGATGAGGCATTTACTGGCGCATGAGTTTGGCCATTCTTGGTATCTCGGGAGAGGTTGGTCTGACATATTGCTGAGGGGGAGGTGGTGGTGCCACCTGCAAGGCCCCCTATGTCAATGAGGCGGGAGAGGTTGCTGCCAAAGGATGCGAGGGTCACGGCAATGATTGGCGAGTCCTACCCGTTATACACCGATACAGTTGTGTCGTATGATTATATGGACTTTATGATGAGCTGGCTGATGGCGCCCAGCATATATGATTCACTACCTTTCCATCCTACGGTTTGAGTCAGCTAGTGGGGTCCTCCCACAGCGGTGGCCGTCCGTCAACATCTACGGCGGCGGTGACCTCGGAGGACTCCTTTGTACAGTTGTATACTCCTTCATACAATATTCGGCAGGCTGATGGAGGGATGGTTCCTATGCTGCATTGTCCTCATGCGATGGACCCAGAGGAGTTGGTCTTGATAGAGGAGGTTCTTCGTCCTGAGGTATATCTTTTTTGTTCTTCTCCTTTGGTTTCTTTTGACCTTTTTTGCTTGATACTGATTATGTCCTTTCTTGCAGCACGTCCAGGTGTTCACCACTTGGCTGAGGGATATTAGGGACTAGATATCTTCAGCGACTGCCCATATTCAGGATGCAGTTCCTGTTCCTTCTTGCTTGGTACCGTCTGCCTCATCCGGGGAGGAGTCTGGTTCAGGTAACGATGGTGCGTCATCTCGCCGTCAGGGAAAGAGAGCGCGCCTCAGGGGTGGAAGCTCTTAGGAGAGATAGGGGAAAGGGCAAGTGAGAGAGAGAATGTGGGTTCGGGCTGAGTCCCATTTGTTTTTTGCTTTTATTTTTTTTCCTACAAAAATGATGCAACATAGAAACATATATATACAATGCAATGAAGTTTTTTTATTATCTTCTGTTAATGATGAATGAATGAATGCACATGCACTTTTTACTTTGCTGCTGAGACCGTAAAATATTTTTGGAAGTTTAAAAGAAAGATGAAAAGGGGATTTTTGAAATTCTGTATGAGACCATCAATTTATTTTGATTTTTCTGAATTTTAACAAAAGAGGAAAAAGGAAAATTTTCCCAAAGTAGGGGGTTGCCGATCGGCAAGCACCTTGTCCTACCTATCGGCAGGTCAGTCCAGTCCCATCAATTTAAAGCTTTGATTGGAACCCTCTTCAGCTTTTGGAACCTTGTGAGGCATGATATCCACTGATTTCTGCAGGGGTTATGTCCTTTGTGGGGGTCTTCAAGTATAAAAGAGGCGTAAGAGTGGAGTGTTTTCCTCACACCTTCACATTCCTACTTTCTTATTCTGTGAAATGGCTCTCCCTGGTAGTGTTGAGTTTTCCAACTGCCTCGAGACTTTATAGACAATGTGCTCCTATAATGTCGACTATGATGCTTACAACATGCATCGAGTTTCTTTATGGCATAATCAGCACATAAAGTGGAACATGCTGATAGCGGCGATACAATTCTGGTACCCCGAAGACCATGTATTCTGCTTTGGCTTGGAATAATTATGTCCGACTTATGAGGAATTTTCTGCCATATTGGGGATAAATTCCGACATTACTGCAGCTTTGCTTGAGTTTTCTCGTTCTCCCCGAGAGTTATTGGCCGGGCTTTTTTGTGTTTTGTCCTCAATGGCCAGATCACTGGTGACTGGAGGTATGATTTCTCTTCCGACAGTGTTGCAGTCCATGCATTTATAGGAGTTTGGTGATGCTGGATATGCCGGAGCTGTCATTCTAGGCTTGGTTTCAAAATTACTGCTGGTGGACCCACAACTTGCAGCTATTACTTCATGGATGTCTTACCGTTTCAATCCTACGGCGGTGATACTGGAGGAGAATTTGAATGGCTTTGATGCCTGGAAATAAGGTCGTTTTGACTTTTTGAGGGGTATCCCTATGATGCTGTTCATGTGGCTGTCTGAAATATTCCGCCTGGTGACTCCTCCGAAATACCCTTTGTCGATTGTACCCAACTTCTTTTCGTGCCATTTCATCATTGTTGGTCTGGATATTGAGAGCTGGGAGAACTGGTTCGTAGAGCATGGGGCTCTAAATATGTACTGGTCAGTACCTTGGTGGGGGAAGCTACTGCATATTCTAAAACTGGGAGAATACTCGTATGTTCGGTTGGTTAGTCTCAGACATACCTCTTTTTATTTCCCTTAGCGGCTTCAATGCCAATTGGTTGGGAGCAGATCATGCCACCTCGGACACTAGACTTCTTTCCGATAGAAGATTTGACAGAGGGTCTGCGCATGCAGCTTGGCTCTTTATGGGAGAGTTGACGTCCATCGAGCCATCCCTCTCAGTCTACTGGGAGAGTTTGGTACATTCTTGGGGATTATATGAAGTGGTTGTGGAGGAGAGTGGTTAGCAAGATATTGGAAGTGGATACTGGATAAAGGTGGCTTGCCTTATCTAATACCATGGAGGGAGGTGTGGTAGTTTTTCCGAGGCTGGTTCGAGCTTATCGGTCCTTGGAGCGTCTACGGCACTCCATTTAGGCAGGGGAAGATTGGGAACCTCAGGAAGTACATGATTATGATGAAGTGGATTCCTCTGGTAGCTGTGGGTAGGACTCTTGGAGAGTTTATTTTGTACTGGGAAATAAGTTTGGTTTTTTATTTGGCGTTTTAGGAAGGTATGGGGAAGGGAGTTATCCGTTCCTTTATGTAATTGCACTATAATTTCTTATTAATGAAATAGATAAGTTTTTTATCATCCAGTTGTGCCTTTTGATCAAATTTATATTTTGAATTATCTATATCGATCGCTAAGTCATGCATAATCCTTTTGTTCAAACATATATTACAATCAACTGTCATTCTTAGAGGTAAGAAAAGAATAGTTTTTTGTGAAAAAGAAAGGGACGTGCTCATGTGAGATGTATGAGTTGCCTATGTACCTCTGGGGGTTTGTGAAAATTTTTAATTTTTTTAGGAATGATTTTTCACAGAGGATCAGGCCCACGTAGTTCTAGGTAGAGGGAAATGAAGAGATCTTTTTTATTTTTTTTATAATAGAAGGGGGACGATAAGAGTCATAGCGCGCCGAGATTTCAGAGTAAGGGTAAAATTTCTTGAGACGGTCCAAGTTGACTGGATGAGCCATCTCTTCCCCATATAATTCGGTGAGCATGGAGGCACCGCCAGACAAGATCTTCTTCTCAATGTATGGGCCGCTCCAATTGGGCTTAAATTTCCCTCTGGGGTCCCAGATGGAGGATACTATTTCTTTGAGGGCTAAATCCCTTTTTCGAACACCGCGGTATTTGACACTCTTATTGAATAAACGCGTTATGTGGCGATGGTACCTTTGTATGTGATACAACGCCTTCAGTCTCTTTTCGTCCAGGAGTGATAGCTCGTCGAGACGGCTTTGATGCAAGTCTTCCTCACTGGCCTTACTTTCAAGCATGATGCGTAACGAGGGTATTTCTAGCTCCACAGGTAGGAACGCTTCCATACCATGGACTAGAGAGTAAGGGGTATCCCTAGTAGAGGTTTAGATTGAGTTTGGGTAGCCCCAGAGGGCGTATTGGATTCGATCGACCCAATCTCGACAACTTTCGATCATCTTACTGATGATGTCTTTGAGGTTATTATTGGCAGCTTCGACTGCACCATTGGTTTGAGGTCGATAGGGAGAAGATTTGTGCCTCTAGATCCCATACTCGTTGACCACTTCTGTAACTTATGCCTCGAAATGGAACTCGTTATCTGATACTAGCTCGTGCGAGACCCCACATCGGAAGATGATGTTTTTTTATGAACTTGGCCACTTTCTTGGCGTTTAGGACTGCGTATGACTCGGTTTTGACCCATTTGGTAAAGTAATCAATGGAAACCAGGATGAACTCATGCCCGTTAGAGGCCTTGGGTGTAACTTTCCCTATTATGTCGATGCCCCAGGTAGAAAATGGCCAGGGAAAAGTCATGTTGTATAATTCTCGCGCAGACAAGTGTCTAAGGTTGGAGAACTGTTGGCATTTGAGGCATCTCCGAACATAGGCTGTGCAATCCTGGATCATGGTGGTCCAGTAGTAGCCTTATCGTATGATCTTCTTAGCAAACATGTGACCATTCATATGGGGTTCGCATTCCCCGATGTGGATTCTCTGCATTACCTTTTCAATGTCAGCCCCTGTGATGCAGTGTAGATGGGTTCCATCAAAGTTTCTCTTTAATAGTGCTTTGTGACATATGATGTACTTAGCGGCCAGTCTTTGGAGGGTTGGCCGGTCTTTCTTGTTAGAACCCTCGAGATACCTACCATGCTTGAGAAGGTGCCAGATATCATAATACCAGTAATTGGCTAGATCGGGATCTTCTTTGGTGATGAGCTCAATGTGGTAGTAGTGAGTTAGTTTGTCTTGCTTTTGGAATAGAAAGGGGGTTATTATTATTCCTTCGGGCATGTCGACCATGGAGGCTAAGGTAGCAAGGGCATCGGCTAGGTTATTTTTTTCTCGAGGTAGGTAGTGTAAGGTGATGTCTTAGAATTGGGAGGCTAGTTCTTTTAAGTGGGCATGGAAGGGTTAAATTTTATCATCCTTAACTTTCTATTTTCTGAGCACTTGACCGATGATGAGGGAAGAATCCCCATAGACATTTAGGCTTTGGATACCTTTCTTGAGGGAAACTTTGAGGCCTACCGTACATGCCTCGTATTCAATTATATTGTTGGTGCAGGGGAAATCCAATTTGATGGTGATAGGAGTGTGGGAGTCATCTGGGGCGATCAAACGTATCCCAATGCCATATCCCTTTTTGTTAGCAGCACCGTCGAAGAACATTTGCCATCGAAGGTCATCTTGAGCAGCATAGAAGATGTTTTCATCTGGTAATTCGGAGATCCATTCATCAGCCTCTTCTATGGAGTAGTCAGCGAGGTAGTCAGAGATGGATCTTCCTTTCATGGCTTTCTGCGTGACGTACATGATATCAAACTCGGCTAAGAGCATCAACCATCGAGCCATTCGACTGGATAAGGTAGGTTTTTCAAGAAGGTACTTGATGGGGTCCATTCGGGATACAAGCTTAATAGGGAAGGCGAGTATGTAGTGTCGTAACTTTTGGGTGACCCAAATAAGAGCGAGGCATGCTTTTTCCAAGGCAGTGTAGTTGACTTCGTACCCAGCCAATTTGTGACTAGCATAATAGATGGCTCTTTCTTTACGGGAATGTTCAAGGTATTGGGCTAGCAAAGCCCCAGTTGCAGTGTCAGTTATGGTTAGGTATAGGAGAAAGGGGAGACCAGGTTGTGGTGGCATGATTACCAGAGGTTAAGTCAAGTATTATTTGATTCGGTCGAAGGCTTCTTGGCAGGCCTCGTTCCAAACTTTGGTTGAATCCTTTCGGAGGAGTTTGAAAATTGGTTCACAGATGGAGGTGAGTTGGCTGGTGAACCGACTGATGTATTGTAATTTCCCAAGGAAACCACGGACTTCTTTCTCCATTCAGGGAGGTGGCATCTCAAGTATGGCTTTTAGCTTGGCAGGATCTGCTTCTATCCCTTTCTCATTAACCATGAATCCCAAGAGCTTTCCTTTTATAATGCCGAAGACACATTTCTATGGATTGAGTCTTATCTGATACCGTCGGAATCGTTCGAATAACTTTTGGAGAGCAGGAATATGACCTTGTCTAGTTTTGGATTTGATAATCATATCATCCACATAGACCTCGACTTCTTTATGAATCAGATCGTGCAGGATGGTTGTGGCAGCCCTCTGGTAGGTAGCCCGAGCATTCTTAAGACTAAATGGCATAACAATGTAGCAAAAGGTTCCCCATGGGGTGATGAACGCATTTTTTTCTTGATGATCTGGGTAAATTTTGATTTGGTTGTATCCGGCAAACACATCGACGAATTACTTGAGAACATGATTGGCTGTGTTGTCCACGATCATGTCCATATTGGGTAGCGGGTAATCATCCTTTGGAGAGGCTTTGTTCAAGTCCCCATAGTCTACACACATCCGAACTTTCCCTCCTAATTTCGGGACAGGCACTATATTGGCTAGCCATGTGGGATATTCGATCACACGAATGAATCCCACATTCAACTGTTTGACCACCTCTTCTTTGACTTTGAGTGACCATTCGGGGCAGAGCTTTCTCAGCTTTTGTTTAACTGACTTGTAATATGGAAGAGTCGGGATCTCATACTGAGCTATTTCAGGATCAATGCTAGGCATATCATCGTAGGACCATGCGAAGACATTCATGAATTCCTTCAATAATTCTTCGAGTTGTGCGCGCTCATGTTTGTCAAGGGTAGCCCCTATCCTAATCTCGTACAGTTGTCTACTAGAATCGAGGTTAATAATAACAGTCTCTTCTTCATTAACTTGAATGAGGTTATGTTGTTTGTTATTAACCTTATTTAAATCAGTTAAGAATTGTTCATTTGAAAAATCATCATCATCAAAAGTTTGATTAGAATCTAAACAATTAATGTAAGGCACATCAAGATACTCAAAATCTTCGTTTATTTCATTGATAGGAAAAACAGCATTGAGAACCTCACCAAACGAGGTCTCGATTACATTTGAGCAAGGATAGACAATAGAAGAAGAAATGGGGTAAACATTGGGGTTAGGTGGGATTTTAACAGGTAGAACCGGCGCAACATGCTAGTTGAGGAGAGGTGTATCAGCATCTTTAATCAAGGGGGATGGATCTAGTGATGTAGTGCTTGAATGAACCATGCAGAGTGCCAGCTCCAGTGTTTGCAAGTTGAACGAGTCCTCGGAGTCACTTTCCTCAGTCTTTTCGGTATCTTTGATGAACGGTTGTACATGGTGTTGGGAACTTTTGGACCATGGGTAGATGTCTTGAAAAAAGATCTCCATTTCGGATTTCATCTTCTTATCTGTATGGTCATACCATGCTTTTAGAAAGCCGCAAAAGAGGAAGTCCTCACCCTCTTTGATGAATCGTCTATTCAAGGAGTTACCTAAGATGGTTTGAAGTAAGTCTAATCTTTTCTTTGATCGAGACTGACAAATCATTTTGAGCTCTTGTTCTGATGGTTGATACCCCAAACCGCAAGGAGGGAATGCTTTCTTCAGTTCAATGGGCTCAAGTATCCCTTCCTGTCTTTGTCCTAGCCCCAGTCCAGGCATGAAGTGCATGTTTCTGAACATCTAAATTACATTTACGTTGCCATAAGGGTCATATTCGGGACAAACCCTTTCTTTGAAATCGTCCCCTTTCGAGAGTAGGAGTGGTTCAACTCAGAATTCTGATACGAGCATATCATTTGACCCGTGTTGTATCTTAAGGATCGAACTATTGGTACTTGCACCCTCGGTATTATCGTTGTTTCCCAAAATAGTGATGACTCATCCGTCGACAAAGAACTTCAATTTTTGATGGAGTGAGGAAGACACACCCTTGATATTGTGGAGCCAAGGTTGTCTGAGCAACAGGTTGAAACAAGCTGGGATGTCAATAACTTGGAATTCAATGATGGGGTTTATAGGTCCAGCCCCTATTACAAGTTTTATGGATCCCATCACCTCCCTACAGGTATTATCGTAGGCACGTACAGCAGCGGAAGTTGGAGCTAGGTCACTTTCTTTCAGTCCTAAGAATTTGAAGGTTTTTAATGGGCATACATTCAACACGGATCCATTATCGACAAGAGAGAGTGGTATAATTTTCCCCATAACTTCTATGGAGATATTGAGTGCATGATTATGGTTTGGCCCAATTCTGAGGATTTTTTTCTTCGGAGAAGGATAGCATTCAGGTAGAGGTTAAGGATCCGACTAAATTTACCTCTTCTTCGAGTGTAGTAGAAGAAGGAACTGTGGGTCTAGTGAGCAATTTGATCAAAGCATTTTTGTGCAGCTGGGAAGACATGAAAATCCCCCATAGAGTGATGTCAGCTTAAGTTTTTTTTAGTTGATCGAGGATCTTGCTCTCCTCGAGGGTTATTTCTGGCATAAGAAGGTTTTCAACACCCTTCCCTTTGTGATTGGCTGGTAGTGAGCTTGGGATCTCGTAATGCCTATCTAATCTGGTCATGTGGTTTACTGAAAAAGGGAAGAATATGAACCCCGTTTGTTCGTCAATCTCGGGTTGTTCTGCCACTTTGTTTATTTCTCTGAGGGGCTCCTCAAATGATATCATCCCACACATGTTGTCTACCGAGCCAGTTTTCTTGAAAACTTATTCTTCATTCGGATCTTCGAACTCTTCCCCCCATCTGGTGGCAATAATTATATCTTTCCATGTAAAGTCAATGCATTCCATAACTTCAATGGCTCATTCATACAGGTCTTCCCATTCTGTGGGGATATGTAAGGGTGAAGGGACCAGGTGACCTTATAATTTCAGAGTATTAAGTAACTCAGTCATACAGAAAATGTCGTTGGTTTGCCTGAATAATTCTTCCATGATCTGAACGACATCATCAAAGAAGACTTCATCGATTGGTAATACCCAACTGTCTGACTCTCGGGCCCATTTCCATGCTTCTAAGAACAGCGTGCTGAACCCCTGGCAATCACTGATCATATGTGAGGGGAATTTTTGCCTGAACTCTAGGAGTTAGTTTAATACTTCTGATAATTCCATACTTCCATTTTCAGAACGGGTACGAACAACAATGCATGCTCTGGTAAGGAGTGATAGTGCATGATCAGCGAGGCTACCAGGTTGTTGGAGGAAATATGGGAAAGTTTGGAGAGGTTTAGGAGAGTGTATGGGTGTGATTTGAGTTGAGGGATCAAATTCCGAGTTCATTTCTAGGAATATAGCATTGGTATGATTTGGTAATGGGTTGTGAATAGTGCTTGGCTTAGGATTGGATGGTGGGGCAATGGTACCCTAGTCAATTAGACCTTGGATTATATATCGGAGGTGAAATCATTGGTCGGTGGTATGGCCAGTGGTTTGGTGAAAGGCGCAATGCGCATCTGCTTTGAAGTTTCTTGGAAGTGGATTGGGCAATGAATGGAGATCCAAGGGTTTGATAAGATTTTGACTTAATAGGGCTTGATAAACTTTGGAGAGGGGAGCATGGATCTCGGTGTATTCCTTTCGAACTGGGACAGGGCGACTTTCTGGTTCCCACGAAGTGGTCGGTTGAGAGATATTATTGATGGTTGAGACTGCAGCATTGGCAGGTTTGTCATATTTTTTAGGGGTGAACTATCCGGCCACTTTCTTTTGTTCAACCTCTGTTTTAGCAATACCTTCCTCGATTTCTACTCCTGCTTCTCTGAGATCTCGAAAGTGGGGATAGTATTCTCCTCGCATGATTTATCGGATATAGGGCAAGAAGTTCTTCTTCACTATGTTGACTTGTTCTTCCTCAGATGGTCGGTTGGTCATAGTGGCTGCTTTTTCCCTCCATCGGGCTATGAAGTTACTGATTGATTCCCCAGAGTTCTGTTTTAGCAGCTCTAAATCACGATGGGTGACCTCAAGCTCTTCGTTATATTTTTACTGCGATATGAATTCTTGAGCTACATCCTCCCAGCTACGGATTCTGGACTCCTCGATAGACAAAAACCATCGGAGAGCGCTATACTTCAAACTTTCCTGAAATAATTGGGCCATCACTTCTTTAGAATCCCCTAGGAGAGTCATAGCATTGTGATAACTGCGAATATGGAATTTTGGTGGTCCACTTCCTCCAAATTTCTTGATATTCAGCATCTTGAACTTCTCGGGTAACCTTGCCTTAGGATAAGGAGACATGTAGGTGTAGTCCATGTAATTTTCGAAGATTTTGACTTGGTCGAACTTCTTAGTTAGCATCTTGAGATCTTCTTTGACCTTGTTCAATTCTTCCTCTTTCGGATCAATAATCACAAGCAAGTTAGCCCCAGGTTGGGCAAGGTTTGGCATAGGAGGCTGGACAGGCGGCGGCCCATTAACAGGAGGGTAACGTGGAGCGTGCTGATACTCTTCGGGAACCCAGATAGGCTCAGGTGGACCCATAGCATGAGGGAATAAGACCTCGGGGTCTTGAGTAACAAGAACCTGGTTTCGTTACATCTCTCGGACCTCGGTCTGAAGGTTGTCAATTTTGGACACGAGATGAGCTAAAACTGCTGTCAGATTTGGTTGCACAACTGGTACTTGATATGTGTTCTCCATGGAAAGAGGATGGATACCTGACTCAGAAGAAGTATGAGGGGAACGGACGGAGCTCCTGGGTGATTTGACTGAAGACCGAAGCCAATAAGGCGCCAGGCCAAGGGCGTGAGATCAACCTGAGAGGGCATAAAATGGGATTTATTTTTGATAAAAAAATAATGAAAATATTTTTGACATTTTTTCTTTTTGAGATTGGAAGACAAAATATTTTTGGATTTTTGGTAAAGAAAGGAGAAATGTTTTTGGATTTTTGATGAAGAAGGGAGGAATGTTTTGGAGACGGGTCTCAACATGATTATTATTATTATTATTATTATTATTATTATTATTATTATTATTATTATTATTATTATTATTATTATTATTATTATTATTATTAGTTTCTCACTTGTATTAAATTCTCCTAAATACAAAATGAAATTTCGGATGGGACCCAAGCCTGGAAAGTTGGGTTTGTAACATATGCAAAGCTATGGCTGGACTTGTAACCAGGCTCACGGGCAGGGTCCCATTTTAAAAATGCACAAAAATTTAAGCGGTAGACCGACCCAAAATTTTGACATAGTTTCGGGTCGAAACCGACAATCTAATATGTGTGTCCTAGGATTGACACCTATATGCGGGTATGCAGTTGGTTGGGTGAATTAAAAATGGTTCGCCCCCTTCGACGTGGATTCCATGATATACATTTTGCTTTTGGGGGGCAATCGGTACGTGTGGACAAGCCATTTGATATACCTGAGTGTACGTGAATTGCCTCACTATATACGTTGTGGGGACCGTACGTGTGAGAGAGAATTCTAAATACTCGGTGTATGTGAACGAGCTCCCTACGATATACCTCCCGTCATGACTTCGGTCAATCGGTACGATGCGGGGGGAACCGTTCGATATACGTCGAAGGTACTTGCCCAATGGAAGGTGAGAGTTCTATCGCTTAGGCTAACTGCGCCCTACTGGACTAGTGCCCATCACAAAGTGACCCTCTAGTTACTGGACAAAATTTGGTCAATCACAATGCTTTTTGGTGATATCGTGTGAATCATGCATGATTCTCTTATTACTATCTTATGATGAGAGTATCTTTCTTGATCATGCCCAATAGGGAGAAAAGTATGAGTACCAATGGTATACCAAGTATGGGTGATGCGTGCAACATGAGGATATATGTGATCCTAGGTGAACGTGGTGTGAAGTGTACATGGAGAAATTTCTACAAGTGTGTGAATAGAAGCATAATCATGAGGTACACATGAATAGTAAAGGGGAACATGCAAATAGGGGGATATATAAGAAAATAAAATACTCGTGTAAATAAAGTCTAGCCCTCAAAATGAAAGTCCCTAGCGGAGTCACCATTGTGGCCATCCTCGATCCTCACAGTGGGAGAGGATCCCTTTTCTGGTCTAGTGCATCCCTCTCGAGAGCGCTTCGGCCGGCATCGTTGATGAGGTGAAAAATGTAGAGAGACAGAGTCGCCAGTCTATTTTACTCAAAATAGACAAAAGAAAAGGGATCTATCCTGAAGAAAAGCATCCAAAGACATACTGAAACATACGAAACAAAAATGATTCGAAAAGGGTCCCGAGGCTAAATTATGAAATGGGAAGGTGTTAGGCACACATTCCTCCCTTACGGTCTCTCATGGGTTGTTGATTTTTTCCTTTATTTCCTCGTGGTATGTGTGCAGGTGTATACATGATGGATATAGGAATCATCGACTTGTACCGTTGAAGAGATAAAGCGAGTCATCCATAGGAATGTTCCTAAAAAAAATAATATTAGAAAATAGGATTTATGCGATTATTCTCGCGTTGATCGTTATAGCGGAACGATAACACACATGGAATAATACGTCACTAAGAACAAATATATGTATATGTAAATATATAGAATTTAAGATAATTGAGTTCAAGGAATCTTGAAAAAATAGAAAATGAGAGAAAAGTAGGAATATGACTCGAGTCACGAGTTTTACCCCGAGATGCCTACGTAGCATATAGAGGCATCAAAGTCCACGTAGTTCGTATGAAAAATGAGGGGTGGGATTTATCTTATAAATCTAATCGGGGAATTATCTTATATGTATGTGTGTGTGTAAAACAAGTGTTTTAGCTGTGACAAAAATGTGAGAAAATTGTGAGATTTCCCGTTTGGAATTTATGAGCAAACCCTCTTTTTCTTGTTTTTTTTTTGGGTTTTATTTATATGAAAATGAGATATTTGAAATAATACTAAATAAAAAGTATATTAAGATATGTGAGATGAGAGAATAAAAGTGCTAAGTAATAAAACGAATTGATGCGGATATAGGGGAATTTAAAGAGAGAGTTGAGAAGTTGGACCTTCTGTAAGATCTTGAGCTTGATCTTGGATGTTGGAGAGAATCCCTTGAATTTAGGTGATTATGGAGGGTACTTAATTCACCAAGTTTGATGAAGAAAGTGATGAAAGGTGAAGGTTGGAAAGGGATTTGGATATGGAAATCACGTTGACTTCGAGAGGAGTTTTCTGAGCTTTCTGAGAGTGATGGATCTCTAATCTTCCTCCCCTTTTTTGAATGAGGTTAGGCCCTCTTTTTTATAAGCCCAGGGCATTGCCTATTGGCATAGCCCTGGTCCTGCCAATCGACAGATGTGTTCAGTCACACTTCCGATAGGTAGGGTCTCGAACCTGCCGTTGTGTAGTCTCTTTCAGGTTCCTTCGAAAAATCGGTCATAGAGCGCAAATAATTGATCAGAATCACGTACGGGGCAAACCATTGGAAAGGTATTTCAGAAAACTTCGAAAGTCCTTTGGACTTCTCTCGGGTTCGGGAGTTGACTTAGTGTGAAATGTGTCTCAGAAGTGCTCATAGGCCCTTTGGACAAGGAAACTTTGGACGCAAATGGATTGCTCGTCCGCATGGTAAGTAAGGATCCCTCACGGGGTGGACCGTTGGAAAGGTGAGGAGATGTAATTATAATTCCAAAGAGTTTGACTTGGTTTGGGGAGTTAACCTTGGTCAAACGGGGCCTGGAAGCGCTCGGTGACCTTTTAGGGTAAAACGGATCGTTCGTCCGTATCGTAAGTAAGGATCGCGCACGGGGTGGATCGTTGGAAAGGGGTTTCAGTGACCTTCAAAGATTCATTCAGTATCGATCGAGTTGAAGAGTTAACTTTGGTCAAACCTAGCCTGGGAGGGTCTGGTGACCTCCTAATCGAGTTTCGGGCGAAACGGGTCATTCGTCTGGACCGTAAGTTAGAATTGCGCACGGGATGTACCGTTAGAAAGAGATTTCAGTGCCCTTTGAAAATTAATTCAGTCTCGATCGAGCTGAAAAGTTTGACTTCTGTTCAAATAGAGCTCGGGAGTGCCCGACGGCCTCTAGGTCGGTACCTGGGTATGACTTAGTTTTGCAATGATGAAGGGAGGTGCTAGGGACCTAAGGAGAGGTTAGGGGGTATTAGAATGGAGTTTCTACAAGTAGCACCTCAGTTCATGATATTCAACATAAATCCAAAGAACTAAAAACAAATTGAGGTAAAGAAAGATGATGAAGCTGCAACCAACAACGTAATTAATTTTAGTTGCTATGCTAACGACATATACAAAAGGAACTTTAGTAGATGAAATAAATCATCAACTACAATAATGTTTCTTGACCTTTTAGGTTCAACCAAGTTTAACTAAAGTTCAACATGCCCAACACGATGTAAAATAAATGTATCACGTGCAAATCATCCTGAGAGATTGTCATTGCCATATATAAATAATCGACAAATGCAATACATATCATAAAAAGGGTAAAAATTAAGTACAAAAAACTCTAAACGCCATTAAGACAACAAAAGTAAGTGATAATCTGAATATATCACACTTTACAAATTAATGGAACACATATGCATTTATGCGTCAATTTGGAGAACAAAAGTACAAAACCATCATTACATACCAATAGTGTCAAGGATTCACAAATTTGCTGATAGAAAATGTCATTATCATTTGCTTTATTTAAAGTACATAGCTAGTGTAATTTTACCATATTGCAAGGTATAAATCAATTGAGAAATTTATTCAAATATCCTACATCTTCCAAAAACCTGAAGTGGATGATGTGTGGTTTATTGTTGACAAAAAAAAATCAAGTCTCACGGTGTAGACTATGTGAGAATGACCAAAGTAGAATAAAGGACAATGGTTATAAAACGATGACAAATGATTTGGTGTTATCAACAATATAAACCAATTGCCACCGCACAATTTCAATATAACTACAAAATTATGTAAAAAGATGGATCCCATAGAGAAAAAGGAGCCACTTACACTGAATAAAGTCCAACCCATTTTTTCTCGATAAATGAGAATAACTAGGAATTAAAGTATAGGCGAGACTTTATCTAGAGTTCTTAATATTGATTAAAACATAAAATTATATAACATAAATAAAACTACTATAAAGATCCATAAGTGAAAGTTATACCACTGTGAAATACTCTTCGATGTCACTCTTGACACTTCAATAAGTCATGAAGTTAAAGATGAATTGATATAAGAAACGCAAAACTGACACATCAAATTTTAATGTAAAATAATATATGAATAAAGCCAATTAGCTTCTAACGTGTATGTGTGAGAATTAATACATATTTTATTATTGAAGAATAACAAAATCCAATCATTGACAAACTTTTCTGAAACTAATAGAAATATAATTACGCTGGAGGAAATCAGCTTAAGAACTAAAAAAAGAACCAAAACTAATATAATAATCTTTTTCATTCCCGCATGTAATTGCCAAGAAGTATTTTGAAACTCTCATTTCAACTATGGACAAACTATTCTACTATTCACCAAACAACTGGTAAATTATATGACAAAATCACCAAAATTTTCCAACACACAAAAATATGATTCAGTAACTAATTGTAAGGACATGATTTTATAAATGTCCATTTAGAATCTAGGAAGTTTTTGTGTGTCCTTGATCACAGTTAGTGTGTCAGATGCCACTACATTGAGCACGTCAACACGTTCATCCATGACAGCCACGATCTTGATCCCAAGTTATCACGCTCCTACTATCTTCATAAATGCGTAGTGCATCATCACCGAGCATCGTGCAATGTGCATCTTCAGCTTTCAACATTCCCACTTCTCCACTCCTATTAATGGTAAAATAATTAATTTGGAGTTTTTAATGGTTACATAATTATTTGGGAATTTTTAGAAAATATTTTTAAGGTTTCAAAATTTTTTCCTTCCAGAAATAATTTTTTTAAGTGTAGAGGCGGGAAAATATTTGACGCTGACGTCATTCGAGCGACAGAACAATGTCGTTCAGTGACATGTTGTTGCGCAAAGTCGTTCAAGCGATAAGGTTTTCGTTCAAGAGACATCCCTCTATCATTCGAGCGATGTGCCGCTTCGATTTTAGTATTTATAGAAGTGTTCATCATTCATGTTTTTCAAGTCTTTGGCTCTCACGTTTCTGCATAACTACTGCATAAAACATACTTCATATTTTCAAGGTTTTCATACCTTTTTGATTCACAAATCATTCCCAAACATATATGTGTATCTTTATAAACCCTAGCTTAATTTTTCCACTCATCTAGAGTATTCTTAGGGAAAAGAAGGTTGTTCTCTGTTGTTGAATTGGAGATCTTGCGGGATCTCTTACCGACGACAATGAATCGACGCCTGCAAGTATTCGTGTGTCACTGTATTTTGCTGTAATTATGAGTATTACGAATTATAGTGAAATAAAAATGGTTTTGCCTCTTTGGGGGATTTTTCCTCATATTTTGATTGATTGTGCTTGCTTGGTTTGGACTTATTTGTCTATCATAATTTATTTTCCAGAGTTAGGATTTTTGGGATAAAAAATTGGAATTTAATTAAACAAGTTAATCATTGATTGTTGGCGCACTCTCAGTAATTTATCAAAAAAAGGATTCAAACACTTATCTTAAATTTTTAATGATGTAATGGCTATTGAAATTTGGAGAAATAGAAACACATTCCAACAAACCATTAAAAGATACATAAAGAGTACTCTAACTATAGATGGAGCAACCTTATGGCTGGGAGGACAAGTGACCCATCCAGGAAATTGAAAAAAATATATTGGGTGAGTTTGATAAATTATAAAACTTTGAGGTTATATATTCAAATATGTCATAGTTATGTATTTTGAGTTTTGAGAATCCCTCCAAATAAAAAGGAGTGAATATTTCTTTACAAACTTAAATGCTAATTGAGAATGTTGTGTGTTATCGATTATCAATTTAATTCGTAAATTTCCAAACATTAAACTTATTTAACTAGATGTCAGTTTCTGATCCAAATTTATTAAACCCTAAAACATGCATCTAGGTGAACAAATTAATCATGCCATAAAAAACAATCACAAATTGCTAGACACTAATTTCAGGAAAAATTCCCCGAAAGGGAAAAACCTTTATTTCTATAAATGTTTGCAAATCTCAACATACAACACACTTACACATACCTGCAATGAATCTACCGCAGCAAACTCACATAGTTCGCAACCTCGAAACTAGTAACGGACTCCCGCAAGAACCCACGAGAATCGTAACTCTATCTCTAGTAAGGAACACCCTTGAGTCTTCCCAAGTTATCGCAATCGTCAGCAAGCAACTCCCTCAAGAGCTATATTTAGTCTCTATAAGAGAAACGTCAACAAAGTTGTATCTTGGGTTAAAAAATGATTCACTAAAGTATTTGGGATGATTCTTGAATCCAAAAACAAAGGTTTTGTAACCTAAAAGTGAAGACTAGAAATTCTGCAGATTGCACTTTCGTTTTTGTCAATGTCTGTAGTCTTGAATGAAAAAGGTGTACAAAGAAGTTATTTATAAAAAAAACTTGATTCAACCGGGTCATTCAACCGAATTTAGCATGTCGTTTGAACTACTCTCAATGTCATTTGAACGATAGTGGAATGTCGTTTAAACGACATGAACGACACTTTAATTCCGCCTACAGGTCTTCCAAAAACTGCTTGACTTAGAAAAAATGTGATATTTTGATAAAGCCTTTTTATAAAAAATGTCGCAACACTTAAATGAAACATTAATGAAACTTTAAACACAACCTTATTAAAATTAACCTTGCAAAGGCTTGTTGTTGAAGAATGTTGATATTCGGATCCGTTTTGTTGAGCATATGAACTTGAACTTCCTTCGATGGGTGTAACAGTATATGACATACGCAATGTAAATACAGACTATGTAAAATATGTCCTTATACTAACAAACATACCCATTTGTTCCCCATTCTCCCAAATACCTTCGTATTTCCCCAAATAAAAACACACACTTCTTTGAGCCTGGCTTGGACCATTACTTTGATGCCCCACCCACCTATCTGGCTTGAAACTTGCTACTTGATTCCATTAAGGTATTTAGTATTGCTTTATTTAAATTTGTTACTTGTTTTGAGCCAATATTCTAGTGTTTCTATTTTAGGGTTGTAACCTTTTTTATTTAGCCTTTTTTTTTATTTTGGGTTGTTACTTGTTTACAGGTTTGATTTATTTTATTGTTTGATTAAGTCTTATTTGGTTGGTGTTTACGATTTTACACCTTGTGGTAGTTAATTACAAATTTAGAATAATTTTTGTACTGGGATGCTATTGTGGACCTTGTGTTGTCTCCATTGAGGTAATTACATTAAATTTTAGTATAATAACTTCTTAAATTGGACAGTATGACAAATGTTTGTTTAGTAACAATAGGTGAAAAATTATAGATAATAAGATATTTTCTCTTGTTTTATTTGAGTTATAATTGTCTAAAAGAGCCTATTATCAATTGAATACCTGTTAAAAAAACATAAAAATAACCCTCGAAAAATTCGTTTCGGGGGATCCCGCCCCTGAAACCCCAGCATTGGTCGATGTTTTGTACATAGCAATGCCTCGCCAAAAAAATAATCTGGCTCTGATAATAGTTCTCTCTCTCTCTCTCTCTATCTCTTTATATATATATATATATATATATATATATATATATATATATATATATATATATATATATATATATATATAACTAATTCTTTGGTTGGTTCACGGGGATAATGTCAAAATATTGTATTAGTGAGTTAAATATTGGCTATATACTTGACTATTGATTCTAGTCTAATTACCATATTGAAATACTATAGTTATGACTCATGAGAGATCATAAGAATGATATTTTTATAATCAATGACAATCTTTGAGAACCTAGACCTAAAGAAACCATTAACATAATCCATGAAGTTAGATGCTCATAAAGAACCCATCATTTCGAAAATCAACCCAATATTCACCTGACCATAGAATAAATATATTGACATAACCATTGAAAACACAAATACAAAACTTTAATAATATGTATTACATACAAAATCATCTCATTGTATTATCAATATAACCTTTGTTTAGAAAACACTACACAAAGCTATCAGTTTTTTAGTTCAATGAACAACAAATAATAAGATGTCAAGTAAAACTATAAGGAGGGAGATAATTTGAGAAGACTCGTCTAAATATCAATTTCCATCAACATCCTCTCATTACACATAAACTTACATGAAAACAACTAGTCAATGTGAATATCTTTTAGTTTGTAAGATCAATATAACGAAACCATATATAACATAAACTTAGACATAATTCTAACTTTGGTAAAGTCATTGAGAGGATCCTTACTTACCCAAGTTTGATCACATGTACAATATCATATTCTATTACCCAGAATATGGCAAAGATCAAATATTCTATATACAAAGACTTTTAAGGTATCTTTTTTATCCAATTGCATTTTGTTAAAAATAAAAAACCTTGAATTATGGGATTGTTTGGATGTAATTAATTGGTACCTGCTACGTAAATCCAAATCAACAAAAACACAAGCAAGAACATTCTCAAAATGTTAAGGAAAAATAATTCTATTAATGACTCGATACCTAAGGGAGTCTTAAGTCTTGAGCTTATTGTGGCATTCTATCAAACAAAGAGTCTGCACAATACTAAGTAAAACTAATAACCAAGCACAAAATCATTACCAAAATGGAAAAAATAAGAATAGAGATATAAACAGTGGAATTTTTTACAATATAATAAATATTTGACTAATTCATTCATTCATTTTAGTAATGCCTATAGTTTGTCAAACATCCAAGAAAGCAAAATTTAGCAAATCACACATTTTGTTATAACTATAAAAATGAACAATAAATTATCAAGAACAAACTAATTTACTAATCAGTGATTTAGGTAATTGGAAAAATGGTATAACAAATAAGATAACATTATATAACATAACATTAACTAACAGCAACAATGGAGGAAAAGTAGGGCTTGCACCAAATAAAAAGGGAGAATTAAGGGAAAGTAACAAAATTTAAATAAGGTATAATCGAAATCAGAGGACCAAAAAATACCTACGATGAAACCAATTCTCATTCTCAATTATGAATAACAATAATTTTACGGGAGTTTTATTGGCATTAAGTCATCATAGGAAGCATAGGGTCTGCGATAGATGAAACCTAGGTTTATTAGGGAGGGAGAATTGAGACGAAATCTTCGATGATGCGGGAGCAAAAAAATTTAAGCGCGTATAGTTTTTACACATTTTTGGGAGTATGTTACACTTATGGGTCTGGGTATTAATAAAACTACAAATATAGCAATGATTTTAAACACTAATAAATTTTGTAAGTGTCAAAAGCCGTTGTTAATTTTGTAAGTATTATAAACACTTACAAATTAAATATTCTATTAGTTGCAAAATAACCATTGTGGTGTAGTGAAGGGTTCAACCTCGACCCATTTTTTGAAGTAGTCAATCGCCAAATCCACCCCCTTATTGATCAAATGGCTATGGACCTAGTATTGGATCCATCTTCATGATTGGCTTATTTAGAGCAAGGCAAAACTATGGAACTTGTCACAATATTATATTAAGTCTTAAGATTCTTTCATTAAGGTGGGCGAGAAGTATCCCTACCTTAAGACCTTGCTAAAGGAGCTTTGGCTATTTGGGCACCACTATTTCTTTTTATGATCTCTTGAGCACTTCCTCTATCTCCTCCAAGTTTTTGAACTCTACAATAAAATCATTTAAGATCTGACCTTTGATGGAACTCTGTGTCTAGTACTTGAAGTCAAATTCTCCTAACTCCATAGAACACTTGACAAGCCATCCTGAGGTATCAGGATTATGTAAGAATTGTCGGAGCGGTTGATCCATCATGACCACTATGGTGTGTGATTGGAAGTAAGGCCTCAAATGCCTGGGCGAGATAATCAGACAGAAAGTGAGCTTCTCTATTTCGGGGTACTTTCTTTCAACCCCTTGTAGAGCTCTGATAACATAATACATGGGGTATTGAACCCTATATTCCTCTCTTATCAATGTTGAGCTGACTATGGTTAGGGAGGCAATAAGATACAGGTATAAATCTTCTCTAGTGCTCGGCCGATACAAAAGATGTGGTGATCCCAAGTACTTCTTCAGGCTTTGGAAGGATTTATCAATCTTTAAACTCCACTGAAATCCTTCTTTACTATTTTGATAAAGACAAGAACTTGTTTGTGGCCTTGGAGACAAAATGGTTGAGGTAAACAACTTTTCCATCAAGGCTCTAGACTTATTTGATTGTTCTTGGAGGTTCCTTATCCATCAAAGCTTGGATGTTATCTGGGTTGACCTCTATATCACATTTGGTGATTATAAAGACCAAGAACTTACCTCTAGCTACCCCAAAAGCACATTTCTTTGGGTTAAGGTTCATTTTGTTCCTCGCGAGGATGTAAAAGGTCTCCCCAAGGTTATACACTTGATCTTGAGCCTCCAGAGTCTTGACTAGCATGTCATCAACGTAGACCTACATGAATTTTCTTACTATATCTTTAAAGATTAAGTTCACCACGCTCTGGTAGGTAGAACTTTCATTATTTAGTATGAAAGTCATAACTATATAGAAGTGGGAACCTTTATTCGTGATGAATGAGGTTTTTTCCTCATTTATGGGAGCCATTCTAATTTAGTTGTACCCAGAATAGGCATACATGAAGGATAGGAACTCGTGACTAGTGGTGTAATCCACCAATATGTCAATACGAGGCAAGGGATAACAATCCTTAGCATATTCTTTATTGAGATCGGTGAAGTTTACACACATATGTTATTTCTTATTTGGATTAGGCACCATCACTGCATTAGAAAAACATTTTATATATTTCACTTCTCTAGTGAAATTATCTTCTAAGAGCTTATTTATCTCCTCTACAATAATTGTCTTTCTTTATGGCCCAAAGAACCTCTTTTTTGGCATATTGGCATGTGGTTTAGATAATAACCTCATGTAGTACCCCAATCATATCTAAGTGACTCCAAGAAAATAGATCTTTATTTTCTCAAGAACTAGGTCAGCTCCTTTATAAGAGTAAAGCTCAGACGAGCCCTATTTTGGATGATCTTGGTGGGATCTTCTTTATAAATGAAAATTGTGATAAGAGCCTCAATCGGCTCACCTTTTTATTCCTTTTTTCATCTCGTGGATATACAGTATCCACATTTTTAGATCTATGCCTAAGCTCTCCTGTGTGAGCTCAGACATTTCAGGTGGAGGAAGCAGAACCTCTATGAGGACCTCAACACTTCTTTGGAATTTTTTTGGGACCTCAAAAAACTTTTAGTTGGTCTCTATTGGTCTCTTATTTTATTTCATGAAAGTTTTATAACACTCCCTAGCTTTTTTCTAATCTATATACAATTTTCCCACACCTATTGGAGTTAGGAACCTCGTCACTATCCTTCAAGTTGATACGATAACATCCAATTCATTGAGCAAAGGTTTTCTCATGATCATATTGTAGGCTAAGGGAAAGTCTACCACTAGGAACTTACCACAGATAGTAGAGTATAGCCAACTGCAAGGGGAAGAATAATATACCCCATAGAATAGGCTTGTTATCCGTTGAACCCGGTCAATGGAGTGATTATGGGTTGTGATTCGTCTCGAATCATAGCACTTATTACACTCGAACCCATGCATTTTATCCCCCCTCGGGTACTTTAATGCCTATATTTATGCTCGTTAATCAGAAAACCTTTGTTTTATATGCTAACATGTTATTTGAGGTATTACTGAGCTTTTATAGGTGTTATGGTACTTAGTGTGAAGTTTGAGCGCGTTCAGAAAAAGCTTCGTCGCGATTCGCATGCTCAGGTGCATTTTGGTAATTTCACACTTCAAGATTTTTGCCTGAAGTATTCATGGAAGTTGTAGCTCTCGGGATAATATTTGTGTGGCCATAAACAGTGCTTGAATAAGACTCCAAATGAATATTCCACGGGCCTTTGATCGGAGGAAGAATTAAAAGAAATAAATAGCAATTTAAAAAATTCCTTCCACGCCCCTTATCTCTTTTACTAATAATTTCATAAATTCCCTCCAAGTCCCCAACTCGTTTTTGCAATAAACACATTTCAACCATGGGAGATTTGGGTTCTTATCTCGAGTTTTTCTCGGGTTTTGGGTTCGTCTCAAATTAAAGACTTTGGTCCGAAATTGGAGTGATTTTTTACCACACATGCATTTGGGTCTTATGTGCTTTGTCAAAATGGATTTTGGTTTGATGCTTGGCCATTAATGGAGATTTGGGTTTTTGGTTGGTTGGCTATTATTAGAGCTCTCTGGTTACACACATTGGGTGTTGGCTTCAATTGGCAGTGGTTATTTTTTGGTCATGAGCGGGGTCTTGGTTATATATACCATGGCAACCCTTGGCTTTGGTTTTAGTTGGGTTTCCATGGGGGATAGGTCTTGGCTTGGTGTTTTTGTGCCATGGAGGTTGGGTTGTATGAATTTGAGAGGCTGCGAATTGTGTGGCTGGCCTGTTGTGAGCGATCGAACGCGCCCCTATCTCCGTTCGATCGGGTTTCTGGTTTTTTCCGTGGGTTTTTTCCCATGTGCTCTTGCCTTGACATGTGGTTGACCGCGATTTGGCCACCGGTCGACCGGTGTCCTATTTTTGTCCGAGATTGTTGTTGCTCCTTTTCTTTATTTTTATTTCCATTTTCTTTTATTTTTAATTATAACTATTCCTTTTTTCTTTTCCTATTTCTTTTTCTTTCCTTCCTCTTTTCCAACTTACTATAAATACACCATTTGGTGTATTTTTCTAAAATGACACATAATATCTTTTTTTTTGTTCCTTTTGTCTTTTTAGACCTAGGTTCGAGATAATTTTGGGGTTTATTTGTGGAGACACCCCTCTCCTCCATTTTCTTGGTGGTTTGGCACCCATTAATGTAAGTGGACACCTGTAGATTGAAAAATATTAATTTCCTCTGTGGTTTTCACAAATTCCCTAATTTTAAACCAATTTTAGTTCATCCCTAAAATATGCAACTACGTGTCAAAACAAATCAAGTAAGCATGTGACACAAAATTTAGGAAAATTCCCCCGAATGGCAAAACCTTTCTTTCTAGAACTTTGACAAGCTTACAAGACCATTGACTGACATACAACCTGATAATAGCCCCACAAGTGTAATGTGCAGTGTCTTCGTCAAACCTTCAAAGCATCAGCTAGAAATCAGCAATGGTTCACACGCAGCTATACCATAAGGACACGCAGTCTTCAGCAAAGAATCAACACGCAGAAGATCCTCAATGACACGCAATAATAAACTTCGTAGAGACTCACTCAACAATAGCACGCAGCTCCCGGTTGTAGAGATATCCCCAGAAAAGATGAACAATAGCAAAGTATGTTCTTTGGGTTCCAAAACAAATCACATATACATTGGGATGTATTTGTGAATTGTAAAATAAAAAGGGATTAAAGACTCTAAAAGGAGAAAACCTAATTTTGCTATTTTCGCAGTTTTATGCAAAATAAAAACGTCAGGTCTCTCCAAGAAAACAAAGTTAGAAAAACCTATTTATAAAAGACTTAAGGCGGTGGGTCGCTCAAACGAAATAGCATGTCGTTTGAACGAGATTCACTATTGTTCGAATGACAGGAAAACTTTGCGCGGCATGCCATGTTGTTTGAACGACATTATCTATCGTTAGAACGACCTATCAAACAATATTTCAGGCCATGATTGTAGATAATTTCAATACTAATGCGTGGCCGCTAGTTCGTATTTTTCTGATTTTTTTTTAATTAGTTGTGATTTTTCTACTGAAAGAAGTCCAGGAACAAAATCTTTAGATAGAATGAATTCAAAAAAAATTAATAAAAACATTTAAATCTCCGCTCCAACACTTAGAAAATATTTTATGAAAAATAATCCCGATACTCTAAGTGCATTATTAAGGTAAACTAAAATGTAACCTTGGCAAAGTTAACCTTACAGAAACTGTTTGTTGAAGAACCTTGATTATTCGGATCCATCTTGATGTGAATGTGATCTTGAACTTCTTCGACGGTGTAGCGGTATATGACATATAAATTGATAACGAAAAAAAATGTCCTTACAGATCTCCCCCTATGTCTATGCCGGTACAAAATAAAAACATCTGCATTATCAATCAAATTATGACCTATACAAATCTAACCTCCCACGAACCCAAGACTGAAAATGTAAATGACAAGTTTTCAAACGTTTTCTATCTTCAACAAACTTCAAACATTCTTTGCCATCATCAGGGTGTGCAATCCAAAAATCTTCAATTGTACCTGCACACATGAGACAAAGCAAACACCTCGTGACGTATCGAGTTTGAAATGATATAAACATAAAATATGTAAGCGTAATCAAATTTTCTCCATACTTAAACTCCCCTATAATATCATAATTCATTATCCCCCTTTTTATTTGTCTGAAATAGATAAGGAAATGAATAAACCAAATAAATATAATCGAGGTGTCACGATAAACAAGGAAAACAAATATGACAAACGTGCTCAATGCAAGATATGGTCAAAAAACTTCACAAACTATTTTTAATTTTTCAATTTTTTTATACAAAAGCGTTACAAACACGCACTATGAATTCATACTAAGATAACCAAATCGTGGAAACCGTATGAATGGGTGTGAATATATTCGATAGGAAATAAAACTTAATCACGTCGTATGTGCACGATGCATATCGTGTATTCCTAAGGAATGAGCATCAAAATTGTCCTCAGGTGTAAAATTATTGAATTTAGATGACATCGTCTTAAATCAAAATTAACAAATCAAGGTCTACATGATTTTCACACCAATAACGTCTAAAAACTTTTTAACGCTTTTTCAAGACTTTTTAAGTACGTCCAAAGCCATTTTAATTCTCCATCCAAACTCCCTCATATATATTTTCTTTTTGAGGTGTCTAAATTCTCAAATATTGTAGAATTGGTGAATAAACCTAATGGCCCCCTTTTGGCATAAATTTATTTTTATTGCCTTTAAATTTTTTCGGGCTCTTTTAAACCTCTTTAGACCCTGGATAATTAAAATACCTCAATTTTTTAGGTCCAATTAAACGGCAGCTTAATCGCAAAGGATAGATGTGTACCTTTCGTAGCCCTTCACCATTTTTAAAATACAGAGAAACGCACGGCAAATGGTTTAAAATATGCACACCTTTTATTAACTTGTTTTATCTCATTTGGTTCATTTTAATTGACCGAATTGAGATGAAAACACGTAACTAAAATTTGATTCGATAAGAATAATATTCATACAAATTCGTGCTCTTGTGCATCAAATTAAATAATGAGTCAATCATGTAGGTAATAACACTTAATTACATCTTAATGACTCCAAACACTATAAAGCACATGAATGACATGACTTATTGTCTTAAAACACTATCAAATAGTCACATGGATAAATGGAATGAAATTGTGACTCAGTCACCCTAAATGTTAATTCATATATGGTGCTAAACAAAATGCAAAAAAAAAATGGATTTTTTCAAATTTTATCAAAATAAAATCTTTTTGTATTTTTCCAAAAAATTTCAAAAACAAAAAAAACTAATACAAAAAGTACACATGTCATAAAACTAGCAAGAATATATCAATAAGAACAATTAGCATATGACAATCATGTAAACACAACCATCTAGAAGATATGGCAAGAGAAGAATCATGTGCAAGCAAACAGAAATCAACTTGTCTAAAATCTAGTGCCTCTAAAAGTGATTTTCAAACCCAAATAGATGTGAAACGTCGTGTGGGGGTTGTTGGAATCACGGGAACACTTGACATAAAATTTATAGGACCTCTTCGAAGATCAAAACAGAAACGCCTAAGGTTCCCTTTCCTACCAAAATGTGAACTAATGTAAATGGGTGGAACAACACCTATGGGCTAACCTTTTCTAACGTCCTTAGGAACGGTTGACCCTCTAAAATAAATAATGGTTCTGGATTTTGCAACAGAAGCATTAGAACAGATGAGCCATTACCATCAGTACACAAACTACTCGAGTACTTTAAATTATTTTTCAACTTCAAAATTTTAGACTCAAGCAAAGAATTAGACTCTTCCAAAGTTAGGGATTTCTTTTTCAAGTTATCAATTAAACTGTGACATCCCGCCTAATAAAATACCGGGTGATCAGTCCTATACCAAATTAAAACAGGAATCCCAATTGGATCATCCTTAGCATCACTGTCGAAAACTTTTTTAAAACTTACTAACCACCTAGTATTCCAAAAGCTGGTGCCAATTTTAACTTTTTAATAAACAAAACAGTACATGCGGAAATAAATATAAACCATTCACACGGCTGAATAAAACTCAACTGAAATAATTAATTACACAACTTGCCGAATAAACCATCGGCCACCAAAGTGAAATAATCCAATACAATATTCAACATCGGAATAAAACAAATCTGAAAGACTGAACTGAAAGTCTGGGAGACATGCCCTAAATAAAACTGGAACTGATGAGTGATTCCTACTCTAGGAAGGAATGAATGATGCGTCTAATCCAAACTCTTGCTAGCATCCACATATGCCGCAGCTCCGTGTCCCTGGAATAGAATATCAATCTTGGCGTCCCTGTGGCTGGACACCTAAAAGGTTTTGAAAATAGTTTTATAGAAAGGGTTAGAACCCAAAACATTTTGAAAATATTTAGCAATTGAATTGACTGGAGTAATTTAAAATGCATGAATGCGCTTCATATTTAAGTTAGTGTCGCACTCCTTTGTGGACATTCTCACCCCTCCACTATTGTGCACACCTACCGGTTACCTTAACCCCACCTAGTTGTGCTACCCCATCTAGCTAGTCCTGGTATAATCTTCCTTTGCCATACTACTCTAACCCGAGTATAATGATTCTTGAATTATAAGTTATTTCACAATTAACTTAATTAATTCGTCTTAAATAGTAGCATATAACCGTATCACAAGTTATATAAAATAAATACATCACACACTGTATTATTACCCGTATATAATATTTACTACCATTATATATGTACCTTTGCCATAAAATCCACACATATAACATACGTTTATCCATCCTTTTGAGTATACCCTCACCGGATGATTTCCTCTAAAATGCTATCTCACTAGGTGAAATCACAAAACCTAGTTTCCCCAAGTTGGAATCGCTCATCAACTTAGACCAAAATATAAACGTAGTGAAGGCGGTCATATTCCTTGCCTGAAAGTGAGATAAATCCCTCATCCATATAAACCGGACGCTATGACCTGGGGATATACTTGCCCTACTCCTCAAGCTAGGGGATTCACCCACATCGCGCAACCTCCCTTGATAGCATTAGAGTATATAAATTGAATAAATATCTAGTCACTAATATTTAATATCACACACAATATATACACGTATATATATATACTATCACTACACCGTATATATATATTATAAACCCTAGCTTTACCGTGTACTCAAATATCCCGTATACTGCCTGAAATTTCCTGAGTCTGTGGCCCGACTCAACGTAATTAATTTTCTCACTTAATAATTTATCGTCTTCTCGAGACTATGGTCCGACTCTAATATGCTTAATTACCACTCTTGTTAATTTAATCCTACCCGAGTCTACAATCCGACTCTAATTAAATTAATTATCACTCTTATTAATTTAATCCTTCCCGCGTCTACAATCCGACTTTAATATGTTTAATTACCACTCCTATTAATTTAATCCTACCCGAGTCTATAATTTGACTCTAATTAAAATAATTATCACTCATATTAATTTAATAACTTGGTGTCACCCAACCATTATCCCCGGACTCTCTCACTTGGCCCGTACCTCAACATTTCCCGAGTCTATGTTCCGACTCCAAACTAATTACTTTCTCTCAATTATTAATTTAACACTTTGATGTCACTTAACCAACATACCCGGACTCGCTCACTTGGTCCAATTTACATCTCATAATATCATATCCACATTTTCGCCTACAATGTGCCACACATTTATCTTCATAAATTCTCCGATTATATTTACCTATAATTACCAACATACCCGTACTCGATCACTTGGCCCGAAATTTAAATATTTCCCGAGTCTATATCCCTACTCTAAATTAATTAGTTTATCTCCAAACTTAATTCACTACTTTGGGTTCGCTTGACCAATATACCCGAATTCGCTCACTTGATCCGTATCTCACTATTTTGGAATAACATTCATCAAATTTATCCATAAGTACTCCACATAAATTTCCCCTAGTCCCAATTACTTTTCCCCATAATTACTAGGAATCTGTGTTTCATAATTATCTATCACAAATTAATGTATGGGAATTAATTTCCCCCCTTATATACAAACTGGGCGAACTGCCCAGAATTCTGAATCATCGATCGATCGAACCCCCTGGGTCGATCGATCGATCGTCCCTGACTTCGTCTTCTTCGAGAGGCAGTTTCACCATTAACGAAAACCTCCAACTTTCTTTCTTTCCCATGGACTAACCCAAGCCCAATCAACCTTATATCTACAAAGGAATAGGATCAAAGCACCTTATGGAACATCAAACAGAAATTAAATCTCACGATTTTTTACTTTTTCCGAGTTGGGTAATTTCCGGGTTTATACATGTTAAATCCAAATTCCATCAATTCATCTCAGTTTCGTTCCTAATTTCTACTAGATTTCACATTCTAATCAGATATTCATACTCAGAATTATAAAACACAACAAATTCTCACCTTAAATCCCATTCAATTTGTTCCGTTAACAAAAACCAATTTTTGTACCCATTTATCCCCAAAACTAATTTTGGTTTACACATCACTATGATATGAATTGATTATCATCAATTTAGAAATCAGAACAGTTAACCACTTGCCTAGATTGTTCGTGGGGTCTGATCCGTTGGTGTAGTCCCTTAATTTGGCTCCAAAATCCCCAAATTGGCTTTTGCTAAGCTTTCCCCCAATTCTCTCTCAAGCCCTAGGCTTAGATTTGTGATGGCTACTGATTTTCTAATCCCTCATTTAGGTTAAAACTCTAAATCCCATTTTTCACCTAATGGGCTTAATTAAAAAATCCCATATCACCCCGTGTGGGTCCGGTTATGCCCAAAAATGCACCGAGACCCAATTACTACCCCGGGTACTCTTTTCTGACTATCTCGACCCATCCGGACACAACCGCGCTCAGAATTGGCCTCTGAATTAATTTATAAAAATTCTTATCTCACACCCAATTTAGTCTATACCGACTCCCGGCTGGGATAAGTGCATACCCCGTCATTAATACACGAAATGACGTAATTTAAATTATTACTATTCACTTAGTAGATAAATTTCCCTAAACATTAACCATTCACTCCCCGATTAATATTTAAATATATATATTGCCATAATTAATTCAATTAAAATTACAACACACCATTAATTTAAAATTCTCGAATTAATTAAATATTAAATTTACAAAAATATCGGGTGTTACATAAACTTAACAGTTTATTTCGTTCATTCTTAATTAAAACAAACTTATCCCTAAGAGTCTCTTCACGTGCCGTAAATTCATCGATTAATTTTTTATCCTCAACGGCACAAACAAGAACCCTAGAATTTTTTAAGTTCTCCAATTCTTTTTCTGAAACTAGGACTTTATCATCACTCTCCTTTTTGGAAAATTTTAAAGAATCAAAGTAAATACAGAAATTACCAAAGTGTTCACGACAAATATCTCTTTGAATTTGAAATGTTTGCAAATATTCAAACTTATTTTTAAAAAAAGAGTTTTCTTCATCCAAAATTTTAATTCTTTTGCAAAGTTTCAAATTTAAAAAGTTAATTTTTCTGCACGGTCGTGAACTTTATCAAACTCATCTCGACTAACAATATCAACGTATTAGAATCCATCGAGAAAACAAATCAAGAGAGGAACACGAATACCCACAGAAAAAATTGCACTACAGGATCTACGCGGTAAATTAGTGCAACAGGATCTGATACTAATTTGTAGAATGTAAAATATTAATTTCCTCTGTGGTTTTCACAAATTCCATAATTTTAAACCAATTTTAGTTCATCCCTAAAATAAGAAACCACGTGTCAAAACAAATCAAGTAAGCATGCGACACAAAATTCAGGAAAAATACCCGAAGGGTAAAACCTTTATTTCTAGAGCTTTGACAAGCTTACAAAACCATTGACTTACATGCAACCTGATAATCGCCCACAAGTGTAACGTGAGGTGTCTTCGTCAAATCTTCAAAGAATTGGGTAGAAATCAACAATGGTTCACACGCAGCTATACCACAAGGGCACGCAGTCTTCAGCAAAGAATCAACATGCAGAAGATCCTCAATGACACGCAGTCATAAACTTCATAGAGACTCACTCCACAATAGCACGCAACTTTCGGTTGTAGAGATATCTCCATAAATGATTAACAATAGCAAAGTATGTTCTTTGGGTTCCAAAACAACTCACATAAATATTGGGATTTATTTGTGAATTGTAAAACAAAAAGGGATTAAAGACCCTAAAAGGAGAAAACATAATTATGTTGTGTTCTCAGTTTTGTGAAAAATAAAAATGTTAGGTCTCTCCATGAAAACAAAGTTGGAAAAGACTATTTATAAAATACTTAAGGCGGTGGGTCGCTCAAACGAAATAGCATGTCGTTTGAACGAGATCCACTATCATTCGAATGACAGGAAAACTTCGCGCGACATGCCATGTCATTTTAACGACATTGGTTGTCGTTCGAATGACCTATCAAACTATATTTCAAGCCATGATCGTAGATAATTTCAATACGAACGTGTGGCCGCGAGTTTCATATTTTTCTGATTTTTTTTAATTAGTATGATGTTTCTATGGAAAGAAGTCCGAGAACAAAATCTTTAGATAGAATGAATTCAAAAAAAATTTAGTAAAAACATTTAAAGCTCCGCTCCAACACTTGGGAAATATTTTATGAAAAATAATCCCAATACTCTAAGTGCATTATTAAGGTACTCTAAAACATAACCTTACCAAAGTTAACCTTACGGAGACTGTTTGTTGAAGAACCTTGATTATTCGGATTCATCTTGATGTGAATGTGATCTTGAACTTCTTCGACGGTGTAGCGGTATACGACATGTAATTCGATAACGGACAAAAATGTCCTTACAACACTATTTATTGTCTCTTTTGCCTACTTTAAGCTTTGTGGCCTAGATTTCTATGTTTTCCATTTATTTCCAAGTCTAGTTTAAGTTGTAGTGTTAATTTAATTAGTTGTTTAACTAATGTTGTTTATCATGGTTAGTGGCTAGTTTAATTTAGGTTGTGTTGGATTGAACTCACCTAGGGTTGACTGGTTGCTTTGCTATGGTGATGGAGTTTTTATGGTTTTATTTTGATTAGGTTGTCCTAGTTATTACGCCTAGAAGATTTAACGGGGTATGTCATGTATTCCCCGTATTTACGACCATGCGTGCATAATTTTCGGGGTATTTGTTGACGCCAAAATCTTATTAGACTTTTACACGAATTTAGGGATGTGACAACTCTAGGTTTAATTAATTTTCTAAATAAGATGAAATCTTAATAACTCGTGAACCCATGTAACCATTTATACCAATTGACTCGGGGTGAGAGATATCCGATGCAACCTAAAGTTTTTATTCTCTTTGTTAACATAGTTTAAGATACACTCGCCTAGTATAACCTTTTCTCTTTTTTATCTTTTCCTTTTTGTGAACATTACTTTTTACACTTTTATTCCTAGAAGTATTAAATCAATTAAATTCTAGTAACTCGTCTCTATGGATTTTTGATACCCGGACTGGTCGCTATACTCTCTTAAAAGAGTGTAGTCATAACTTAGGTTTTTGTATAGAGTCGGTGAGCCGAATATAACAAAACTACTGGCGCGTAGGTGACTCTCGCGCTGCGGTGAAACCTAGCCTATCAAATGGCATCGTTGTCGGGGACTAGATTGTTTTAGAATTTATTTTATTTAGTATTTCGTAATATTTTCCTTCAATTTCTATTTTTTTACTAACATTTTTTAGGACTTCTACATTTGAGAGCTAAGAAACGCTTGAATTGTTTTTCGCACATATCTTGGTGGAATTTTTCATCTCGAGCCTTTATTGGGGTAAGCATGTCTTATTCCAATTTTTTTGGTAATCCTAATGATAATTCTCAAAATCCCTATAAACCTATGACTTTTGGTCAATACTTACAAGCCCAAAAAATTAAAACATCGAAAATGACATTGGGTGAGTATTACGAAAGTCAAAGTATGGATTACAGAAATTTTGGGAATGATCATTTCGATTTTGGGTCGCAAGATCCTTATGATAAGAATTTTGAAATAGATTGCAATAGCTTTCAAAATTCTTATGTTAATGATTTTTATACTCATTCCGATTATATTTTTTAAAGTTCTCATTTACAAGAATCCGCTCCTCACCCTATGACTTTCGGTGAGGTCTTGCGCAGGCTTGAAAATGAGAAAATTGAAAATCGTTATCGAAAAGAAAATCGTTGTTGGGAACATGAGTTGGATTTATTATTTGAATCTAACGATGATTTTTTTTCGAGACTTATGAAGTCGAGGAGTGTTTTGAACCAAATGAGGACTTTGTGCCTACTTTGGAACAAATCATTCTTGATATTAAATTTCTTTCATCCCTGTCTTTATTATGTACTATCACACCGATGCTAGTACCCGGTGAATCGATTACAAACTTTATAGTTTCAAACCTTTTCACTGATGAGGAATACTCGCTCGAGTTTCCTTCCATGAAGACATTTTTTCCCTCATATGCGCCCCATCCCATTCCAACTTCAAAATCTTTAGGAGATAATTCTATTTTTCTTGCCCACTTGTGTATTTGTCACCTGTTTTATCCAAATCACCAATCCTCCCTCCAAAAAATTTAATTGGGGATGGTTCATTTATTCCTCCTTACACATGCCCTCCGTTGTTCGAACGAAATTCCTATATTTCGGGAGGCATGCATGAAAGGGAGGGTCCCCCGTGGATCTTTCAAAGCCAAATCGCGTTTTGGGTGGACCCTCAAAAATTTCAACTTCTAGTATATATTTAGTTAGAAGTTAACATTGTAGGTTGTAAATAGATAGTTTTATTTTTCTTACTTATAGTCTAGTGTAATTAGATAAAGTTTTATATCTTCTTTTTGTTATGCTTTGGTACTAACATGTTTTGTAGAATCATTAGACTTGTACTTTCAGGAGATCGCTCCATTTTGTGTAATACCTCTCTTTTCCTCTCTTTAACTTTGTTCTTAATTAACATTGAGGACAATTTCAGGTTTTAGTTAGGGGGTGAGGGATATTATATCCATTCATTGGTAGTTTTCTTATTTGATTATATGATATTCCCAAGCCTGCTTTTCTTGTAAAAAATTAAAAATTTTCAAAAAGATTTTCTTTATTTTTTCTCCGATGATAAATTTCAATAATTGCCCAATCCAATAGACAATTCAATGATGCATGTTCTTGATATTATGAATAACTTCAAGCCCATGAGCACATGCACTTTTCTTGCTTTATTGATTTGGTTTAAGATTTTTATAACTCGGTAATCTTTTGTTGCATTGTATATACTTACACCGAGTAAGCTTTGTACCTTTTATCATTTGTGAGTGTATACACTATTCTTTCCTCTTTGAAAATGTTACAGTCGTTGATAATATCACTATTTTTTCATTTTATCGTTCATTATTTGAGATCATTCTTCAAATGTGTTACTTAAGCATGATTTTCAAAGTTTGTTTTGACTCAAGAATTGCGTAAACTTTAGGAAATGATCATAGGCCATCTTTGTTATATCACCCATATTGACCTTGACCTCGCCTTAAATGTTTTTCCTCGTCAACCTCCTTTGAGCCTAAATATAGCCTTTCATTTCATAACCCCAATCCCATAACCAACTCCGTATTAAAGTTTGAAGCCATATATATACCTTACATACCTTTGTTTGGAATGTTACTTAGGATTGAATAATGTTCTTGTTATGTGGTTGCAATTTAGGCATGTGAGTGTCAAAAGTAAAGAAAAGAAAGAAGTGAAAAATAGAGAAAAAGAGAAAGTAAAAAAAAAAAGAAAAAGTGAGAAAAAGAAGAAAACAAAAGAAAGAGAAATCTGTATATGTTGTGTATAGTGTTCAATAAGTTTTGTTTACTGGCCCAATTGTTATATTCAATGCCTTTTATGGATTGTATTTTCCAATTTTTGGAATTTCTTACAATTTCCCATTATCCCGAGTTTTCATCCCCGAACACTTTGAATCCATACATATTCCTTTCCTTTCATAAACCTAGCCCCAAAACCTATATTACAACCATATAAAGTCCTATGTGATCTTAGGGTGAATTTTATTTAGAAGTCATAATAGTTTTGATAATCTTTTAAAATGCATTTTGCCTCCTTTAATGAGCGGTATCTTTCATTGAGATTACAAATTTTTATTTTATGTATAACGTTCTTCATTTGTGACATGCTCGCGGCCTAGTTTCCATTTCCATTTGCTCTTTATGCCCGCGTGTCCCGTGTGTTACCTCCATGTCTCGAGTAAATTCATTTGTTGACTGTAATTCGCGTGAGGATTGATATATGCATGCTTTAATGTTTAATATCCGTTTTATATAAGTTTTTGCCAAATCATACTTTGAATGTGCTCGCTCCCCTCCCATATTTTAAGGTTTCAATTTGACGAAGTTCATTCTATAATGTTAATAATCCGTACTTTTGTGTGAATTCATTCACTGTGCTAATAATGTGTATGAAATATTTTTCATATTGTTGGGCTCGTCACATGTGATTGGGCATATTTTGAGGGAACCGTATGATGTTTGTGGGTGTCATCCTTGAAAACCCTCACGAGACGACACTCGTCTACTAGGTTTAACGGCTTATTCCATATGCTAAATGCAATCGTTCGCCGTGAAAATGGCTTTTATCTTTTTATCTCTTTTGTATATATCTCCAATTTTGTGTTTTTTCTTCGAGTTCTTCTTGCTTTGAATTTCAGTACTAGGGACTAGCAATGTGTAAGTTATGTTGCAAGTGATTAATAGTGAGTCCCATGGCCTTGAAAGCATATGGGTACTAGATTACTGTTAAGCTCCCAGAATCACCTAATACCCTCTTCATATTTGTAAGAGCAAGAATTTATAATTGCTCATAGTTTAGATGTTATGGCGTATCTCTTTACAAACCGAACACTGCATCCACATATGCTTCCACGATCTTTGAAGATATGTTAGTGACCGAGCATCATTTTTGAAATTCAAGTTATTGAAATCATCACAAAATTTTTATGTAGGTATATGGCATTTAGGTTTTTGATTTTACTTAGTCAAACTATTCTAGGATGTTTCCAAATCTACTCGAGGCATTTTTATAAAAAAAAAATCAAAAACAATTTGTTTTGTTTTTAAGTTCGTTGGAACAAGATTTACATCTCGTTAGAATGAGACTTTGTTCTCGTTTGAACGAGGTTTTTTGTTCATTAGAATGAAGTCCTTAAGTCATTAGAATGAACTTATAACGAGCTTCTAGCGAGTGATATTTGTTTAATAGAAATAATCTTGCTATAAGTTTGTTAAAAGATTGTTCAAAGGAGATAGGCCTTTCGTTCGACTGAGACCTCACCTCGTTAGAATGAAACTACTGTTTTCGTTCGAACGAAGTGGATATTTTATTCTAACAAACCTTTTGCCAAAAAATGTGTTTTATATTAAAAAAGGATTCTTTTAGACTACTTTACACAACTCTTTTGGCGAAAATCAATTCTCACACTAGCTCCAAAAATTTATTCCTTTTATTTTATAGAAACAATTTTATTTTCCAAATCATCCTCATCCCAAGAATGATTTTTTGAGTTTTTCAAACCCACTTTCCATAAACTACATCAAACCCTAGTAGAGTTCACACTACGGCTGATTTGTGGAGTTACGACTCTACTACTGAAGAAGAAAGGATTCCGCAATCCTGAAGTTGATTGGTGAATACTGAGGGAAAAGATGCTTCCTAATGGTGGTTCTGGATTGCATCATATTTTGTTTAAGATTTGAAAACCATGTGAATTATACTTAGAGTATCTTTAAGTAGTCTGTAAGTTATTGAGTCTGTAAATCTCTTTAACAGTGCTGAATATAGATTTTCCTCGAAAGGGATTTTTCCTCAATTCTTCTGCCTTGTTTTGGTTGGTTTGACATAACTGATTTGAAATTTATCTTGCACGCACACATAATTCTAATCTATGTTTGGTTGAACATTGTATATTTATGTGTGTGACCTAAGATACATGTGAATCCATATAGCCCCTTGCATTTTCAAATTGGTATCAGAGCTGGTTACACTAATTTATTATGTGCTCTTTAAATTTGGGATTATATTGATAATTTATATAATAGGGTTCCTATTTTAGATGGGTCTAATTATGTTATTGGAAAGCTCAAATGAGATCGGCTTTGAAAGAAATTGACGAGCGTATCTGCCTCATTTGTAAAAGAAGGTGGACACCACCCACTGTGACTAATGGCGATGTCTTAAGTCCTAATCCCATCACCACTTGGACGGATGAAAAACTAAAATGGAGTAGTTTTAACTTATGCGGTTTAAGTGAAATTTCAGGAGACGTCACCCCTGACGAGTCCCCCCGCATCATGACATGCACCACGTTTAAGGAAGCATGGAATACCTTCCAGCTGACTCATGAGGGTACCAACGATGTGAAAGCTTCTAAACAATAAAATCTCACTACACAGTTTGAAACTATTACTATGCTAGAATTTGATACTTTTGATGAATTAAATACTAGATTATATAATATAGTCAATTCTAGTTTTAATTGAGGTGAGAGAATTCCTGATACACGCACTGCGAAAAATATTTTGAGATCCCAACCGTCCCGTTTTATCCCTAAAGTTACGGTCCTTAATTCATTGGGAATTTTAGACATGCTTAGGTTATAAGAACTCATAGAAGACCTTCAAACTTATGAACTCGATGTGTTCCCTAAAATTCAAAAGCCGAAAGAAAAAGGGATTGCTTTGAAAGTGCAATATAAAAAGAAAGATGAGCTTTCTTCTGACTCTGAGTATGATTTTGGTCTAGATAATCTTGATCTTTCTGCTAAAAATTTCAAAAAAACTATTTCAAGCTAAGAAAAGAGAATACTTCCAAAGAAAATAATGATTTTGAGAAAGATAAAAAGTTTAAGTCAGGAAAGAAAGTTTTTGAAAAAACAAGAGTACATTACCCTAAGAAAGATGAATATAGATGCTCTGAGTTCGAGGGTAAGGGTCAAAAAGCTCATGAGTGTGCTACGAGGTTAAAGTGATGGGGCAAAGGAAAAGTTGACTACAATGCCACTCTTAGTGATGGTGATGTCAAGTCGGTGGATTTTGGGAATGAATCGCCGCATGGATGTAACTTCACTGCATTCATGTCTAGTCATGTTAGTATATATAGTACAACTCACACTAATGAGGAAGTTGTTAAACATGATGACCTCGATAGTGAGTCTAGTCATTCCAAGGAGAGTGATGGATATGACAATTTGAGTGAGGGATAAAGTGTCATTCGTCGATCCTATGTCGAGATTTACACCGAGTCCTTTAAAATGAAGAATCAAATAAAATTTTAGCGCTTAGGGTATTATTGGTAGAGAAGGAGTTAAGAGATTCAAGAAAGAACGAGTCATCGGTGACAATTTCTTTGGGTGATAGAGTCATTTTAGTGGAGAGGTAAAATGGGGACTGGGAGTGTGCACGAGCTAATGGATCAATTTATTAAATTAAATGCCCCAACACACAAATCTATTTTTTAATAAAATTTTAACCTTTAATTAATTATGGTATGCATTCGAGTTGTGTCCAATTATATGAATGCAATTATCAATCCAAACATGTAAAATCCAACAAGATGAGGAAAAATCTCTTTGCAGGGAAAAACTTTTTATTTCCCACTATTGACACTTTTGAATACAATCGACTTACAAAATACTTAGCGACACTAAGTTATATGCTCTCAGAGTCTTCAAACTGTCAATAGATACGACCCAGCTCCAAAGACATCCATAGGTAGCAGTCTACCCTCTGTATCCCCTGATTTATCCTTCTTCCTTCTTCTACATTGGAATATCATTCCATAATCTCAGCAGTAAAGAATATTCTCTATAAAGGGTGTATCACAAGGAACCTTCTTGATCAAGAAGTGATCTTGAATGTATGACTTAAAGTATCAAATTCAAGATCTCTATAAAAGTGATCTTGAATATATCTCGGGGTGAGAAATATGATATTAGGTGTTTGATACAAAAAGAGAACTCAAAAGGTGTTTTTCTATTTGAAAAATGAGTTCTTCAAAAATTTGATCCCGATCAGTCTTTTTATAAGAAGGGAAGATAGAAAAGATAAACAAAAAATATAATCGGAAGATATTCATTAAAAAAATTGAATCCCACCCGGTTGTTCAAACGAAGGGACGAGTTGTTTGAATGACATTACATCTCGTTCGAATGATGCTGCAAATATGGATTTCTAACGATATATCAGTATAAGCCAAAAGTACCTCGTTAGCAACTTCCTTCGAACGACAATCGAATGATGGATAAATCTTATTTGAATGAAGGACATCTTCGTTTGAACGAAGCATCAAAATTTTGAAAAATTTCTTATAAAAATTTGAGTTCCTTTATATAAAATATTACCTCATAAAAATAACCATTACCCAGAAAATACTCAGAACCTTTTTACCAATCTAATCACTTACTCCTTCCATGAATGTTGAGATAACCAAGTCTTCAATTCTTTGATAGTCTTTAATGAACTCTTCAAGTACCGATAAGTGATGACGTAGATATGTTTGCGTAACGGGATACGCCAAATCATAAATGGTTAAAAATATGAGCAATCATAAAACTTGCTCTTACAAATCTCCCCCTTTGTTTATTCCGGTACAAAACACCAACCTAGGCCAAATTGAATCCTATGACTTAATACAATACTCTATCCTCCCAAAATATAAATGAAGATGGAACATAAAATATGTGCAACTCTTCAATCATGAAACTGGATATCTCCTTTGGAAAATATTATCTTCATCTTGTGTGGGTCCAAATGATCATCATCCAAGCAAAACATCCTATACACATGAGACAAACAAAGATATCGTGATGCATTGAGTTTTAAATAGAAAAAAAACTCCCCCTAAATTTGTTCTCCTCCTTTATTATCCATAATAGACAAAGGAGTCGAAACTAAGCATGAAATATCAACATCACACAAAGAAGTACGATATCAACACAAGTATAATCAAGTAATAGGCGATGATAATCTCAAAGGCATGTAACAACCAACTATTTTTTATTTTTTTTATAAACAAAAGTATACAATGAACAAATATAACACACCATGGAATAACACTAAAATATTTGAACCATTATTGCAAAATGTAAGGGTGTGAACATTTGCCATAGGTTAATCAACATATATAGTCATAAAATGTGTGAACAAAGTTTTAATGCACTTCTAACGAAAAGCTCAAAGTCTACCATAGGTGTAAAATTGGTGAACTCAAGTGAAATTTACTCAATGTAATCAAGATGTCATGAACATAAATGATTCTCACACCAATGATGCCAAACTATGTAATGTTTTTTTCTAAACACTTTAGTTGTGCAAACTTATTGATCTTTGACTTTAAATCCCTCAAAATCTCACATAGATGATGATAAACTCTAAATGATTTTTGAAGAAATTAATTCTCATATGTAGCAAAGCATCAATGTATTAAAATTTTGCCTCGAATTTCTTCTTTTATGTGCCTCTAATCTTTTTAGGCTCTTTTATACAAATGGTGGCTTTAAACGCAAAGACCATTTTCATATTTCGTACTCCATTTTCATTGCTTAACATGTAACAATATTTTTCTGGAAAAATAACTTAAATTCGGCCGATGGTTCTTACATGTGCAACGTTATCTCTTTTTACATTTGGTTCATTATAAAGCAAAATTGAGATGACAACATCATATTAAACAGTGAAAAGTAAGTGCAATGTTCAAATAAGTTCATGCACGTGTGAATTAAAGGTGACTAGGATTCAAACATGTAGAAATTAGTCATCAAATAGCAATGTAATGAGTCCACACATTATTAAGAACACAATAAAAATGGCATCATGTATCAAAACACTACAAAAAAGTCACATGAAAATATGGAATGAATTGGTGATCCGGACATCTTAAATGTTCATCCATATATGCTGACAAAAATATAAAAAACTCTTTTTGTGTTTTTCTTTGAAAAAACTTTTTATCAAAAAAAATATTTTTGCCTTTTTCACCTTTTTTTAAGAAAACCAAAATCTTTTTGTATATTTCAAAAATTTTCAGAAAAACAAAACTCTTATGGATTTTTCTAAAAATATCGAAATGAAAAAAATATAGATACAATGACATCACAATCATAATACAATCAAGCAATAGGAATAAGGGATATGATCAAGAAAATCATCGTATTCTAAAAAAGTCTCAATCTCAATCATTAGGTCCGGAGGAGTTCTCAGAAGGAGATGACATCCTCAGAAATTCCTCCATAAAATTTGTGAAGTCTTGACTAAGTACTCTACTTAATCTCAAAAACTCTCAAAATCTCTATGGTGGTGTAAGGGAGCATGCAGAGTAACACGTATGGGAGAGCGTGCGGGAACACATGTGTAGGAACTTGTAATGTAGCATACCGAGGAACACGCATATGAGAAACTCTCCCATCTTAAAACAAAATTCTCTAAGGTAACCTCTTTATTTTCTATGGGTACAAATATAAATGGGCTTGGGTTAACCTTATTCAAAACGTCTAGGAAAAGCTCTCCTGGGAGGGTTTGGTCGCTATGGAGGGTTAGGTTGAGGGAAATAAAGATCCATCACAAACTTGAGAACTAGCCCGGGTGCGTCTTTGGAAGTGGATGTACCGTCATAACCTATTCCTTGCCTCTCAACATTTCCTAACGTGAGATCGAGAAGCATATTTCCAACCTTCTTAGATGTTCCCTAGATAGTGACCTCAACCTCCCGAACACATTTGAGATCACTCTTGAGTTGGGATACATGGGCTTCAAATTTCTCATGAGTTTTCAATAAAGATTGAAGATCTCTCTTAAGACTAGCCATGGTGTTAGTCAAATACCTACATAAAATAATCAACTGCTCACACAAAGAAATTTTCACTTTTTCGAGTTGACTCACCAACGCCTCACACTCTTTCAAGTCTTTCACTTTCTTATCCAAATCTAACACCCTAAGAGACAAATCTTTATTAGGATTTTTCATTTTCAAAGTCTCGGTGTAAAGATCACTAAATGCTTTTTGGAGTCCTCTTTCTCCCTCACTCTCTTCGAAATGACTAGACTCATTGTTGAGGTGTCCATATTTAGTAGCTTTCTCATCGGCGTGAGGTGGACTTGATGTAATAACATGACTATCCATGAATGGGTTGAAGTTACATCCATGGGGTGATTCATCCCCTAAAATCACTGAATCGACCTCGCTATCACTAAGCGTGAAGTTTAAGGCAGCTTTTCTTTTCCCTTGTCTCTTTAACCTAGTCCGATACTCATGATCTTTGTGATTCTTTCCCTCACACTCATAACATATCTCCTCATCTTTCTTTGGGAAATCTTTCTTTTCTTTTCAAGAATTTTCTCGCCCGATTTATATATTTTTATCTTTCTCATAACTTTTCTTTTCGTTGGAAGTATTTTTCTTTTTAAGTTGAGAAACTTTTTGAAATTTTAACAAAAAGGGCTAAATCATCTAATTCAAAATTCTACTCGAAGCCTGAGGACACTTCTTCTTTCTTTTTAGATTGGTCCTTTAGTGCAATTCCCCTTTTCTTAGGTTTAATAATTTTAGAAAATTGTTACAACCCATATTTTTGAGCAATTAAATTAATTAGTTTAAATTTAAATTAAATGTGTGACGTAATTTAATGGATATTAAATATTACAGGTTGATTAAGTTGTTAATAGGAGAGAAATGATTAATGTTTCTCGAATAAAATTACTAAGTGAATAGTAACTACGAAATTGACATCATGGCGAGTGATAGTGACGTGACAGTATTTTATCTCAACCGGGCATTGTGTGTGCACTATATGAGGTTGAGATAGGAAATTAATTGGAAGTAACTCAGATGATGATTTTTGGGGTTACGGTTGAGTCTGTAAGGGTCGAAACAATCAAAATAGTATACCCGGGTGTATAATTTTGGTTTCGAGATAATTTTAGACCAAACCGACATCCCAAGAGGGCATTTTGGTTATTTAGTAGCCTAGGGTTAAGGGAGATACGAATTTCCAAAAGTTATATAAACTTGTAGTTGTGAGAGGCTAGGGTATATGCAATAGAAAACACTTAGAGGCCTATAGAGAGAAGAGGAAGAGTATTCTTGGAGCTGAGGAGATGATTCTTGAAGCCTTTTACCTTGTTCTTGTATCACAATCATCTTTGGAGAGTGGATTAGAAGAAAATTATCATCAAGAACACGAAATCAGTTTATTCCATACATGGCAAGTATTTCTCTTATAATTTTTTATGAGTTATAATACTAATGTATAGTAGGGCCTTTGAATTAAGGATTATTGATTATATTCTTGTGATTTTGATGAATAGAACTTATAAGTTGGATTAGGATTTCACGTAGAATGAATCCAATTGTATAAATAAAATGAAATCAGAAATTAAGGGAATTGGATCATGGGATAAATCTGGATTTTGATAAACTTATGTGAAGAACACAAAAATGTAGGGTTTAATGATTATGGGAGTTTTAATCGAATATTGGATGAAATTTTATGGATTTTATACATGATTTAGGTTACAAGTTATCCATACATGTATATTTGATGTTTAGTTATATTAATTGGGAGTTTCAGATTGTTGTATCAAAGTTTGAGGATTGAAATGGTGTAAAAATTTGTAACAGCAAATTGAAGAAGATGAGAAAAGATGCATTTCGAATCAATTCGGCCCAAGTGTAAATCGATTTGATTTTGCCCAGAATTAAAGATTGTTCAGTTTAAGCCTGAAAATTTTGGATAATTCATAAGGGAACTTTTGGGACATTTTTAAATTATAAAGGAGAATATGAAAATGTCAATAGGCCACAGACGAGACTTGGATTTATATAAAATGAGACGAGTTAAGAATTTAGATAATTGAGGAAATGTCCATAATTGATAAATAAATGAAATTTAAGACGAGTTGTATAGTAATGAGTGAATCTATGTTTACGACCAGTAGTATACGATGGTAATAACTACATACTAAATAAGGGATTAATAAGACCCTTAAAGTAGTGAGAGATACTTGAAATTATAAGCATTTGATTGGTAATTGAAATTAACAGTACGTTGAATATGCGAGTGATATATACTATGTACGAGTGGATATAATTGGGTTATGTGCATACCTATTGAATAATATATATATATATATATATATATATATATATATATAGGTTATGTGAATACCTATAAATATGATTTAATTATGTATGTGAACATACCTACGGTGCCTTCTATCCGGAGGTTTACGCACAGAGGTGATCCCACCTTGACAATTCCAGATAGGTCTGGATTTGTGCCATAGAGCATGGAATATAGGGCGGCTCACTGTGTGACGTGTATTTGTGGGAACGGCGTGTTGTTTGGGTACTTTAGGTATGTGCATATCCCAAAGGCTTAGAACCATGTTTGCCTCCATTGTTGTGTTGATTTATTTTGAGTTCGAGGAGACATGTCGAACCAATAGTCCTTGATTGAGTACGAGAGGTACATGGACTTGATAGCAGAGTATGTCAGCATCACGAGGAGCCATTCCGGGGATGCTATAGTTGTGTGTGTGTGTATGTGTGTGTGTGTGTGTGTGTGATGAATATATACATGTATGATATATCTACTCATGTGAGACAGTATAATTAATAGATGATGTATATCTAAAATACTTTAAGTAGTGAAACTTAAATAATTGACTCAATAATAAAATCAGAATAAATAAATAATTTATTATTGAGATCATAGTAAAGTGTTGTATGGGGGATATACGAGAGAAATAGACTCATCGAGAATAGTTAGATACCTTATCTAGTTGGGTAGGGAATACTAGTTAGGTAGAATACGTTTGGCGTGCACATTAGTTGAGAGGTGAGGATCTCAAGTGAGTGTACGTGGATATTACTTGTGTAATAAATAATTGATTTAAATTTTGGTTTAAATACTCGTAAAATATATTTAAAATGTTTTACTTGGGATCTAACCCGTGTTCAAAACCTTTTAGATGTCCATCCACAGGGACGCCAAGCTTAGACATCCTATCTTGAGATGCGTAGCTGCAGTAATGTCGAGGCTTGCAAGGAATTGCTTTAGACGCTTCAGCTCTTTCATTCTAGATAGGAGGTTCCTTAGCAGTTCATTTAGGCATGTTTCCTTCAAACTATTTCGTTTATTCAATTATGCATCAGACTTTATTTCGATTTAGTTTTACTTATTGTGGTTGGATTGTGTACTTAGATCACCGATGGTTTATTCGGTCTCATTTATTTATATATCGATCGTGTGATTATTCAGACTATATTTATGTGTGAATGGTTTAGTCATTTAATTTACTTCTGCATGTGTTCATAATAAGGATAAAATTTAACACCGACTTATTTTGATATAGGTGATTAGTAATTAAAAAATTTTATGGCAGTGATGCTAAGAATGAAACCATTAATGATTCCTGTTTAATTTAATAATTGATTGATCACCCAGGACTAGAATAGGCGGGGTGTCACAGATGGTATCAGGGCATCATGTTCCAGTGTCCATAGGATCTGTATGGCTTCTTACGATTTTAGCATAGCGTTCTTTGACCTAGATCCCTATTATTAAGATTTTTTCAATCATGATTACACATTTAAGTTTCATTCTTCTACTGTTATAATTATATCGGCTATGAAATCATATCATTAGAATCTATTTTCAGATGCCACTATGAGAAGACAACCGAAAACAGTAGCGAATAGAGCTAATGCAGGGGAGGCTCAGCCAGAGCCATAGGCACCATAGCCACAACCACCACAGGGGTCAGTGTCAGCAACAGAGGTGGTTGTAATCGTGGCACAGGCAGTTAATACAGTAATAATTATCATGGCTCAGCATTTCCCTCAGGTCCAGCGGCCACCACAACCAGTGGCACCAGTTGTTCAGTCACAACCTGGGATCGTTAGAGTGGTATAAGGTTAAGGAGGCCTTCTTGAAGGGCCACCCAGGAGAGTTTTAGGGCAGTTTATATGTGATTGCGGCATGTGAGTGGAAGAAAGACATCCAGTGCCACTTGCGTATGGTTGATTGTAGTGAGGTGGAGAAGCAGATGCTAGCCACTTTGAGGTTGGTTAGAGCAGCGTTGTAGTGTAGAGAGGGATACTATGACTATTATTGATTTCTGGGTGAGGTTTGACCACAAATACTTTCCACCAGTCGTAAAGATTGAGTTGCGAAAGAAGATCAGTAAGGTGATTCAGGGTAAACGTTTTGTGGCCGACTATGAGGAGGAGTTCACTCATTTGGCTAATTTTATACCAGATGAGGTGAATAACGAAGAAATAAAGAAGGAAAAGTTCTTGGATGGTTTATCCTGGAGGATCATGCAGTATTTGATCGGCAATCCGGCATTGGTAACTTATACTGATGTCATTAATACCACACTATTTCATTGATAGGATCATCACTTCCATATGAAGGGAAGTAAGATAGGAGGTAAGCCCAGCCAGTAGTGTAAGACAGGGAGATAGCGGTGCTAATGGAGTACCATAGTAGCATCAGTTAAGCATCCACCATGGGTAAGAATTTTGACAGGGAGATCAAGCTAAGAGGTTCAGATCTGGGGATATCGACCCGAGGGATGTTACAGGCAAGGCCAACAGGGTCCTCAGCAGCAGCAGGTTCCCCAGGGCCGCCAGGTCAAAGGGAACAATGGAGGTGGTCAACATGGTTGAGGCCAGTAGGGAAAATAGTAGGGTTAGTCTTTTCGAGGCAATTAGAGCCAATGATAGACAGAGTTTCCACGCAAGTGCTTTATTTGTGGACAGACGAGCCATAAGAGGAGGGATTACCCATAGCAGGTGAGAGCACCGCAGAAGAAGTGTGTCCTGCAGGAGAAGTAGGCACAAAGGCCACCTATGGAACCAGCCCCATCCACACCACCACAGGAGGGACAGCTACATTACGGGCATGTCTTTAACATTCGATATGCCACCATACAGCAAGCTTCACAGTCACCACCAACAGTAGCGGTTATGTTTCCTATTAATAGGATTGCGGGTACTATTCTATTTTATACTGGGTCATCACATTCTTCCATAAAGACAAGATTTGCATGAGTTCTCATCCTATTAGAGAAAGATTGTAGTCTCCTTATGTGTGTGGAGTCACCGATGGGTAGTGGGTCGCTTATGCACTTGACCTATCCGGGTGAGGATATCGATGTGAGTAGATTATGTTCAGCCGCTGATCTTTTTATATTATACACGTAGGGTTATGATGTTATCTTAGTAATGGATTGGTTAGCTGGATATCGGGCGATGGTGGATTATTTCGGGAGGTGAAGTTGCAGAGTTATATAGATTTAGTTAATTTCATATAATACACTTCAAAATTGAATATAAATAAGCCAAATATAAATAGATATATTCCAATTTTAAATATTCTTTACTTATTTCTAAGTGAGCATGCACAATTATCAAATTAAACTAAAGTTATGATTTAGGACAAATTTTATCTTTTTAACCTACACATGCATCTAGGTGATTTTGCGAGATAAAATAAACAATCATAACCACAATACGCCGATGTACGAGAAAAGCCCAAATGTGAAAAACCTTGGACGACTGGCCTAGACAAATCCACTACAAATATGGTTTTGCAAAGAGACTCAAAAGACTTACAGACTTGACTCACTAAGACTCACTGATGTCGTCTCCTCTACCTCCATTTGTAGTACGCTAAGATTCAATGCGTTAAACACACTTCTCGTGTCTCGGTATCCACCGAAACCCAAAAGCCGTCTCCAATCAGTACTTGTGAGAAGTTCCAATGCACACAGGAAGGATGTGAATGGGGTTTTTGGTTCTCAAAACATGATCAAAAGATCACATAAAGGGTTAGAGACAAAAAGAGTAAAAAGTGTTTTATATATATCTCTTCTGTTCAACTTAAAGCCTCTCCAACTATTTTCATCCATAAGAGATAGATAAGGGAAAACCAGTGGACAAAAACAGTTAACAAGGAAACTGTGAAAAATTTTAAAAATTTCAAACTGACATCAGCTCGTTCGAACGAAGTCGTTTGAACGACTATGTTCGAATGAGATACTAACGATATTTCAGATAATTATGTAAGGAAGTCTTTAGAATTTTTGTTAGAACATAATCGTTCAAATGAAATTTTTAACGAAACTTCAGAACATTTTGGCAATATGTTTGTTAGAAACATTGTTCAAACAGAGTCGTTCAAACTGGGTCGTTCGAACGACCTGGGCTGACTTCGAACGAAAATTCTAATATCAAAAAAGATTGAAATTAATTGGAAAAATTATCATAATCATTATAATTAAATTAAAGTTTATCTTCAACAGATAAAAACATATTCAGGTCATATACCTTTTGTTAAAGAGCATGTGAAAGGATTTGATGATGTGCGAAAGATCGGATGCCCAAATTCTTCACAGGTTCTATCGAGAATATAGCCAATACTACAAATAACTCGATTGGAAATTTGTCCTTACAAATCTCCCCCCTTGGCTATTCCGGGACAAAACATAAAATAAAAAAAATAAAAATAAAAAGGCGTTGAATTTGCTATGCCATCCATCAAGCCGATCCTAAAGCCCATCCCCACAGAAAACCCAAAAAAATGGGCATACTCCACTGACTACTAAGTTGCATTGAAGTAGGCGTTATATTTTTAAATGAAGGCCTAACAAAAATGCAGAGTTCTAAAAACTTCCAAAAACAAAAAAAAATGTTAAAAATACATAGTATAAGACCTGAATAGGTTATGAACCCATACGAAAAGAGTTTTGCAATTGTCCTAGGTAGCATAGACATTTCCAAACCATGAGAGCAGGAATGTAGGGGTGTGAACGATGCGAGTGAGAGCATTAGTTAAGACAATGCACAAGTGTAAAATGCCAAACAATATATTAACATAATAGACGCTCACATATGACTTGTGACAATAAATGGAATACGATTGAATACTATCCACAAAACAAAACACATGGAAGATTGATGATTCTCATGCTAATAGCGTCACGAAACGGAAACAATATGGATTAATTGTGCAAAACAGTTGATCTTCAACCTATGTATCCCATTAATATCAAATAAGCTCTTGAATTCTTTTTATTTTGAAAGAGCAAAGATACTATCATCAATATGAAAAATTAGCCTTGCCTATCTTTTGGATGCCATAATTTTTAGGCTCTTTTTCATTATACAAATGGAGGCTATTCACGTAAAAGCATTTTGTTTTTCGCAGCCCATATCCATTGCAAATCATAACTAAACCGGATAAATAGAATTTACATTTTTCCAAATCTGGGCAATGGTTTTACATGCACAAGATCGATTGATTATAATGGGTGACAAAATCGATAAGACAACACCGCACTTCACCTAGCGTATGCCAAGTGACGTAGATATCTACACAATTTCGTGAAAGGTGTGTGAAAATAAGGCAATATTATGAGGCAATCATAGAGAAATATATCATAAATAAGCATCAGTGCACACAAGTGAGACGAAGTTCGAATTATCATCTCATCGAAATCCACGTGGACATGGAATGAGATAGAGATCCGAAAACATCATACACATTACCTATATGGACAAAAGTTTTATGAAGTCCTTTCTACTACAAACAAAATGAAAATGTTTTTGATTTTTTTATAAAATATATATAAAAATAATAATCTAGTTCATAGGTATAAAAAAATAGACATGAGGTACAACCTAAACTAGATGAACGACTCCGAACTCAATCAATGGAGAAAACCCCATTGGAATTCCTAAGGTTTTCAAACCTAAGGGCATCTAGAGGTTTGGTAAAGATATCTGCCAATTGATGATCGGTGCCTACAAAGCTCAAGGAAATGACTTTTTCTTTAACTAATTCTTGAATAAAGTGTTCACAAATCCTAATGTGCTTTGTTCTAAAATGTTGGATAGGATTTCGGGAAATGTGAATAGCACTCGTATTGTCACAATAAATAGTCATAGTGCCTTGTGGAATACCGTAATCCTCCACGATTTGTTTTATCCAAATGAGTTGAGTGTAACAACTCCTGGAGGAAATGTATTCGGCCTCTACCATGGACAAAGAAATGGAATTCTATTTCTTGCTTATCCACGAGACAAGTGCACTAACAAAATAGAAACAAGCGCCAGAGTTACTTTTGGATCCATCAACATCTCCTTCCCAATCGGCATCCGAATATGCCGATAGACAATTATTGGTGTCGAAGGAATACCAAATCCCAAAAGACAGTGTCCCACTAACATATTTGATAATACGTTTAATGACAAGTAAATGGAATTCTTTTAGGGCAACTTGATAGCGAACACAAAATCCTACACTAAAGGAAATATCCAGATGATTAGAGGTTAGGTATAGAAGGCTACCTATCATACTCCCAAAGAGAGTTTGATCTACATCCTTTCCTTCGGTATCCATACTAATCTTAACCGATGAACTCATTGGAGTACGTGCATGTTTAGCGAATTTTAGATTAAATTTCTTCACAAGGTCTTTAACATACTTAGTTTGGGATAAAAATATCCCACAATCGAGTTGATGCACTTGAATACCAAAAAAGAAAGTAAGCTCACCAACCATACTCATCTCAAATTCATCTTGCATTGCTTTTGAAAAGAGTTGAGTATGTTTATCACATGTAGATCCAAAAACTATGTCTTTGACATACACTTGGGCAACTAAGATCGCATTCTCATATCGAAGAACAAATAATGTCATATCTACTCCCTCTCTCAAAAAACCGTGATAAAGGAGATAAGAGGTGAGCGTCTCATACCAAGCACTCGATGCTTGCTTCAACCCATATAACGCTTTCTTCAAAAAGAAGACATGACTAGGATACTTAGGATCCTCAAACCCCTTAGGTTGTTCAACATAGACTTCCTCCTGGAAGATGCCATTTAAAAATGCACTTTTGACATCCATTTGATACAATTTGAATTTAAGATGACATGTTATGGCTAGTAAAAGACGAACCAATTCTAACCTAGCAACTGGAGCAAAAGACTCATCAAAGTCAACACCTTCTATTTGGGTGTATCCTTGGGCAACTAACCTATCTTTCTTATGAGCAATAACACCATTTTCATCCATTTTATTTTCAAAAACCCAGTTGGTACTAATGACGTTAGTATTAGTAGGACTAGGAACTAATTCCTAAACATCATTTTTCTTAAATTTAAACAACTCTTCTTTATTTCTTTGGTAAGATCACGTATGTTTCTTAAATTGAAACAACTCTTCTTTGGTAAGATCACATATGTTTAGCGTTCTTTGATGTAGAGCCCTATGTTTAGGATTGTTCATTTCTTTGGTAAGATCGCGTATATATTAGTGAAGCTTATTGCGTTCGAACGGGTTCGTACGAGAAGTATGGCAGATGAGGGCCATTGGACGGATAGCGGAGATCATACTTAGGAGGTTATGAAGTATGTTCGAGTATGACGATCGTAGTCGAGGTCACCCCTATTATGGAAAAATTGAGGAGAGTCATCAGTAGAAGTTCTTGAAATGCGGGAATTTTGTGTGTTACCTAGCGAAGGCAATATATTCAAAGGCTTGGGCATATAGTGGAGTGTGGTTAACTAGAACTGAAAATTTGGGGTGAAATTTTTTCTTGACTTATCAGAGCAAAGTTTTATTAGTGGGAGTCAACAACCACCACCCGCGAATGAGGGTATGTTTTCTATCTAAGGAATTATGAGGCGTATATTGATTTTTGTAGCAATTAATATTGTGTGGGAAAAAGGGTTGCTAAACTTAGCCTATAGCATTGTTATTTATGTAGACTCACCGAGGGGTTGGGGACACCTATATTTTTCATGTCATCACGTGGGTCTGATTTTTATCATGGGATTACTTACCTTGGTCATGTCCGAGCACGATGTGACTATCGACGTACATTGACTTGTGGTATATGAGAGCGTATGTACTACTACTATCCTGCATCTTGTCTTCTATAAGAGAGTAGATGCGTAGATCTATAAACCACATTTTTTTTAATCGATAAACCTGATATGTTTTTTTTCGATAAATCATTTTTTTATATAATTGACTAAGGACCTTAGGAGTTTCGATGACCGACTACTTTAGGAAGTAGTGTATTGGGGTGGTTCCTTGTTTGGATTTCGCTTGCGAGACACCCCACGCATGAAACTAATAACCGTTGGGAGTCGATAAAAGTTAGGTCTTTGGGATATGAGTTTATAACCTTTGCAATAAATATTATAATGAAAGTGGTACGATAGGGTGTATGGGCGCCCTGAATGATTGGATTGTAGTAGTTTTCATAATTGTGAAACAGTAAGTAGTTGTGACTTCAGGATTTATTTATTTAATAAGTGAGGATCATTTTTCCCAAACTTTGTCACGAGGACGGTATAGGGAAGATTGGGTAAAGTTTAAATTCGATTCAGTTGAAACTATATGGTGAGGCTTGGCGTATAACATCGATAGGGATTTTCGTTAATGTACTGTATGGGCGGTATGCTTTAGGTTTCTTGCGATGTGAGATGTATACTCGGAGTTGACCTTACCGGTATGATTTATATTCCTGAATTTCGGGACGAAATTCTATTATAAGGGGGGAAGTATGTAATACCCCGTGATTTTAATGACTTTTAAAATGGGTTATATTTTAAATTAATGGATTAATTAGATTTTATTATAAATTAATTAATTTGGGTTTTATCCGAATTGTGGGTATTAAAATGGATGATTCTGAATATTACTTAAAGATATTTAGGTAATATATGAATGTGATGTCATTGATATGACTGTATGATATAAATTCGGTAATTTGAATTTTTAGTCAGACGCGGTATGGGACGTGTCGGGACTAATTTATTAAATTAAAAAGGAAATTTATTTTCTATCGACCTTATAGTCACTTCGACTGCGTCGTTGCGTCCGGAAGGTTCGAAATAGTCAGAAAAGTCTATTTGGATGTTAATTTTGAGTTTCGTGTCATTTGGAAATGAGAAGATAACCCAAAAGGGCATTTTGGTAATTTTTACAATGGGGATGAATAGTGATTTCGGGTTTTGTCTTATTATAAGTATTGGTAGATTAAGTGTACATGGGTTATACATCTCCTCTTCACAAATTAGAGAAGTCATCTTCCTAGAGAGAGTGAAAGGTTGCTTGGGAAGGGAAAAGCTTGCTTGGGAAGGAGGAGAACTAAAGGTCAAAGGTCACTACCACCATCACCACCTGTGTTATTCAACTCCAAAGGATAAGATCTTTATTAGAGGCAAGTATTTGATATTTGCAACTTAAGTTCGTATATTGTCCATGTTTGAATAATTATGAAAAGATATGATTTTTCATGTTTGGAAGATAAAAATGGAGTAGTAATGGATTTCTGGAAGTATGAAATATATAGGAATTAAACTCATGTTGTAGGTAGTTAGTAATCCAAGAAATATTCATCAATCTGTGGAAGAAATTCTGAAAATCATTTTGTGTTCTTGAAGATAATATGTTGATAATTTTCTGAAAAAAGAGGCAAAAACGAGTGGAATGAGAAGAGCCAATTTGGAATGTTTAGATCTTCTTTTTGAGTGCATTTGGATGAGATTTAAGAAAAACTCAAAACACATACCTCACTCAATTTTTAGTGTAGAATCCAAATCTGAAGTCGGATTGATGATTCGAATAATTTTTGGATCTGATTTTTCTGAGTATTTAAAATATGAGAATTCATGATGTTGTTTCTTTTTAATGTTGGTTCTTATCCCAAAACGTTTGTAGATCTTCGGTGATTATTAATTGGATATTATGGGACTTAGAGAAGATCAGTAATCCCTAGTTAAGATTTGAATTAATTTGATTGGGATTTAATTGATTAGAATTATGATAATTAAAGTTAAAGAGATTTCGGTTGCTAGATTCATGTGTTGGATTCTAATCTGTTTGTATGAGGATTAAGTATAGTTCAAGTAGGGGAGATTTAATATAATACCTGGGTAGCCTTAGGGTTACAATTTAAACATCAAGGACTGAGTTTAAGCTCATTATTGATTTCTCAAGGGCTTAGTGTAGTACAAGAGCGTAGTGGTATGGCTCCTGGATAGAGATGGGAGTTTAGAACACATTTGGTTGAAAGAGGGGATGAGGTTATTCCGATCGCATATTTGAAGTTGATGAACCTCCTCGATTAACAAAGTTAAGTAGTGTATTGGAGGGGTTCCTTGTTTGGATTTTGCTTTGCGAGACGCTCCGCGCATGAACCTTAACGACGTTGGGAGTGGAGAGATGTTATAGGATGCGAGGATAATTAAATTATGAAGTAAAGATATGACATTTTAATACGTGGGATTTAAAGAGATATAATGCTACGTAAGGGAATAATCTAAGGTTAATGTGAGTACCTTGTTGTTAGTATACTATAGGTATGATAATACCTATTTGATTGATTAATGATTATGTGTATGACATACCTAGCTTACTTGCTATCGGTGGGAGGTTTGCGCGTGAGGGCAGTCATATCCTGATGAATCCATTGGATCTTTGATTTTTCGCTCGAGAACATAGGTCTATGAAAGACTTATCGGGGAGTTGATAAGTCCGCTGACTGTGGGTACGTAGGTATGTGAGTGACCCATGGGTATGAGAACTATGTTCGCCTCCAATGATTGTATTGTTGTTAATGGTTCGAGGTATCCTCACCAAACCTTTTGTCCCATTTTCGGCGACCAGCGATATTGGGACATGATAGCAGAGTAATGCATTGCACCGCAGTTGTGACTCAGGGTGCCGTATTATATATAAATATATATATAATGAATTAAATGTACGAATGGTTATATTGTGGTTAAATCATCTACTGTGTGATAATTGTAGAAAACGGTGAATTGAGAAAAGAATTGAAATAAGTTAATGAATATTTATTGAAGAGCTTAATTCATATTAATGAGAAATGATTCATGTTAATGAGAAACGATTCATATAAATGAGAAATGTAAATGATTAATAATGTGACATATGGTATGGGACATACGGGGATTATGATATGGGAATGGAATTATAATGTGGAGACTAGAAAAGAGGAATCATTAACTAGGAGGTTAATAGGAAACGTTAAGTGTGCACTCTAGTTGAGAGGTGAGAATAGCAAGTGAGAGTTGGATCTAACATGTACATAATAAATGCTTTATTGCACTTGTTAAATACTTGTTGTTTTAAAAATCATTTACACATTCGGGCTCTGACCCGTTTCCTTGCATATTTTCTTTTCTATTGTATCTTCTATATCAGGTGTCCAGCAGCAGGGACGCCATCCTTAGTTGATATTGACGAGCTATGGATTTATGGAGTTTTGCTTAGACGCTTATCTTCATTTGATTCACAGTATTCTTAGTTAGGGCATGTCGCCCAAAGTATTCAGTTATCTTTTCCTATCGGAGTCAGATACTATTGTATTCGGGTCTTTTTAATACAGTTAATATTGTTGGGATTTTTATAATGGATTAATATTATTTGGGAATGTTTATTCCAATTGCATCTAAATTCTTTTGTGTTATCTATTTGGTTATCAATGTTGTAGAATAAAATGTGTTGTGTTATTCTTAAACTGGAAATGGATTTTGTTAAATTAAAATTTGGAAAGTTTTTAACACCAGCTTAATTGAGTATTGGGTGAGTTGTAAATGTTTTTGACAGTGATGCTAAGAATGAGCCAACTGTATATTCTGTTTTAATTGTGTATGGGACTGGCCACCCGGTATTTAATTAGGCGGGGTGTTACACACATATAGCCGGAGCATCATCTTTTATGACTACATTTATTGATTCCATAACTTTAGAACTCACTAAGTTGTAAACTCTAAAAGCTGAGAATATCCTAGGAAAATACTTTAATCACTCCTCGAGTCAAATTTACCTAGAAGCTCTCTATCCCTAAGGATGTAACAAGGACTCCCAAAGACTCTAAAATATGCTAGATTTGGTTTCTTTCCAGTCCACAACTCATATAGAGTTTTGTCAGTATTAGGATGCAAGTATACCCTATTCACGGTATGACAAGTGGTGCTAACCGCCTCTGCCCAAAACCTACGAGGCACTTCCTACCAAGGAGCATCGATCTTGCCATTTCTTGGATCGTTTGATTCTTTCTCTCAACAATACAATTTTATTGTTGGTTTTGAACGGTCGAGAATTCATGCTTAATACCAACTTCATAAAAAAAGCCTTCACACTGAATTCCTTAAATTCAGTTCCATGATCACTTCTAAAGCGGTTTATGGTAACACCATGTTTAATTTTTACGGACTCGACATTTTACTGTTAGAAATTCAACAGTATCAGACTTTTCTCTTAGAAATTCTACTATAGAGTATCTAGAAAAGTCATCTACCACCACTAAGATATATATCTTTCCTCATATACTCTCGGTATGAGTGGGACCCATAAGGTCCATGTGAATTAATTCTAAGACACGAGAGGTGGTTATAAAGTTCAACTTTCTATGAGGGCTCTTGATTTGTTTACCTAGTTGACAAGGTTCGAAAATTGAGGACGTTGGTTTTCCTAAGGATGGTAAGCCTCGTACTAGGTCTTTCTTAACTAGACGATCGCAATCTCTAAAGGTTACATGATATAACTATTGATGCCAAAGATCGAAGGATGAGACATTAGCACTATTGCAAACTAAGGAGGACTTTGAAACAATTCCATAACAATTATCATTAGTCCTCACACCTTGTAAAATAGCCTCACCTGATTTATTATAAACGGTGCACTCCGATTGACTAAGCTTAACATCAAGGTTATTCTCACATAATTGGCTAATGCTTATTAAAGTGGCTTTGAGTCCATCAACATAAAGGACATTTTCTAGCTTTGGAAAATCAGAAACTTCTATGGTGCCTCTTCCCATGATTCGAGACTTACTTCCATTGCTAAAGGTGACTTTACCATCTTTATAGTTTTCAAGTGTAGTAAAAAGAGATTTATCACCTGTCATGTGTCTCCAACATCCACTATCAAAATACCATTGGGAGGTATTTTGAGCCTTAAGTGCAACATGAACAGCTAAAGCTTTATTGGTCTCATCTTTCTTAACCCAAGATTGAGTTGTATTCTTCCCTTTTTTCACTCTAGTCTTTTAGTTGGAATGATTTTCTTGGGCCGTAGACAACCTTAAAAACTTTTCCATTAATTCTTTGGATGTATTGACTAGATACTGAACTTGGCTTTTAAGGCTAGCTAACGAGCTATAGTGTGGATTCGAATTTGTGAAATAAGAGTTCTTTCCAAGTTTGTAACAAAATTCTCTAAGGTGACCCTGTTTATGACAATAAGTACACACATAGGGTTGTTTTGGAGTCACTTTTGGAGTTTTCTTAGGTGGACTTTTTTTATGTAGATAAGGTTTAGCAGGGTTTGTTTTGGTAACAAAATTAGCTACGGGTTCGAATTTAGCATTGGATGGCTCTCCTTCTTCATACCCAATACCCTTTCTCTCTTGGTAACCTTTCTCCTTATACCCTTAAACTAGACCTAGAAATAATTTTCCGATTCTTCCTAAATTATCTTCAAGTGTGACTGCGACTTCCCGAGAGGACTCGAGATCTTTCTCAAGATTGATAATTTTTTCTTCAAGAGTTTTTCTAATCTCCAAGGATTCATGAAGATCTTTGCTAACACAAGCTAGAGAATCTATAAAATCACATTTTTCTTTACACACCAAAATAAGATTCTAAGAAAGAGAAATATTTATAGCCTCTAGTTGACTAACTAAAGCCTCCTTCTCCTTAAGGCTTTGCAACTCCTTTCTAAAGTTAACACTATAAAGTTAACCTGTTATTTACCTTTTGAATACGTAGAGACGCATTGTATAGTTCAGAATAGGCGGATTGAAATTCACTCTCAATTGCTTCACTATCACTTCCTTTTTCATCACTACTGGCTGAGTGAGTGGATGCAACCTCATGATCATGCTCGTACTTGTCAACATTAGGATGTGACTCACATGAATTGCTAGCATGACTCGCCATAAAGGAAGTGAAGTTATTTCTATAAGGAATGAAATCATTGGAATCATCAGATTCAAGTTCACTATCGCTACGAGTAGCATTATAAATGACTTTTTCTTTACCTTGTCTCTTAAGCTTAGTAGGGTTATTTCGAAATCTTGTAGGGATTTTGTTTGCATGATTTAGATCAAGGCGACATTGGGAAAGTAATATCTAACCCCCTAGCACACTTAGGCAAAAACTTGGTTTGTACAAAGCATAGTTGAATAGAGGCTCGAGTTACCATATCCTGGGGAACATCCTCAAGGGACTCAGACCAAACAGTTTTCCAAAGATAGCCTTTGATTCCTCACATATAGTTCATAGGCTGCTCGAGCAAACATCAGCCGAACAACCTTCATTAGATGAACCACCTTTTTGATTGATGTGACAACACATCCTTTACAGACTACTGTTCGCTAACTCTATGACGCCATAGCATCTGACATTTAGGAGCTCTATGAAATAGCACTCAAGTGAGTTTATTCTTAGGATGGTTGATGCGACTCAAAATGTGTCTCTAATGTGTGTGAATTATGGCTCAAGTGTAAATCGATCGTTCAAGTAATAGTCCAATAAATCGGGTGTCGAACACGGGGAATAGGACATAGAATGTGATGGCGAATAGGAACGACGAATAACTTTAAGTTTGACTCGGAGAAATGAAAGGAAAGATGATTGTTTTGGGGATTCTCTTATCAACTAATGCAAATTAATTAAGATTATAAACTAACTAAGCATGCGAGATTAAAGAAAAAAGATTTTAAATTGTATGATAATGATAGAATTGGGATACACTCTTCCACCCCTAAGTAATTTAACCGGATATAGAACATAAAGAGTATTAAATTTTTAATTGAAAATAAACCTTCAATTTCTTTCTATACTCATATATATGGGGTAGTTAACCCACATTATAAATGATCAAGATCAAAACTCAGGTACATAATAAGTTTATCAATACGCGCGTCGCATTCTTAAACACTCCAGTTACTTAGGGCAAACGGATTTAAAAGTCGAACGACGATAGTACTAATAAAATATTACGTTTCCAATTAATATTTTACTTCGAGATTATATTCTAAATTCATGTGGAACACCTTAGGTTGGGTTCATGTATCCCAACCCTAAAATAACTCAATCGGACATAGTGATGTAACAAGTAAATAAGATTCGAATGTTGCATGTAATCAAAATCATGATGAAATTTTATCTAAATATGCATGAAGTTCTTACAATCCTGGAAAATAAACAAAACATACAAAGAGGAAGAAAATTCAAGAATAAAGTAGAGAAGACAAACTTTATATATTAAATCTTGAGAATCAATCCACAAATGTGTAGTCTTTAAGAAGAAACTGAAAGCTATGGTTCTTTCCTCTCTCCTCTCCAATGCTAGGTTAAAAATTGATAAAACTATCTCTAATATCAAACTATAAGTTCCTATGGTCGTTTTTGCAAGAGTCCCACTCTCATACAACTCTAAGATAAAATCATCAGTAAGTGAAAATTTTCACTTCAGGTAATTTGAACCAGTTCGGATGGTGCAGGTCAGCCGGTTTGCCTACAAACTGCTTTGGGCCTGCGGGTTACTTAAGTTTGCTACCTCAACTTGATTTTCTCTTTTTCTTCTTGATTTCTTTCTCAACTTCAATCGCGCATAACTCTTCAACCGTAACTCAGATCTAGATGTCATTTATTCTAGCCTTCTTGTAATTTCATACACTTCAACTTTTCTTTAAGCTTAACTTCCGGAATAAGGCTGTAAAATTACAAAAATGCCCTTCAACTCCATTTCCTTGGTTTCTTTTACTGTTTCGATTTTTCTCCCTTATTGACTTGCATGAAATACTTGTAAAATACATGACAAATACACAAAATAAGAAATACTCGCCAAAGAGGGTTAGTAACATAAATATGAGATAAATCTGAGTTAATTACAATGCACGGGATCATAAAAGGACCGAAATTAAGGGGATAAATATAAAATATTTACGCCTTATCAATGGTAAGCTTATTTAATGACCTTGTATTGTCCATCCATCTTAGGATGGACCTTTGGGCTCACACATCCCATCCTAATTAATGCCATCATATCTTTAACAGGCTAAATAGTTTTTCCACCAAAATACCATATCTCGTGCATTTAATGCACTATTTTCATCATTAATAACATCGTATCTTTGCATTAATTTTGGTTAGTCTATTTAATGCCAGCAAAGTCTCTCGAGTGAGCTTGCTCCCATATAAATACCCTAGCAGTATAGTTTACAAAGATGACAATTTGAACCTAGAATTGTTGTTGAGATTTCTCTGGACAAGAGCATTTGCTATGAGATCATTATTGTGTGATTATTCCCTTTGCCTCCATTAACACCACTCCTAACAATTTAATGTGCCTTGAGGTTACTACCATGACATTATTGCGCTAAGGGTTCTTATTCCTTCTCCCTCCGACCATGTTGCTTACGGGTATCTTCCATTTATTGCACTTTCCAAGAATTAATGTTGTACAAGACTTGATTTAATACAGCCTTGAGTATTGAATATCGTTTGTCTTTGACTTGCATTTATTGTCATTTCTTATTGTTCTTTGGTACTAATCACGATACTGATAGGGGGTTACACCTCCTTAATACTAATTATGTTTCAAGAACCCACATTTTATATTTGGCGAGTCCGCTAGGGAGGTATTTTCTTAAGGAAGATGACGGATGATAGTGTTGCTAAGATCATAAACTTTGATGCTTTACAGCGTGAGGAAGAAGCGAACCTCACTGTCTTGATGGAAGGGGCAAGAATGGAGCGAGCACATCCTAGCTCGTCAGCTACAGATGCAACTGGTATGACTAGCATAGCGACTAGAATAGGCTTATCTCAATGGCAGGATTAATGAGTTTGTTCATTGAGTTTATCATAACTCCAAGCACTCAGGCGGTGTTAGGGGTCACTTGAGGACCAAGCTCTTTTACCACACCACCAATAGTACTAGCAGATAATATATCACAGGAGGAGTTTCTCCTGCTACCATCAACAACGTCACTACTCAGACTGCACTGCTGGTCGTTACTGACAATATCGTCGGAGTAACCACGCATGCTATAGGCACCGCTGTTGTTGCACAGGCAGCAACCGTCAACATGGGGGAAGCACACCCGCCACGTTACCAACGCTTATCATGGCATCTCTAGTGCAAACTCTCTCTCCTTGACCCAGCATGGAGGAAATAAAGAAAGAGTTACTGAAGTTAATAGCGGTAACCAAAGCTAGAAGAGATGACTCCTCAGTTTATAATGACTTTCGTACTCCATATCCATAGGAGTACAATAATGAGCCCTACCCAGTAGGGTATATTCCACCAGTTTTGAAAAGTACACAAGAAAAGGGGGAACCCTTAATAACACGTGAAAAGGTTCGTTGAGAGCCTTGGGTCCCACTACAATGGCAAAAGGCTGAGGTTGAAAGAGTTTTCAAAATCTCTAATCGAGAAAGCCTATACTTGGTACTCACACTTAATGCCCAATAGTGTGGATCCTGGGAGGATTTGCACATGTTGTTTGTGCAAAAGTTCTTCTTAGCAGAAGATGAATGCACCCTCGCATAGCTGGCTCGGGAAAAGCAGAATCTCGACGAGGATATTGTAGCCTATATCATAAGGTTATACGAGCGTTCTCTGGATGTGAGGGAGGAAATGCGAGAAAGTAAACTTTTGCAAGTCTGTGCATAAGGGTTGTTACCCGATTATATATGACATCTCATCAATGAAACGCGAGAGGGATTATTTGTTGTGTTCCTAAAAGCGATGAGGAATAACTTTGTGGTAAAACCTTCACCACCTCTACCCGCCATAGTAGGTTTATTGCTAAGACCATCAATTTGTTTGGGGAGAGGAGTTCCCTTGAGGGTAAACTACACAGATGATGGAGATAGAGAGCAGGAAGGTGGAGGCCACGGAAGAAGGGATAGGGGAAACAAAAGAAGGTTTTATGGCAAAGATAATCCTCCTGAGCTAGTTTGTACACTCGAACAGGCACTAGCCATATACGAACACATGGTCTATGATAAGATGAGTAGGCCAATCAATGGTAGCATAGTGCGGGCATCTTGAGAGGACAGTGGTAAAATAAACTTATGTATATTGTACAACAAGTTGGGCCACCCAAATAATTCTTATTTCTCATTGAGAAGGTTGATCAATCACCACATTAAGAAAGGGGGCATTCAATTGGCCTGGGCTAATGTAAGCAATAATCCTTTACCATCCCATGGGGCACACATGGCTAGTACCTTTAATGAGGAAGAAGAATAACTTATCAGGGAGCAGTGGTATTTTGATAAAGATTGTGATGAATCGCTAGAGGAATGTATGTTTGAAATATCTCAGTTGACATTGTGGAATGAAGTAGAAGATGAATCAAACCCCATCGAGGACTTGAGAAAGAAAATGGAATCTTGCTCCCTAGAAACAGTGAATGTCATGATAACGTACAATGAATCTACCTACAGAGATATAGAAGAGGTGTATAAGCTTGAGGAAGATTAGTTGGATCCTTGGATCGTAAAAGTTTGGTTAGTTCTTCGATCAGGTTGGCCTAACCGAGCACTCGCGACTGGAAGTTACCTGAGTCATTTTGGAGATTGCCATGAAAAATGGTTCCAAACTTAAAATGGAAAGGGCCTATGGCCAAGTTGGTAAGAAGGTACCGTTTAAATGTGACGTTTTCATAAGTTGATAGATCGGTCAGATATCCCCATGACAGACCACTATATGTTACAACTAGTGTGAATGGCTTCATCTTTAATTGTATTTTACTGGATGGGGGAGCTTCCATCAATATCATGTCCATTGGGTCCTTTTATGCTTGCAGTTTATCTGAGACAAGAATTGTACATAATTAGTTGCCTATCTCAGGATATGACAATCAATCCTCCAAGTACATCGGATATGTTAGCGTGGGGATAACAATGGGAAACAACACTTCCCATATTAAGTTCCACATAATGGAGTGCGAATCGTCATACCAGCTGTTGGTAAAAAAGGGTATGGATGCACAACCACGGGTTATTTCCTTCCACATATCATCAATGCGCGAAGGCAAATGTCAAAGGTAAGGAGATAGTCATTCGAGCATCCAAAACGTTATTTGCGCGGGAGGAAGCCCACTTGGTAGATGTTTCTATCTACACGAAGTTGGCCGAAGAAGCTAATGCACTGATAGAAAAGAAATTGATTCTCTATTGTATTTTGTGTGTCGTTGTGGCAACTTCTTTTTCTATCAAAATTCCCTTGAACCTACAAAAATATAACAAAACTAAAATGTAGAGGTAAGTAAGGGTATCAATCCACATCAAGGGGGTAAGCTAGAGACGAACTCAATTCTAATTCAATTTTTATTTTATTTTTGGGATTTTTACTTTTTTTTTTTTTTGCCTTTTCAATATTAAAATAATTGGGTGAGGTGAGGTGAAATAACACTAAACTATATGGAAAATAAAATTACAAACTAAAAAGTGACTAAAATGAAAAATAAAGTCTAACACAAAAATAAGAGATAAAGTGAGGTAAATAAATGTGAGAACAATCAAGGAGTGGGATTACACCACAAATTTTAGCTATTCTAACTAATTAATTTAATTAATTGAATTCTCCCAAATTAATATCAAAATTACAAATCAACTCTCGTTGCAAATGTAATTATAATAGTAAACTTTTAGAAAATTAAGTTTATCCCCCCACAACTCTATAAAAATAAATCTATACTCCTTTCAATTAATCACCCGCTAGGATCGATAGATTAAAATTTATGTAAATCTTAGAAAATAAATTTAGAGTTGAAATTCAAGTAATAATACCCCACTTAAGAAACCCCTATCTCTAGTTCAAATCTAAAAAGGGTATTACAACTAAAATTTTGATTTTCTCTCGAAAATCATTTACCCTCTCTCGAGGTGTAAATTTAAGGGTGAGGGATCAAAATTAATATTCAAAGGGAATTTTCAAGTAATCAAACTAATTAAATTAAAATAACATCAAATAAGGGTTCCTCCCACCCCTTGAAAGGGGAATTACCCTAACATGGTATGAAATTTGACAAATTAATAATCAAAGCCATAAAATAAATGAGAAGAGAAGAGAATAATCAAACCCAATCTCTTGATGCTTAATTGAACTTCAATCCATGAGCTGAAATTAACATCCCTCAATTTGAATGATCCAAACAAAATTACATCAAAAATTTCACTCAAATTAATCCTTACAATAATTTATTTTTCCCTCACTATCTAAAAAAAAAGTAAAATAAAATAAATTCTAACCTAAAAAAAACTAAACTAAAATGGTGTTTCTCTCTCTAAAACACTCTCTACAATTTTCTACTCTAAAACTCCCTTCAAATTGAGTCTTCCAATATTTAAATAGTAAGTATGGAGCATGGGGGTAAAAATGAGAAGAAAATGGTGTATGGGATATGGAAGGTATTTGGATGAGGGTATCTAGGGAATTATGCACTCATGTGCATGGGTTGTGTGAGGTCATGTAGGAAGTGAGGTGAGGGAATAAAATCAGATTTGGTTAAAATAGGTAGTTGGGGGTATTTTTGGAATAGGGTTAAAAAGGGTATTAAAACATGTGTTTTATTTGGGACATCGGCAGAATTGGATAAAAGATTAAAATGTTAGAAATGGTCTTGGATAATGAAATGGGTATGGGGACGAATTCGGGTTTCGGCTAAGGTTTTGGGTCTTGGTTTGGGTTGCCACGCACACAGGCATTGCTGGATGGGTTTAGGGTTATGGGAGGGTGGTGAAAACGGGTATATGGGTTTGGATTGGGGTAGGTGGTTGAAATGGCAGGGGTCGGGTTATTGAAGGTCCGACAAAGGGGGTTAGTCTGGCCGGAGCAGGGATCGTCGGGTTGGGGTTTCCCTCGGTAGTCGCCGACGGGCTCGTTTCCAGTGAGGGGGCTTTGTCGCGACTTGGGGTTGCGGGTTATGAGTCTCTGCTTTTGGGTCGCAATGGGATGGCCGGAGGTGAGGAGGGTTGGCCGGAGTTCACTACGGTTTGGGTGTTCTGCAGGTCAGAGATGGGTTCGATTAGGGGATTTCGAGTTTGATAGTGGTTACGGGTTAGAGGGTATAAAGATTGTTGGTGGTGGAATGGTTATGGGGTTTTGGTTGTTAATGGTGGGTGTGAGAGAGAGAAAATTAGGATTGAGGTTGAAGATGACAGGTGGGGGCTTAGTGTGTGTGTGTGTGAGGTGTAGGGTGTTAGGATGTGGGTGAGATAAGGGTTGGTTTTGGTGTGTGTGTGTGAGTGTGTAGTAATTGGGTGTCAAGGGTTGTGTGTGTGTTTAACTTATGACCCCTAAAAAAATAAACTAAAAATAAAAATAAAAATAAAATAAAATAAAATTTTAACTAATCTAAAAAATAAAAATCAACTAAAATAATAATGACCCGACACGACAAACTATACAAACTCTAAAAAACAACTAAAATAAAAACTATAAAAATAAAAATAAAAAACTAATAAAATAAAAAATAAAATGAAATAATAATAAACTAACTAAAATAAAAGAAAATATAAAAGCTAATACACGACGCGCTAAAAAAAGATAAAAATCCTAATAATATATATGTGACACAATAAAATAAAATAATAAAATACACCCTAAAAATAAAATGACACAAATAAAATAAATGGGACAAACTAAACACACACGGTTCGGGATAGGGTTTAGGCTAGGTTAGGGTAGGCTAGGGTTGCGGTATCGGTAATTAGCTCCATAATGTGCACAATTGCCTTGAAATACGCGTTTGAACACCGCAACGTGCATTCGACCTACAAAATACACAATAAAGAACATAAGACCCAAATTGTCGAGAATTAGCAACTAAAATACAACTATTCGGGGTATAAAATGTACACTTTTGGGTGCTTATCACGCACTTACAAGGTACACTGGGGGGACTGGAGTTCCTAGAACTCGCGAGAGGGTACGAGCACCAGGCCAACCAGTGGCAGTCTATGAGGAGGAAGAGATTGTACATGAGGCAGTAAGACCCCTAGTTTATGTAGACAGTTACGTGATCGGATGACTCCCCGCATTGATCCAATTGAACATAAAGTCTATGACAAAGTGTACTCAATAGGTTCTCCATAAAAGAGTCGGAGGAAAATAGCCGCAAAAGATCGCACCAGGAAGAAAACCCTCTCCAATGCAAAAGAGTGGTTTTTCCTGATGGTAGGATCAATTACAAGCTCTAAAAGTGTGAGAAGGTAGATTAAAGCCTAGACAATGAGGCTGGCCTGATATATGAATGTTTTATGGTAGACAACCAAGGGCAGTGTTTGGTGATTGAAAATTCCAATATCCTGGAGTTTGTAGAATAAGTGGAAGAAGATCCCGAATGTATAAAAGACACGCCAAGACCACAAGTGCAGGAACTAAAAAAGAAATATTTGGCATCTCGAAGGACCTTGATGCTACCTTGAAGTAAGGGTTGGTTGAACTGCTTCTAGAGTTCAAATATGTTTTCTCTTAGAAGTACACCGAGATGCCAGGAGTTGACAGGGAGGTGAGCTGCCATAAGTTGAATGTGTTACCCTCAGCTACTCTGATGAAGCAAGCTACTCGAATGTACAAAGATGAGTTGGATCTAAAGATCAAGGATGAAGTAAAAAGGTTGATCACAATAGGCTTTATTGTTCCTATCCAACATCCTACTTAGCTGTCTAGCATTGTGGCCATTAGGAAAAAAATGAAAAGCCAAATTAGGATCTTTATAGATTTTAGAGATTTAAATCGTGCATGCCCAAAAGATGAGTTCTCGTTGCCCTCAATTGATAGATTGATAGACGCAATAGAGGGACATGAAATGTATATCTGTATGAATGGTTAGGTGGGGTATAACCAGATCAAGATGGATCCAGTAGATGCCAAAAAGACTGCCTTTAACCTCCTTAGGTAATTTCATGTATACTGTCATGCCTTTTGGGATAAAAAATGCAGGGGATACTTACTAAAGGATTATGATGGCGATATTCCACGATATGTCCACGAGATTGTGGAGTTTTATGTTGATTATTTAGTGATAAAATCCAAAAAGGAAGCTTCCCACTTGGCAAACTTGAGGAAGGTGTTCGCGCGATGTAGAAAGTATAAGTTGAAGATGAACCCTCTCAAGTGTGCCTTTGGTGTGACAAGCGGGAAGTTCATAGGCTGCGTGTTATATCGGTAAGGCGTTAAGATGGACCTTGACAAGCAAAAGACGACCTTCAATATGACAAGGCCTAAATCTGTGAAGGAGTTGAAAAGCTTTTTGGGGAAAGTTTCCTACCTGAGGAGGTTTTTGCCTGGGCTTACTCACCCGCTAATGGAGCTACTGAGAGAAGGGACCAAATTCGTGTGGAAGCAACCACATCAGGAGGCCGTGGACTAGTTAAAGAATCTCTTTACATCTCCCCAAACGATGATCCCTCAAAAGGCAGGTACTCCTTTATACCTTTATATCACATATATTCAAAGACCAATTGATGCATTATTATCTCAAGAGGTAGATGGTATACATAAGCCTATTTATTACTTAAGTTGAATCATATATAGGTCTGAAGCCAGATATACTAGCATTGAGAGGCACTGTTTAGCCCTTGTGTTTATTGCACAAAAGCATAGGCATTATATGTTGTGTTTTATGGTTCACATCAGAAACTAGATGCGATCCCATGAAATTTTTTCTTTCTAGAATTGTGTTAATAGGCAGGGCATCCAAATGGTTCCTGATACTTTCAGAGTATGATCTTAAATGTGTGGTTCCTTGAGCTATCAAAAGCTAACCTTATGCAGATCTGTTGACCCTATACCCATCCGAGACCTTTGAGCCACCAATTACAAAACTTCCAGGCGATGATCTCCAAGCCCACTACCTAGAAGCCAGTTTAGAATAATGGAGTACGGAGTTTAATAGTTCCTCGATCATAGGCAAAGGAGGAGCAAGAGTGATCCTGAACAAAGGGGGAAAAGAAGTCTGATTATCCTTCAAGTTGGACTTTAGCCGCTCAAATAATAAGGTTGAATATGAGGCTCTATGTTAGGGCAAATAAAAGCTCTGAGAAGGGGCATCCAGATGCTCATAATAAAGGGAGATTTCAACCTGGTGGTAAAGTAGGTGAACGGTGAGTATGCTCTAAAGCACATGAGTATGGAACCTTACTGAATAATTATACAAAGGTTGCTCGACCAGTTTCATGAAGTAAAAATCAAGACACACCCTAGAATAATGAACAGACATGTTGATGCCTATGTTACGATTGCCCAGAAGATTACCTTTAAAGGAGATTCAATAATGATTCAAAATACAAAGAGGACGGCTCCCTCAACTGTAATCGAAATGCTACCCACTGATGATAGAAATGACTGGAGAGAAAAGATAAGGAAGTAGCTAGAAAAGGGGGAAGGACCACTAAGTTTGGTTGATCTTGTACAATACTTTGCCACTGCAGGAAATTTATACTATAACAATAAAGGGGGTTGGTTGTCCAGATGAGTGGATCCTGAGGAAGTTAAGAGAAGATTGAAAAAGGTTCATGAAGATAGTTGTGAGACCAGAAATTCCTTATTACCAAATAATCCAAAGAGCAGGATACTTTTGGCCTACGATGAGGCATGATGCTGCGATACTGCAAAGAGATTATGGGAAGTGCTAATTATATTACCAAGATACTAAATGTAACTTCATCGAGCAACCATATGATTGGAAGTAGCCATATGTTGACATGTTAGTAGATGAGGTTATGCCGACAGATAAAGATGATGCTATAAGGCTAAACCAGAGAATATATAGATACTATGTTTAAGAGATGCAGCTCTATCAAAGAGTTATCATGACAAACCTCTGAGGTGCATCAGGTTAAAATAAGCAGAGAAAGTACTGAAGAAGGCCCACGAGCTAGGTCATATTGGGGGAGAAAAACTATACAATCAACTTATGACTTTGGGGTATTTTTGGCTTACTATGGAGAGAGACTCTGCGGAGTTTGTTCAAAAATGCAAGGCATGCCATCTTCATGGAAATATGATTCATGCTTATTCGATGGACCTGCATTCTCTCTCTACCCCTTTCCCATTCCACACATGGGTGTTTGATATAGTAGGGGAAATAAATCCCTCCTTGAAGGGTAAGATCTGGATACTGGTCGCCACAGAATGCTTTACAAAATGGGCAGAGGCTATACAATTGAAAAAAGCCATAGTTGGGGTGGTTGTTCATTTTATGAAGGAGTACATCATTTGTCAGTTTGGTATCCCAAATGTATTCTTATCCGATAACGGCCACCCATTCATGAATAGTGATGTAAGGTTCCTCACAAAAAAATATTCGATTATTTATCATAAATTGACTGTGGCATACGCAAAGTGCAATGGGCAGGAAGAAGCTACCAATAAGACTTTGGTAAATATCCTGGCAAAGATGCTGGAAGATTTTTCAGGGACTTGGGATGACAAAATATTAGATATTTTATGGGCTTACAGAATAAGTAAGAGGAAACCTACCGGCTACACTCCTTTCTCCTTAGTTTTTGGTGTTGAATCAGTTCTTCTAGTCGAGTTAGAGGTAAGTTCTATCCAGTATAACTTGAAAAGCATAATGCTTCCCCACAACAGGCATGTACAACTTAAAGCACTTGAGGAACACAAAGACAATGCAAAGAGGCTCTCCGGTTGTCCAAATCTTACGAGCAACTAGTAAAGCCAAGAAAGTTTCAAGAAGGAGCCTTAGTTTTGAAGTCTTGTAAGAGGCACATTCGAGTTCTCTCACTACCCAAGTTTGAGACAATTTGGGAAGGACCCTACATTATTTTAAAAGCATACTACTCAGGTTATTGTGAGATCTCAAAAGTTGAAGACTTTCAAGTTGAATAACAAGTGGCTCAAAATTCATCATGTTTAACAACACTTGTTAGTTTACCTTCAATTTACTTTACTTAATTATACTTCGCAGTACTCTTTTTTGGGCATATCCTATAAAGTTGCATGAGAGGATGTTCTCACAACTTATAACAGTGTTTCAATCATGACATTATACAATAATATTATTAGATGAAATAGACAAAGTTTTTTTTCCATACAAACAGGTTATAACATATATGAAATTATGTAAACTATTCCCATTCAATTTTAAAAGGTAAAAAAGTTTAAGTACAGAAAAAACTGAGTAATGCAAGTTGTAGTCTTCCACAAGATCAATAAAAAATGATAAGAGTTCAATAATCACTTGGGTTACCAATAATAAACCATAAGTTTAAGGAATCAAGTAGTCGATGGTGATGTTGGGGCATGATGGCCTCTAAATAGTGCTATCCACTAGCCACATTAGCCATGCCTTTCTCATATTGCTCTCTCCTCTGTTAAAGACTGTCCTGCTCTGCCTCTGCTTTGTCCAAAGCTTCTCGAGATTCTAATACCTGTTCTTCTACTTTAATAATTTCTAGACATAGACTTGCTATCTGCTCAGTAATCGTAGCTTACAAGCGGTTTGAAATCTACAGGCGTGCATAAAACACAGGAAGATCGACTTTCTTAAAAGCCCTCAGAAGTTTAACCAGCCAAGATAGAATCCGTCACTCGTGAGCTGGTTTTTTTTACCCATTATCTTTTTAATCTTTGAAATGCTAAGATATTACAACATAGTGTTAAAAACCTTTCTCAGTGCATTAACTAGCCTAATGAGTATGTAGGCCATCATCACAGGTAGTGGCTGCATGCAATGAGTATTAAAGGTTGAGGGGAAACGATCCAATAGCCTTTCAATCAACTCCCTGTGAAGGATAGTGAGAATATCAGGAAAATCATCGAGTATCTACCTTACAAAAACAGTAGTAACAACCTTAGGAGGTTGCACACTAAAGGAATTGTCACTTGTCGATGGACATTTTGTGTTTGATGGACTGTCACCTTCTTGAAGCGGGGGAAAAATTGCTCAAGAGAGTTCCCCAATTGTTTGGCTCACAACAGGAAACACATCCAACCCCACAGCATCCTCAATGGCTACATATTCAACAATTGTTTATTCACGAGCAACCTTTTGGTCCACTAACTGAGCAGGTTCATCGACGTGTGCTGGTTGCTCGACTTCCACCTAAAAGAAAGAAGGCATACACAAGTCAAAGTTATAGGCCTGATGGCTGTTCAAAATGACCCATTTAAAGGGAGATTAAAGCCCTATATTACTAGGTATGACCCTTTTTAAGGGAGATTAAAGTCTTATATCACTAGGCATGACCCGTTTTATGGGAGATCAAAGTCATATATTACTAGGCTTGACCTTTTTATGGGAGACCAAAGTCATATATTACTAGGCATAACCTTTTTTAAGGGAGATTAAAGTCATGTATTACTAGGCATGACCCTTTTAAGTTAGATTAAAGTCCTATATTACTAGGCATGGCCCTTTTTAAGGGAGATTAAATTCCTATATTACTAGGCACGACCCTTTTTAAGGGAGATTAAAGTCCTATATTTCTAGGTGTGACCCTATTTTATAGGAGATTAAACTCCGAGCTTGCTAGACATGTTTCACAAAGTCTACTCGACAGGTTTATTCCAATAGGCTGGAAGTTGCTCAAATTATCAAAAAAAATATAATATATAAAATGAGGTAGGAAACAGTAAGAGAAGTTATACCTCTTCTTCAACAATAGGAGGAATCACCTTCTATACTAACTCATTAGGTTTATCAACAACTTGCTCTGGAGCCACTTCCATAGTACTTTCTCCTCCAATAATAGCAACAGGAGCATTTTTCTCCTAAGTCTCTTCTAAAGTTGCCTCTTTCTCCACAATAGCACTCGAAGTACCTTATTTATGGGAAGCTTCCAAAGGCACTCCACCCTTAATACTAGTGTCTTCAACTTCCTCCCTTCTAAGGATAGAAGTACCCAATAGGTGGACCAGGACTTGCTCGTTAATTGTAGCAGCAATGGGTACAAGTGTAATGTCCCGACATAGATTCTTAGGAACTGTCTTAGGGGAAAGGGCCTGCAATAATTTAAAAAAAAACAAAGAGAAAATGAGTTAAAAAAACAAAGATGGAATTAGAGCATGAAATTACAAAGTGTCCAAAACTAAAAAATCTTTACCATTGAAGTTGGCCCATCAGTGGGGGGATCCCTGCTCTCTACACCAATGTTGTTTTCCTGATCTGGCGACCCAAAAAAGAAGAGTCAAGAGAATAACCACTACTTGACCCATTATCATAAATGTTTGCATTTTCCCCTAAGGGGGAATTTACAGTTACCTCGGGTACTTTAGGGGCAGTTGAACCCATTATTGGGATATCCAGAGGTGAGGAACGTGCTTCAGTCATTTCTTCTTCCAAAAGAAGCTCAGTACCACCAGCAACTGCACCCCTTGGTGAGCCAAAGTGAGCATCAATTTGTGCTTAGCAGGCAAAGAGTTAGTAAAATATAAGAAAATAAGTTATGAAGATTATAAGGAAAGGAAATATACACACCTCTTGGTCAGATGCAAAGTCTTTTAACATGGTATAATCGCAAAGGAGGTGAGGATGGCTTTTCACTTCAGTACATTTTGCCCAGCTTGCGAGCCCGATACAGAGGAGATTATTCGAGGGTTTGATCTTCCTCCCCCTCTTCAATAATCACATCTTCCTCATGTTCATCTTATTCCTCATACTCATCCTCATCCTCAGCTTCTTCCTTCTCAAACACAACCCTCATGGGGCTAAGCATCCTGACGACCAGCCTGCTACGCTTCTGACTTCCTTCACTAACTGGGGGAGTAATGGAGATACCCCTAGCAAAAATTTAGGCTTACATTACAGCTCTATCTTTAGTAGAATAACTGACCCATTGATTGTCTAATACCTCAAATATCTTATCAACCAGCACAGCTAAGTTAAGAGCAACAAACTAGCGAGAAGTAGCCTCCTCATAATGGCAGGTGCAGTGGCCTTCTTAGTTTCCTTGATTTCTTGGGGGATAATTTTTCTTTTGCATTAACAGCTGCCCCAGTGGAGACAGCTCGAGGAGTATCTTCCTCAGTAATAGCCCTCGAAGAGCTAGGGACACCAGCAGCCCCTTCGCCCAACTATAATTCTTGAGCTCCATTCTTTTTCTTAGCTACCTCCTTATCTAAGGAAGAAGGGGGCATCTAATTAGGAGTGGTGTCATTAGTAGTGCTCAAAGGGAAATAGGAATGGGCAATAGTACATGTCCTTAAGCCCAACTCTGTTGGAGGACATCTTTCCACATCAGGATAGTAAGGCTGACAAAGAATGTTATTTTGAAACCTGCCTAGTTGGTTAGGACAAAACATAGACATATAAAATGCTAACCTGGCTCCCCTAGAAGCCTTGATAGGGATCGCAGGGTTATTGGTGTAATTCACAGAAAGACTAACAACAGTGCAAATAAGAAAATTTCTACAAGCAAAAGAAAAATTTGTTGGTTTTTCATGGGTGAAATGACTATCCCTGGGAGTACCTTGATCGTAGACAAACTGCATGGCCACACGGTTGGGAGAATAAAATAAATAGTATGAATACCATTTGGTATAAGATGACAGTTATGAAGGAACAAGAACTAGTGGGACACTACTGCTAGAAAGTTCCTCGCATAAGCTTCCTCGACTGGGATGATCGGCCTAAATACATCCCCAAAAAAGGAGTTGGCGAAGAATTGATCAACACCCACATAAGTACGATAAGTGAACTTTTTGACATCATCAAGGTATGGCTTGAAATTTGTTTTGACTTGCTTATGATTCTAATAGGAAATTAAAGGTACCCTAATGTCATGAGACTTGGGATTACTACCTTAGGGTGCATACTCGGATAATGAGCATAGATGAAAGTTGTCAAGAGGATATTATTCGTATAATTAAAAAACATCAAAATGGCCAAGACTACGTGATGAATCTTCCTACACTCGATCAAGCCATGTGTATAAGGAGACCAATGTTATGGCAGTTAAGGCGAGTTTAATCTCATAAGCCATTCAAATAACCATATTGATGAGGTCTTTCCTAGGTCAGTCATGAGGCTTTCCAAGAATAAAAATCTTGGAAAGAGAAACCTAGATATAGCTCGCAAGTTCAATTTCTAATCCATAGCCACTACCAGTGGGACGCATCTTAACCACTTGTTTCCCCTTTGGATTTTTCTTGGAAATTTTGCAAGCCTTGGCACTCGCTTTATCTTCGATGTAAAGAAATAGCGAATTACCTCCTAAAAGGTACATTTATTATAAGTAACCATACATTTCTTCACTAAAGCTTCCAAGTCTGCTCGAGAATCCTTCTGAGCGCTAGAAATGGATTCCTCAAATAAAGAATTGAAGTCAGCCGCCTCTAATCCCAAGAGCTCACAAGCATCTTCGAGAGTTATAGTAAACTATCCCCAAATATCTACAAAGGTGTGACTCCTATGACTCCATCGAGAGACCTAAGTCCGTAGAGTGTTATTATTCCTAATGAGGGTAAGATAACCAAACCATTAAGTAGCTGCCAGACTTACCAAATCTAATATGATCGGTAGCCACGTGTAAAGTAGAGGAGATGTATGTCAGTCACATACACATTGAATACGAAGCGACACAGGCAGCCATGTGTAAAGTAAAGGAGATGTATGTCAGTCGTATTAAATACGAAGTGACACATACAATTATAATTAATACCAGGAACTCAAACGATGTTGGGAAAACCCTCTTACTTGGGAAAATCAATCGTTTTGGAGGAATTTAAAAAAATAACTATTTATTTTTCCCCAATGAATTCAAATAAGTTATTTTGTACACACGTTTAATGTCTTGTCAATAAGATAGCCACATCGCTGAGCTCAATGGTTGCTTATAAATAAGCTAGCTTGAAGGGAAAAGTGGTTCGAAGATTTATAATAGTATTTCGTTAGATATTTCTTCACATTTTAAATAAATATCTCTAAGAAGGGGAAAATGTAGGTGGAGGTCCAAGTCCAAGATAAATTAGGGAGGATGATCTTGGACTAAATGAAGGATTAATAACAGAGTAAAGGCTGAAGAAGCTCGAAGGACCTTCCATAGAGATCAAGCCCATTCGAAGAATAATATATTTGTAATAAGAATTGCGATGTACTTGTACTTGTGTTTGTACTTTATTTTCCTTATAATAGTTAGTTTTACTTTGTAATGTTTATGAGGTTGATCAGTACCCTTGAGGGACCATGTCTGGCACGACATGGGAGAGTTCATGTGCTCTATCGAATAACCTCATTTTGTGAATGTCCCAGGGATTTGTTTTATAGGATTGAGAGAAAGGCAGGGAAAGCAATACCCAACCCCCTAGCACACAATGGTAAAATCTTAGTTTGTATAAAGCACATTTGAATAGATGCTCGAGTTACCATATTCTGGGGAACTTCCTCAAGGGACCTCAGGCCAAACAATTATCCAAAGATAGTCTTTGCTTCCACACATACAGTTCATGGGATACTCGAAAAACCATCAGCTGAGCAACCTTAGTTCGATGAACCACCTTTTTAATTGATGTGATAACACATCCTTTATAGACTACTATTCATAAACTTTACGATATTATGGCATCTGACATTTAGGAGCTTCAGGAAATAGCACTCAAGTGATTTTATTCCTAAGATGGTAAGCTTATTTAATGAGCCTGTACTATCCAGCCATCTTAGGATAGACCTTTGGGCTGCCATATCCCATCCTAATCAATGCCATCATATCTTTGATAGGTTAAACAGTTTTCTACCCAAAATACCATATCTCGTGCATTTAATGCACTATTTTCAGCATTAATAACATCGTATATTTGCAATAATTTTCCTCATTCCATTTAATGCCAACAAGGTCGCTCGAGTGACCTTGCTTCCATATAAATACCCCAGCAGCATAGTTGATAAGGAATACAATTTAAACCAAGAATTGTTATTGAGATTTTCTGGGCAAGAGTGTTTGTCATGTTATCATTATTGTGTGATTATTCCCTTTGCTTCAATTAGCATCAATCTTGAGCATTTATTGTGCCTTGAGGTTACTGCCTTGCCATTATTGCACTAAGGATGCTTGTTCCTTCTCCTTCTGACCAAGTTTCTTGTGGGTATCTTCCAATTATTGCACTTTCCAAGCATTTATGTTGAAAAGACTTCATTTAATACAGGTTCGAGTATTGAATATCGTTTGTCTTTAACTTGCATTATTGTCATTTCTTATTATTCTTTGGCACTGATCACGATCTTGATAAGGGGTTATGCCTCACTTAATACTAATTGTATTTCAAGAACCCACATCTTACAACATATAATTTGACCACTCTATACAAGTATTTTTAGCTATACTACCAATCCATCCCCAAAATAACATCATATGTATGGTTATTTAAAACGAATAAATTCGCTACGAACTGTAGCCTACTAATATCTATGCCTATCTCATCACGAATATCGGTAATAAGAGTGGACACACCTAATGGAATAGATATTGATAAAATTCTTATACGCAGAGTTGCAATTATCCCCACTATACCCATAAAATGTCGTGTAACAAAAGAATGTGTAGCCCTTGTGTTAAATAAAATGCTGGCTAAAGTGTCATGAACAAAAAACATACCATCGACTATCTGAATAGGCGCATAGTTATCCCTAGTTCCCACTTGATAGACCCCTCGTACTACAACTAAGGCTAAAGTGCTGAAGTTGGTGGAGTGGGAAGTGCCGCTAATGCTTGATGCCTCAGGGATTAAAGAGTTTGCATATACTTTTGTTATTGATAGTTGGGTTTAAAACCCTACTGCCCCTGCCCCTGCCCCTGCCCCTACCCCTGCCCCTGTTGGCCCTGTTAGTACTGACCCTGCCCAAACTAGCCATGTTGGTCCTATCCAAGCTAGCCCTATTGGACCGGCTTACCCCCACACGGGAACTCTTTCTTCATGTGGACAGTGCCACCGCAATTGAAGTAGACCAGTGAAGACTGTCATTGTGGAGTATCACCCTTCCTCCCTTACTACTACTTCTGATCTTACCCACCCTGTTAAGGCCTTTACTAATTGGTCTGAAATAGCTTCCATGACCCTTAGCCTTGCTTTCTCTACCTTTCGATCATTATCAAATCCTCCTTCTGTCTTGGGCCCGTGTGTTTGTCCCCTTTCTCAAACTTCGTCTTGTGTTTGGCACACTCTTTATAAAGAGTGAATGCAAGATACAATATCTGAGCATACGTGGTGTATATCAAATTAGCCATCAAAATCTTCTATATAGGGTAAATTAAACCCTTCATAAAATACCCAATTATGTTTTTCTCCGTATTAACCTCATCTGGAGCAAATAATGAAAAATTTATAAATTCCTTCTCATACTCTACAATAGTACGAGTCCCCTATTGGAGTAAAAGAAACTCCTTCTGTGTTTGAATGGATTCGGGGAAGTACTTTTTATTAAACCTCTAAATGAACTCTGCATAGATCAAGCGATCCCTCTGATCGAAAGTATTCACACTTTCACACCACTGGAGAACATCACTGGTCAATCGAAAAGTGGCTAGAACTTATTTTTGTTCATATGTGCATGACTAGAGCCTGAGGTGGTGCTCAATACGGTGAAGTGCCATTAGAAGATATGTGCGACCTGAGAATGTAGGTGGACCGTTCTTCATAAACTTTCCTCTAATTTTCTCCTAATTTGTCATGGGAACCCATGCCACTATCTGTGTTGCCTCTAGTGGTCTCTCATACCTACCCACAACTAACCCTGCCTGCACTGTCTGGGAGAGAAACTCTGAAAGCACTTGAGATCCAAAAAAAAACTATCCCTAGGCATCTGGAGCTGGGAATATTGGCATTGGTGGTATTTGTGTAATTGGTGGTGCAGGTGGTATTGGTGTTGTTGGGATTGTCAAAATAGTGCATGCAACTATGCGGGTCATCCTCTTAGGTTCCATATGAAATATGGCACATAACGCTTATTAGCACTAAGGAATATAAGATACCGATACAAAAATAAAAAACATATCAAAGAACGGTATACGAACGACTAGAATGGATCCATGGAACCTACGTTGCCTAGGACCATTGACGCGAGGGAAATCGAGTGTTCGTGTAGGGACACTATCGTTGATTTCGGTTCCCGCTCGACATGCAAAAGAATAAACCTAAGCTACGGCTACACTTGACAAGCAATTAAAGCAGTAAATCGGGTATCGAGAATCCACAGGGAGTTATTAAATTTTAGATGTTAATTATTTAATTACTTCACGAATAAAAGTGTAAAAGGTGATAGGTGGTTATGGTAACAAAAGAAAAGAATAAGTTAACGCTAAAGGAAAGTAAAGCGAGGATCGGAATCGCATTCTACCAAACGGATCGAAACAACTACTAACTAGAGTTAAGGCTCGAAAGCAATCTAATCGAGCATTTACAATTAAGCATAAACATCACACAAGAAGGAATTTAACCCAAAGTTGCGAGATAAAACATTTAACTGAAAAATGGTCGCACGCGGATTAAACTCGGATTATCGCTATAAACTCTAACGTTGCTTGACAAAGAAAGATAAACGCTTAGCAATCCAACTTTGATACTCGCGGTTTCAATTAAACGCGATTTTGCACTAAACCTAGTTTTCGGAGCTCGGGGCCCGAAAATGGCGGAAATGAAATCCCGACCCTATTTATCTAAGGGTGCATGGTGAGTTAAACTAAATTATGCTAATTAGACTAAGAAAGCAAGAATTAAAACATGTAAACTAGTTAAAAAGCATTGAAACTAAATTACAAGGCAAGGGAAGAAGAAGAACAAACTAGATTAATGGAGAGGAAGTGAATAGTTCAATCTTACAAACCCATGGGTTGTCAATCCGAGAAGAAGAAGAAAGGAAATCTCCACACCAAACCCTAACTAAACTATCTAATTCAGAATATCTCTAAGTATCTATATATTACAACAAAAACCAACTTATATAGTAAGTTGTAATAAAAGAAAAGAAGAAAGAAATAAAGGAAAATATCTGCAGAAAACAGGGGATCGATCGATCGACCATTGTAATCGTGGTAAAAATAAGAAGGGTCGATCGATCGACCCTTATGCTCGATCGATCGATCAAGCAGGCAGTATGCAGAATCCCCTGTTTTGGCATACAATCCAACGTCGCTCAAATCGCCGTAACTTTGTCGTTATGCATCGGAATCGCGCACCGTTCGCGGCCACGCGAAGATAGCGAGGAGAGCTACAACTTCCGTGTAGATGTCGGGCCAGGTGCCCAAGCTGTCAAAAGACTAAAATGCCCTTGCGCGTGCGGTTGCGTACGGAAATCGAGCGAAACGCATCCGAAGTTCACACTAAGCATCCAAATACCTACAAAAGCTCAATTAACCCCTGCAAAACATGTTAACATAGAAATCCGAGGGTTGTCTGGTTAACGAGCATAAATATAGGGAATAAGATACCCGAGGTGGCTAATAACGCGTAGGTTAACGGGTGAAATACGCAATATTTCCGCCGTATCACACCCCCTAACTTACACATTGCTAGTCCCTAGCAATGAAATAAGATGCAACAAGAAGAACTAGTAAACCAACACAGGAGAGTACAAAAGTATGATGTAAAAGCAATAAAAAGATAAGGCCACTTTCGCGGGCGATTCGATTGCATTTAGCATATGCAATAAGCCGTTAAACCCCTAGGTTACCCTAGTGAACGAGTGTCGTCTCGTGAGGGTTTTGAGTGATGGAACCCACAAACATCATAAAGTTTCCTCAAAATATGCCCAATCAAGTAAGACAAACTCATCGGTGCGAACAAGATTTCAACATGTTATTAGCATAGCAAACGAATTCGTATTAGAAGTCCGTAGTTATTAACATTATCGAATGCACCTCAATGAATTGAAACTCTAACATGTGGAAGGGAAGTGAGCATATGCAAAGCATGATTTGGCGAAAAACTTAAATAATTCGGATACTAAACATCAAAGCATGCATACATTCAATCCTCACGGGCATTACGCTCAACAAATGAATTCACTATGAAAAGGGAGGTAATACACGGGACATGCGGGCTTAAGAGTAAATGTAAATGGAAACTAGGCCGCACACATGTCACAAAAGAAGAACGCTATATAGGAAATAAAAATTGCAATCTCAGTGAAAGGATACCGCACACTAAAAAAGAGGCGAAATGCATTTTCACAGATTATCAAAACTATTTAAACATTTGAATTACATCTACTTAAGATCACATAGGACTTGTAATAGGGTTGTAATGTAGGTTTGGGGTTAAGGTACGAAATGAAAGGGATGTATGTACGGATTCAAAGTGTTCGGGATGAAAACTCGGGATAATGGGAGAAGGCGTGCAATAACAAAATTGGAAAAACAAGTTCCAAAACGGCATTAGATATATCATTTGGAGAGTAATCAAAGCTTATTGAACTATATACACAATATATACAACTTTCTGTTTTCTTTTTCTTTTCTTCTTTTTCTCATGTTTTCTTTTGTTTTCTTTTGCTTTTTGCTTTCTCTTTTTCTTCACTTTTTTCACTACTTTCTTTTCTTTACTTTTCAAACTCTCATATGCCTAAAATTGCAACCGCAATACAACAACAACATTCAATCCCAAGTAACATTCCAAACAAAGGTATGGAAAGTGTATGTATGGGCTAAAACTCCAATTTGGAGTTGGTTATTGGATTTTGGGTAATGAAACGAAAGGCTAGTATTTAGGCTCAAAGGGGTTAACGAGGGTAAACATATAAGGGTGAGGTCAAGGTCAATATGGGTGATATAACAAAGATTGCCTATGATCATTTCACAAAGTTTACGCAATTCACAAGTCAAAACAATATATGAAAATCATGATCAAGTAACACATTTCAAGCATGAACTCAATTAATGAACGGTCAATGAAAGAATAAAGAGATTACCAACGACTGTAACGTGTTCAAAGAGGAAAGAATAGTGTATACACTCACAAATGAAGATAAGTCTCTAATCTCACTCGGTGTAAGTATATACAATGCAACAAAAGCATACCGAGTTATAAAAATCTTAAACCAAATCAATATAACAAGAATGGTGCATATGTTCACGGATAAAGTTTAATTCATGAAGTTATTCATAATATTAATGATTTAGGGACTAGAATCTAATAACTTCTAAAATCGAGAACATGCATAGTTGAATTGTCTATTTGATCGGGCAATTATTAAAATTTATCATCGGAAACAAGGGCAAAATGCCCAACAAGGAGAAAAAAGAAAGAAAATATTTTTGAAATTTTTCAAATTTTTAACAAAAGCATGCTTTGTAACTAAATTGTAATCAAATCCAAGGACTAAACAGCAAAATGGATAAAATATCCTACACCCCCTAACTTAAATGTTGCATTGTCCCCAATGCGTCCATTAAAGAACACAACACAAAGCTAGGAAAAGAATGATATTACCCACACGTGGAGCGATCTCCATAAGTACAAGTCCAAATGAAGCTGCAAAACAAGTTAGTACAAAGCATATGAAGAATATGTACCGATGTATCAAGTGAAGAGAATCTATGTCACAAGTCACAATAATATAGAGGGGCTGAAGTGCAAATACTAGATAAATTGATGGTGAACTTTTTGATTTTATAAAATGGAAGGTCACACAAATCAAAATCCAATAAACAACCACAAACTACATTTTCATTTCTCATTTCATAAGTTCAATACAAAATAACTTAATACATTACAACTTCTGAAATAAAAGAAATACAAATAAAAATAAAAATAAAAAAATACAACATACTATCCGATCCCAAAATACAAAAAAGAAACCCAGCATAGCAACAGCCTAGTGGCCAGAACCACTAGGATCGGAGGGGTCCTGAAAATGAGGAGGCACTGGTGCGTCGGAATCACTGCGCTGCAGATAAAGATCTCTCATCATCCGCTGCATCATCCGGTACTCATGTCTGCTCTGTGCCCTGGCATGCCTCTGCACTGACCACTCCTGCCGCTGCTCGGCCTGAAACTGCTCCTGATGAGCCTGCTGCTGTAACCAATGCTGCCGCTGCTCGGCCTGCAACTGGTCCAGGCGCGACTCCCAAGTCGCCCACCTGAGCTGGGTCTCCTCCCAGCGCTGGTCCTGCACGTCCTGGTATGCCGCAAAGCGGGCATCATCCTCTGTGTGTGGCGCGTGAGAACCCTCCCCCGTCTCCATCTCTCTAATCTCATCCTCCTCGGCCATATCGTCAGCAACCTCTGCCCTCTGCCTCTTCGTCGCCGGTTGCCCCCACTCGTGCTTGAGCATCTTAGTAATGTTGGCCTTTGTTAGAAGCCCGAGTGGATCGTGTTTGCGGTCGGCGTTGAACTCTAGGCAACCGTGTGATAAGCATATCTTCGTGATGAGGGCAGGAAAAGGGAGGGAAAATGTCTTGGCTCTCTCCTTGGCCGTTGCGCACATCATATCCAGAAATATGTTGGGCAAACTGATATTGCCCAAATTATTAATCAGCGCGTAGATAAATGCGGCGTGCTTGTGACGCACCTCAGATCGGTTGCTCGTCACCATAAAGGAGTGGACATTGATGTAGTGAAGTAGCCTCGGTAGGTCCTCCATTGCAGCCGAACGAAAAGCCATTCTTTTCCATTCTTCACCCGGTGCAAGGCTCTCTATCAATGTCGTCAACCCAAAAACATCCCCATCGGTTAAACTGACAGCATTCTCGGGGTTCGGTACATTCATGAAGGCGGCCAAATCGGATAAGCGAAAAGGTACCCTCACCCCTCGAACCATGGCCTCGTAAGTGATTGGCCCGTCACCTTTCACCACCACTAATGTCGCATAAAAGATTCTGACCAATTCTTCATTGATGCGCCCATTAATGGCGAGAAAAGGCTCCCATCCCTGGCGCCTCAAAATAACACGCGCCTCACTCGGCAAATCCTCAAGCTTCCAGGCAAGATTGTAGGCCAACGGCCTCTGAGCAGTCTCAAAATAAGCCTGAAACCATTCCCGTTCCTTCTTGCAACGGAAACCCTCAAAACCCAGGGTGGGCACGCACACAGTGGAATCATATTTCTTCGATTGTGCCATTTCAACCTACAAAACAAGAATTAAGCAATACAAAAAATTGTAAGCGCAATTAATGGTTAGTTTAGTGTACGAGTTGAAATGGGGTGCGAGTGCGCCAAACCGAGGTAACAAAGTGCAACATTGCGATAAAATATGTTGGAATATGACAACGAGAAAAATCACCCAAGTGTGCGCCAAAAAATGCATTGAAAACTATTTTGGGCATTTTGGCGAACACTTGGCGTGCGCAATGTGCGTCAAGGGTGCGAAATGTGCCAATGAACCAACAAAAAGCCCCACTCATGAACAAAACAACAATGCAACAATTTACATGTGTTCATGAGTGGATATATAACACTAATCACAGCAAAAATCAGTTGGAATAAGGGAAAAAACCATACACATTCAACATGTGTCAATAAAGGGTTTAAACATGTAAATTGTGACAAAAATCAACCCTAATCTACAAAAACATAAGTAAGTGGGAAGAATTATACCTTTAAAATATAGAGAATGGAAGAAAAATGATGAAATGTGATGTAGGGAAAACTAGGGCACGAAATCGTATAGAGAGGAGAAGAGAGAAATAAGAAGAAAGGGGAAAATAAAGAGGCAGATTCGGTTTTACTGGTCTGTCGATCGATCGACTCCCAAGGGTCGATCGATCGACCAAACAGGAAAACCTCACTGCATAGCTGTTTGGAAATGAGGGGGGGGGGGAATTGAATTAGGGGCAATATGGGGGGCTTTAATGTAATATAAATATATATAGAGTATATATAAGTATATATATATAAAAATATGAAATAAAAATATAAAAATAAAAATAAAAATAAAATTATATAGATATGGGCTAAAATATACACATACATAGGCCTACGCTAACCAAAAAAAATGTTTTTGTGATTTTCGTGAATTTTCTTAATAAAAGTGCGTGCCGGGGCGCGTAATCTCTGCAAATTCAAGTCCGTTGAACCTACAAAAGAGTTAGAACCAAGCATGCAAAAAGAAATAAAAAGAGATTAAGTAATTACACTATGCTAAAATCAAGAAAAACAAAAATAAAGAAGTTAGTATATACAACCTACGCTTAGAATGTGCACTTAACTATACACTAAAAGTTTGAACTTTTGAGGGTCCATCCAAAACACGATTTGACTTTGGAGGATCAACGGTGGACCCTCCCGAGCATGCATGTCTCCCGGAAAATAGGAATTTCGTTTGAACAACGGAAGGCATGTGGGCGGTGAAAGAAATGAACCATCGCCAATTTGAAATTCTAGGCGGACGATGGGGGATTTGGACAACAAGGGGGAAAAGTACACTTGAGGTCCAAGAAAAATAGATTCATCTCCCAAAGGTTTTTCAAAGGGAATGGGAGATGGTGCACACATCGGGATAACATCCATCGACAACAAGTCCGGTAAAGAGTCCTCGTCGGCAAGAAGTGTAGAAATTTTAAAAGTTTCTACCGACTCATAGGAATCGACCGGTGATTCTAATGGTTCGTCATGGAAAACGAATACGGTGATGAAACAAATTCAATCTCAATCGACTCATCGTCGGAAGGAGATTGAATTTCGAGGAAGAGAGATTCACACTCGATGAGAAATTCTTTGAAAAATTGAGGTGAAACACAAGTTTCCACCTCCTCGTTGTTTTGTGTATAAGAATTAATCTCATCGCAAAGTGAACCAAGTCTCATTCCAGCATCATTTAAGCCTTCCAAACCTTGGGAGTAAAGAAGAAAAGTCTCTTCCAAAGTAGGCTTCCTCGGCTCAAAAGCCTCGGACTCCTCATTTGGTTGAAACTCGTCTTCGAAAGTAATGAGATGAAGATCGTCATTGGATTCGAATAGTGAATCCAACTCAAGCTCCCAATAACGATTTTCATTCCGATAAATGTTTTCAAGTCTTTCATTTTCAAGAAAATCTTCAAAATGGAAAACTTGAAAACTATCCCCAAAGTAAGAATCATTAGAATAACCGTAATAACTACAAAAGAAAGACATGGTTACCTCGTTGTTGAAAGATGGAGAATCCAAGAAAGAAAGTGAGCAACCGCGAATAGGAGTTTCTTAGCGCTCAAAGTATGCAAATCCTGCAAGAAAGGTTAAAAGAAAGAATACAAATAGAAAAGGAAAAATACTACGAAATCATAAAACAATTACTATCTAAAACAATAATTCCCCGGCAACGGCGCCAATTTGACGCGAGGGAAACCGAGTGTTCGTGTAGGGACACTATCGTTGATTTCAGTTCCCGCTCGACATGCAAAAGAATAAACCTAAGCTACGGCTACACTTGACAAGCAAGTAAAGCGGTAAGTCGGGTATCGAGAATCCACAGGGAGTTATTAAATTTTAGATGTTAATTGTTTAACTACTTCACGAATAAAAGTGTAAAAGGTGATAGGTGGTTATGGTAACAAAAGAAAAGAATAAGTTAACGCTAAAGGAAAGTAAAGCGAGGATCGGGATCGCATTCTACCAAACGGATCGAAACAACTACTAACTAGAGTTAAGGCTCGAAAGCAATCTAATCGAGCATTTACAATTAAGCATAAACATCACACAAGAAGGAATTTAACCCAAAGTTGCGAGATAAAACATTTAACTGAAAAATGGTCGCACGCGGATTAAACTCGGATTGTCGCTATAAACTCTAACGTTGCGTGACAAAGAAAGATAAACGCTTAGCAATCCAACTTTGATACGCGCGGTTTCAATTAAACGCGATTTTGCACTAAACCTAGTTTTCGGAGCTCGGGGCCCGAAAATGGCGGAAATGAAATCCCGACCCTATTTATCTAAGGGTGCATGGTGAGTTAAACTAAATTATGCTAATTAGACTAAGAAAGCAAGAATTAAAACATGTAAACTAGTTAGAAAGCATTGAAACTAAATTACAAGGCAAGGGAAGAAGAAGAACAAACTAGATTAATGGAGAGGAAGTGAATAGTTCAATCTTACAAACCCATGGGTTGTCAATCCAAGAAGAAGAAGAAAGGAAATCTCCACACCAAACCCTAACTAAACTATCTAATTCAGAATATCTCTAAGTATCTATATATTACAACAAAAACCAACTTATATAGTAAGTTGTAATAAAAGAAAAGAAGAAAGAAATAAAGGAAAATATCTGCAAAAAACAGGGGATCGATCGATCGACCATTGTAATCGTGGCAAAAATAAGAAGGGTCGATCGATCGACCCTTATGGTCGATCGATCGATCAAGCAGGCAGTATGCAGAATCCCCTGTTTTGGCATACAATCCAACGTCGCTCAAATCGCCGTAACTTTGTCGTTATGCATCGGAATCGCGCACCGTTCGCGGCCACGCGAAGATAGCGAGGAGAGCTACAACTTCCGTGTAGATGTCGGGCCAGGTGCCCAAGCTGTCAAAAGACTAAAATGCCCTTGCGCGTGCGGTTGTGTACGGAAATCGAGCGAAACGCATCCGAAGTTCACACTAAGCATCCAAATACCTACAAAAGCTCAATTAACCCCTGCAAAACATGTTAACATAGAAATTCGAGGGTTGTCTGGTTAACGAGCATAAATATAGGGAATAAGATACCCGAGGGGGCTAATAACGCGTAGGTTAACGGGTGAAATACGCAATATTTCCGCCGTATCACCATACTATGATACCAATTTGTCACACCCTGTAGATTATAATAATTAGGTTGGTCAAGTCTATTAATTAAACTTACACAGGTTGTTAAAAAATTATATATCATCCTTAAAATGAAAGAGGAAGCAATGAATAATAATAATCCAAATAGAGTACGATATGAATAACCTAAAATAATTATAAATAAATTAAAAGACTCAACCATCACCACTAACTACATAAAAGGTAATATTGTCTGACAATGTTATTCCAAATCAATACATGATAGAATTGTCTCCACCATCTCATGACAAAATCCCAAACTCTGAGTACATAGACTAGAGAGGTAAAAGTAAACCTCACACCACTCAAAGTAGTAATAAAAATGAATGTAGGAACCGATACCTACATTTATGAAATGCTAGTGATGATTGGGATGGATAACTTGGTGCTTGAGAGAGAAATCTAAGTCGGATGAAATGGAGCAATTAGAATAATGCGATGGGTTAGTCCCACCGCAACAAGATAAAATCTACGCACTCAAGTAAGAAAATTGACAATCATAAGTATAAATAATAAATCCACAGATATTAAGTTAGTTGTTATACCCCACCTTACCGGTGTTAATATTTCATAATTTATTTTATAAAATAGGATTATATATCATAAAAATACCAATACATAAAATCGGGAGTACCTCCATTAACTACGGGGTCACTAGTAAACACAATAACCCGTGACTAGTCCCCGTTTATTATGGGGTCAATAGCACGTGATTCCGTCATTTTATAACTAGCGCAGAAAAATAAACTGGCACACCCCTCTCCCCACCTTCATAAAATTGACACACCCCTTTGCCCGCCTCCATGATAATCGGCACGCCCCTCTTCCAACCTCCATAATAACAATCAATATAACATAACCACAACTCTAACCTAAGCCATGCAACACAAAGTATCCATACCCTCACCACTTTATTATATTAGACTAAAGGATACTAAATCCATTTATTTTATTGATCAGATGCTTTTTTTTATCTTCCCAACATGTGCAAATACAATAGCAAGTGTAATCACAACCGAAGGCTATTGTAATTTAACATTTTACATACTATGTTTCATGGGGAGTGTGTCTAACATATATAAATTCTAATAAATGCCCAAAACCTAATAGTAGTATAACACCCATAAATTGACAATTTCTTATTCCTTTAAAGGATTTCTAGCTGCAATATACTTAATACATTAGGGGGTTAAATACTTTTATAATTACACATTATGTAGGAATGTATGATTTCAAATATTTAAGGCTATTTTCAATATAAGACAGTGGGATAGAAATAGTCAATTTGTCACCCTTTATGGCAAATATATTAATCCAAGTCCAAACTTCAATTACAAGAGAGAATCATGATATTAATCTAAGCCAATAATTTCCATGTAAAGTGAAATAATTTAATTCACTATCAAGAGGGGAATTATAATTATACTTCAATTTACACATATTTTAACCAAGGATTGAATTAACCTTTAATATTTGATTCTAATATAACATTTGGAATTTTTCATAAATTGGATTTACATACAAAATTTCATGAATTGTAGTTTGAATATTTCAAATCACATTTCATAATTTAGATAAAATTGATTTTCACATGACTATGCCTAATTTATTTATATCCAAATTTTACAATAAGGAAAATATTTAGGTAAAAGTTACTAGTTATAATCATGAGAGGATAGATTAGTTTTATTATAACTCAAATGTTGGAAAAAAATGGAGAAGTTGGTGATGAGAATCAAGCACTACGCGAAAAACAACAATCTTCCACGCTTGGACAACGAGAATCTAGCACGGTTTTAAACTGTGCCAGAATCTGAAGCGATTTTTTCTCCATGTGGCACGGTTTTAAACCATGCCAAAAACAGGCATGATTTTAAAGCGTGCAAAAAACGTGCTAAAATTTATTACGGGAATAAAATATTAAAACTAATTTCAATTTTCATTTGGGAGCCAACACCCTTCTCCTCGATCTTTCCCTACCAGAAGTTCCCTCTCTCTGACAAATTTCTCTATCTCTCACTCACTCTCTTTGAATCCAAACGATCCACGACTAGAATTTTTTGAGTCTCTATGTTATCATTTGGGTGAGATTGTAGGTTTGTCAGGCCACGCCCTCCTCCAAGCCTTAACCAACCATAACCTCATCTCACCGCCAAGAAACCAACGAAGTGGTAAACATCACAGTTTAAGAATTGGAGCGATTGGAAGCTTTCATAAGAACTAGGTTATTTTTGAAGTGGTAAACATAAATTAGGTTATTGTGTATTTTTAATTTTTTCAGATATGGTATATTGTTGTTGGTAAACATAGGTAAAAGCTTATAAACATGGGTGATTGATTTTTTTATTTTTTCAGATTTTTGTATATTGTTTAAGATATAATGTTTGTTTTGTTTATACTTTTTTTAAAGATATAATATTTATGATGTTCAACTTTTGGCAGATCTATATACTTTTATGGAAATTTCTTTTGACGAAAAAAGGTGCAGTGAAATGTCATTAAAGTAAGTGAATCATTTTGTATTTTGCATTTTTTTTGTTGGTTAATAAGTGTTTGATAAAAGGCATGACGCAATTTTTCACATTGTTGCGGACTTTTTTTTCTTCTTACATTTTTTAGAAGTTGCACAACAGAAGAATCGAGCGAGATTTCTCAGTTCATATAGGTTTTTTTTTATTTGATTAAGTCCCGTCTCATTTCTTAAATGACATGGATAGAGTCCACCCACCACATATACATAGATAGAAATTCTCCAACTGATAAAATTGCCAAGGAAGTCCTAAAGTTTTTAAACCCAAAATTGAGGACAACCCCTCCTGGTTGGGTTACTATTGCTATTAATAGGAAACGATTTGCCTAATTTGAAATTTCCTTCTAGTAATCTTCCTTTTTCACTCGATTTTCTTATTTTTAATAAAAACTAATCTCTGTTATATGTGGGTAAGTTCTTAGAGGTGCAAACCTAGTGTCTTTTTCTTAAGTTCGTTCAAGGACTATATTTATTCTAAAAAATTGACCAATATTATTTCCTACCCTATTCATATTTGATACTTTTTCAATTGATATTAATGCCAATCTTGATTGGGATTTGATGAATATGATTTTGGAGAAAGGGCATAGCAGAGTGCTAGTATACTATGAGCAACCTACAAACATAATTGGACTTGTTCTGGTAAAGAATTTGTTAACCATCCATATAAAAGATAAGGTACCTTTAAAGAGTGTTATTAGAAACTTCTCTATGGTAATTGCCTACCTTTATTAGGTGTTTTTTAAGTCCATTCACATTCATATAAAGAATTTAAATTTCAGGCAGCAGCACAACAACTTAAGATGCTCTCATTCAAAAAAATAGTAATTCTTATATAGGAAACTTTTAATTACACCAATAAATTTTTTCATTTCACCCAAGTGGGTAAGCACCATGTATTGCATGAGACTATAGTGTGTACATATATAATTATTACAATTACGCCCATGAACTGTTAATTCACATCACGTATAATACTTATAATACTCATAATATAAAATCACTATATAATACTCATAATATAAAATCAAACCTATATCTAACAAAATTGCAAAAAAATGAAGTAAAACCTCTGACATCTCCCTTGCGATGCTAAGATAAGGCTGCAATGCCAAGTTGTTTTGACTTATTACAAAAAAGTGTGTCGTGGTTGTAATGGCTAGATGGATAGATTGTCTCATTCGTGTAATTGCTTTAGTCATTCAATGAGAATATATATATATATATTTAAAATTTTCCGTTCTCTGCCCTGTTTCAGTCAAAACACTGGATTATGATGATTTGAACAAAGATATCTCAGTAAAACTTGAGTTAGTTTTGAGTGTGGAACATATTTTCTTAGTATGCCTTGACAATTGTAAAATAAACCCCCAAGTCACTAATATGTTATTGCAACTTCAAGATATGCTTTTCAATTGAACCTCGTGAATCTACTCAATTAATACCAGTGATCTTTAATTAAGCTTTTGAATGTAGGGCGTTTAGTCCAAAAATATTTAAAAACACATCTCTTTTTGAAGGTATCCAACTGATCAAACACATAAGACGAGGGAAGGAGCATGATCTAAGGCAAGCTTTAGGTGTTTAACAGAACATGTATGGAATAGACCAAACCATTCAACATCATCTATAAGTCTTACTAGCCTTTCCCAAATTATGTGTAATACCCCTTATTTTCATGGCTTTTAAATTTAAGGATTTACTAAATTTAATTGAGATAAATTAATTTAATTTTAATCCGAAATGTTGTTTTAAATATTTACTAGCGTGACAAGAGTTAGTAATTATTGGGAATATATTATTTGTTGCATATTACTGGATGAGTATAGTAATATATGAGATTTATTTTTATAATATTGTCACATGTGAATAAAATGACAATTGTGGAAATTTAAGTCGGGACGCGCCTGTGTCGTGTCGGGACTAAATGTGGATTAATTGTTGCATATTACTGGATGAGTATAGTAATATATGAGATTTATTTTTATAATATTGTCACGTTGAATCAAATGACAATTGTGGAAATTTAAGTCGGGACGCGCCTGTGTCGTGTCGGGACTAAATGTGGATTAATAAAAGTGAATATTTTATAAGTTGTCCGTATGGTCGTTTTGAGTGCGCCAACGCGTCCGGAAGGGTCAAGATAGTCAGAAAAGTATACCCGAGAGTTTGATTTGGGTCTCGGGGCGTTTTTAGGCCTAATTAGTACCCCGGGAGGGCAATTTAGTCATTTTGTATTTTTGGGTAATTAAACCCACGAAAACTAAAGGGGTTATATCATATGTTTAGGTTATCTCCTAGGGTTAGATAACTCAAAACACTAGAACGGCCATTGGAGAGGAGAGGAGAGAGCTCTCAAGGCATTCCGAGGCTCAAAACTCAACCGTTTGCACCGCCGCCACCGCCAACGTGTAGATCGCGAGACGGGGAACGCAACCACACCAAATTCAACGCCAAACCAGATTTCTAAAAATCCCAGGCAAGTGTTTATCTTGCTTATTTCGTTGATTCGTCTTTCATATTGGTTTAGGAATGATTAGGATGAATTGTATGGAAGAAAAACCCAATTTGAGATAGGAAATTGCACGTAGTGATGACTTAAATAATATTTTGGAAACCCTTTGTCATGTAAAGGATTAAGAGTTTGATTAAGAAAAGAGTTCTAATTAGATACAAATACTAAAAAAAAATATTCCGGATGATCGGACCATTGGAATCGCTTAAAATTTTAAAATATTGTAGCGAACGGCGAGACAGGACTGCTGACAAAAATTCAGCTTGATCAAACGGTCGGATTTCTAAAAATATTATTTTTACTAGAGAGTTTTATGTTTTGAGGACTCTTAGAGAGTTTTATATTTTGAGGACTCTTCTAAATAATAAAAAAAATTCAATTAAAACTCCATTTTAATTCCGATTTCGAAACCATTTGAAATTCTCATCTTTGAAAATAAAATTCAAAATCCTTTAATGTAAGGCGAAATCTATATTTTTGGGATATTTTGCATAAGGGATAATGAAAGTATATATTAAAGGGGAGAGACACATAAGAGAGAGTTACGTTGGAACATAAATGGATATCTACTGAATTGTACATTTGGAAGAATAGAGTCCATGAGGGTTACGTAGTAAGTTGGAAAAACCCTTCGAATTAAAGTTAGAAACGAACCATTATACTTGATAAATAATAATGAGAAAATAAGGATAAATGTTGTGAATGTGGGTTATGAGATAAACCTAAATTGATATAATAAAAGTGGTATATTTATATGATTGTGTATGCATGTATTATATACTTGTGAAAATCATGCCCGCGCTACTTGCTATCCCTGAGGTTTTCGCGCTGGGACGATCTTATCTCGTGTGCCCTATGGGGGATATTGACTCGTACCCTAGAAGATAGAAATCCTAGGTATAGGCTATCGAATCGGTAGTCACGGTCCTAAGAGACGTGAGGGTATGTACTGACCTCTTGGACTTGGAAACTATGCTTCGCCTCAATATTGTTTGTGTATGTATTTATACAGTTCGAGAGTGATTCCGAACTTGTATTCCCTTTAGCACGATTGATATGGGGATTGGATAGCAGAGTATGCCCGCACCATAGTTTTTATGTGGGGTGCTGTTATGATATATATATTATACGAGTAGTTAATATATATATCAAATTATGAAATCTGGAACTGCCTACTGTGATTTGATATGTAGGACATGGTTGATGACTCAAATTATAAATAATTGTTTTGAGAAAGTATAATATGACACTGGAAAACTTTATTGATTAATAAAGTTAAAAGTAGAACCTTGTTTACAAATTGAAATCTTACGTTTTAAATACTTGTGTTGTTCAGTTGTAAATCCTGCGAATAACCTAAGATAAGTTAAATCATTGGGGAAAGATAGTGTGATATATGACGAGATAGACCAATGGGAAGGTTATTGCGATAGGTGTGCACATTAGAAGAGAGGCGAGAATTTCTCAAGAGAGTGTCGCACTAATATGTTGTTGCATTAGCCTGTAATCAATTTAAATACTTGCTAAACGAATTTTTAAATCATATACACTATCGGGCTCTGACCCGTTTCTATTTCCTTTTCTCTCTTGTATATATATGTATGTATTACAGGTGCCCAGCCACAGGGGAGTCTTACTTAGGATCCTTTGGAAGGAACGTGCTGCAGCTTAGGTGGGAGTTGCAGGCCTATTGTTTAGACGACTTCATCCATTTGATTCTACTCCTAGTTCATTTTTATCCAGCAAGGGCATGTGTCGCCCTCTTTCTATTATTTAGTTGGTATTGTCAGAGATTGAAATTTTTACTTTCAGTACTTTTATTTCGGGATTTATTACTGTCAGGATGTTTTCCTTTAGTGTTGTAAATGTTGGGATTTATTATTGATGATTAAATTCGTGTATGTTCAATTCTATTTTTTATTCTTAATGTGTGACTCTTTAGATGTTAATGGTTTAAGGTCTTATAATCGGATTTAATAAAATGAGAATAAGGTTTTAAATGGTTTTGACACTTAGCTTAATTATTTAGGGTGTTTAAATTGGAAAAGTATTTTTACGACAGTGATGCTAAGAATGAACCAACTGTTCACCTTGATTTTAATTTAATAAAGGAGTGATCGCTCGGTATTTAATTAGGCGGGGTGTCACAGATGGTATCAGAGCATCAGGTTCTAGTGTCCTTAGGATTTGTACGGCTTATTATGCTTTCAGCGTTGCTTTGTTTGTTATAGAGCCCTATGTTTAGGATTATCGATTCCTTTGATGAGATTTCGTTCTCCTGCTATAATGTGTATACACTAGAGAATTCTAATTTCGTTCGGATGTATGCGTGTGCCGAGCGATGACGGATGTCAGAAGAGGACCGTTAAGCGTACATCAGGAGGCAGGGCTCAGTTGAGATTATGAAATATATCAGAGGATGATGACCGTAGTCGAGGTCACCTCCATTATGGCACGAGAAGACACGACTAAAAAGGCGACTAAGGTGCAACAATGATTTTCAAATGCTGTTATAGTCAAATGAGGTGCGAGGGTAAACTTACCCAACGTATTACAAAAAAAAACGTGTAGAGACTGTCAGTGGGAAATTTTAGAAACGCGAAAATTGTATGTATTTACCAAAGGAGGTAAAGTATCCAAAGGCTTAAATATAGGACGGAGTGTGGCAAACTGAAAGTGAAAATTTAGAGAAAATTTTCTTGGCTTTCGGGATGAAATTATAATGGTTGGAGTCAACCACCAATTTTAGAAGTGGAATGCTATGCCTATAGGAGAACCTTGGGTACATTGGTTACCGTATGTTCCTTCCTCAACTGTTCAGGATGAGAAGCAAACGTGGTTCTGAACTCATCGCAGGAGGGCATGACAGAAGTCCAATTGTGGATATGAATCCTAATCGTTAGCAAATTTTGTATCGAAAGAGGTAGATACTAGTGGAGGAAACGACTCCAAGTGGGAGACCAACTTGTAATAATAGTTGATAATACTCGAGGAGGAAATTCTGATGGACGACCGATTCAGAGGTTGACAATGTCATATTTTGTCAATATAGATGATAACGCTTCTTTGTGGGGGAAGTTAAAGGAATCGAAGAATTTAGTCGAGAATAAGACTGCATACAATGGTGGTGGTATAGCACCACAAAAGGATGTGGATACACATCAGGAAAACCATTTAAATGCTTCAGATAGTTAAATTGTTACCAAGTGATGGTAAATTCAGTAAGTACTATTATAGATAGTAACATGATCTTTATGGCCTAAAAAGCTAAGGTAACAACCGGGATGGCTAACATGAATCGAGTCTACTAAAGTCCGAGAGAGGGACAATCCTAACCTGGTTAATAGGACAGGTGATAAGTGGATTATGTGTTGAGGTATTTTGGTGCGGAGTGAAATTGCTCGCGATAATATGTTTCAAAGTGAGAAAAAGGGACAAGAATACGGTGCCTAGTAAAGGACGACGATTAAAAATAATTTTGGTTTGGTTTGGACAGACGTGTTACGTACGAAAACCATTTGTGCAGTCAAGACGATTGCCAGGATGGAAGTATAAGTTATATCATTAGAGGATGCGGCGTGTTTATGTGACACGAGCGAGTCACCATATTTTGTTCATTGCTAGATTAGCATGTGAGACGAGTTTAATGCATATCATTATAAATGTTACCATTATGTGAATATTTTTCCTTAATATAGCGGGATTTTTATTTGGTGCTATCCGCGGGGGATGAATGAGTATATTAACAGTGTTTTATACTTTATTGAGGTTACTCGTTGTAGTGATGCGATACACGAGTATGATATTATCTTTGTTAAAATGTTATAGAAATGGGTAGTATGATAGTGGGCATTTATTGCAAGTCTATCGGAGTACTTACATTGGCGCAACACGTTTTGTTTTGGCGAGGCTTTACCTGTAAGAAGGTTGGACTCGCACTTATATTATCTATCCTAGAGACTTCGGAGGAGATAGTGGGCTCGAGATATTCGATACCAATGTATGTATAGACTTTGTCAGTATGATTCAGTATGTACCGGGATTTACCGTTGATCAAAAAGACTTGACTCGGTATTATGTTTAGCACTCCGGACTTAGTGATAGGAAGAGTGCAGTGTTATATTTATCCTTAAGAGATGTGGGAGTTAAGAGTTATACCCCTAATGTTAGAAAAAGGAAATTTAGAGAATTTCGATCGTATGTATCCGAGGTTTATAGAATGTAATTACCATCAACCAATACGGGACGATAGTGAAATTGGTGAAACATTCTTTGTTAAGCATAATTACGGGAGAAATTGTAATTTTTCTGTCAAGGGACGGAATAAAGGGGTATATACTATGGACGGAGGACCTAACGGATTTTGATAACCGACAATGCTAGGTAGTAGTGTATCGGGGGGATTCCTTATTTGGATTTAGCTTTGCGAGACATCCCACGCATGAAACTTAGCGTAAGGTTGGAAATAGGGAGACGTTTGGTCACTATTCCATGAGTTCGGTACCCTGGTCGAAATGGGATCAAGTAATTATGTATGTAAGTTGGAAGTTGAATTTTGTTTTAAGGTCATTGGAGCCGGATTTTTATGGTAGGAAAGCATTGAAAGTTATCCCCACGAGTTGAGGGGTGGAACGATGATAAGGAGAATTTAAGAATTTTGATTTCTAAGGTGATTGAGAGTACCCAAATGTCATAACCGCGTTCGAACACGAGGTGAATAAAGAGTTGGAATGATTTTTAGCATGGATTATTTGGAAAGAACTTTATATTATACAAAAGAGATGACCTGTAATTATTTTGATGAATAGAGCGTTAGTGATTTATTTTGGTTGTTGTACCTATTTGGGAAAATTGTTGTACTTATCTGAGGAAGCTTGAGAATTATTATTCCTCTTTTATTGTCATGGAATTTGAATGCCCTATTTCTTCTATTCCGTTGAATTTAGTTAGTCCTACAGATGAGTAGCACGCCGTTCGCTCTCCCAGGGCGGTCGGAGTGTTGCAAAAATGTGGGCATCTTGGTTAACTACAGTTAAAATAGTCCGAGTCGAAGGGACGTGGTAATAGACGTGTGAAATATATGTTTGTGGGAATAGTATGACGAAGTGGAAGTGATAGAGTGGATTAAACGTCACATGAGGGGAGATAATCCATACATAGGTGTGTAATTAGAATAGCACACCCAAATTTGAATTGGAAGACTGTGGGAAGTCATTTAAGAAGAGTATTCCTTGAATGGAGAAAAATTAAATGATTATGAAGAACACTCGGAGCGGAGTTGTTAGTAGGCAAGTATGAGAGCGACTTGCACATACAAAGGGTGATGATGTTGGTATGGTATAAGAGATCCAAAAGTGCGCTTCGTAGAGAGAAGAGCACGGGTGGAACTTTCGGCATACTACAAGGAAGAAAGGGGAGTATTACGTGTCACTTAATGTGAGACATTTCAAGGGAAGAATCGATGTTTAGCGAGACGTAGTGAGTAGTCTCTACATGCACTGCCCATAGGTAAGGTTTGGTTGAAAGAGGAGAATCAACGAAAGAATTTTGTGTTTATCAAAAATTCCTGAAATTGGAAGAAGTTGGTAAAGTCGGTAAAGTTCTTGGATGGGTTTCCATCCTCAAAACAAGATCAAGGGTTTATCCCGAACATGTGAATTAAGTCACCGAGAAGGAAGTGATTGATATTCCTTTGGGTTGGCTTACAATATTAACTAGTATGCCCCAGACTTCCTTTGAAAGGAAGGATCGCGCCAGTGCATGGTCCGGCACAGTATAAATTTCTGAATCAGGATGAGATTGGTGAATCCCACCTTCGATATGGGATTTTAGGAACCAGAGGAGATAAGATTTCGTTTCGGGTAGGATGTATCACCCTTAGCCAGGGAATAAACGCATGGTGATTAAAGATTACTGGAGCCACGTGAAGGAGATTTTGGAATCATGGTACGATGATTTCAAGAATGCTCTGTAGAAGCACTCGTACCTATTTGTCGCGTACGAGGTACTTATTAAGGTTTTGTTATGGAAGAACCTCGACTATTCTCCTTCCGTATGTTTAGAGGAGAGTAGATAATCAGAATTTTTGGATAGGTCGAGAAAATATCCGATAACTATGGTGGAATTCCACGACTGTTTTAGGCAGTCAAGAGTGGTCAAATGTTCGTATGATCTTCTCAGAATGGGAATTTTGTGTATGAATAAATTCAAGTAGTTGTCATGTAGTGAGGTGCGACCTCCTAATGATAGTGAGATAATGGAATTTATAACGTATAGATGTAACCTATTCAAATGTTGTCAGTTGGGAGTGCAATGTGAAGTGTCTCCAATGAGAATGTAAAACAATGTTGCTGTGAGGAAAAAGCTATAGTGATTGAGCGCCGTACTATGTAGATAGTTTGTGTACTGACAAGGATATCCAGAATTGTGCAACCTGGTAGGCCTTATTTTTCGAATTTCGGGGCGAAATTCCGTTATTAGGGGGGAAGTATGTAATACCCCGTATTTTCATGGCTTTTAAATTTAAGGATTTATTAAATTTAATTGAGATAAATTAATTTAATTTTAATCTGAAATGTTGTTTTAAATATTTACTAGCGTGACAAGAGTTAGTAATTATTGGGAATATATTATTTGTTGCATATTACTGGATGAGTATAGTAATATATGAGATTTATTTTTATAATGTTGTCACGTGTGAATAAAATGACAATTGTGGAAATTTAAGTTGGGACGCGCCTGTGTCGTGTCGGGATAAATGTGGATTAATTGTTGCAAATTACTGGATGAGTATAGTAATATATGAGATTTATTTTTATAATATTGTCACGTGTGAATAAAATGATAATTGTGGAAATTTAAGTCGGGACGCGCCTGTGTCGTGTCGGGACTAAATGTGGATTAATAAAAGTGAATATTTTATAAGTTGTCCGTATTGTCATTTTGAGTGCGCCAACGCGTCCGGAAGGGTTGAGATAGTCAGAAAAGTATACCCGAAAGTTTGATTTGGGTCTCGAGGCGTTTTTAGGCCTAATTAGTACCTCGGGAGGGCATTTTAGTCATTTTTTATTTTTGGGTAATTAAACCCACGAAAATTAAAGGGGTTATATCAGATGTTTAGGTTATCTCCTAGGGTTAGATAACTCAAAACACTAGAACGGCCATTGGAGAGGATAGGAGAGAGCTCTCAAGGCATTTCGAGGTTCAAAACTCAACCGTTTGCACCGCCGCCACCGCCAACGCTTAGATCGCGAGACGAGGAACGCAACCACACCAAATTCAATACCAAACCAGATTTCTAAAAATCCCAGGCAAGTGTTTATCTTTCTTATTTCGTTGATGCATCTTTCATATTGGTTTAGGAATGATTAGGATGAATTGTACGGAAGAAAAACCCAATTTGAGATAGGAAATTGCATGGAGTGATGATTTATATTATATTCTGGAAACCCTTGGTCATGTAAAGGATTAAGATTTTGATTAAGAAAAGAGTTCTAATTAGATACAAACACTAAAAAAAATTTATTCCGGATGATCGAACCATTGGAATCTCTTGAAATTTTAGTATGTTGTAGCGAACGACGAGACAGGACTGCTGACAAAAATTCAGCTTGATCAAACGGTCGGATCTCTTAGAGAGTTTTATGTTTTGAGGACTCTTAGAGAGTTTTATATTTTGAGGACTCTTCTAAATAATAAAAAAATTTAATTAAAACTCCATTTTAATTCCGATTTCGAACCCATTTGAAATTCTCATCTTTGAAAATAAAATTCAAAATCCTTTAATGTAAGGCGAAATCTATATTTTTGGGATATTTTGCATAAGGGATAATGTAAGTATATATTAAAGGGGAGAGACACGTAAGAGAGAGTTACGTTGGAACATAAATGGATATCTACTGAATTGTACATTTGGAAGAATAGAGTCCATGAGGGTTACATAGTAAGTTGGAAAAACCCTTCGAATTAAAGTTAGAAACGAACCAGTATACTTGATAAATAATAATGGGAAAATAAGGATAAATGTTGTGAATGTGGGTTATGGGATAAACCTAAATTGATATAATAAAAGTGGTATATTTATATGATTGTGTATGCATATATTATATACTTGTGAAAATCATGCCCGCGCTACTTGCTATCCCTGAGGTTTTCGCGCTGGGACGATCTTATCTCGTGTGCCTTATGGGGGATATTGACTCGTACCCTAGAAGATAGAAATCCTAGGTACAGGCTATCGAATCAATAGTCACGGTCCTAAGAGACGTGAGGGTATGTACTGACCTCTTGGACTTGGAAACTATGCTTCGCCTCAATATTGTTTGTGTATGTATTTATACTGTTCGAGAGTGATTCCGAACTTGTATTCCCTTTAGTACGATTGATACGGGGATTGGATAGCAGAGTATGACCGCACCATAGTTTTTATGTGGGGTGCTGTTATAATATATATATTATACGAGTAGTTAATATATATATGAAATTCTGAAATCTGGAACTGCCTACTGTGATTTGATATGTAGGACATGGTTGAAGACTCAAATTATAAATAATTGTTTTGAGAAAGTATAATATGACACTGGAAAACTTTAGTGATTAATAAAGTTAAAAGTAGAACCTTGGTTACAAATTGAATTCTTACGTTTTAAATACTTGTGTTGTTCAGTTGTAAATCCTGCGAATAACCTAAGATAAGTTAAATCATTGGGGAAAGATAGTTTGGTATATGACGAGATAGACCAATGGGAAGGTTATTGCGATAGGTGTGCACATTAGAAGAGAGGGGAGAATTTCTCAAGAGAGTGTTGCACTAATATGTTGTTGCATTAGCCTGTAATCAATTTAAATACTTGCTAAATGAATTTTTAAATCATATACACTATCGGGCTCTGACCCGTTTCTATTTCCTTTTCTCTCTTGTATATATATGTATGTATTACAGGTGCCCAGCCACAGGGGCGTCTTACTTAGGATCCTTTGGAAGGAACGTGCTGCAGCTTAGGTGGGAGTTGTAGGCCTGTTGTTTAGACGACTTCATCCATTTGATTCTACTCCTAGTTCAGTTTTATCCAGCAGGGGCATGTGTCACCCTCTTTCTATTATTTAGTTGGTATTGTCAGAGATTGAAATTTTTACTTTCAGTACCTTTATTTCGGGATTTATTACTGTCAGGATGTTTTCCTTTAGTGTTGTAAATGTTGGGATTTATTATTGATGATTAAATTCGTGTATGTTCAATTCTATTTTTTATTCTTAATGTGTGACTCTTTAGGTGTTAATGGTTTAAGGTTTTATAATCAGATTTAATAAAATGAGAATAAGGTTTTAAATGGTTTTGACACTTAGCTTAATTATTTAGGGTGTTTAAATTGGAAAAGTATTTTTACGACAGTGATGCTAAGAATGAACCAACTGTTCACCTTGATTTTAATTTAATAAAGGAGTGATCGCTCGGTATTTAATTAGGCGGGGTGTCACAGGTGGTATCAGAGCATCAGGTTCTAGTGTCCTTAGGATCTGTACGGCTTATTATGCTTTCAGCGTTGCTTTGTTTGTTATAGATCCCTATGTTTAGGATTGTTGATTCCTTTGATGAGATTTCGTTCTCCTGCTATAATGTGTATACACTGGTGAATTCTAATTTCGTTCGGATGTGTGCGTGTGCCGAGCGATGACGGATGTCAGAAGAGGACCGTTAAGCGTACATCAGGAGGCAGGGCTCAGTTGAGATTATGAAATATATCCGAGGATGATGACCGTAGTCGAGGTCACCTCCATTATGGCACGAGAATCCACGACTAGAAAGGTGACTAAGGTGCAACAATGATTTTCAAATGCTGTTATAGTCAAATGAGGTGCGAGGGTAAACTTACCCAACGTATTACAAAAAAAAACGTGTAGAGACTGTCAGTGGGAAATTTTAGAAACGCAAAAATTGTATGTGTTTACCAAAGGAGGTAAAGTATCCAAAGGCTTAAATATAGAACGGAGTGTGGCAAACTGAAAGTGAAAATTTAGAGAAAATTTTCTTGGCTTTTGGGACGAAATTATAATGGTTGGAGTCAACCACTAATTTTAGAAGTGGAATGCTATGCCTATAGGAGAACCTTAGGTACACTGTTGACCGTATGTTCCTTCCTCAACTGTTCAGGATGAGAAGCAAACGTGGTTCTGAACTCATCGCAGGAGGGCATGACAGAAGTCCAATTGTGGATATGAATCCTAATCGTTAGCAAATTTTGTATCGAAAGAGGTAGATACTAGTGGAGGAAACGACTCCAAGTGGGAGAACAACTTGTAATAATAGTTGATAATACTCGAGGAGGAAATTCTGATGGACGACCGATTCAGAGGTTGACAATATCATATTTTGTCAATATAGATGATAACGCTTCTTTGTGGGGGAAGTTAAAGGAATCGAACAATTTAGTCGAGAGTAAGACTGAATACAATGGTGGTGGTATAGCACCACAAAAGGATGTGGATACACATCAGGAAAACCATTTAAATGCTTCAGATAGTTAAATTGCTACCAAGTGATGGTAAATTCAGTAAGTACTATTATAGATAGTAACATGATCTTTATGGCCTAAAAATCTAAGGTAGCAATCGGGATGGCTAACAGGAATCGAGTCTACTAAAGTCCGAGAGAGGGACAATCCTAACCTGGTTAGTAGGACAGGTGATAAGTGGATTATGTGTTGAGGTATTTTGGTGAGGAGTGAAATTGCTCGCGATAATATGTTCCAAAGTGATAAAAAGGGACAAGAATACGGTGCCTAGTAAAGGACGATGATAAAAAATAATTTTGTTTTGGTTTGGACAGACGTGTTACGTCCGAAAACCATTTGTGCAGTTAAGACGATTGCCAGGATGGAAGTATAAGTTATATCCTTAGAGGATGCGGCGTGTTTATGTGACACGAGCGAGTCACCATATTTTTTTCATTGCTAGATTAGCATGTGAGACGAGTTTAATGCATATCATTATAAATGTTACCATTATGTGAATATTTTTCCTTAATATAGCGGGATTTTTATTTGGTGCTATCCGCGGGGGATGAATGAGTATATTAACAGTGTTTTATACTTTATTGAGGTTACTCGTTGTAGTGATGCGATACACGAGTATGATATTATCTTTGTTAAGATGTTATAGAAATGGGTAGTATGATAGTGGGCATTTATTGCAAGGCTATCGGAGTAGTTACATTGGTGCAACACGTTTTGTTTTGGCGAGGCTTTACCTGTAAGATGGTTGGACTCGCACTTATATTATCTATCCTAGAGACTTCGGAGGGGATAGTGGGCTCGAGATATTCGATACCAATGTATGTATAGACTTTGTCAGTATGATTCAGTATGTACCGGGGATTGATACGGGGATTGGATAGCAGAGTATGCCCGCACCATAGTTTTTATGTGGGGTGCTGTTATGATATATATATTATACGAGTAGTTAATATATATATGAAATTATGAAATCTGGAACTGCCTACTATGATTTGATATGTAGGACATGGTTGATGACTCAAATTATAAATAATTGTTTTGAGAAAGTATAATATGACACTGGAAAACTTTATTGATTAATAAAGTTAAAAGTAGAACCTTGTTTACAAATTGAAATCTTTCGTTTTAAATACTTGTGTTGTTCAGTTGTAAATCCTGCGAATAACCTAAGATAAGTTAAATCATTGGGGAAAGATAGTGTGATATATGACGAGATAGACCAATGGGAAGGTTAGTGCGATAGGTGTGCACATTAGAAGAGAGGTGAGAATTTCTCAAGAGAGTGTCGCACTAATATATTGTTGCATTAGCCTTTAATCAATTTAAATACTTGTTAAACGAATTTTTAAATCATATACACTATCGGACTCTGACCCATTTCTATTTCCTTTTCTCTCTTGTATATATATGTATGTATTACAGGTGCCCAACCACAGGGGCGTCTTACTTAGGATCCTTTGGAAGGAACGTGCTGCAGCTTAGGTGGGAGTTGCAGGCCTATTGTTTAGACGACTTCATCCATTTGATTCTACTCCTAGTTCAGTTTTATCCAGCAGGGGCATGTGTCGCCCTCTTTCTATTATTTAGTTGGTATTGTCAGAGATTGAAATTTTTACTTTCAGTACCTTTATTTCGGGATTTATTACTGTCAGGATGTTTTCCTTTAGTGTTGTAAATGTTGGGATTTATTATTGATGATTAAATTCGTGTATGTTCAATTCTATTTTTTATTCTTAATGTGTGACTCTTTAGATGTTAATGGTTTAAGGTTTTATAATTGGATTTAATAAAATGAGAATAAGGTGTTAAATGGTTTTGACACTTAGCTTAATTATTTAGGGTGTTTGAATTGGAAAAGTATTTTTACGACAGTGATGCTAAGAATGAACCAACTGTTCACCTTGATTTTAATTTAATAAAGGAGTGATCGCCCGGTATTTAATTAGGCGGGGTGTCACATTATGGTTGTTCTAAGGACATATTTTCATAGGTCCGTGATCAATTTATTATGTCATATACCGTTACACCGTCGAAGAGCATTCAAGAGACATCTACATCAAAGATGGATCCAAATTACTCAATTTCTTCATCATTCAAGACTCCGCTAAGTTTACTTTGGTAAGAATATGTTTTAATACCTTAGCTTTTCACTTAGAGCTTTTGGGATATTTTTATAAAATATTTTCCAAGTGTCGGAGCGGACTTTTTTGTCAAAATTTGAGAATGAGTATTTTTTTAAGTGTTGAAACGGACATTAAAACAATATTTTGTATCGCAACAGTCGTTCGAGCGACATTGCATGTCGTTTGCACGAGATGGCATGTTGCGCGATCTTGTTCGAACGACAGCTATCCCATATCGCGCGATCTCGTTCAAACGATAATTGTCCTTCGTTTGAGCGACATGCTGATCTCGTTCGAATGAGCTCTATTTTCGAGGCGGTGCATTTTTTTTATAAATACTCATTATTTGGTAACGTTTTCATTAAAAAGTCACAGGGTTTTACAGAACATAAAAACTGCGAAAGCAGAATTCTTTAGGCTTCTTCCTTTAGGGTTTTAATCCCTTTTTGGTTTTCAATTTACAAAACTCCCATATGCTTTAGTGAATTGTTTTGGTTTTCAAGAACACAACTTTTGCTTTTGTTCAAACTTGTGGAGAAGACGTCTCTCTTCTTCATTGCTGCCCTTCTGGAAAGGGAAAGTTCCAGTCGACGAACTTATGGAGAAGTCGTTTCTCTTCTTCATTGCTGACCACCTGGAGTTCCTGTAGGAGATTTCAGCCAAAGACATAGGAATCGACACCTGCGGGTATTTCTGTGTCACACTTATTTTCATTGTAATCCGTATAACCGTATCTTACAAAATTATATTGAAAATAAAAGGTTTTTCCCCTTTGGGGATTTTTCCTGAAATTGTTTGTTTTATCCTGCATGATTTATTTTATTGAATAAATCATCTAGATGCATGTTTTAGGGTTTAACTAAAATTTAGGATTAATTAAAATTAGATTTTATTTTAGAAGTCGCAATATTTCCGCTGTAGCGATTCTACAAATTGGTATAAAAGCGAGTTACGCTAATTTATCGCGTGATCCGGATTTTTTGAGGATTTACTTTCTGATACAATTTGTCTACTCACGTTTACAAATTGGTATCAGAGCCTGTTGCACTAAGTTATTGTGTTTTGATCCTGATTTTGCACAAAAATGGCTTTGATGGTTTTGATGATCTTCGATTTCAAATTTTTGAAAAAGTTATTTGGAAAATTCACGTGAACTCTTGTTTTAAATCATCTGTTGAAAACGAATCCGAGAGGTGTCCTTCTTGTGAGGGTGTTGGTCACACGTTAGATGAGTATTCCATAAATTTAAAGAAAGAATTGAATAAACCGGTTTCTCGTGTTTCTACCCTTAGTGATAGTGATTCGGAAGAAGAAGTCTTTTATGCTTCTAGGCGAGACCTTCCAACCCATGTGATTAGTGATGATAGTGAGGGTGATGGAAGTAAGGATGAAAGTGTAGATGAGCGTGACTTGCAAACTGCTTTCAATGAACTTTATCCTGAATCTTTGAAAACGAAGAAAGAAAATTTGAAATTGAAAGTTCAATTGAAAGAGTGTGCCTTAAAAAATAATGATTTTTAAGTTGAAGAACTTAGGGCATATGAGAAAATTTTGAAAGAGAAGCTTAAGTACGTCGAGGGTGAGAGAGATAGTCTTAGAGGGTTGATGGAGACTATGAAAAAAGAGCTTTTAGAGTTTGAGGATTCTAGACGTGTACTTGAATCTAGGATAGGTGAACTTGAGGTAAAATTGAAAGATTTAAGTAAGGTGAAATTTGATTTGGAGTCTAGGTCTGAAAAACTTGATAAGATTTTAGGCACTGTAAAGATTTAAAAGGATAGGGGTGGTATTGGTCTTGAAAAATATGTTACACCCATTCCCACACGTGTGAGAGAGCCTCATAGGATTGTTAAGAAAGAGGCACCTAAGTTTGTTAGGAAAGAGCCCCCTAGGAACATTGTGAGAGAACCTCCTATGATCGTTAGGAGAGACCCACTTAGGCAAATTCGAAGAGAGCAACCGAGAAATTTGAGGAGAGGGCCACCTTTAGGTAACACACACTGCCCGATTTACACTTGCACACATTGCGAAAGGCAAGGTTATTTTACGCGCTTTTGCTATAAGCTTTTGAACTGACCTAGGCAGGTTAATAGAAGAATAAATTCGATTCCCCACACCCCCACACCTCGTTACACATCCATTTGGGTCAGGAAATCAGATTTAGAGGCTTATGGTTTATTTCTCCACGATTCCCGTTTGCTTGCACGTGATTCACCCCATGTGAAATCTTTTGGTTGATTGTGTTGGATGTTTGTCATACACTAGTGACGCATCATGTTATACTCTTTCTAGTGTTATGACTCACTTTGATGTAGCGCACATTGGTATATTTGTTGCATTTGTGTGTTTCGCTACTGATTTAGCACTGTTTTGGATCTGTTTACCCCTTACAGGTACTGTTTTCATGAAATTTTTGCACTGGGCAAAACTGTATGATTTTCTGGGGATTCTAGAAATTTTTTATTTTCTCGTTCGAGTGAGACCTATATGTAATTTGAGCGACAACTCCGTCTCGCACGAAGTCACTTCTCGCGACATGCCCGTATTGTTCGAGCGACAGAGCGAGATCATTTGAGCGACCTGTCTGGAAATTTTGTTTTTGCTTCCCTTCTAATTTCAGTACCCGGTGTTCATATGCTTAGGTTTTTGGTACTGATGGGTTGCTTCTGGGTAGTTTATTTTCAGTTATTCTTGATATCCATGCTTAATTGATAACACTGCATTACTCGTTTATCACATCTGCGTTCATTGTGGATTCTCTTGGGTGATTACTATTTTCTAGCATAGGATGTTGCTCATATCGATATTATATGCCTATTGCTGGTTGTATTATTTTGTAGTTATATTTTTTTTTGAAAATTTTGAAAAATACAAAAAGATTTTATTTTGATAATTTTTTTAAAAATCCAAAAAGATTTTTGCATTTTGTTTGCACCATTTATGGATAAACACTTAGGATGACCGAGTCACAATTTCATTCCATTTATCCATGTGTCTATTTGATAGTGTTTTGAGACAATAGGTCAATTCATCCATGTGCTTTATAATTTTGGGAGTCATTAAGATGTAATTAAGTGTTACTTCCTACATGTTTGACTCATAATTTCCTATATTGCACACATGCACAGATTTGTTTGATTATTTTTCTTGACTTATCACATGTTGGTTGGGTGTTTTCATGTCAATCATATCCTTAAAGCGAACCAAGTGCAATAATACGAGAGTAATAAAAGTAGTGCATGTAAAAACCATTGCCCGTGAAGAATTTGTTTAGTTTGAAAAAATGATGAGTGAACATGGAAAAGGGCTGCGAGTGAATAATAATCACGTCGTGAAAGACACCGTTTGAAAAGAGCCCACACAAAAAATTAAGTCAATAAAAAGATGAAATATGCCAAAAATTTGGGCCAATAGGTTTTCTCTAAGTTGAGAATTTAGTACCTCTTTAGATATACAAAATTGCATTATTATATATGAGGGAGTTTTGGATGGATATATCAATGGATTTGCACGTCCTTTGAAAAGTTCTCAAAACGGCACTAAATAGTTTTGGACATTATTGGTGTGGAAATCATTTAGACTTTGATTTGTTGATTTGATTAAGACGATGTCATTTAAATTCAACAATTTTTACACCTAAGGATACTTTTGATGTTCATTCGTTAGGGGTAAACGTATGCATCGTGCACATATGATTGATTGAGTTTATTTACCTATAAAATGTGTTCACACCCATACATTCCATTTCCATGACTTGGTTGTTTTAGTTTAAATTCATGGTGTGATTTTTGGTATCTTATTTTCGTATGAAAAATTGAAAAATTGAAAAATAGTTTGTGAATGTTTTTGGGTTACTCCTTTGCATGCGCGTTGATTGATCCATGTTTGTTATGCATTTTTTTGTGAAACTCCTTGTTTTGATTTTTTCTTCTTATCTGTCTATTTGGGGACATCATAAAAAGGGGGAGAAAGAATTATCATGTTATGGGGGAGTTTTTGCATTATGGGGGAGATTTGATTTATTAATGCTTTATTCTTATATCATTTCAAACTCGATGCGTCACGAAGGTATTTTGCTTTATCTCATGTGTGTAGGTACAAAGACTGAAGATCATTATGTTGCACACCCTGATGAGAAAAGCTTTGAGATTTGATGAAGACTTTTTGAAGAACAGTTTGAGGTCTTACAAATTTATTAATGGGAGGGTAGATTTGTATAGGAATTTTGGTTTTTGATAATTCGGATTTTTTATGTATGTACCGTCATAGACATAGGGGGAGATTTGTAAGGACATATTTTCATAGGTCTGTTATCAATTTATTATGTCATATACCGCTACACCGTCGAAGAGCATTCAAGAGACATCTACATCAAAAACGGATCCGAATTACTCAAGTTCTTCATCATTCAAGACTCCGCGAAGTTTACTTTGGTAAGGTTATGTTTTTAATACCTTAACTTTTCACTTAGAGCCTTTGGGATATTTTTATAAAATATTTTCTAAGTGTTGGAGCGGACTTTTTTGTCAAAATTTGATAATGAGTATTTTTTCTAAGTGTTGAAACGGACATTAAAATAATATTTTTTGTCGCAACAGTCATTCGAGCGACATTGCATGTTGTTCACGCGAGATGGCATGTCGCGCAATCTCGTTTGAACGACAGCTGTCCCATGTTGCGCGATCTCGTTCGAACGACAGTTGTCCTTCGTTCGAGCGACATGCTGATCTCATTTGAACGAGTTCTATTTTCGAGGCGGCGCATTTTTCTATAAATACTCATTATTTGGTAATGTTTTCATTAAGAACTCACAACATTTTACAAAACAGAAAAACTGCGAAAGCAGAATTCTTTAGGCTTCTTCCTTTAGGGTTTTAATCCCTTTTTGGTTTTCAATTGACAAAACTCCCACATGCTTTAGTGAATTGTTTTGGTTTTCAAGAACACAACTTTTACTTTTGTTCAAACTTGTGGAGAAGCCGTCTCTCTTCTTCATTGCTGCCCTCCTGGAAAGAGAAAGTTCCAGACAACGAACTTGTGGAAAAGCCGTTTCTCTTCTTCACTGCTAACCACCTGGAGTTCCTACGGGAGATTTCAGCTGACGACATAGGAACCAACACCTGCGGGTATTTCTGTGTCACACTTATTTTCATTGTAATTCGTGTAACCGTATCTTACAAAATTATAGTGAAAATAAAAGGTTTTGCCCCTTTGGGGATTTTTTCGGAAATTGTTTGTTTTATCCTGCATGCTTTATTTTATTAGATAAATCATCTAGATGCATGTTTTAGGGTTTAACTAAAATTTGGGATTAATTAAAATTGAATTTTATGTGAGAAGTCGCAATATTTTCGGTGTAGCGATTCTACAGTTGCCCCCCCCCCCCCCCCCCCCCCATTCCACCAAGTAAATTTAGACTCCTGAAAGCCCAAGTCTTTAAGGCCATTAATGTGAAAGCAGTCTAGAAAATCAGAGGAAACAATGGAAGCCATTTGTTTATATGCAGGCACTGAAACATATATCCTCTCTATATATGCAAACATGTTTATTTAGAGGTTTTTGGATCTTACTAGCCTTATGAAGCCATTTGTTTGAACTCTACAATCTCCCTACCATCCCAAGTTGATAAAGGTGCATGTTTCATTAACTTTAAACAGATGATCAAGTTACCTCAAATGGATTTTATTTTAACTATCTAATTAAATAAATTTCCAAATTGTTTAGATGCAAATGTGTATTATATCTTGAAAAGGAATTAGTGTTATCAATAATACTCATGTTTAACAGTTTATAAGGAATTTTAGCACCAGGGTTAACAGTTTCGAGAGGTATACTATTAGGATTCTTACTGGTTAATAAGGTTATTTATTTATTTTCTCTAATATTTTTTTTTATTGTTTATGCATTGTATGCTCTTTAGTTCTCATGAAATTTAAAAAAAAATTAAAATGGTGACAAATCCACTCATCAGATATATCACTGTAAAATGCTTGAAGGATTGGGTCATGAAATTTAAGCATTGGGTCATGAAGTTAAGGATTAGGTCAAGAAATTAAATCTTGGTATTTATAAATTGGTATTTTTAATGAATTAGTTAGATAATTATTAATTTGAGAGTTAATTTAATATTAGTTTATGAAAGATGTTAAGTGCTAACACACTATACAGTATTCTGATCCTATCTAATGGCCAACCGTTATGATATTAATCATTTTGCCACCGAAGAAGAAATCAATCAATGTGTGGTATGTTCAACGTATAGTTGTCTGTTAAGATTGTCAACTATGCTTGTTTGTGTCTGCAGTGTGCATGTGCGTGTGTATGTGGAACTATGTGAGAAACTGTGTGTAGCGTGTGGAACTGTGTGGGAAAATTTAATATTGAACGCGTGCCATCAACTTATGTGCCTACTTGGCGAATAAATGTGGACACTAGCATAAAGTAAGGAGTATTTGTGTGTGTGTGTGTGTGTGTGTGTGTGTGTCTCATTCTCATATGTAAAATCGTCAACGAAACTGATTCTTCATGTGCAAATGAACTTAAGTAATGTTAATAAAATAAGCATGATTAAAAAGGAATAGAGTATAGTGCCTATCATGTAGAGAAATAAGATAAAACACATACGCTTCCATCTTTTTCTCTCTTGTTGACCAAGTTCACTTGATGTACTTTTCCACGTTACATTAAAGGAACAAGGATCTTGTGAGGCGTTGAAGTTTGTACTCTACCTAATACATTTTAGTTCCTTATTTTTAAAATTGTCTTACTTTTAACATCGTTAATATATTATGGTGTCCTACATTACTACATTGTCCCTAAATAAAAAAAAATTATGCCGTTAAAGAGTGAAAATACAAACCATCACCCAAACGGTCCCGTAAGACTCGCACGAGACCAATATAACTCATAAGAACCAATCGTGTAGTCACAAGATTCACGGTTTGACAATATAACGATAATTTGAAATATAGAATTTGGCTTAAAAATATGCCGTTAGAGGGTGAAAACCAAAAACCACCCCCAAACGACAATTAAGAGGTACGAACACCTCGCACATCCTTAGTGTAACTCATAGGAACTGATCGCGTAGTCACGAGACTCCTGAATTGAGAATATGACGATAATTTGAAATATCTAGATTAATCTTAAAATAAGTTGTTAGAGGGTGAAAATCCAAACTCGCTCCCAAACGGTCTCGTAAGAGGCATGAATACCTCGCATGGGATCAATATAACTCGTAGGAACTGAAAAATGTAGTTAAGGGGTTCCCGGTTTGAGAATATAACGATAATTTAAAAATATTTTGACTTTGGCTTAAATCACCCCTAAATGGCCCCATAAGAGGAGCGAACACCTCACACGAGATCATTGTAACTCATAGGACTTGACCGTATAGTCACGGGACTCCCAGTTTGAGAATATGACAATAATTTTAAAATATCTTTACTTTGGCTTAAAAACATATTGTTTGATGGTGAAAATCCAAACTAACCCTCAAACGGCCCTGTAAGAGGCAATAAAACCTCGCATGAGACTAATGTAACTCATAGGAACTGACCACGTAGTGATGAGACTTTCGATTTGAAAATATAATGGTAATTATAACTCGTATATGCAATTTTTCAGTTTGAATATGATTTTTTTAAATCACTTGGTTACTAATATCATCTCTTTTTTGTATCCTATTTTTTTTTTGCAGGATAACATTTTATCGTTAGCTTTTATCCACGTGGAACACACGAAGAAGTTAATGGTTTACAATTTTTTTATTTAGTGTCGTTAATATTCCGGATTCTATTTTGCATGTGTTATGGCCGTGCGGACTTTTGTAATTTTATTGTTAACTTTTATGGTTGTGCGGGCTTTTGTAATTTTATTGTTATATTTTATGGTCGTTCAGGTTTTACATTGCGCAGGTTTTAGATAGCCTAGAAACTAAAGGTAAATCTTCCTTATTTTTTTTGGTTTGTGAACTATTAAGACTTGTAATATTTTGAAGTTTGTATGTACGTTAGTTTATCAACAACGTGCGGGATTCGTAATTTGTGATTTTTTTACAAATAATAAATATTTTTCCTTCAAGAATTGGAATTTGCTAATTTTTCTAATTTGTTTTCAAATAATATTATTTTATTAATTGAAAAATATGGAACAATTTAAAATCATGCCAAAATCATAAAAATTGAGTACGCTTTTAAAACAATCTGGCACGCTTTATAATCGTGCCAAAAAATGAAAATTTGGCATGATTTTAAACTGTGCCAAAATTGCATCAGATTCAATATTTGACAAGGTTTAAAAGCGTGCCAGATTGGGAAATTTGACACGGTTTTAAACTGTGCCGGAAAATCTAGCACCCTCGATTCTGGCACGGTCTTTTAAACCGTACCAGATTGTTATTTTTGGTGTAGTGCAGCTTCTAAATCCAAGTCCCAAATGTGTTAATTTCTCTTAATTTTTCTTCTTTCTGCTCCCTTAAATTCTTTTTTCTTCTTGGTTGGATTCCTTATTTTAATCTTATTAGGCCTTGAATTAGGTTTGAAATGGTGTTTTGGGTTTAAAAAAAGGATTAGGGTTTATGTGTGTAGAGGTTAGGGCCTAGAGAGGGGAAAATGAGTTGATAAAATTGTTGCCCAGATTATACTCAAGAGGGGGGTGAATTGAGTTTATACAAACTTTTAAGTCAAATTAAGATTCTAGAAAAATATTAAATTTAAATCTTTTAGACAAATTTCAGATTAATAAAACTATTAAAGAATAAGTCCAATAGTATCAAATAAATGCAACTAACTAATTTAAACAACTAGAGATGCAGATTTTAACACACAAGGAATATTAATTTAATTTTCGTATTTAATATTAAGTGATATTCTGAAATTAATTATTTAGATAAAAAATAATTATTTTAACCTTAAAATTAATTTAGTCAAATTTCGGAATTAATTTATTTGCAAGATAGTGTGCTGAAAATATTAACTCAAGCAAGCATATGCAAATAAATAAATATAAGTGCGGAAAATAAATGACACTGAAATTTAACGTGGTTCGGCCAAATATCGGCCTACGTCCACGCGCCTAGAGCCCCCGTCTCCTTTGCTCTTCACTAAACCTGATCCACTTGTGGGTAGGATCAAACCACCGCGTACAACTGTTTGCAAGCTAACTCCGAGCTTCAAACCCCGTGGCCCACTTGCGGGTAGGAACCAATCACCGGTACAATTGTTTGCAAGCTAACTCCGAGCTTCAAACCCCGTGGCCCACTTGCGGGTAGGAACCAATCACCGGTACAAATCGAAGCTTCAACAGAGCTTCACAACAAATCTGAGTTTTTGTAGTACAAGGTAAAATACTGAAACTCCTTAAAATACAATTTGTAATCTGAGTTTCTGAGACTTCAATAAATGATGTTGAAGTAGGCACAAGTCTTCTTCTTCAATGATTGAGCAGATGATAAAATTAATTGCTCTCTTGAATGTGTAGCTGAGTAGTAAAATAAATGCTCTCAATAATATTTCAAGTCTTGCTCTTCAAGTCTGTTACCATTCAATGCAGCTCTTCACAGCTTTAAATGTGTCTTCAATAACTAGCTGTTAGACACATGCAATTTGAGCATTAAATGCTCCTGATATTGCTGAGATGGTGTAGCTTCAAAATCATTTGCAAATCTGATATGCAGATCTTCATCTTTATCTTCTCCATAAAAATATAGCTGTTGTAGCATGGAAGTGGACATCTGAAAATATATGTGATTGAAAGTGTCTAGGTAGATGACCCATATATTTTCTGCAAAAAGATTGTTAGTCCAAGAGATAAAATACAAAACTGATGTATAAATGTGGAACCATTGTGTAAAGAATATAACTGGTGTGTTAAGGACACTTTTCTGTCAAGAAGATAAATGGTACAACGTAAGTAACAGATTTTGTTGAAGTGCATGTCTCGAGAGAACCAAAGATAATATCATAGGTAGTTTCTTCAGACTTTGGGAACAAACAAGATTTAATCAAGATGTGATATTATATTCAATAAGGACAAGTCATAGCCGAAAGTATAAGCTGATGAACAGTCCAAGGTAATATGAGTTCTGTCAATTCTTGTGGCATATGGTCTGACACGTGTACAACTCAGTCACAAGTTTGCAAGGAAATATATATGTAAATATATATATATATATATATATAAAAGGTATACATATATATATATTGTACAAAAAAAAAATATTTCCCACACTGATATAAAAAGTTTCCGAACAGATATAAAAATAAATTTCTGACAGATATATATATAAGGATTTTTCGGACTGAAATAAAAAAAAGATTCTGAAAGAAAATTTCAGACTGAAATATATATATTAGAGATTTTCGAACATATATTTTTAAAAAGAATTTCAAAACAATATTTCGGACAGAAAAATATAAAGGATTTCCAAATAAAATTTCGGACCAAGAAATATGATTTTGGAGGTCATATATAAATGAATCTCAACAATTCATACTGCCAATGATGGCGTGTATTAGTGGTATACGCATGCAGTCATGTATGTGTAGTAGGTACTATTAGTATGGTCATATCTCTATGACAAAAGAGGACGAAAGCCATAAAAGGTATGACAAGGTCATAATCGGCCAAGGCATGACAGGTCTAAGGTCATAATCGGCCAAGGCTAAGGTCAAGTCAGGTACAAGGGTCAAGGATTATTTATATATATATATATATAAGCACAATTCGTACACATTTAGAAGAGGAATCCACTTTGTTTAATCGGCCAGAGATGGCATCGTACTGCACATGGATGGGACAACAGATAGCAGGTATGGTCGATCAAAAACGTTGGCGTGTAGCAATGGCTGTGAGCAGTGGCTTTTGGACAGGAAGTTTCGGCCATAGGTACAATCCGACACGCAGGTATAGCAGCATGTATGGTCAAATCGGTAAGGCTAAATAGTGGGTATACTCGCCAAATGCAAACAGCTAAAGTAAGGGGGTATGGCCGAGAATAAAAAAAAACAAGCCTGACATATACTAACCAAATGATATTTTAGTAAACAAAAATGTTGTTTTAAAAATTCATTTTAGTTTGAAAAATAATTTCGAAAATTATTTTAGAATAAGAAATTTATTTTAAACAAAGTTGCACCAATTTTACTAAAAAATTATTTTCAGTAAAAATAATATAATTTTTCTTTTAGAAAAAGTTTAGGCTCATAATTAATTAGTCACACAACTGACAATTATAGATCAAGAAATATGCATGTGTGCCTAATGTGTCAAATGCAAATGTGCAATACACGTGAATACCTTTACTCGAATACGTCGTTGTGTAAAGTCGAGGTATGTTGAGTCGTGAATAAACAGGATAATACCATACAGAATAAATATATGTATATCAAGGTATATAAACAAGATCATATAATAAGTATTATACAATAATAAATATCTATAGAATAACCTAATAAAGATATGTTTGGAATCATCAAAATCAATATATTAAGTTAAACTAAAATGTACATTAATTAAACTAATTTAATTAATTAGGGATAAATAACATTTTCGTTAACAATCTCCCCCTTTTTGATGATGTCAAACAATGATTCACAATTATCCATAAAATGTATAGATTAAGCACGCATAGTGAATCAGAAATATTTCTCCCCCTTTGACATTATCAAAAAGATATTTTAATATAAATTCAGTGTCACGGGTAAGAAGGGCGAAGCTCCCCCTATCAAAAATAATACAAGCATGGGATTCAACCATAAATCACAAGGGACATATAAATAACATGAAAATTTTCAATACGCACATGTGTCATCATAAATTTTTCATAGCATGTATTTGAATGTGTAGATAGACAATAATATCATCAAATAATGCATAAGTCACCAAAAAAATGATAAATGATACCAAGTTGTTGTAGTCACACACAAATCATGCGTTGCACACAATAGTTCCTCGGAACAACTTTTTACGCATAAATAGAAATCACAACCCAATGTTCTTAAATAATGCAATTATGAGAGATATATCAATTAGCTCAATCATCTTTCTCAATAATAAAATTTCAGCATATTAATTTTGAATAGGCGCATATCAATTGATGTGTAAATCCTCATGATAGACTAAACTTTTAAGCACACACCATGAATCATTTCATAACTCGATGGTTTCAAATAATTTGAATTAAGCACATAACATGAGTTAGAAATAGCAAAAAAATATATAGCATTTTGCTCAAACTTTGCCGTTTTCAAGATACGAGCTAAAATTCTCGGAATAATTAACTGAATTGCAAAATCCATAATAATATATCAAAGTTATGATCAAGCATCTTTCAAAGTAATCAAACAAATTTCAATAAACTTTTATCTCCCATAAGGGATACCAATTAAGGCAAATATGCATATAACAAATCTGGTGCATCTATTTCATGAGATAAATATTATAAAAAAAATTGACTTCATAAAATCATTTTTGAAAAGTCTCGCAAATGGTACCAATTGTTGATCATGTGGTTTCTCAATTCAAACATGCATAACACTAATATTACCAACTTAAAAAATATTCATCGTGAATGTTACAAATATTCGAACAATGACATTAATCATGTAGTATGCAATAAAACTAACACATAGAGATTAATATGACCATATCATCAAAATCAAATAGTGAATGTTACAATATTAACATGTAGCTCATATGACTAATAAATTTTAAAAGGACATTTTCGTTTCAAATAAATATCCAAAAAAATCATGAATTTATGAACAAATATATGTCCAGATATATAATACATAAAGATTATGAATTTTTCACTTAAAAAAAATTATCATCAAAATCAGGTGTATGTGTCATATAACATAAAATCATCAAGAATAATAAATATACAAATTTACATGTGAATACTAAATTATCAACAAGCTCATATGATATAACAAATATTCTATGCATGGAAATATATCATAAAATAAATCATCAACAAATATATGATTTTAAATTCATGAATAGTGTTCCCTACCACCTTACCAATACCAAAGATATATTCATGAAACTTCTACCAAGTGTGGCATTTTCAACATTAGGCAATGATACTTGAAATTTGTAATATGATCAAATCATATGCCTTGAAAATCCACATCCCTTCTCAAAATGCAACCTACACAAGTTTGAAAATTTTCTTTTTTGGTACCCAAAATGTGTTAGGTCCATAGGGGTTAGTATACATCTTGGTTCCTTTTGGAATCCATGCAAATTTTCTTTTTCTAAATTTATATGGACACAAATCTGAAAAATGTGTGTGTCTACCACAATAAGAGCATAAATAATTAGGTAGACTAGATGAGGCATCAAATTTCAATAAATTGGAATAAGTCTTTTTCTCATTTCCATCATCATATCCTATACCATTATTATTAAATCGAATCCTTTGCGTCTCAATAATTTTATGCAAATATTCATTTCCTTTTGTAAAAGTATCCAATGATTTCTTTAAATATTCAATCTCCCTTTTTAACTCAATATTTTCAATTTCAAGAGGAGTATTGACAATAACAGATTTTTCCTTTTTCAAAGATTTAATTTTATTTTTCAAAGATTCATTTTGTAATTTCAACTCATCAAAATCATTTGACATATAATCATATTTAGTTGAAACTAATGAATGAGACTTCTTAAGTTTAATATATTTATTTTTAAGTTCTTCAAAGCTTTCACATAATTCATCGAAAACATCTTGTAAAACTTCATAATCATCAATTTCATCATTATCACTATCACTAGAGTTAGGGTCAGAGTGTACCCCATTTTCCATAGCCATGTAACATAGATGAGCAACTTCATTTTCATTTGAGTCTTCATCGGAAGAACTTGTGTCGGAGTCACTCCATGTTGTGGCTTTTAATGCCTTTTTCCCTTTCTTATATTTTGGACAATTAGGCTTAATGTGTCCAACTTCATCACAATGATAGCATCTTGGTTCAGATTTGGATTGATGATCATCATTGAACTCTTTTGAAAAATGTTTCTTTCTCCTTTCCTTGGCTTTCTTTTTGGAATTGAGATATTTTTTGAATTTTTTAGCTAATAGGGAAATATTATCATCATCATCATCATCATCATCATCATCATCATCATCATCATCTTCACTTTCTATATTTTTGCTTGAAGATTTGAAAGCAATAATTTTGTTTGCTTTTGGTTTCTCTTCTTCAACAAATTCCTTAAGTTCCAATTCATGGGTGATTAAGTGTAACAACCCAGGTTTTTGGAGCCACTATTTTATACTATTTTGCCTGATGGGCTAATTTTATAAAATAGGGGATGTTGGAGTAAATATTTTTCCGTGAGACTTAGGGATAATATTTACTATGTTTTATCTATTTACCGTTATGAGAAGGTAAATAGCATTATATTGTGTATTATTGCGTCGTTATATGTCAAACGACGGTTATGACCTATATATGAAATTGGGTAAAATTAATGAATTAAAATGAAATTGGAACACAAAATAGTTCACACTTTCCCGAATGCCCAAAATAGGAGGTGCGGTTATTTTTAGAATAGTCGAGATATTCGAAATAAGTGCCCAGTTTAAATTTTTGAGATTCGGGCATTTTTAAGGGATTATGACTCAATTAAGTGGTTACGAGTCATTTTAGTGGTGTATTAACATTTTAAAGTGGGAAATTATATTTTGAGACCCGTATAAACCCCCCACCCCCTTTCTTTTCTTGATTTGTGTGAGAGAAGCCAAAAGAGAGAGTTGGGAGAAAATGGAGAGAAAGAGAGAAATGGAAGATTGGGCCGGATTTTCGTCGCCACCGGAGGTGATCTGAGACTACGAACCTCGAGGAAAGTTTCTTACTTTCTAGATATTGATTTAATGTGATGAATTTGCATGTATAGTTAATTTTAGAGGTTTAAACCATAAATGGATTTTTGGTTGATTTTGGTGTTAAATCCTTAAATCTTGTAGATTGTGTGGTTTAAGGTTATTATATGGGTTTCTTTTGGTGTATAAGTGTTGGGGTAATGTTGTTGGTGAAGGGGAATGAAGGATGTATAGGATTATAGGTTTTAGGGTTCGGTTTTGGCTTTGCAGAATAAGGGTTTTTCGTGGATCTAATAGGCGCGGTCGACCGCGGTCTCATGACCGGTCGACCGGTCATGCCAAAACTAGCTCACCGCTTTTGTTAGCAGACCAAACCTGTAAGGGAGGTCGACCGCGGTCCCTAGACCGGTCGACCGGTCCCCTGTTTTTCACCTTTATTTCTCCTTAGTTTTCTTTAGCCCTTTTCTTTTAGGTTCGAGGTTTAGGAACCTTCCTTTGGGAAGTAATGGGGAGTCCTAGAGGGTTGTATTGGGTAGACTAATGTCCTAGGATAAGAGTGGATATTTGGGTTTACCCGAGGGCTAGTTTGTATAGGTTAATGTCCGATTGATATAGGAGGTTAACCTAAAGATAAATTGGAAGTTAAACATATTAATGTTAAGCTTTTGGGAGACACTCCCTTATGGAGACTCACCTTGAGGGTTTATGAAATTTTATGAACGCTTGGAGGCTAGTCTGAAGTTAGTGGCACTTTGGGTCTTAGGTCATTAATAAAATATGACTTAATAAGAATGAAATGCACATTCTAAAAACTTGGTGCTTAATGGCTAAATGGATGGTTTTTTTTTGGGAAATGTAAAATATGATGTTTTTAAAAGGAAAAGTAAAGTTTTTCATAAATGTTAATTTATGGATACACACCTCCCTAAATCGCTATCATAAGGGAAGTTGCGCGCGTTAAGGTGAAGCCTCCCTGGCTATTGAGCATGTTGGATATAGTCCCTAGGCCATATGGGCGTTTATTTTTACTGCGCTGGTTAGGAGATTCCGGGTGTGGTCTTGACTATCCCGCAGGCATATGGCCGCTTCCCAACGTTTGGTAGGTTCCCAGGTTGTCTTGTATGATAGGCCCTGGAAGATGATAGCCATTTAGGGGCGCGTCCAGTGGGGAAACCCAGAGGGACGGTCGTAGATTTATTAAAGCGATTCATAATAATGGATTGGCTTTAACTTACATTTCCTGAGTATAAAAAGGGAAATGGGATATGATTTGGCTTCGGTAACACTCCCGGATGGAAGAAGGGATGTGGAAGCATATGGCATACAAAAGTATTTTTATGCTAATAAAAATGACTTTTGATTACACTTCATGGATGGAAGAAAGGAAGTGGGATTTTATTAAAGAAATGGGTAAAGCACTTTTTATGATAATAAAACCTGCTTTAAATTATGTATTCTTCCTGAATGGAAGAAAGGAAATAAAATTGGTAAATAAGTTTGGCATGGTAAACATTTGATAAAATGTTGTACCATTTCTGTATCTTCCTAAAGAAAGAAATTAGGAATTGTGCCATTAGATGATGGATGGGTTTTATTTTATATTTTCTTTGTGTAGCTATTGACGTGACCTCCCACACATATGCACACACATATACATTTATTGATTATTTCGTGCTTAGGGTCTAATGGACCTCGACGATCAACCTTGCCTAAGTAGTAGTGTATCGGGGGGTTCCTTGTTTTGATTTCGCTTTGCGAGACACCCCACGCACGAATAGGGCATAGTGTTGAGACTAGGGAGAAGTTAGCCCTTAGTACTTAGGGTTAACTAAATCACCTCACGATATTGCGCTAGGTTACTGCTAGATCGAGAGGTGAGAAATATTACTGTTATATGCGAGAGAATTACGCACTTAACTGTCATGCATTTTAGTCACATGGTAATTATATCAAACCGGGTCCTGACCCGTATCTATATTTCTTTGTTTCTGCATATATTCCTTGCCGTACAGGTGCTCTTCCGCATGGACACCAGTATTTGCATATTCCCTTCCCGTTGTCTTGGAGCTACAGCATTTTGCGGATGTTGTAGGATACTTGTAGTAGACGCTCCTTTCTACTGTACTCTAGCTATGTTCAGTATATTTACTCGGGCGTGTTTGCCCAAGGTATTACACTCATTCATTATATTGTAAATATTGAATTGTAATACTCAATATATTATTTGTATTGGTCTGTGCACCGACAGCTTATTCGGTGATTATTTATTGTATTGTCATACTTCATTCATTGATTTTTGATACCCACCGTTTTTACAAATGGGATTGTCTAAGTGTTTTCTTTTACTTTTAAATTTTTTTATTTTTTTTATTTTGACAATCTGTTTTCTAAAATGATTGGTGGTTATTTCATACTATTATTTTAATCGACAGTGACGCTAAGAATGGACCATCTATGATTCCTGTGAATATTGGAGTATTGGGCTGGCCACCTATTATTTTAGTAGGCGGGTTATCACAGATGGTATCAGAGCATTAGGTTCTAGAGTCCTTAGGAATCTGTGCGGATGTTCTACGTCTTCTGCGTTTCTCTCTGTTTGATTTAGAGCCTTAGAAATAAGGTCGTTGAATTCTCTTGTGAGATTTCGTTCTCCTGCTATGGTATGAGAACCCCGAAGATCTTCTGCGCGTTCGTGTGAGGCTTGTAAGTCGTTAGATGAAGGGCGTTGAGGAAGGCCGTTGTTAAGGCATCACGAGGCGGGGTTACTAAGAACTGTAGGCTGTAGTCGGGGATGAGGGCCGCTTTAGAGGTCTCTTCCTTTGTAGCATTATTTTAAATTGCTGCCGTGACTACTAAGTACAGTGGAAGTAGTTTTCCCAAGTACCGCTGCGGTAGAGAATGGTACTACGCTTGAGATTCCAAGCAATGTCAATTCGAAGTGGAGAGGTCCTTGACAAGGACCACATGTTGAAGTTCAGTTGGATAGAGAAAGGGTGAACTCATTCGGTGAGAACATGAGGCCCGAGAGTTTTGGCCTAGAGATGGGTATAGGAGTGCCCAGGTGTGAGGATTTGAGGAAAACCTTTCACCTAGTGGAGTAAGGTTGAAGTGGCGGAAATGGTAGTCACCTCTTTATGGTGTGGTATGATGTTTTGCCCATAGAGAGAGCCTTTCAGTAGAAATGCTAGGCTCATAAGTAAGTGTTAGAAACACTTCTAGAGAAGTAGTGTTCACGAGACCCCATTGGTGGACATCCACCCGGGGAAGATTCGTGGAACTAAGGCCGGGGAGGCTGGTAAAATGTTCTCTTTGCTGAAGAAGTCAAGGGAACTATGCGTTCTGATCTTGTCGATTGAAGATAACCGGCAAGGATGGGACTCCTAGTTGAGATATTGATGGAAGTAGTTTGGTTCAGATAAGACTAGAATGACGTGTCTTGGAACCATTGGTAGTAGCGTAGCCAAGGAGGTTGGCTAGTATGTTAGTGGAATTTCTAACTAGGATGCGATTGGTGCATTCCTTAGCTAAGATGGAGTAGTATGGTGTTAGTCCTAGATTCGGGTGTATATATCGAGCTTGTGATAGTATCGGTACATATTTTTATATATAGTAAGTATATTTATATGGCTTCCATAATAGGGAAGTTCTGTATTTTCATTTTTCACTCGTTATGAGGAGAGTGGTGATGTGTGTGGTATGTGCTACTTGTATTATATATATTATACGAGTAGAGATATTCTTAGATTGGTCGGTGTGATAACAAGCGAATAAATTGCGAGGTTGTCCTAGTTCTAGTTATTGAAGGAGGACTAGTTGTTCTATAACATCTCTCCTGGATACAGGTTGAGACTTTATAGAGGTGGTTTACGGTATGTAGGTAGTTCTCATTTTTTTTTTTTATTATTGTTTGTCTTGTTTTATTTTTCCCTTGTCTGTTTGCTTGCTTTGTTTGCTTTGCTTGTGTATGCTATTGCCTTATCTCCATGACCAGCTAGTTAAGGGGATTGTGTGGAGGGGTTCCTTGTTTGGATTTCGCTTCGGCGAGACACTCCATGCATGAACCTTAGCGACGTTGGGAGTGGAGAGATGTGCATTTTTCTTTTCTGTTCTTTCTTTTCTTTTTCTGTTGGTTGATACTGGGTTGGAAAGTTTAGCCAAGAATCACGTAAATGAGTGATTAAGGGCTATGTTGATGTGCGATATATGTGAGCACAATTATAGATTTCCTCTAATAGATGTGGGGAAGACTAAGATTATGAAAGTCCGATGGAGACTTATGGTTATGCCTTAATGAGAAGGCCATTTATAAAGATGTATATGTGTAATTTGGAACAAAGTAATTGTGACATCTTACAGAAGGTAAATGTCTCAGTTGATTGTTATGGTAGAACTTAGAAGTATATATGTATTAGTAGAGTTATGAGTTAGGATTCCGTCGATCCCGATCATGTGTCTCCGACCGTTACTTATTGACGACCGACAATGCGAGGTAGTAGTGTAATGGGAGGGTTCCTTGTCTGGATTTCGCTTCGGCGAGACGTCCCACGCATGAAACCGAGCGAATGTCGGAAGTCGAGAAAGGTCTTGGACACTAGGGATATATTTATTATTATACACGTACGACTAGATTAGGATAGATAGATGGACTTTAGGATTCTTAGGACGCTAGGCCCTTAGGGCATGTGACGTTGTTTTAAGAGGGTGGTTGGGAGTTGATCGCAATAGGTTTGTGGGTTAACTTTAAGTAAGATTCGGTCTCTGGAATGAGAAGTTTAGGATCTCGAGAGGTTCGGGATGTTGGGCCAAAGGAGATGAGGCCTTCCTTAGATTAAGTGTTACGTCGGTAACCTACCTTTTGAGGAGCTGAAGTATGAGCTGACCTTTTTCTCCTGAACTCGCGTTGTTATGATCGAGAGTGGATTTAACGAACGAGTCCCTGCCAGGAACGGGGAGTGTTAATGCGGGAGCATGGACTCATTGTTCCTGTGTCTCACCCTTTTTCGAAGTGTCCTCCCCCGCTTGACGAAGAGTTCGTAGAGGTAGTATTCGCCTTAAAGGATTAGAGGCACTACTTCCTGGGCAGGAATTTAGTCTTCCGCGAACAAGAAGTTGGCGTTCGTAAAAGACTATCAATAGGATATTCCCTTTCGCTAAGGAAATGCGGACGGGATTGGGATAGGCACCATATAGAAAACCGTTTGAAGTTTAGTCGCGGCCTGGAATGCCAGATTGAACGAGTTTAATCGAGAGGGCTCTATTGTAAGAGCATTAATGTCCGTGGTTGACCCTTTCACCTACCAGTGTGTAAAGAGTAGTGTGGAACGAGGACGGGTATATCCGTGGACATTTTTATCGAATTGTCGATACTGAAACGGTCATGATTCTAGTTGAGAAAACTGTGAATCATTGGACCTAGAGCTGCTTACCCAATGGAAACGGGTGGGCTAAGTACAAAAGTGTACGCCCAGCTCTTCTTAGTAGGAGTTGTAGAACTGTATACGGTTCCTAGCAACAGTGGTGAACTGAGACGAGACATTTTGTGTCATGGTACTGGTAAAGTTTCCAGGAAGAAATGGGAACCGTAGGGATGTGGGGTATATCCTACCACCCGTAAGTGGATGGGTGGGTTTGATTTAAAGGAAGGATTGGAGTAGTAGTTCTTATGGATCAAATTTCCGTACAATAATTCGGATCGTTTTCGGTAAGCATGATGCCAGGTGTAGCCTAGTATAGTTGGCTGTATGCCTTGTTTGTTCGTTGGAATGGAAGCAGCGAATAGTATATTTTTGGGCTTGGAGTAGTCCGAGAATATCTTTTTTTTCAAGATTCGGCTCATTGAGCCGAATTCGTTTAAGGGCTACGCCAACGCGAATAGGAGTTAGTAGTGTTGGGGTTAGCAATTGTGAGTTAGTGTAGTTATTCCGTAGTAAGGCATTTTGTGCCGAGATTTTGTAAGTATCTCCTCCCTTAGTAAAAAGGGTGGGATCGATAGTTCATGAGGAATGATTTGGCGCTACGTTACGGCATGATGATGTGGACTGAAGTCGATAGTAATGGCCTTAGTCCGATTCCCCAGGGGACTCCGCACTGTAGAGGGGTTCGCTATTATGATAACACGTTTTTGGTATAGTATACCCTTTATATGGTTATGGATTACGCCTGAATTTTGAGGGCAAAATTCCCCTTTAAGGGGGGGAGTATGTAACAACCCAGGTTTTTGGAGCCACTATTTTATACTATTTTGCCTGATGGGCTAATTTTATAAAATAGGGGATGTTGGAGTAAATATTTTTTCGTGAGACTTAGGGATAATATTTACTATGTTTTATCTATTTACCGTTATGAGAAGGTAAATAGCATTATATTGTGTATTATTGCGTCGTTATATGTAAAACGACGGTTATGACCTATATATGAAATTTGGTAAAATTAATGAATTAAAATGAAATTGGAACACAAAATAGTTCACACTTTCTCGAATGCCCAAAATAGGGGGTGCGGTTATTTTTAGAATAGTTGAGATAGTCGAAATAAGTGCCCAGTTGTAATTTTTGAGATTCGGGCATTTTTAAGGGATTATGACTCAATTAAGTGGTTACGAGTCATTTTAGTGGTGTATTAACATTTTAAAGTGGGAAATTATATTTTGAGACCCGTATAAACCCCCCACCCCCTTTCTTTTCTTCATTTGTGTGAGAGAAGCCAAAAGAGAGAGTTGGGAGAAAATGGAGAGAAAGAGAGAAATGGAAGATTGGGCCGGATTTCCGTCGCCACCGGAGGTGATCTGAGACTACGAACCTCGAGGAAAGTTTCTTACTTGCTAGATATTGATTTAATGTGATGAATTTGCATGTATAGTTAATTTTAGAGGTTTAAACCATAAATGGGTTTTTGGTTGATTTTGGTGTTAAATCCTTAAATCTTGTAGATTGTGTGGTTTAAGGTTATTATATGGGTTTCTTTTGGTGTATAAGTGTTGGGGTAATGTTGTTGGTGAAGGGGAATGAAGGATGTAGAGGATTATAGGTTTTAGGGTTCGATTTTGGCTTTGCAGAAGAAGGGTTTTTCGTGGATCTGATAGGCGCGGTCGACCGCGGTCTCATGACCGGTCGACCGGTCATGCCAAAACTAGCTCACTGCTTTTGTTAGCAGACCAAACCTGTAAGGGCGGTCGACCGCGGTTCCTTAACCGGTCGACCGGTCCCCTGTTTTTCACCTTTATTTCTCCTTAGTTTTCTTTAGCCCTTTTCTTTTAGGTTCGAGGTTTAGGAACCTTCCTTTGGGAAGTAATGGGGAGTCCTAGAGGGTTGTATTGGGTAGACTAATGTCCTAGGATAAGAGTGGATATTTGGGTTTACCCGAGGGCTAGTTTGTATAGGTTAATGTCCGATTGATATAGGAGGTTAACCTAAAGATAAATTGGAAGTTAAACATATTAATGTTAAGCTTTTGGGAGACACTCCCTTATGGAGACTCACCTTGAGGGTTTATGAAATTTTATGAATGCTTGGAGGCTAGTCTGAAGTTAGTGGCACTTTAGGTCTTAGGTCATTAATAAAATATGACTTAATAAGAATGAAATGCACATTCGAAAAACTTGGTGCTTAATGGCTAAATGGATGGTTTTTTTTTGGGAAATGTAAAATATGATGTTTTTAAAAGGAAAAGTAAAGTTTTTCATAAATGTTAATTTATGGATACACACCTCCCTAAATCGCTATCATAAGGGAAGTTGCGCGCGTTGTGGTGAAGCCTCCCTGGCTATTGAGCAGGTTGGATATAGTCCCTAGGCCATATGGGCGTTTATTTTTACTGCGCTGGTTAGGAGATTCCGGGTGTGGTCTTGACTATCCCACAGGCATATGGACGCTTCCCGACGTTTGGTAGGTTCCCAGGTTGTCTTGTATGATAGGCCCTGGAAGATGATAGCCATTTAGGGGCGCGTCCAGTGGGGAAACCCGGAGGGACGGTCATAGATTTATTAAAGCGATTCATAATAATGGATTGGCTTTAACTTACATTTCCTGAGTATAAAAAGGGAAATGGGATATGATTTGGCTTCGGTAACACTCCCGGATGGAAGAAGGGATGTGGAAGCATATGGCATACAAAAGTATTTTTATGCTAATAAAAATGACTTTTGATTACACTTCCTGGATGGAAGAAAGGAAGTGGGATTTTATGAAAGAAATGGGTAAAGCACTTTTTATGATAATAAAACCTGCTTTAAATTATGTATTCTTCCTGAATGGAAGAAAGGAAATAAAATTGGTAAATAAGTTTGGCATGGTAAACATTTGATAAAATGTTGTACCATTTCTGTATCTTCCTAAAGAAAGAAATTAGGAATTGTGCCATTAGATGATGGATGGGTTTTATTTTATATTTTCTTTGTGTAGCTATTGACGTGACCTCCCACACATATGCACACACATATACATTTATTGATTATTTCGTGCTTAGGGTCTAATGGACCTCGACGATCAACCTTGCCTAAGTAGTAGTGTATCGGGGGGGTCCTTGTTTGGATTTCGCTTTGCGAGACACCTCACGCACGAATAGGGCATAGTGTTGAGACTGGGGAGAAGTTAGCCCTTAGTACTTAGGGTTAACTAAATCACCTCACGATATTGCGCTAGGTTACTTCTAGATCGAGAGGTGAGAAATATTACTGTTATATGCGAGAGAATTACGCACTTAACTGTCATGCATTTTAGTCACATGGTAATTATATCAAACCGGGTCCTGACCCGTATCTATATTTCTTTGTTTCTGCATATATCCCTTGCCGTACAGGTGCTCTTCCGCATGGACACCAGTATTTGCATATTCCCTTCCCGTTGTCTTGGAGCTACAACATTTTGCGGATGTTGTAGGATACTTGTAGTAGACGCTCCTTTCTACTGTACTCTAGCTATGTTCAGTATATTTACTCGGGCGTGTTTGCCCAAGGTATTACACTCATTCATTATATTGTAAATATTGAATTGTAATACTCAATATATTATTTGTATTGGTCTGTGCACCGACAGCTTATTCGGTGATTATTTATTGTATTGTCATACTTCATTCATCGATTTTTGATACCCACCGTTTTTACAAATGGGATTGTCTAAGTGTTTTCTTTTACTTTTAAATTTTTTTATTTTTTTTATTTTGACAATCCGTTTTCTAAAATGATTGGTGGTTATTTCATACTATTATTTTAATCGACAGTGATGCTAAGAATGGACCATCTATGATTCCTGTGAATATTGGAGTATTGGGCTGGCCACCTATTATTTTAGTAGGCGGGTTGTCACATTAAGGAACCCAATAACTCATCAAGAGAGATAGGTCTTTCTCGTATAGCTTCTTTGATTGCCAGCTTCTTTGTCATATAAGCAGATGGTAGTGACCTGAGAATCTTACTCACTAATTTAGAGTCAGTATAAGATTTTCCAAGAGATTTAAGGCCATTAATAATATTAGTGAACCTAGTGAACATATCAGAAATAGATTCATCAGACATCATCTTAAATAATTCATAATTATGAACAAGCATACTAATTTTATCTTCTTTAACTTGACTAGTTCCTTCATATGTGACTTCAAGTCTATCCCAAATTTCTTTAGCAGATTCACAACAACAAATTCTGTTATACTCATTTACATCAAGTGCACAGTGCAAAATATTCATAGCTTTAGCATTTATTTGAATTTTTCTAATATCAACATCATTCCATTCATTTTCTTCTTTAGGAACATTTTCATCATTAACAACGTCTATGGGGATATTAGGACCACTTATAATAACTCTCCAAACAGCATAATCATTTGATTGAATAAAATTTTTCATTCTATTTTTCCAATAGCTATAATTATTTCTTGAAAATAAAGGAGGTCTATTTATTGATTGACCCTCACCAAGAGATGAAACATTAAAGTTTGCCATGGATCTTTAACTCTAAGATTGTTAAATCTAAAAATAAATAAGAAGAGCACTAGCTCTGATACCAATTGTTGCCCAGATTATACTCAAGAGGGGGGTGAATTGAGTTTATACAAACTTTTAAGTCAAATTAAGATTCTAGAAAAATATAATTTAAATCTTTTAGACAAATTTCAGATTAATAAAACTATTAAAGAATAAGTCCAACAGTATCAAATAAATGCAACTAACTAATTTAAACAACTAGAGATGCAGATTTTAACACACTAGGAATATTAATTTAATTTTCGTATTTAATATTAAGTGATATTCTGAAATTAATTATTTAGTTCAAAAATAATTATTTTAACCTTAAAATTAATTTAGTCAAATTTCGGAATTAATTTATTTGCAAGATAGTGTGCTGAAAATATTAACTCAAGCAAGCATATGCAAATAAATAAATATAAGTGCGGAAAATAAATGACACTGAAATTTAACGTGGTTCGGCCAAATATCGGCCTACGTCCACGCGCCTAGAGCCCCCGTCTCCTTTGCGCTTCACTAAACCTGATCCACTTGTGGGTAGGATCAAACCACCGCGTACAACTGTTTGCAAGCTAACTCCGAGCTTCAAACCCCGTGGCCCACTTGCGGGTAGGAACCAATCACCGGTACAATTGTTTGCAAGCTAACTCCGAGCTTCAAACCCCGTGGCCCACTTGCGGGTAGGAACCAATCACCGGTACAAATCGAAGCTTCAACAGAGCTTCACAACAAATCTGAATTTTTGTAGTACAAGGTAAAATACTGAAACTCCTTAAAATACAATTTGTAATCTGAGTTTCTGAGACTTCAATAAATGATGTTGAAGTAGGCACAAGTCTTCTTCTTCAATGATTGAGCAGATGATAAAATTAATTGGTCTCTTAAATGTGTAGCTGAGTAGTAAAATAAATGCTCTCAATAATATTTCAAGTCTTGCTCATGTTCTCATTCAAGTCTGTTACCATTCAATGCAACTCTTCACAGCTTTAAATGTGTCTTCAATAACTAGCTGTTAGACACATGCAATTTGAGCATTAAATGCTCCTGATATTGCTGAGATGGTGTAGCTTCAAAATCATTTGCAAATCTGATATGCAGATCTTCATCTTTATCTTCTCCATAAAAATATAGCTGTTGTAGCATGGAAGTGGACATCTGAAAATATATGTGATTGAAAGTGGCTAGGTAGATGACCCATATATTTTCTGCAAAAAGATTGTTAGTCCAAGAGATAAAATACAAAACTGATGTATAAATGTGGAACCATTGTGTAAAGAATATAACTGGTGTGTTAAGGACACTTTTTTGTCAAGAACATAAATGGTACAACGTAAGTAACAGATTTTGTTGAAGTGCATGTCTCGAGAGAACCAAAGATAATATCATAGGTAGTTTCTTCAGACTTTGGGAACAAACAAGATTTAATCAAGATGTGATATTATATTCAATAAGGACAAGTCATAGCCGAAAGTATAAGCTGATGAACAGTCCAAGGTAATATGAGTTCTATCAATTCTTGTGGCATATGGTCTGACACATGTACAACTCAGTCACAAGTTTGCAAGGAAATATATATGTAAATATATATATATAAAAGGTATACATATATATATTGTACAAAAAAAAATATTTCCCACACTGATATAAAAAGTTTCCGAACAGATATAAAAATAAATTTCTGACAGATATATATATATAAGGATTTTTCGGACTGAAATACAAAAAAGATTCTGAAAGAAAATTTCGGACTGAAATATATATATTAGAGATTTCCGAACAGATATTTATAAAAAGAATTTCAAAACAATATTTCGGACAGAAAAATATAAAGGATTTCCAAATAAAATTTCGGACCAAGAAATATGATTTTGGAGGTCATATATAAATGAATCTCAACAATTCATACTGCCAATGATGGCGTGTATCAGTGGTATACGCATGCAGTCATGTATGTGTAGTAGGTACTATTAGTATGGTCATATCTCTATGACAAAAGAGGACGCGAGCCATAAAAGGTATGACAAGGTCATAATCGGACAAGGCATGACAGGTCTAAGGTCATAATCGTCCAAGGTTAAGGTCAAGTCAGGTACAAGGGTCAAGGATTATTTATATATATATATATATATAAGCACAATTCGTACACATTTAGAAGAGGAATCCACTTTGTTTAATCGGCCAGAGATGGCGTCGTACTGCGCATGGATGGGACAACAGATAGCAGGTATGGTCGATCAAAAACGTTGGCATGTACCAATGGCTGTGAGCAGTGACTTTTGGACAGGAAGTTTCGGCCATAGGTACAATCGGACACGCATGTATAGCAGCATGTATGGTCAAATCGGTAAGGCTAAACAGTGGGTATACTCGCCAAATGCAAACAGCTAAAGTAATGGGGTATCGCCGAGAATAAAAAAAACAAGCCTGACATATACTAACCAAATGATATTTTAGTACACAAAAATGTTGTTTTAAAAATTCATTTTAGTTTGAAAAATAATTCCGAAAATTATTTTAGAATAAGAAATTTATTTTAAACAAAGTTGCACCAATTTTACTAAAAAATTATTTTCAGTAAAAATAATATAATTTTTCTTTTAGAAAAAGTTTAGGCTCATAATTAATTAGTCACACAACTGACAATTATAGATCAAGAAATATGCATGTGTGCCTAATGTGTCAAATGCAAATGTGCAATACACGTGAATACCTTTACTCGAATACGTCGTTGTGTAAAGTCGAGGTATGTTGAGTCGTGAATAAACATGATAATACCATACAGAATAAATATGTGTATATCAAGGTATATAAACAAGATCATATAATAAATATTATACAATAATAAATATCTATAGAATAACCTAATAAAGATATGTTTGGAATCATCAAAATCAATATATTAAGTTAAACTAAAATGTACATTAATTAAACTAATTTAATTAATTAGGGATAAATAACATTTTCGTTAACAAAAATGATAAAAAAAATGAGATTTGGATTATATAAGTTAATAAGCCAGCATACTGCATTGAATGGCCCGCGGCCCAACCGCGAGCGCGACCCTTGCTTTTCCTTCCCCTTTTTCTTTTGTTTTCTTTTTATTTTTATTCCACAAAAATCATTTTATTTCCTTAATTATTTCCAACTCACACATTAACCAACTATACCCTAGTTTGCTATACTTGTTCCCCAAGTTAGAATTAATTTACTTATTTAACCTTGGGTTCAATTACTTATTACTCATCCAACCACAACCGTACTTTCCATTTGTAAACCAATCGAGCCCAAATAAAGTGAGGATGACCAATTAAATTAATATTAAATTAATTGATCCCAATTCAACTTATTTCAAATATTTCAATTCAATTAGTTATTTTAATTAAAAAATCAGCTAAATTACTTTAACTTAATTTAATTTAAATCCTTTTTCTTTTAATTTATTTATTTAAAAATTCCTCTAAATTATGGATTATTACACATAGAATATCATACTGGTAAAGTAGGAATGTATTGAGCATGACCACGTGTGAAATTCAAGTCTAGATTTTGACTAGATTAGACTTGCACAATCCCACAATATTTGCAAATGGTGCATAAATTCTCAATCCTGAGGATTAAAATGCACATAAAATTATTGCTTTGATTGTTATGGGTGTGATTCAATTTTTTGGGTCTAAATCTACACAAGTTGGGTAATTATTGTGTGGAGATATCTGAGATAATAATCCAGAGGAATCCGCATATTTGAGGTATTCCAAATTGTGATACCCCATTGATAAACTTAAAAGTTTTGATTCTACCGATGAACCTGATCAGTGGATTATTTCATAACCCGATAGAGTATCAAATAATATAAGTTTGAGATCAGGGAATAAATAAGATGTTGGTGAAAATCGATTAATGCCAAATTAAATTTCACCAAGCGGTTATTATATGATTCACAAGGGAATAATATAATTCGTTATCAAACTTTTCACACAAGACCCTAGTATTTGAGTAATTATGAAATAATTAAATTAGAATGCAATTGTAGTTATTTGGTGAAATTAATTACAATTAAACATAATTGAGAATATATTATGGGAAGTAATATGGGATTTTCATATTTCCTCTTGGAAGCCAATTCAGTTAATAGTTTTGGGTCAATCGTATAGTCCATTACCCAAGTAGTATGCCCAAACTCTTTGGAAACCTTAATTTGCCCCAACCAATTTCATGTACCTATATATATGGTTTTAGGGAAGGCGAACAAGTTGAATAACATGTATTAAGGTTTATAGAGAGAAGAAAAACTATTCACATTTTTGTGAAGGAGTAAGGAGATAGAAACTGATTTCTCTCACAAATCATCAAGTTTTCATCTTTGGGAGTGTCCACACACAAGGCTTAGCTTGGGGGGGGGGGGGGGGTCATAAACTAGAGGATTTGAGGTAAACATGACATTCTAGGAAGGATTTATAAGTAGAAGAAAATCAAACTCATAATCATCTACATCAAATACTTCTCCACATTTGGATGACCTACAAGATCCAAAGGTATTGTGATTCGAACCCTAGATCTATTAATTTAATCTAATTATTTTTTTCTTCTTTTTAATGCATGATCAATCGAAGTTTTTAGGCCATAAAATTTTTTATTTTATCAATCCCCAAATATTAGGACTTCATCATTACTTCATAGGAGTGCTGGGGGTGTTTCTTGTTATCTTAGTAATATTTTGCCCTAATAATGCCTATGTGGTTGTTTGTATAGGGCCTCTTTTGTCCAAAAAAATTTACCATCGTTCCGCTGACGTTGGGTCTTTTGAGAGTTGTTATAGTGTATCATTCCTTGTGGTGCGATCGTTATCGTTGATTGTCGAGCGAACATCCTTTAAGTATTATAGGCTACGATTTTCTTGATGACATCTCAAAATCTATTGGCTCTTTTCTATAATATTGCAAAGCTGACTTGAGTGTAATTAAGGAGTTGTTTTTTTTATTTAGGTAGAATTCCATTGACGCACATTTGCGTTAGCTGAAGTTTGACCAAGGCTTCTTTACAATTGAGCGATCTTTATTGAAATCTTCCATTGTTAGCCATCAAATCCTCATTAAAGCTTTATGGCACTTGTGCTAAATTGATGGTTGTGATTCTTGTCTTTGTGATGAAATATTCGAATAGAATAATTCGTTCCTTTGTTTACAAGTAGTTATACTACTAGTTGGAAAATCCCAATACCACGTGCAATCTCTTTCTTTAAGGGATTTTAGAAATTCCCTTAATCGCAAGGCGTGATCGCCTCCATGGATTCCCAAGTTCTCTATAAATCGGCTTCAATGTTCTCTGAGATTTCCCTTTTCGTTGTATTGCCAAAGTTGATGGTAGTGGTGGTGGTTAGGATAATTTTTTATTGTCAACGGGTGCTTGTGGATGTGAGGATTTGCCACTGATGTTACAATGGTTTTAAATGTTAGTTTATGTTGTTAAATGGGTGTGACTTAATGCAATTTGGGATTGTATGGTTGGTATGTTGAGTATCGAATATAAGATACCACCCTGGGCCAAGAAGTTTTATAACATAGCTGCCGACAAAGAGTGGGGTTTTGACGAGGTAGGTGGCATAAGTTCCTCGTGTTGTCATGGTTGAGAAAGCAACATTCAAATTGTGGGGTATGAGTGGGGTTTCAAGTCCTAGTGATGTCAATGGTGGCATAATATTAGTGAGTTCAAAAAGGCTGAAACCCGTAATTGGGTTTGATGTTGATGGGTTCGTGATATCCTCTCAGTGTTCCTGGGATGGAGGGTGAGAGAGCAAGCACCCATTTTTAGGAAGTAAACTTAGACGGCATCCAAAATCACCATGTATTCATGAGGAGTTATGATGGTTTCAGAGGGTTAGTAAGGGGTTTCAGTGCTACAATGATGGGGTGAATAAATATATTATGAGTTATGATAGCTTTTAATAAAGAGAAAGATAATGTCTATTGTGGATATTTTAAGGTAGTACAAGGTAGGTGCAATGATGTCCCAACTAACTAAATGGGTAAGGATACTTTATATAGAAGGTTGTGGGAAGATCTCATCCATTCATTTTTTATTTCGAAAACAAAGGCCAACTTGTATTAAATGAGACATTGTTTGACATTAAATGAGGTAATGCGCTATCAAGTGGCAAGTCTGATAAAGTTTCTTTGTCGATTGACATATGTGGATGGCTGTCATGATTATTTAAGGAAATCATCAGTTTGTCTGAGTTCTGAAGGCTTTTGTTGGGGCTGTATGTGGTGTCATGATTAACGTGGTTGACAATGCCTTTTTACTCTCTTATAAGGGTTGTTGGCATGTGAAAGCCCAACAACCTTAGTTACTCTCCAGCCTCCTAGCCAATACCCTTGAGGATCCCAAAACACTACCATCGAATGAATCCATCGATTCTCATGAGTACAACATAACTCAAGTCTCATTTGAGATTTAATAATCAAAACAAAATTTGCAAATTTAAGAATCATATGGTCTTGTTCTTTTGATCATGAATTAACATTGAGCTTTTATAAGGTTTTTGAATTGAAATTGATCCGTCGATTGTGATGGTATCACCGTCGATTACGGTAGTTTATCCATAAGAAATAAGCTTTCGATTATCGTTAATGATGTAATTGACAATTAACTAAGTCTCATGCTAACATCGGTTAGATTATCAATTTTTAAGTGTTGTTCATACTATCCCTACTCTGGAGTCATAAACTAATTATTTTTCAATTATGCACCGACTTTGTAATAAAATACACTCTTATATGTTAAAAATGTTCTATAAATAATGTGTAAATTAATGTGACACATAAAACCTTTAGGATTAATCTAATGATCATAATTCTCGATCTCAGGTACGAGATTGACGATACATTCCTACTTGGGAAATAATTGACCAGTAAAATTCACATACACGTCTATATGAGTAAAATGTTACACATTACCTAAAAATGCTTCCTTTTCCATTTAATTTGACAATAACATTACCTCAAAATGCTTTTTTTTTAATAGTTTTTATGACTTTGTCCCATCTCCTAAGATTTTTTTAGGGTTCCATCCCATGTGTTTTTAAAATTGTACAAAGTCCCATAACCATAAAAAACTACCCATAACTACTCTGTGACCACCCATCTTCCTTTTTGCAGAAAATGACACTTGTCCCATAGTGATTACAATAGGACCAACAACTAAAATAATAAAGACATGAGAGTGGATACAAATAAAGGGCTCTTAAGTATTTATTCCTATTTATAATGATTTATTTGTCACCACTCCCATGTTTTTATTTTTTTAGTTGTTGGTCCTATATGGGACAAGTGTCATTGTCTACAAAAAGAAGAATGAGTAGTTACAGAGAAGTTATAGGCGATTTTGGTAGGGGTGACAATTTTGACACGACACGATAACCCGACACGAACTCGACACGAAGTTAGCGAATTAGGGTTGACGATTTCTTGACACGAACCCGAATATAACACGACCCGCCAACACGAATGATAAACGGGTTGGGTTAGTGTCAAACACGTATAACTCGAAAATGACACGAATAGACCCGTTTAACTCGTATTTTATGGAGAATATATTAGATAATTTATATATCTTGATAAGCATTCTATAAAATTCATGGAGAATCGAATGATAAATTATTTATGTGTTGCAAGAAGTTGAAATTAATTAAATTTAAGTTATTGGAGGCGTATAAGTGGTATGATTGGTTAATAGAGAAGAAAAAAATTATTTTATATTTTACTTAATGGGTTTATGCGGGTCAACCCGAACACGACAATAAATAGGCCGGGTTAGTGTTTGTTCATCTGACACGATTAGTTAAATGGGTCGGGTTAGGGTTAACTAATACTTAACACGAACCCGACATGACACGACCCGAACACGACACAACGCACACGAATTGCCCCCCCTAGATTTTGGGTGGTTATAAGACTTTTTACAATTTTAAAAATACATGGGAGTGAAACCTAATTACATTTTTACGGATGAACCTCTACAAATAAATATTAAAAAATAGGACTACACATTTTAACATCCTTTTTTTTTTTTCCATTTAGTTTGACAAATGTGTCTTATATTAATTAATATTTCTTAATTGGTTCATTAGCAAAAATCCTTATTCCCAGCCACAACCCCGGAGAAGAATCGTAGTTGGTTAAACTAACTCAGCAACTACGTATACACCCGATCCAGAAAAATATAGTGGCGGATTTTCCTATGCCGACACTATGAAGCTCCCAATTAAGTTCGTCCGAGATCACAAACCTCCCAAACGGAAATACACCAAACATCTTTTTTTAACAAAAAAATCTCAACATTTCCTTTCAGTTTTCTCGTAGCCCCAACTTCTACAGGTAGATTTTCTCAACATTCACGACCATTGTTGTATTTGGTGTTACTGTTTTTGCCTCACTTGGGAACATGGAAATCCCACTTTCGAGTTACACAAACATGTCACTGGACATCAAAAAAATCCCCGAAAGATCTTTGTTTTCTGGCTACCCTTTATTTAAGACAAGAAAATTGAGAATCCCATTTACGCAGATCTGTTCTTCTTTTGTGGAACAAGGATTACAACCACGACCCATTCCCAAGCCTTCTAGAATTGATCAAATTGTAAAGAAAGAAACCCATTTGGAAGAATCTGGGGTCACAAATTCTAGTTCAGGACTTTGTGGTCAGATAGAAAAGTTGGTATTGTGTAGAAGATACCAAGAGGCTCTTGAATTGTTTGAAATTTTGGGATGTGAGGGTGATATTGATGTGGGTGTCAGCACTTTTGATGCGTTAGTTAATGCATGTATTGGATTGAGATCAATTAGAGGGGTTAAAAGGGTGTTTAGTTATATGATCAATAGTGGGATTGAATTAGATCAGTATTTGAGGAACAGGGTGTTGCTTATGCATGTGAAATGCGGGATGATGATTGATGCGCGTGCGTTGTTTGATGAAATGCCTAAAAGAAACATGGTTTCTTGGAACACCATAATATGGGGGCTCGTGGATTCTAAAGATTACGTAGAGGCGTTTAGATTGTTTGGAATGATGTTGGAGGAATATTCTGATGCTGGGTCTCGCACATTTGCTACGATGATTCGAGCATCGGCGGGGCTGGAGCTTATTTGTCCAGGAAGAGAATTGCATTCCTGTGTTTTAAAAATGGGTATAGGTGGAGATACTTTTGTATCTTGTGCGTTAATTGACATGTATAGTAAGTGTGGCAGCCTCGAGGATGCTCAGTGTGTATTTAATACCATGCCCGAGAAAACTACTGTAGGATGGAATTCTATTATAGCTGGTTATGCCCTTCATGGTTATAGTGAGGAAGCTTTGAGTATGTACTATGAAATGCAAGATTCTGGCGTTAAAATGGACCATTTTACCTTTTCTATGATAATCAGAGTATGTGCAAGGTTAGCTTCATTAGAACATGCCAAGCAAGCTCATGCAGGGCTGGTTCGTCATGGCTTTGGGTTAGATATAGTAGCTAACACAGCACTTGTGGATTTCTATAGCAAATGGGGAAGAATAGAAGATGCTCGGAATGTTTTCGAGAAGATGTCGCACAAAAATATCATATCTTGGAATGCTTTAATTTCAGGATATGGTAATCATGGTCGTGGAATCGAGGCGGTGGAGTTGTTTGATCGGTTGGTTCGTGAAGGAATGACACCTACTCATGTCACTTTTCTTGGCGTTCTATCTGCTTGTAGCTATTCGGGTTTATCTGATCGTGGGTGGGAAATATTTGAGTCAATGAGCAGGGATCACAAAATAAAGCCTCGAGCCATGCACTATGCATGTATGATTGAATTATTAGGCCGAGAAGGGCTTTTGGATGAAGCATTTGCTTTAATAAGAGATGCTCCTTTTAAGCCTACAGTGAATATGTGGGCTGCCTTGTTGACAGCTTGTAGGGTCCATAAGAATCTGGTGCTTGGGAAATTTGCAGCTGAGAATATTTACGGGATGGAACCAGAAAAACTTAGTAATTATGTTGTTCTTTTGAACATATACAACAGTTCCGGAAAGTTGGAGGAAGCTGCTGCTGTTTTTCGGACCTTGAAAAGTAAAGGTTTGAGAATGTTGCCTGCATGCACTTGGATAGAAATCAAGAAACGACCACATGTCTTCCACTCTGGGGATAAGTGCCATATCCAAAAAAAGTTGATTTATGATAAATTGGACAAATTGATGGTGGAGATTTCGAAAAACGGATATGTTCAGGAAAGAAAATCTTTGCTACCAGATGTGGATGACCAGGAAGAGCGGATGCTATTGTATCACAGTGAAAAACTGGCAATTTCTTTTGGGTTGATTAACACTTCCGATTCAACACCATTGCATCTTGTGCAGAGCCACCGGATATGCAGCGACTGCCACAATGCGATTAAGTTAATAGCCATGGTTACTAGACGAGAAATAGTTGTGAGGGATGCCAGCAGATTCCATCATTTCAAAGATGGGAAATGTTCTTGTGGTGATTACTGGTGAAAATCATTTGTCTTCGAGTGGAAGATTTATGTAATACATGATTTTTGTCATTTTATTCCCTTTCAGAGGAGTTTAACTCTTAAGCAAACTTATTTTACTGTACTCCTTGATCACTAATATAAATCAGAATTCTTCTCTTTATCTCATACAATTTATGTTTCGTGCTCTTGGGCCATTCATTTATTTCTTCATGATGATATTTCCAATTGACAGATTGTTATAATTATTAGTTGAAGCATTTTCTTTTCCCAGAATTACACTAAATGAGGCATTAATCGGACACGAGTGTCTTGGGGTTTTAACCCACATTACATTACACATGATGCAGGTTCAGGAATCAGCCAATGGTGTGCTAACATTAGGAAAGATGATTCAGCTTAGGATGTGAATATAATGCTCATTGTTGGGCATCCTTAATGTGTTCATTTCATTATTTATACTGCCATACATCTATATTGATTTTAAATGTTCATCACCATAACAAGTTATATTAATCAAAGAAGTGTGTGACAAATCTTTCTTTTCCCCTTGTATCAGCTTTCATAAAAAACTGCCATGCTATTCATGGGTAGAAGTTTATTACATGTATAGCTACTGTATCAAAGCTGAAACAAAGCCAACCGAACTGACTTTACTATTCTGCAGCTTTTGATACATTTTCATTTGTTGATCCTTAGGTGTGTTTAGAGATCATCAGTAAGGAAGAGATTCAGAAGCTGTTTCCCCACGAAGTCCTGCTTGAATTACAAAGCATGTTCACTTTCTGCTGCAAAAGTTTCAGGAGTAAAGGGAAGATATAATGAGTGATCAGGTCAGAAATTGAGTTAAAAGTGTTGTGGCTATTGTCACCTGGATATGCTCTATAGGATACAAGGTAGCTTTTCTCAGGATATTTAATGCTTTGTATCATACTTAGTTTACTTTTCTGCGCAAGGCAATGACATGGAACATTGTATATCAGAACGCAGAATTGATAGACCCTAGTACGGTTGAGGGTGTACCTGGACAGCTAGTGAGGGTGTGTCTGAACAACTAGAAAGGTTGTGTCTAAACATCTTCTAGAAGTGGTGTATCAAAACACTGGACAAGATGTCTCTGAACTTCAAGAGGTGTGTTTGAATTTGAATATTTAGAGAGGGGGTGTCTAAACATCTCGAGAGGTGTATCTAGACAAGTTGATGGAAGTATTGAGCATTACACGTGAAGTACCACCGTGGATCCCCTCCTGAAAGTTTATTGTCTATGACATGTAAGTGGAAACAATAAAGAAGGATAAACCCTCAGGGTCTTTATTGAGGCGTAGGCCCTGAAGCTTGTACTAACCTCTAACCTCAAGCAAGTCTTTTCCTTTTCCTTTCTTTCTCTCAGCTTTATATATTTCATTTTTCTTTTCCCTTTCTCTCCCCACTAGTCCCCACTCTCTTGCAACCTAGACTTCTGAAAGCTGCAAAAACGACCATCAAATTGTATAATATTTATTTAGACGTCTATTGAACTTTGAAATTTAATTGTTGGTCTGAATCAGCAAGCCCACCATCAGTTCCACCCCGGCACCCCGCCTCATGCTCCGGCGACCCTCTGCGGCATCAGATTTGGTTGTGCACTTGACATGTTACCATACTCACTCAGTACATGTCGGGTCGGTTTTAGTTTCTCCTCTTTGAGATCCAACTTGATCTCCACCTGATCTTGGGGTGAGCAATCCAAATCAAAGAGTTCCAATCAATTTGGTAAAATGACTTCTCTGTTTTTTAAAGCCTTCTCTATATTTTTTAGATATCAAATGCCCCATGGTAAAATGGGTTGAGTTGCGGACACAAGCTGAAAAAATGATTCTGAAGAGCATGAGCATGGCCAGGGGGGGTAAACGACCCTTGGATCCGACTACTACTGAAGGACCTCAGCCTCACAAAAAACGACCTGCTCGTGCATTTTCATGATTTCAATATTTTGGTTTTGCATTTTCATGATTTCAATATTTTGGCACTTGATTTTTGAACGTATATTTGGATGTCTGCTCTACTCTGATATCGAGTGGTAAGAGCCAATTGATGGAATCATATCTATATGCAAATTGAGACCAAATTTGAGGCCAATCACAGGTGAGAACACACGATCTTTATTTGCGTGAAAAATGAGAAGATCCACAGTTTTGGCATTTCTCTCTCCTCTAACCCGATCCACTGTTTGGATTTGATGCGTGGATATAACCACAGTCTAGGTATGGTTATATTTGATGCGTGGTTTGTATTTTGTTAATGTTTACTTTGAATTTTGTTTAGGCTTGCCCAAATGAAAAAAATAGATGATGGAGATTTAAGACCCAAACTCCTATTTTTGGTTTCCTCTATTTTTTTCCTCTTTCCTGTCGTCTGTACCAACCAACTATATTTTTTTCTCTAATTTTGATTATTTTTTACCTTCCATTTTTCGAATGTGAGGAGTTTAAAATTTAGGGTGTTTTTATTTAAATCCATTGTTTTAACATATGATAGCAGGTTGAAAATTTAGGGTGTTTTTCCCCTGTTTGTATTTGATTGGGTTCCAAAAATAGGTATATACATGTTTGTATCTGATTTGGGTTCAAAAAATAGGTATATACTCGGACGAAGGAATCCCCCTTGTTTATATACCTCTTTGTATCTAATTTATATATACCTGTTTGTATCTAATTTTATATACACCTATTTAGATCATTAACATGTTGTGAATAACAGTAGCATCACTTCTTTGTGAATAACGGAGAATGCCGCAGTAGCTTCAAATTCAGGCCATTTGAGGCAAAAAGTGCTCGCATTTGCTGAGGGAGAAGCTCACAATAGCTCTCACTGGTATCCTCAATTTTACTACTCATTTTATATCTGTGGATTTATTTAGTAATGTTATTGTCAATTGTAAATGAAACAGGGGATGAGATCATGTATTCGTGGGGAAGAGGAAGGCTGGGGACATGTTCGGAGGGTGATGAGGTTGGGGACAGCTTCGGAGGGTGACGAGGTGCTTCGGAGGATGTAGTTATATGTGGAATCTCTGCTGGTGCTTATCACACTCACACTCACACTCACATTCACACTCTATCTCTGTTTTTTCTTTCTTTTTTGTAAATTTGTAATCTACAAACTAATTCTAATATGATCATGTGCAAGATGTCTTTTCTTTCTTTCTTTTCGTGTTTCATTCTAGGCCAAAAAGGACTTTCAGTGACACTTTACATTGGACTGCTAACAAGACTTTGAGACTGAAAATGAAATGCGTAGGAAATATTATGAAGTAGGTTTACAATAAAACTCTTCATCAAAATAATTTTTTTTGAAAAAATATTTTCATAATTAAGATAATAATTTACGTAGAGACTCAAACTTAAAGCACAACACTACCTACAGATTTCAAGTTTCTGAATGATGTTTGTTTTGTTACTTTAAGAAAATCACATATCACTATTGTGATTCGCTCTAATATGCATGTGTGTGTATGTCTATGTTTGTTTGTGTTAATATATATAATAATTGTATAATGCGTTTCAGGCTCAATTAGAACAAAGAGGGCACGTGCTCAAGCAAAGATAGTGAAGAAGATCGCATTGGCAAAGCAAAGATTGGAAGAAAAAAGGGTTGCAGCTGAAGGTCTCTCACACTTCAAGGTTTATATGTCTATGAAATGCCTGCTTTTATATTTGTGTTTATCCTATTTTGGTTCGTTAATCTGCGTAATATTTGTTTTTAGGACGTTGGATGGTGATTTGTCTTTGTTGAGCCTTAGTTTATCACACACCATTGATGGGTCACCACCTACGGCAGTTGTTCAAGGTATATCATTTCTGGACAAATTCTCTTCTTAGTATGCAAACCCGTTTTTTTTGCTCAAATAGATTTTCTGGGACCTGATTTGTGTGTTTTTAGTTAGTATCTTTAGGTTTGATTTGGGCCTGATTAGGTGTTCTCTTTGAATCGAGGTTGAATTTCACTTGAATTATGATATTTTAAGTGGAATTTACTTCCACTGTTATGTGTATTTTGTGTAAAAAAAAACACAGCAATCTCTATCCACTTATTTCTTAATAACATTAGAGGGGTTGTTTCTTTTACTATTGTTACTGGTTTGTTAGGTGACCAACTATGGTGCTGTGGTGCCTGTGTGTTGAGGTGACCACTTATTTCAGGTCCTTTATTTGGGTTTAAAATCATGGATTTGCGTTATTTGGTTGAATTATTCTTTTACTCATTCACTCTATTTTGCATTTAATTGGTTGTTTCTTACAAAATTCATTATTTAGACTTTAAATCTTATAAGCTTCAGTTACTTAATTGGTGAAAAGTTGAGAATGAAGAATTATTACGAGAATGGAACATTTCTATTTACCTGGTATGATCTAAATCTACAATAACTTCTTATGAAAATTTCTTACATGGAGCGTTCATGGAGACCAATGTTTTTAATCGCGGTCGCACAAGGTGTCGCGTTTTGGCTCCAGGGTCGCATCGCGCAAATCGCGTTGCGCAAATCGCATCGCGCAAGCAATTCGTGCATCTCAATTTTTTTATTAGAAAAATATATAAAATAACATTTTAAACCGATATTTGTAAAATAATTAACATTTAAATTGAAAATTATAGAACAAATAACTATTTGGGCTGAATATTATGATAAAAAAAATAACATTTTAAGCTCCACTTTGTAAACAAGTATCAGTTAAATTGAAAATTACAAAAGTTTAACATTTTAAGCTTAAAATTATAAAATATTAACATTCTAACTGAAATCATAAGAACAAATAACATTTTAAAATCAAAATTATAAAACAAATAACATTTTAAGATGAAATTTCATAAATAAGTAACATTTTAAACTGACAATCATTTTCATATGCATGCTTCCACCCATAATATTTTTTGTTTGCCATTTTTGAAACTGAAAAATTAAAAAATAGAAAACATTTTACACAGGAATTTATTAAAAAAATACATTTTCTACTGAATTTATTAAAAAAAATTACATTATCTGAGATTTGAAAAAAAAGTTAACTGAGATATGAATAAAAAAGTGAGTTATTGAACAAAAGTTACAAAAAAGAGAGTTTTTAAAGCTCCCAAACAAAAAAAGTATACTGAGAGATGAAAAAAAAAAGTGATAAAAAGCTTCAAAACAGGAGTTGGCATCTTAATATCTTAAAAAAAAGTGTAAACGTAACTTGCAAACAAAAGTCAGCACCAAAGTGACCTCCGAACTCAATCAGCGACTGGCATTTAGTATTTTTTTTTGGATATTTGTTTGTGTGAGGGGAAAGTTTTTTGTTTTTTTAAACAGCCCGTAAGTTTTGTAGGGGTTAAGAAATACCTCTTGCGTTTCCTTTTTTTCAAAATGGCAGTTTTTTTTTTTTTTTCAAAGCTCTGATTGTGCACTTTCGCGCAAAATAGCGCTTTTTTACTCGCAATTGCGCACTTTCGTGTGCCACGTCATCCAATAGCGTGCGCTATTGGGGTATCCCGCAAAAAAAGTTGCGCTATATAGCATTTTTCTATGGCAAAACGCAATAGCGCGCTATCGTGTTCGCAATAGCGTGCAATTAAAAACATTGACGGAGACGAAAGATGTAATTTTATTCTCGTGGGTATACTCTTGTAAAGTTGTTGATACCTCCTAATTTAAGTTACTTACATCTGTTTTCTTTCATTCCTTCATACAATAGTTTACATTTCAAATTTTAAGGTGTTCTGACGAATGCCTTTTTTTTCAATTTGCATTGTGACAATAGAAGGGATAAAAATACATTTTCAAAAAATTATAAGTGTTACTGACCAAGTATCAGTGGTGATAGCCACAATATTATCTTTGACGATTTTGATATTATCTCTGAAGCAGTTGACTTCTTTTAGGATTGCATCCGATCATATCTTCTGTTATCTTTGACGATTTTCCTTCAACCGTTCTGTGATCTCCTAGAGACCGATTGTTACAGTTTTATAGATTCATGTGTCATGCCACGTTGAGTTTCCGACTCATAATCCCTTTTAATAATATTATTACTCATCCAATTTGTTAACATTATTTATATTTTTAAAATCCATTTATTACTTGTTAGAATTCTTTTCCTCATTTCTTAACTTTGTATGTTTTTTCAATACTTGCTAATTAGGTGCTTGGCTTAACAAGTATTTAGTTTTAACTCAGCTAACGCACATAGTGTTCATGAAATAACCAAGTTTGACACAATTTTCTTAGTAAAAGCAAGTAAAGGGTACAGCTTATACTCAAGTGATTTTAGTCATTAAATTTGTTTATAATCGTTGTGGTAACGAAATTAAAAATGTTTAACATAAAACTTTCCTATAGTAAGATGACAATGAAACATTCCTGAAAAATACAAAAAGTGAAATTTCAAAAATTTAAAACTCATAAAAAAAATATTTTTTGAATTTTCGAATATGTCAATTTGAAAAATGGTCTTTCTAATTTTTTTTTCCAAAAGATGCTTGAAGTTTTGGAGAATAAAGATTGCTTACATTATATAAATTTTGGAAAAAAATTAAATACGCTTATTGTGCTCCGATCTAAGGGAAGCACACTCCTAGTGGGTACCTTCAAATAAAAAATAATTTTTTTAGGAACTCTAATCTGGGAATATCCCCAAAACTAGAGGAATTTATTAGAAAAAAAAAAGAGAAAGAAAGAGTAATTACAACCCGAGAGATAAATAAAGGAAACTAATCCCGGATTGAAAAATGCAATGGGAAGAACAAAAGTAAAGAAACTAAAAAACTAAATGAATCTATAGTTTGGAAGATGAAAACAATTTCCCAACACCATCCATTTCAGAGCATTAGGGGTGTTCCACCACCATTTGAAGGTTGCATGATGGACTCCTATTTTAGAGAGTTTGTGTGCCACTTTGTTCCCTTCCCTGTAGATATAAGAGCAGACAAAATTGAAGGTATATAAGATCTTCTTGCAGTTATTGCATCTGGTCTTTAGCTCCCAAGGAGGATCAAAGCATGTTGATTGCAAGAACAATAGCATAGCAGTAGAGTCTACCTCCAACCAAAGGTTCGTCCATCCATACTGATTATCAAGTTCAATGCCTATGATAGAAGCCTTGATTTCAACAAAGAAAAAACTAGGAATTCCAAAATTTTGGCAAAAAGCACCTCTTACCAAGCCTTGGTAAGTTTGAAAGACTCCTCCTATAGAAGCCATACCTTGATTTCCCAAAGCTAAACCATCTATATTGAGTTTAATCCAACCGGGAAGAGGGAGATCCCAAATCACTTGTACAATTTTAGGAGATTTTTTAGGATTTCCATAAATTCCCATCTGATGAAGGATAGAGAGATCATTAATACAGTTCTCCGTTGGATTAGATATCAATTTGCTAATTAATTTGATCCAGCCATGGAGATAGTAATAGCAACATGGAAAATATGGGATGTTGTTTAGGAAGATTACTTGATTTTTAGATCTCCAAATGATATCAAAACCATAAATTATGGATGCTAACCGGAGATCTTAAATATGAGGACTAAATTTCTTCTTGACAGGATACTTCCAAAGATCAATTATAGTAAAGTTCCACCAGCAGCTATTAATCTTGAAAATTGATGAGATCCCTTTCCATATATTAGTTGCAAAAGCACATTTGGTGAAAAGGTAGTCTATGGTTTCAATCTCCATTTTTCATATTTCACATCTAAGCTAGTTTGAACCCTTTTTTCTACCGAAGATCTTGAGTGGGAAGCTTAGAATGTAGAAGCTTCGCTGTCAGGGTTAAAGGTCTGGGAGGAATGAAATTAGACCATGTCTTGAAACTAAGGCTGGTGATGTTGAAGTTTAGAATAGAAAAGGTATGCTTCTTTTAAAGTTAGGTTGTCATTGGTACTGGGGGGCCAAATTAGTTTGTTATAGGGTAGCATAGATAGGTAGATCCAAATTATTGATTAAAGAATGATAATGGGGTATGACAGAGGATATAATGGAAGGGATAAACTATTTTCCATCAACTATTGAATCACTTACTTTCAAATTGTGCAGTTGTCTATTGTATGGGATCCATCCTAAAGTGTCAATAATGGAGGAGCCAAGCCAATTAGAGGAAAAGAAATTGATTGAATTCCCATCTCCAACAATACATTGATCATTTTCTTTGATTATTCTTAAATAATATCTATATCCACTCCATATACAGATGATCTTATAGGGATTATGGTCACACACAGGCTTAAATCTAACATTTAGAAATCTAGGACCAAAGAGAGTCATGAGTAACCACATCCCATGCTTGTTTTAAGATAGCATCTTTATTAAGAAATGAAAATTTCTAATAGCAAGACCTCCATCTTTTCTATCCAAACAAACTGACTTCCAAGCTATGGTGACTAGTTTTGAAGCAATGATGGATCTAGACCATATATATAATTCCTTACCAACTGTTGCATTCTCTTCAAAAGGTATGCAGGCCATTTATAAGTCATGAAGATATATTGGGGGATGAGGATTAAATTGATTTCACTAGCTTAACTCTACTTGCCATAGACAAAGAAATTCCCTACCAGCTCTCCAGTTTTGATTTGACTTTATTCCTAATAGGTTTTGAGTGACAAGCTTTTGGCTTGCCTTTCAAAATGGGAACCCCGAAGTAAATTAAAGGACCAAAGCCAATATTAATGCCAAGTCTGCTTGAGATTAAAGCACTTCTATGAGTAGCTCCCTTTCCAATAAAGACTTTACTTTTATATCTATTCACCACCTGGCCGGAAGTCTCAGCATAGTCTTCAAAAGATTGCATAATGTTGGACAAAATAGCTAAGTTACACCTGTAAAAAAAACATTATATCATCAACATAAAAAAGGTGGGTGGGAGAAGAGTAACTTCTTGGGAATGAGATTATTTTGAAAAATCCAAGATCAACTTTGTGAGCGATACTTCTTCTTAGGACATCTTCAGCAATACAAAGAAGTAGCCTAACTCCTCTAGAATAATTGAAGTAACCACAGGTTGTGCCATTACTGAGAAAGAGAGTCTAGCAGAATTGAGGATTTCTTTGATCCAATTCACAAATTGGTCACAAAAACCAAAGGCTTGAGAGTGTTGTAAATGAAGTTCCAAATTAAGGTATCAAAAGTTTTAGCCACATCAAGATTTAGAGCTGCATTACCTCCAAGCAGCAATGCTGTGGGTAATGTTTCTTACTTCGATGAAGGATTTGTAGTTATGGGAGACAATCTTTGAGGCAATTAATCCCAATCTACTGGCAGAAATTTTTGCTATAATTTTGAAACAAAAATTAGCCATAGCAATGGGTCTAAATTGGTTTATCTCACCTGCACCAGTTACTTTGGGAATAAGGATGACATTGTTAGAGTTAAAACCTAGAAGAATCCATCCTTGTGTGAAAAAAACTAGCCACTTCGTCATAGACACCTGCACCCACTATATCCCAACAACGTTGAAAAAATAGACCACCAAATCCATCGGGTCCTGGAGCTGGATGGGGGTCCATATTAAAAAATGTTTGTTGGATGCCATGAGTGTAGTCTGGATGGACTTTAAGTTAGAAGTGGCCAATTTCAATTTGTCATGGATGTTGCCAAAAACTTCTATATTCCAATTTGTCCATGGCTTTTTTGTTTTTTTATAAATGTTGCATTTTTAGTCTCTGCTCAATTACGTTTTCCCTCTAATCTAATGATATATTTTTTCAGCACTCCCCCAAACAAATCATGATTGCAGGTTTGAAATAACCTGAAATATACATTATTTATTAATATTTACGTATCGGAAATAAATTTTCAACAATTTAGACTGCCTAAGTTACCTTGGATGCTAAAAGAGAGTTTGAACACGCATAACAATATACATGGTTGTTAAAGATTCGCCTTTCCTATGTCCACGAGGAAAAGAGAGATGGTATCATCATCAGTCTAAAGTCTTAGGTGCTACCATACTAGTTGATAGACAAGACATTAGGGTTACATGTATCAAATTGATGCCATCCTCATAAATGGGGAGGCTATGTGCACGGACGTTTTATAATTTTTTTAAAAATTTATTAAATTTTATATTAATAAATATGTAGTAAAAGATAATTAAAAAAATGAATGTACTTCTGTTCGAAAAATATAAAAACTAAGTACGTTTTTTTTTAAGATGGAGGAAAATGGTTTGAAAGAATAAGAACTCAAGTTCTCAATGTTCATAGGGAAAAAAAGAGTAAACAATCCCTATAGCTCCTAAACTATACAAGTTTGACCAATGTAATCTCTAAACAAATAATTTGACAAATTTAGTTCCTGAACTAATATAATTTGGCAAATTTAGTCTATAAACAGTTTTTATTTTTACGTAGGAAAAAAATAGTTTTTTCCTATTTAAAAAATAGTTTTTAAATTTGATAAAAAAAAGCAGGAAAAAAACTGTTTAAAAAACTGTATTTTTTTCTTTTTCTAAAATTGTTTAAATTTTTTTTAAACTGTTTTTTTTAAAACTGTTTTTTAAAATAGAAAAACTCTTTTTTAGAATAGAAAAAAATTGTTTTTTATCCTATTTAAAAAACTGTTTTTCCTATTTAAAAAAAACTGTTTTTTATTCTATTTAAACAAATCTCAGTTTTTTTTTAATTATTTGTGGTACATTTCATAGGTTTTAACTCTTGTTAAAAAAAATAGAGTGATTCTTCAACTTTGAAAAAACAGTTTTTTTTATCAAATTTTAAAATTATTTTTAAAAACAACAGAACTACTATTTTTTTATCAAATTTAAAAACTATTTTTTTAAAATACAAAAAAACTTTTTTATCCTTTTTAAAGAACTGTTTTTATCCTACTTAAAAAACTGTTTTTTATCCTATTTAAAAAACTGTTTTTTATAATTTTGGGTACATTTCGAAGGTTTTAATTTTTGTTATAAAATAGAGCAATTCTTCAACTTTGAAAAAATAGTTTTTTATCAAATAAAAACTGTTTTTAAAAACAGTTTTATCTCCTGTTTTTTTTTTTATCAAATTTAAAAACTGTTTTTTTTAAATAGAAAAAAAACTTTTTTTTATCCTATTTAAAAAACTGTTTTTATCCTACTTAAAAAACTGTTTTCATCTTATTTAAAAAAATTACTTTTTTATAATTATTTTGGGTACGTTTCTAAGGTTTTAACTCTTGTTACAAAATAGAGAAATTCTTCAACTTTAAAAAAATAAAAATAGTTTTAAACTTTAAAAAATAGTTTTTTATTACATTTTTAAAAAACTATTTAAAAACTTTTTTTATTCCATTTAAAAAAAACTGTTTCTATATTATTTAAAAAAGAGTAATTTTTTAACTTTGAAAAGAAAAAAACAGTTTTAAGCTATTTTAGGGACTAAATTGGCTAAATTATTAGTTTATGGATTAAATTGGCCAAATTATATTAGTTGAGGGACTAAATTGACCAAATTATATTAGTTCAGGGACTAAATTGGCCAGATTATTAGTTTAGGAACTAAATTGACCAAACTTGTATAATTTAGGGCCATAGAGGTTATTTACTTGGAAAAAAAAGACACCCATTTTTTTATGATAAAAACAGATACATGAAGATATTTTCTCTCACCCAATCCACCAAATCGAAATCATAGATAATAGGTACAATTGAAATTAATTTTAATTATATAGAAATTAAAAAATGAATTATATTAGACTATGAATTTTAATGAACTACATAAATACTAAGATTTGTATATGAGTTTCATATTTCTTACAAACAAAATAATACGTATAGTATACTAAATTTTATAAACAAATTTATTTAATAGTAATATCAAGTCAAAATTTCTCACTACATCATCCCTCACTATATAAAGGTTAGAAACAACCCAACAACATTTATAATAGGCACAATTAAAAATATAATTAAAAAAAATAGATTATAGTAGAATTTTTATATTAAGGTATGGATATGAGTAGCATAATTGTTATAAATAAAATCTACTTACAGTATATAAAATTTTACCAACACATTTATTTAATTACTAACAATATTAAGTCAAAATCTTTCACATTTATTAAATTATTAACAATATTGAGTCTTATATTGTGCCTTAAATACATGTGTTTTTAATGTGTGTGTGTGTGTGTGAGAGAGAGAGAGAGAGAGAGAGAGAGAGAGAGAGAAGGTTTGAGTAAATGAGAATTTATTTTTCTTGATGTGTTTTCGAGATTGTTTATATATATTTTTGATGTTTTCGATTGTTGCAATTTAGCTACTTGGAAATTGGGAGGGACAATGAAATAAAAATGGGGCAATGAATATATGGGAATACATAGAAATAATGAAAGAGACCAAATGGCTTTATCATACAACACATTTTATAGAAGAATGTCATTTAGATGGATTAATATTGAGGGAGTATTAAAGCCTCTTTAACATCTCTAATAAAACCGTATTATAGGTATCACAATGATGAAGATTAGAATTTGGAGACACCAGTAGTTCATTCTATCTTCTTTTACTCTTGAAAATACAACTTTTGCGAAAAAAATGTCCATATAGTAGATTCTGTTAAGAGAGGAAAAATACAAATATTTTGGACATATTAATGCTTTAAGAAATCACATGAATGTAATAACATAATGCATGCACCCGTATGATACTATAATTTTAAAACAGATATGTTTTATGATGATAGTGACGTGATAATTCATACGATGATAGTGACCTGATAACATAATTTTAAAACAAATCTATCACCACCCAAACCTCAAACTTGTATCAACAATACTACTAACACTTGTATGATGACAATAAGCTGATAATTCCATATAGCTAAACTAAAATATGACCTCTATCCAATTTCAAAGAAAAAGATGGGTTAAGAGAGAGAGAGAGAGAGAGAGAGAGAGAGAGAGAGAGAGAGAGAGAGAGAGAGAGAGAGAGAGAGAATAATAATATTTATATCTACGAACATGGTGTGAATCATCAAAGAAATACGGATTTCTTTTTTTAGACGACATACAGAGAGTTTTGATACATCACATCTATGTATGTATACTTATATATTACTTATGAACCTCTCCACAATACATAGTCTCATATATATAGCAATACAGTCTAAAAGAAATACAAAAGGTTTGTTGTCTAACGAACTTTTATCTTAAAGTCCAAAATATTATAACTTCCAATTTCAAGTTTATACTTTTTAAAACATTTTATATTACCTCAGTCCCAAATTAAAAAGGGTGTAAAAAGAACATATCGAATAGCGAGAACATAGCCTTCCTGAATAAATCCTATTGATTCACGTCATAACAAACAACTCAACTACTCAATCTCAATGCTTCTCTAATTACAATTCATTAGAAAAAATAGAGAATGTAAAAGGCTTGCCATGAGGAAAATCTGCAATCAAAGTTGTGCATAATGATAAATATTATAATATTAAGTAAACATGGGTGAGAAACGATGGAGTGGGAGAGTGTAGTGTGTACAATATGGTGAATAACAAAAAATGAAAGAGTTGTCTGAAGAGAGAAGAAGGAAACCTTTTCGCTTTTTAATTTGTAGTCCAACACTTTAGTGATGAGTTAATTAGCCAATGGCAGACTTGGCATGTTTTTGTGTTGATGTAAATGTGATTAGCTTCATAACTACGATGGTCAGCATGTGTAGAGCCGGTCCTGAGATTTTAAGGGCCCGAGGCAAACTCTTGAATTGGGGCCCCTATATTTAACAAGAGATTTTCTTTATTAATTCATAAATTATAGGTTTTATTTTTAACTGAAAAGATACCGACTTATTTTTGGAGAGTTGTGGCGAGTTTAAAGGTCTGTCCGTTCAGTTTTTAACAAATTATTTTTGGGACAGTTGAAAAATAATGCTACAAATATATATACACATAAAATTTTGGGATGCCTAAAATACGTCGAAAATTGGGGTCCCGAGGTGGCCGCCTCTCTGGGCTCCCTTAAAAAATGACCTTGAAAATGTGTCCCTCTATAACATGGGGGACATGATCCCTAGAGCCTTGGGTGACATGTAAATTCACTTTTCATACTTCGAGGCCATTATGGTGTGTGGACCGTGTGGCTAGCCTATGCACACTATTTCATGATAATCGAGGGTTTCCCTTTATTTCAGATTATAATCATTCACGGCTTTTAAAAACACTTCTTTTTATCTTTAGAAATCTCTCCATGTAAGCACTTTTAGTTCTCTCCTTTTATTTTGGTAATATCCATTTTTGTTCTCTATTCTCTTCATCTCCCCATCTCATCTCTTCTTTATTTTCATTTAGTTTTGAGTTTTCTCTCTTCGTTTTATGTCTTCAACTTCAATAATGGTTTTTCATCTAGAAAATTTTGCTACCAATAAATTTTGGGAGTTTTGAAATAAATTTGTAATCCCTGAGTCAATAGGTATTAGAATTCTCAATGATGATGAAAATATTGGAGCTCTATATATTGGCGATTAAAAAAATAAAAACTTTGCTTACTTAAAACCTTGGATTGAACACGTTTCAGAAAGTAAGTAAAACGAACTAAATTCAAAGAATAAATCTAGGGTTCAGATCACGATACCTTTACAGATCTTGTAGTTGATCCGATATAAGAGAATGATTTAATGAAGAATATAATGTTCCTAAATTTCTCCATGCTCCAAATCCTTCCTATAATTTATTGTAGGCCTTAAATCTTCCATCATACGATCCACCCAAATCATGTCATGTATGTGGGAACTTTCAGACATAAAATATTAAATAAATATGAGAGAAATTAATTTCTCTCTCCTCACCCCTTCACAAAAACATAAATAGTGTTTTCCTCTCCCTTTCTAACCCTTGAGAATGTCTCATCCAGCTTAAACCTTTTCACTTGATCCATATATATGGGTATATGAAGTGGGATTATGTCAATAAGTTTTTTTTGAGGTTTTTGGGCTTTTTACTTGGTAAATGTACTATAATAGGGTCCCTAGACAAATAATAAGATTGTGTTCTAAATGGAAACATGAAGACTTCATATTCCTTCCCATAATATATTGTCTTCTCCATTTAATTGTACTTAATTTAACTAAATATTTACAATTGCTCTCCAATTTGATTATCTCACAATTATTCGAATAAAGGTCTTGTTTGCAAATTTGGATATCACATAATATATTCCTTGTGTAAAGCATACAATACCCGTTTTGTGATATTTCGACCAATAAATTGAATCTCACCCATAACAATCAAAGCAATAATTGAATAAGTATTCTAATCCCTATAATTCTCAGGATTAAGAATCAGAGCACCTTTTGCAAGCTTTGTGACGTTGTGAAAGTCCAATTCAATCGACAATTAAACTTGAATTCAACCATGGTCCTGTTCAATACATTTCTGATGTAGCGATATGATCCTCTTTGAACTATCAGACAATTTTATGAACCATCAAGCAGGTTTTCATAGTCAATATAAACACTATAATAGTACTTACAACATTACTTATAGGATGTCAACTCCTTATCTATATTGTGAAGTATTCAATTGAACTAGAACCAGAATATTGATCTTATGTGATCAAGTTAAATTCGATCAAAATGAAGGAACCTCGCCTAAGTCACTTTGGAATGTCCCAATCTATAAAGTCTATTTAGTTGGATTTGAAGTGGAAATAACTTTGGCCTCCTTGGTAGAGGTAGTAATACATGATTGTTTCCCACTCGTCTAATCCCTTACTCGTGCCAATGTATTACTCCACTTCCTATGGTAAACACTTATTATGAGGTCGATTTCTTGGAATCCATATCTGATTGAAAATATGAGTATGTATACCCTAAGGGTACATGACTATATACTAACTAAGCTAACATATAATCTCTAATCATTATCAGGTACTTGAGAATGTGCTTTGCCATGCAGTCTAGTTCTCCTCACCTAGGCTAGATTGAAATCTACTTACTACGCCCATGGAAAGCATACATAAGTCTACCCACCACCAAGCATAAGGTATATTCCTTATCCTCTCTATCTGATTAAGTGTTTTAGGACATTTATCCTTAGACAATTTGATTTTATACCTGAAAGGGACGAATCCTTTCTTGAAATCCCGAATGCTAAACTTAGAGAAAACATCATAGATATAAATGTCTTTGGACAAGCACAACATCTTATTTATTTAATCTACCAAAATCTTGATCACAAATATGAGAATTAGATTATCCTAAGTTCCTCATATTGATTTACTTGGATAATCACACTCTTATGCAAGATAATATACCCACCATCTTCCAGATTAGGAGCATATCACCCACATATTGTACTAAAAATATCAGCACGTTTTCGTCATTCTTTATATACTAACAAGTATTATTCAAGCTTTGATCAAAATCAAAAATTTATTGCCTAATCAAGCTGAATGTTTCAAGACCTTCAAGTTAGCTTAAATCCATAAATAAACTTCTTAAGCTAACATACTTTCCTTTTTCTAACTTCTTACTATAAATCCTTTAGGCTGAACTATATAGATGCACTTGTCAAGACCATCGTTCAATAGTTCACTCTTGAAGTTAAAATAATCCTACTATACGTTTGCATTAATATTGGTGAGAAGGATTGCTCATAGTCAGTGCCTTTCTTTTTTAGTGAACCCTTTCGTAACAAGCCTTACATTGAAGGTTTCCTCCCTTCCACATATCCATTTTTTTAACTTCTTATAGGTCCACTTTCACCTAGTGTGTTTCATCTCATCTGCAAGTCTACAAGCTCCCAAAAACTGATTCGAAATTCATTGAATCCACCACAGTATTCATTGTATTAAGTAAAAGAAAAAATACTTGTCTTCGAATGTCTGATTTTAGTTCCAGGGACCTAGTTCGTATTTTCTTGGGATCTCACTAAGATGATCACCCCCAAAACACTAATATGTAAGGATGTCTCACAATACTCCTATTACGACGTGGCTCCACTTACGACCTGGTATAACTGACATGGGTTACCTAATCACCGATAATGCTCCTACTACCTTTAAGTAGTGTATTATCGATATCAAGTAGTATTTCTTCCTGTATGGGTCATCTAGAAACATTTGTAGTTTGATGTTCCGTTGTCATCTATTATAAGTCTAGATTAGTCCCGGGCTTACGGTTTATCACATAATCATCTTTTAAGAATCGTACATTGATACCATCAATTACCTTGTTGCGATTAGAAATATGTCATAAACTTACTTTATAACATTTGGAATAACTAACAAATAGACATACTTCTTTCTACAATTTCAACTTCCTTGGCTCCTTCCGTAGGATAAGTGTCAGGCACCCCAGATCCAAACTTGTACTAAAATGTGCTTGCACACATTCCACAATTCCATGGGAGTAAAAGAGTCAAATTTAGATATAATTAAGTTCAAAATGTATATAGTCACATTTTATTAAAATATCCCATCAAGAATGTTGTAGTTCTGAATAACTAACCATGGACCTTATCATATTTAAAAGATTCTTATTCCTTGTTGTTTTCGTAGTGGAACACTCGGTCCAAACAAATGGGATATATTCCCCACCTTCCATAAATTATTTCTAAATCTCTTAAGAGTTATAATCCTCCACGATTAGATCGTAGGGTTTGGATTAGTTTAATTCACATATGCTCCACTGTCTTTTACACATTGAACTAATCACATGCTTCAGGATTGCGGTGCATAAGGTAAACATATTTGTACCTTGATCAATCATTAATAAAATTTATGAAGTACTCATAACCACTTTTTGATCGGATATTCATATTACCACATAAATCAAAATTAACCATTTCCAACAATTTTGGTTTCAAAGATTTTTATCGTGGAGAGTCTCTTGTTCATCTTATCTTATAAACAATTTCTTAGATTGAAAGTTCCTCCACTTCTAACGAACTCATTTGTCCATTTTAAATTAGTCTTTAAATTCCTTTTAGATTTAATTACCTAAGCATTACTGTCAAAATTGTGGTCGGTTGAAGTAAGAAGGGAAATTTTCTCTTTATTGATCTTCCATTAATTTTATTCATTGCAGTGTTTACCACTATTGGTGAGACATACCTTTTAGTGTCTAAATTATTTTCCAAAGATAGATAAAATATTTCTCAATTTTGATACAATTTTATTAAAATAATTAAAAAAGTAACATTTTTTCTCCAACCATAAACGTAAAAATAATTTTCCAAAATTTTATTTTTTCTCCAACACAATCTAAAATAGATTCCCTACTCTAATAGTGCTCCCTTATTCTTCTTCCCATTATCATAAAAAATTCTCATTTAAGTAGCTTGCCAGGTTACCTAAAACCTCTACAAAGACTTACAAACCTGTTTTGTGGCTCCCGAATCTACATACAGGTTCCTCGATACCATATCATGAATCATGCTTTTACTTTTAAGATAAAAAGCATTACCTTGTCCTTTTCCTTATAATGCTAAGAAAACTGGACATATTGCCATCAATGTTGTAACTACGTGTAGTGAAAATACATGCCTTTTGGCTTTTCCCCTTCTTCCAGAGGAATATGAACTTTTTTATACCTTAGCATTGCACTTGATACTTACCATTATCCTTCTTCCTCCCTTTCGAGAAAGAAGTCGAGTGTTGGATTTTGATAATGCACACTGCTTGATTATAAAATGGATCTAATTTTCCCAGCCAATTTGTAATCCAAAGAATCCTTAGCTTACCCAATATGAAAATCATCTTAAGAACATGATTCTTACTAGAGCATCATCATCCAACATCGGTGTTTACATATTCTCATCAATGCATTCTTTAAAAATTAAACATACATATATATAACTTCCTTGTTGTGGGGACTGTGACAACCCGCTCAAAATAATAATGGGTGGCCAACCCTATACTACCTTAAATCAGGTATCTCAGATGACACAGTCTCAACATCAACTGACGATACTAAACTAATATAAGGCTAACTACCCGAAATTCTTAAAAGAGGGTGCTAAAATTTAAAACTTTTATTTAACACCGAAACAAAACCAACTAATCAACCAATAACACACAATACAACATCTAACTATGATGAGTGATACATGCAACTACAATAATATAAAAGAGTACAATACAATGTACAACAAAATCTCAACAATGAAATACCCGAATAAGCTGTCGGGTCACAGACAATAAAATAATTTGAGGAAGAGAATATAAAAGTGTTAATCTACAACACTTGAGTCTAAACTCAATATTCAAACTGAATCCTAATCTAGATATACAATAGATAGGAATCGACTAAGACAAAGTGCTGCAACAGTCCGCTACTGCTACAGCTCCACGAATACACTGGAGGGATAAACATCAATGGCGTCCTTGCGGAGGAACACCTAAGGTAAAACAATGTATGCATAGGTGGAGAAAATATAAACGGGTCAGAGCCCGAGTTGAAAACATTTTATAGCAAGTGCATTAAAATGCATAATTATTATAAATGCATTATGACATGATTTAATGAAATCGCCCTCTCCATAATAATCCAACTCACCTCTCAACTAGAGCGTGCAACTAAACGTATGCACGTGATCTGCAAATAATTGCCCATAACTAAGTAGGCACATAAATCCAACTAGATCCCAAAATAATTATTCGATTAAGATCATCTAACTTATCTCACAATCTACACTTAACTAAATTCCATTTAAAACATTACTTTACGTTTAATGTTATAGTTCTCTTTATATTTGTTCATTTATTGAACATATAAAGTTTACATAAGCATCCTCATAACAACTACATCACAATACATCAACATTCTCTTACTAGAATTTCACATATTCTAGTTATGCTTTCATTTGGCATGTAATCATATATATATATGTGAGTTATTAGCATCTAGTGCTAAGGACTAAACTTCTCCCGGTTCTTAATACTGTACTGCGTTTCATGCGTGGGACGTCTTGCCGAAGCGAAATCCAAACAAGGAACCCCCCCCGTTACATTACTTCTGACAGTATTGATCTTCGAGGTTCATTATGCCTTCAATGCATGATGCATGTAACCCAAGTTCTTATTTCTCAAATTTTAATTAATTAATATTCGCAATTCTCAACAGTACACGGCGTTTCATGCGTGGGACGTCTCGCCGAAGCGAAATCCAAACAAAGAACCCCCCCGTTACATTACTCCTGGCACTGTCGATCGTCGGGATAGGTGATATATATATAAATATGAGCATTAAGGACTAACTTCTCCCCAATTTCCAACGTTACACTGCGGTTCGTGCGTGGGATGTCTCGCCTAAGCGAAATCCAAACAAGGAATCCCCCGATACACTAATCCTGGCAATGTTGGTCGCTGAGGTCCATTATGCCCTCGATACTCAAGTACAAGCACAACAACCATATAATAACCATCCAACCGAGTTAAAACTCGAGGACGCAGGCTCACATGCTATCATCTTCCAGTAGCCCATACACGTAGAAAACTGGGGCCACCTGGTGGGGTTCAACGACACCCACCACGTGATCAACTCATGCACACAACGTCCCAAGAAGCGATCATAGATCCTAACCGGCAAGTGAGAACATCACATACCCCCGACTTCCACCCCCAAAAGAATGCATATATATATATATATATCGCATAAATAATCACAATGGACGACTATGACCTGGGGAATATCTACACGCTGCTCTTTGAGCCAGGATGCTCACCCTCAATGCACGCAACTTCCCAATGATAGGAAGGAGGGGGTATGCTTCACTATATATATATATATATATCTACACGCTGCTCTTTGAGCCAGGATGCTCACCCTCAATGCACGCAACTTCCCAATGATAGGAAGGATGGGGTATGCTTCACTATATATATATACCATCACATAAGGTATACATACATCATCACATTATATAAAGATACCCCATCATATAAGGTATACCTGTCACATTGTTTTCATATTTATTATACGCCCTTAGGCGCAATTTGATTAACATCATTGTTTAGTATATTTACCTCTTGATATACTAATCGTCAATTCTCACACATCTTCCCCACTTAGTATACACTATACTATTTCTAACTTGAAGCTCGTGTGTCGCTTCTAGTTATGAATTGTTTCTCAATTCTATTCATGTTAAGGGTCTTCTTTTATCCTAATGCACTTCAATTAGCATTTCTCATTGTGTGAGACATCTCCCAAATCAATCATCAATAAGGATATTTCTATATCCATATGCACATCATTTAGCATTTATAATTCTCCATCCATAATAGGGTCCAATTTATTTTATGAACCTTTAAAGGTATCCCAGTTGGGATTTGATCCTAAGATCCAATGTCTCTAAAATTATTCTCATTCTTTTTTATGAATTTAATTATTATCTCCAAATAGAATCTCCAAATCAAAGTGGGCTTCCCCACTTAGAATATACCAAATTCTCTGATCGATATTCCTCAATTTAAGTCTATATGACTATAATAATTCCTTATAAGGGAAACTCTCCAAAAGTCTCCAAAACATACTCCATATAATTCCTATAGAGGTTCCCAATCGATAACCCCGAACAAAACGGAATGAAATTCTCCCTGGAAAAACATCCCTAAAAAATTCCTGTTTCCGAATCGATTCGGGCCAATTCCGAATCGATTCGGCCCAGCGAATTGATTAGGCCTTCAAGGCGAATCGATTCAGGTCATCAGACCTGGGACTCTGTTTCAGGCCGAATCGATTCGACTGGGGTGCGAATCGATTCGGTCACTCAGACCTGGGTACCTGCATATTTCCGAATCGATTTGGCTAGGGGCCGAATCTATTCGGCCTACCTGGAGGCTCGAAAATGACTTCTTTTTAGTAAACCAAAAATCCCAAAATTCATTTTAATCATCTTTTCTCCATTTCTCTTAAACCCAAACACATATATATCACTAATATTCATCCTAGAACAGATATAAACTAATTTCTATCCTCAAATCAAAGATCTGCATATCAAATCTAAGATTTTACTCAAAAGTTAGGTTTTGATAAATTAAACCTAAAACCCAAAGATTTAATCCACAAATCATGAAATAAATGGAACACAACAATTATTTAGCAAGTTTAATCACTTGCCTTGGGTTCGTAAGGTCTAATCCATCCTCGAGATCGCATAGATGTCGAAAAATCCCACTTTCTCTCTCTTTTCTCCTTCTTTCTTCTTCTCTCTTTCCCTATTTCTATTTCTCTTTCTCTTTAAGGAGAAATAAATCTCCCATAGGCTTTTAAGCCCTAACTCCCAAGGTACACATCTTTAAATGATAATACACACTTTAAATGACTCGGTAACTTTAATTCGAGCCAAACGAGCTTAAAATATTTCGAAACCTAAATAAACCCCAAGTACATTCATTTTGACTTTCTCTACCCTTCCGGATACAACTACACCCTCAGAATCACCATTCGAGACACTTTCTAACGACTTCAAATTTCGACCCTAATTGCCAATTTAATTAATCTCCAATTAAAATAATATTTATTTCTCCCAAAATAAATAAATCATCGTCTCCAAGACCTCGGGTTGTTACAGGGACCAATCATATTAACACTTAATTTCAAAGAATCGATAATAATGGATTTTAAACTACCGTGATACCATAATTAATTCCTTCCGTTGTGGAGGAGAGATGATCCTAACGCGAGGAGTTGACCACATCACAATTTTAAAATATTTATGGGAAATGTGGGATAAGTAGGTTTATTATCCTCCTTAGTTAAAACAATGCTCAATAACATTTTTCAGTCCTTAAAATTTATTCCAAATTAAAACATTTTTCTTTTAAGACTAAAACAATTGAGGGAAAAATTGAGTCCATTTTTTAAAACTTAGAATCATCATTGAAAAAATTAATTTTCAATTAAATAAATGAGAATTAACGTTTGATTAAATTTTAATTTGGCATCCCTCCACTCCCGATTATAATCAATCACATTGAGCATCCTAATTTACCTGTGAAATAAGATTTCTTGTCGTGAGATTAAATCACCTCACCTTGAATTAGGAAAATATTACATCTTTTAATTTTTTTATCTCGATAGTTTTGAAAACATCTCTCAAACATAATTGAATAGCCGACGTCATTTGGTCCCACGAATAATGATACTCACTCCATTGGGGATGATATCATTACTTATCTTTAAGTGTATAAATTCAGTTCATTCTATAAAATTAAATACATTCGTGATAGGGGGAATCAAACTCAATTACATTCAATTTCAAATAACTATCATTTAAGAATTTTAAAATCCCATGATGCCATGATCAATTTCTGCTGTTGTAGAGGATAGTCAATGTCAATATGAGGAATTAATCACAACACATTTTTAAATTACCAATGGAGATTGTGAGGTTTATGTTGAAATCTCTCTCTCACTTGATATTTTGAACTTGGGGGTATATTTGGAAAAAATAATTTAATTCTAAATCTCAAAATAAATCAACGATAATTTCCTATTTTTTTATATATATTAAATAACTCGGTCCAACTATTTTAATTTTTCCAATAATAAAACATTTTTTAATTAAAATAAAATCTAGTGACCATATTTTAATTTATATCTCAAATTAATTGCCCAAATAAATTCAATCTTAGAAAAGAATAAATAAAATTTGATTTAAAAAAAAAATCATGATCTAGGTTGGTCACATAAATAAATCCTTATTATCCATAATAATGTAGGTCCCTAACTAAATTATTTATTAGCACGAAAAATTAAACACCATATAAATATGAGATGGTAGTAATATAACAAATCACAAACACGTGCATTTTTGTATCTAAAGGATACAAAACCCCTTTCCATTATGTCCTAGACATCGTCGGTGAGTAGAATCCTTGAGAATTAAAATCCTTTGAAGAAGAATCCATACTGAATTGGACTGGCTGACTATAGCGAGGGGAATGTGTATGGTGTAAGACTTTAGGTAGACCCAAATAAGTGCAGGATCAATAGAAAGGTCGGCTGGCTATGGTGGTGTTGCTACAATAATTTTGATTAACCAAATTAAATTGAATTGATAGCTTTAACATAATTAAATGATCGGAATATCATAATTAGACTTAAACATTGGGATGGCTTAGTTAATAGTGGTAGTCCATTTTTAGTCGCATGCTAATATATATCTCATTTAATTTAAAATACTCTATTGTGATATTTATCATGTATAATGCTTCTGTCTAGGTTTACGGACCCTAATTGGGAGGAGTAGGTAGTATTCACGCGGTGATCTCTGACCTATTGCATTGACTAACATTTCAGATTAGTGCTGGAGTAGCTGCATAGGATGGATTGGAGATCTTTTGAGTGGATCTCGATATTTATTTTTATCTCTTTAGTAGTAGTTTGATTTATTTCCATTCAGTCGTTTTATTATGAGAATTTCATTTATGGATTTGGTGGGCCAATCGGTTCCACAGTTATTTATGGTTTCAGTCATATATTTATAATTAGATTATTTCATTTGAATTTAAAATTTTAGAGTTGGATTTATTTTCGAGCATGCTGATGGATTTTAAATTACATGAATGTTTATATTAGTTGGATAATATAATATTATCTTGTGGAATTTTTTTATAATGTCTCATATTTATATCACATGCTGAGAATGAAAGAATATTTAGTAACGCCCGACGTAGTTTGGCGACGGCGGCTGACCACCTCGCTTGTCAGACTACGTGGGGTGTTACATCTGGGCCTGATATCAATTGTTGAGGACTAACATAATAAAAAATATTATTGCCCTATTAATATAGAATGATTATATTAAAGAAAATTATCAAAAGGAACTAGATTCAAAAAATGAATCTAGGGTTCAGATCATGATACCTTTGCAAATCTTATAGGTGATCCGATATTGGAGAATGATTTGATGAATTTCTCCATACTCCAAAAACTTCCTAGAATGTGATATAGGCCTTGGATATTCTATTATATAATCCTCCCAGACGAAGCCATTTATGTGTGCACTTTCGAAAATGAAATCTTGCAGAAATATAAGAGAAATCACTTTCTCTCTCCTCACTATTTCACAAAAATGTGAATAGTGTTTTCTCCTTCTCTAACCTTTGAGAATGTCTCATGTATCTTAAATCCCTTCCCTTAACTCATATATATTGGTACATAAACTAGGTTTGGGCCACAAGGAAGTGTTGTGGGCTTGCTACTTGGTAAATGGACTATACTGTGAACCCAAGATAAATAATTAAATTGGTTTCTAAACGATAATATGAAAATCTCATATCACTTCTCGTAATATATTTTCTTATCCATTTATTTGTAATTAATTCCACTAAATAATTATAATTTCACTATAATTTGATTATCTCATAATTACTTAAATTATGAGGTCTTGTTTGTAATGTTAGATAGCACATAATTATATGATTCCCAGCAAAAAGCATACAATACTTGCTTAGTGAAATTCATTTTGTTATTAATCAATTTTTACCAACGTCATATGTATTCTTTGATCTCACACATGACTTATTTGATACTCTACTGGATAATAAAATTCACCAATCGAGTTTACTGGTAGAATCAAATCTTATAAGTTTATCAAGGGAATGTCACAATCCAGGATTTTTCACAAATGAAGATTTCTCCAGAATATGATCTCAAACATACCCACACAACAATTTTCAAACTTGTAGAGATTTAGACCCAATAAATTGGATCTTGGCCATAATAATTAAATCAATAATTGAGTGAGGTATTCCAATCCTAATAATCCTCGGGATTGAGAATCTATACACCCTTTGCAAAATTTGTGAGCTTGTGAAAGTCTAATTCAGTCAGCACCTTGAATTTAATCTCCCTCATGGTCCTATTTAATACATATATGATTTACCATTACGATCTTCTTTGAACTATCAATCAAGTTCTTGAACCATCATACAAGTTCCCATAGTCAAGATTAACTACTAAGATCTCACTCACGGCTTATAGATAGGATGTCAACTCCCTATCTAGATTGGGAATTGTTCAATTGCACTAAAATTGGAATTCTAATCTTCTATGCCTAGATTGAACCTAATTTACCAAAATTCTTACTAAGTCCAATTAAACAAAATTTATATACAATGTGTTTAAGATAAATATAAGTCATTATCACAAACATGATTCTTATTTTAAAAAGTACCTCACATAACTTTATTAAAAAATAAACTTCATACATGATTTTAAGAATAAAACACCAACATTATAAAATCGAGAAAATTGCATTCTTCACCATCGTAATCATTGAATGAGGTTTCTGATTTCCTCTTCAGCCCCTTTTTCTAGAAACCCTACATTTCTAAAACTAATGCTTATTCATTGGACTGTAAACTTTTAAGGTTATAATGGGCATGGTTTCTATAACCTGAATAGCAGAACTAATCGCTGTGTTGATTAGATCCGACACTGTTATAAGATGGTAACCTCATGTGGCTTTAAATTACACCATCTTAGGGAGTATAAATCCAATAAGAATATAGTTTAATGGATTCTTGATACGAGTAAGGGGTTCAAGAGTGAAATTCTTTTCTTCTCCATCTCAAAGTGAGAGAGGGTTATCCTGGTATTTTTTTTCTTAAGTGCAAACTGATTTTAAATTTATTAGAAAGTCATGTTTTTCATCTTGTTTTGCGGGTACTAAAGAGAAGAAGTCCCCCAATAAGTCTTTTGTCAAAATAATTGATTTAAATATAGTGTGGAAGAGTAGGACTCCCTGGGCTTGGCATATTTTTAGTGCGATGCTAACATCCTTCTCAAATTTAGTCTTACGATGAGCTTCAAGATTTTATTATTTTCCTTGACGATGTGCTATGATATTACATAGATGAAGGCATCCTAATAATTCATGTTATTCTCTTTGCATATTTTCGTGGTATCTTTATGGGTATTGTTGAGGAACTGATTGGCGATTTTAATCAGTTAACCGCTTTGGATATAATATGTTCATCACTTTATAGTCAGGAAGGTCTTTGTTAGTAGTGGTCTAACTCAGACCACTTGTTTTATTATGATAGATCTCAAGAATCTATCTTTGGTCGGTCATGGGTGGATGAAGAAGATAATCATCCCACTATTGTCTTGATTAACTCGAAAGGCAAATATATAGGAAGATCATATAGGCATGTTGACCTCCTTAACGTAACAAAAAATTGGGCTATTTAATAATATGTTAATGACAACACCACAAATAAGTTTCATTATTAGTCTTTTGATAGTGAATTATTCTTGAATATGTCATCATAAAAAAGGAAAGGTTGGACCGAGAAGAACTATAATAAGGATGGTGTTGTCCCATCCCCATATACTGTTGGGGTTTTATTGTTAAAATCATGTATGACATTTACTTTTTGGTAAAAGTGTGTCAATACATTTTAAAATAAGAATCATTGTTACAAGAATACCTTATATTTAGTTTAAATATATGATAAACATGTCGGTTAATACAGCTCAGTAAGTATTTTGTTAATTCATATTCAGGGGTATCACTAGGAGATCGAAATTTGGGTTTAGCACTATTGAAACGTTTACAACCTAGATACGGAGTTAACATCCTATCATAACTGTTGTGATGAAATCATAGTAGTTTATCTCAAGCTACAAGAAATGATTTGATGGCTCGAGAACTTGTTGGATAGTTCGACAAAGAATTATGATCGATTCATCCTAGTAATCTATTAAATAGGGTTGCCAATGAGATTTGAGTCTAAAGGTTATCTTGATTAGACTAAGACAATCTCACACCATTTGCAAGGGGTACATAGATTCTTAATCCAAAGAATTATGAGGATTGGGTGAAATATGATGTTATGTCAGGTAAAATGATCCTCTAATATTGAGTGATAGTTGTATGAGTAGGTCTGAGATCATATTTTGGAAGAATCCGCGTCTAGTGGATACCTTTGATGGACTTGTTTGTTTTGTTTCCACTAAGTAAAACCTGGTCGGTGGATTATTTTACAATCCTGGTGGAGTAACAAATAAGTTAAGTCTGAGAATCAAGGAATGGATTAGTTGTTGGTTAAATCGATTAACATTAAATTGATTTGACCAAGAGGGTATCAAACACTTAACATGGGGGATTATAGTATGTACTATAACCAACTTTGCAAATAAGACCTCTTTATATCCAAATGATTTCTCAGATGATTAAATTAGAGTACAATCATAATTATTATATAGATTTAATTATGATTGAATAAAAATGGAAATAAATTATGGTAATTATAATTTTGGATTGTTGAGTATTTATTTGAAAGCTAATTTAATTATTTATCTTGGGTCCCTAGTGTAGTCCAGATACCAAAGTAATTAGGCCCAGGCTCTCAATAAACCTAGTTTGGCCCAAGACCACCTATTGCACTTGTATCTAAGGTGTGGGAAGGGGTTTTAAAGATAAATATTCATTATTAGAGTTTAAGAGGGGTGAGAAAATACTATTCATGTTTTGTGAAGAGGCCTGGAGAGAGACCACCTTATCTCATTCTAGGGATGCAATCGGCACGGTATGGTCGGTAACGACCCCTTACCAATACCAGAACCACAATCTAAATGGTAAAACCGTACCATACCAATTTACCGACTGGTATATCAAAACAAAAACCAAAACCAAATCGACCGGTTTTTCAGTTTTTTCAGTTTTTTTTGTTATTTTCGGTTTCGGTAATTTCGGTTTTAATTCGATTTTTTCCCTGCGAAATACCAGAATTTCATATCGATTTATGCATTCGGTAAATCCGATATTTCCATAATATGATTCCGGTTTATGCATCAAAAGCTAATTTCAAATCTGAAATTAATATACTGTATGGAACTTAAAGTTATGGGACTTAAATTAGTTACAAATATGAAAGCATAACTTAAATTAAACAAACCCAATGTTTGTTCCTTGTCACCTGATTTCATATAACCTTCAATCATAGTGTTCCAAGTAGAAATGTTTCTTTGGGACATTTCCTCAAACAGTGTCCGTGCATCACCCAAGGAACATAAGGAAAAAAATCCTAAAGGTTTTGGTAGTTAACTAACATAAGGAACATAAGGAAAACGCCACAGGGAGGAGTCGACGCAGTAGGGACGAAGATGAAGTTATATTTGTTTTGGCTTGAAAAACAAATATTTTTCTCTCGACAGGTGTGTGAGACGATGCAACAAGGATGACGCAACAGGGACGAGTCGACACAGCAATAAGTGTGTGTAACATAAGGCAAAAAAATGCAGCAAGTGTGTGTAACACAAGGACGACGCAACTGGGGCTGATTGTAGTGATGATTTGTGTAAAAAACATAAGGAAAACAGAGATAGGTCCAAAAAAATAATAAATTACCTTGTGATTTGTATAGAGAGATTTCTGGTTTGTTGTTGTGTTGTATTCGTGTATGTGAGCGGCTGATTTTTGTGCATAAGTTTTCGATTTGTTGGTATTTATAATAGGGAAATGAATGGTGGAGATTAGTTTGAAAAAATTAAGGGTCTTGATAATTGGTTTGGGTTGGATATATAAATTTTTTTAAATACAATTTTTATTTGGTAATTCATATGGTAATATGCGGTAAGTTTGGTACAGTATTTCGGTACGATAAATTCAGTAATTTTGGTACGGTAAATTCGGTACGATAAGTTGGTACAGTAAATTTGGTAAATCGGTTCTTTATATCTAAAACCCAAAACCAACCAAATTTTTTACGGTATTTTTGGTTTCAGTAAAATCGGTTTTCGGTATTTCATAATATGAAACCAAAACCATTTTTTCTCGGTCCAAAATGGTTCAGTACAGTAAAAACCCGTACCGGTTGCACCCCTATCTCATTCAGAAGCAATAATTTTCATCTCAAAATATACGCACACATACCTACCTAGATTTGGGTAGGATCATACACTAGAACATTTGAGCTTTATAGAGGGTTAAGATAACTTTGGGGATCCAAAATAAGGGAGTACTTCATCATCAACAAATATTTTTCTCCCAATCGAATTGCAACCGGATCTGCAAAGGTATCATATTCCTGAACCCTATGTTTAATCTTTAAACCTAGTTCTTGATCTCTTTTCAATGCATAATTAGTCAAAGATATTTAGGGCTGAAGTTTTTTGCATTTTAAAAGTCAATCCCAAGGTGTTTCCCAACAATTGGTATCAGAGCCCTGATTGAGATTAATCATATTTTGGAAAGGTCCATGTTCACCTTGAAACCATAGTTTTAGCATGTTGTATGATTCTAAATTCTTGTGTATAACATCGTACTAACATGGTTTGGCAGAGATTATATGTTTAAATACCTTCTATCATGGTCACGTACGTTTATTTTGTGTGATTGGATCCTATTATGGTTTATCCATAGTTATTTTTTCTCCTAGATTCAATATGATTGTAATAATTGGGTTTTTAGATTATTCCGTTATCGATGTATTTAGAGGAGTTGGAAAAGGGTTTCAATGTTTCTTCACTGTTAGATACATGTATTTATATGGGTTTGAGTGCTGGGCAAAGTTTTATGGAGATTCAAAAGAGTTATGACCATTTTTTCATGAATTTGTAAAGTGAAGAAGAAGTTGTCAACTTAGGTGATTCGAACCGATCCAAAATCAAGGTCAGATCGATCCGATCAGGTGCAAGTAGAGTTGGATGGTTATTTTTATGGTTTCTTTTGTTGGTTTTTCTTGGTGGTTCTTCCTCGTCTTCCTTCTAAATCAGGTTGGATTAGTTTCCAAAAGGAAATATCTTCTACAACTATTGTTTGTGACGAAGTCTACTTCAAGCTGGACTCTAAGTCAAAGGGAAGCCTTTTACAATAAGGATTCTTAGGATTGAAGAGTTCTACTTTAAGAAGAAGTTTAAACCATGATGGAAAAAGGGAAATTTTGTCCTTATATGTTATTTTCATGTATTTAATTATTTTCATGGATTGCTTTTTATTATTATGTTGCATAATTCGTGTGCTATATAATTGGATAACTAGGAACACCCATTTTTATGGACAACAAGAATTTAATTTTGCGACCGGCCTAGATCATCATTTTTGTAAAATCCATTTTATTTATTCTTTTATAAATTGTATTAAATTAGGGTAATTAATTAAAAGATATAAATTGAATTTTGATATTCGAATTTTATTTTAATTTAAAAATGGTTTTACTTTGGAAAAATTAACATAGTGAGATCGGGTAATTTAATTTGTAGAAGTAAATTAAAAATTACTAAGGATTTAAATTCGATCTTTTAGAATTGAATGAATAGATTTTCAAAGCCCTTAAGTGTTTTAAAATGGGGATCTTCTTATTAAGTCCTGTTTGAAGGGGATATTTACTAATAGGTCCTATCACAACAGTTTTTCCTCAATAGGTCATATTTGCACATACAATGAATATTCACTGTATGTTTACAAATAGGACATATTGGAACAAAAATCTTATTTCATGGGACCTGATGTAGCAAAAAAAAAGACGTTAGGACCTATTGAACTACATACTTAGTAAACGGGACTAATTGGTAAAAACTCCTTTAAAATTACTACGTGGGAAAGGGGATCTTACATAACCCCCACAATATCCATTGGTATTTTATGAATCAAATGTGATTAATTCCTCACGTCAGTTAGGTTAGCCCCCTCCCCCCAGGATGGAATTAACCAGGGCATCAGGGATTCATTAAAACATTTTAGTGATATATCCGAAAATTAGACTGTGTGAGTTTGATCCCCCCCACTCCCACGAGGAAGCCCTTCAAGAGCGGGTTCTATTTCAAGGAATGAACCATTGGTATACACTTAAACATAATGTAATTAATAATATCCTCCTCCACGGTGTCACTATCATTAATTGCAGGACTAAAAGTTGTCAGCTCATCATTATTTTGGACAGAGGGTGTTGAACTATCTAGATAGCATAATTGTTTCGCCTTGAATATTTCATTTATTTACCCTTTATACTTATGCATTTTATCCCCCTCGGGTATCTTAATTCCTATTTTTATTCTCATTAACTAGAAAACCTCTTTTATGTATGTTTATATGCTTTACGAGGTATAATTGAGCTTTTGTAGGTGTTGAAGCGCTTAGTGTGAAGTTTGGTCGCATTTCGAGAAAGTTCCATCATAAAGGGCACATTCAAGGGTAGTGTTGTCATTTTATCTTTTGGGTTTATGGACCAAAGTCTAAGTTGTATCCCTCTGCATTAGCTTCGAGTAGCTTCCGACCGTGCTTAATTTCGATCTATAATGAAGAAGTTACGACTTTTTTCTTATGTTGATCCAAAATGAAGATTCAGACCTATCAGGGGTGAATCGATTCAACCATTTTGGGGAATCTAATTCGGTTCTTGTTAAAGTCCGAATATATCTATTTTTTGGGGGTGTGGGGTAGGGTGGTGGGTTCTTAGGTATATAAAGGAAAACATTCCATTAAGTGTGGGGGTTCATTTTACATTATTTTTTAGTAATTTAGATTAGGTTTTTGTTCTTGGGAACTCTTCTATTTTCCCTCGTTGGGATCCATTCCTTTTGTATGTAAGTATACTACTATTCATCTTCTTCCTTGTAGAAGTTGTTTATTGTTCTCTTTTCTTGTGTTCTACCTTTGTTAGTTAGTTTATTTGCTTTGATAATTAGTTGTCGTTTATTAATTAGTTGTTTCCATTAGTTAATTAGTATTTTATATTGTTCTTACCATGTGTAGTACCTAGTTTTAAGGTTAGGATCTATTTTCCACCATTGATGGACTCTTGAGCTCAAAATTTAGGGTTTGGTTTGAAACACTTTTAATTGAAATCTTGTGTATTATTGTTGGAGGATTAGGCGTGTAACTTCCTTTGTCATTCAACCATAGTGTTTATAGCGATATTACAACATTAATACATTTGTGATCATTTACGATTGAAAGTTTACTCTTTCAATGTTGAATTAAATTTCTTCAGTTTGATATTTATAATTAACTGAATATGCTTGTTAATTGTTTTCAAATCAAATTCCTTATTACGTGTTGTTAGCCCATGGTGGGATGTGATCCTAATCTTGTTTTTGTAATTTACTTTAGTTTACATATTACCTAGTGTTAATTCTATTCTCACCATATCATCTTTTCTTTTCCCTCTTTTCTAAATGTTAAGCCAATTAAACCCTAAATACCATTCCTTGTGGATTCGATCCCTATTTGTCGCTACACTTTCATATATAGTGTGATAAGGTGTGGTATCCTTTATTATAGGGCGTAAACACCCAACGACATGTTTTGTTTTACATTTACTCTTTATGCCCGCATGTCCCGTGTATTACATCCTATTCTTAGCGATTTTGATTGTTTAGTATAATATTCGGAGAGGATTGAATATCATGCATGCTTTAATGCTTATTATCCGATTTATAAAAGTTTTGCCAGCTTAAACTTTTTCCATGTGCTCGCTTTTCCTCCCACTCTTAAAGTTTCAATTGTGATTGAAGTTGTTCTATAATGTTAGTAACGACGGACTTTTATGTGAATTCATTCATTTTCCTAATAATGTGTTTAAAATCCTTTTAATTATTGTTGAGCATTTCTTTTTGATTGAATAGGCATAGTTTTTTAGGAAACTTTGATGTTTGGGGATTTCATCCTTAAAAACCCTCATGAGAGACAAGAATCATCCACTAGGGTAACCTAGGGGTTTAACGGATTATTGCATATGCTAAATGCAATAGTTTACCCGCGAAAGTGGATTTTATCTCTTTTGTACATATCTCGTCTCTTATTGTACTACATGTAGTCTTGTTTCTTTGCACTTCATTACTAGGGACTAGTAATGTGTAAGTTAGGGGGTGTGATTTGTCTCTAATATTGCATATATTTACCCTTTATACTTATGCATTTTAGCCCCTTCGGGTATTATAATTCCTATTTTTATGCTCATTTAACTTGAAAACATTTTTTATGTATGTTTATCTGCTTTGCGAGGGATAATTGAGCTTTTGTAGGTGTTAAAGTGCATAGCGTGATGTTTGGTCGCATTTCGTGAAAGTTTCATCATAAAGGACACATTCAAGGGAATTTTTGCAATTTTATCATTTGGGTTTATGTCCCAAAGTCTTAATGAAAGTTTTATCCCTCTGAGTTAGCTTCGCGTAACATTTAATCAAGCATAATTCTGATCTATAACGAAGAAGTTACGGCCTTTTCCATATATTAATCCAAAATGAAGATTCATACCTATCAAGGGCGAATCAATTTGGCCATTTTAGGGAATCGATTCGGTCCCTATTAAATTCGAAAAATATCTAAAAAAAAAAATTGTGTGTGTGTGTGTGGGGGGGAGGGGGGGGAGGGGTTGCTTGGATATATATGGGAAAACATTCCCTTAAGTTGGGGGGGGGGGTCATTTTACTTCATTTTTTGGTCATTTAGATTATGTTTTTGTTCTTGGGAGCTCTACCCTTTACCCTCTTTGGGTTCCATTCCTTTTGTATGTAAGTATACTACTATTACTCTTCTTCCTTATATAAGTTTTTTATTGTTATCTTTTCTTGTGTTCTATCTTTGTTAGTTAGTTTATTTTCTTTGATAATTAGTTGTTATTTGTTAATTAGTTGTTTCAATGGGTTAATTAGTTTTTTTATGGTTCTTACCATGTGTAGTACCTAGTTTTAAGGTTAGGATCATTTTTCCTACATTGATGGGTTCTTGAACTCAAAAGCTAGGGTTTGGTTTGAAACACTTTTAATTGAAACCTTGTGTATTAATGTTGGAATATTAGGCGTTCAACTTCCTTTGTCATGCAACGGTAGTGTTTATAGAGATGTTGCGACATTAATTCATTTGTGACTATTTTTTATTGAAAGTTTAATCTTTCATTGTTGAATTAAATTTCTTCATGTTTAATGTTTATAATTAATTTAATATGCTCAGTTAATTATTTTCGAACCAAATTCCTTATTATTGTTGTTAGCCCATGGTGGGGATGTGATCATTATCTCATTTTTGTAATTTAATTTAGTTTACATACTACCTAGTGTTAATTATATTCTCACAATATCATCTTTTTGTTTTCCCCATTTTCTAAGTGTTAAACCAATTTAACCCTAAATATTTGTAAGCGTAAAGTGTCCCAATTAAAATATTTAATTTCCTTTTCGTATAAACTCAATAGATGTGATGCGGAAGCGTTGTAAAAGGGGTGATGGTTCAACTTCCAAAAAATTAACATAAACAAAAGTGAATAATTAATGAAACACACCAAATTAATTATTACTCACTGAAACCGATTAAGTCCAATTAAATTCAAGTCCTAGAATTTGCCTAAATTATGATTGTTCATATTTCTAAAGTTAGGTCAAACCAATTTGAGTTCGTGACTTGAATTACACAATTTTACCCAATATTTAATTTAAGTCCCAAATTAAATGAGTGTGATAATCAAACCCGATTTTATCTTGAATTAAACCTAAAGCATGCGTTCTAAATGATGAGCAAGATAAAATAAACAAAGTCACACTACACCGCGATGTACGAGGAAAAACCCACTAACGGGAAAAAACCTCGGGATGGCCCTAGCCTCAAATCCACTAAAAACGGTATTACAAAATACAAGACAAAAGACTTACTTCCTAAACTCGAACCCTCTCAAGCCGTGATGCTCCTTCTTGTATCAAACTCCAATTAGCGGATAACAAACGGAGCTCCACCGTGGTCTCGGAATTAACCGATGGGACTTTAAACGGACACCGTCACCCAAGCATGGAGCCTTTCTCCTTGTGGGTAGAATCTCAACAAAAGTCTTCTTTGTGATGGGGTGTAGAAGCAAACCCGAAACGTCTCTTGAATTCGGTAGAGAAAACCGGTGCCAAAAGCTCCAAGTAAAGATATGTATATAATGATCTTGGATAAACAACTATTGGGTGTAAACTAGAGTGTGTATGAATTTTTCATTGGAAATTAACACTCAAAACTTGATCTTTTTCCTTAAATAAATTTTCTCTCAAAACACTCTCTAGGAGTTTGTTTGGTATGAAAAAGATAAGTTAGAAAAAGAGATTCCCGTTCATAAATAAGTCTGAAAAAAATTGGTTGAAAACCAAGTGGAGAAGGGGGGAAAAACTGCCAAAAAACTGCTCAAAACTGTTCCCGCCTGGCATTCTCGTTCGAACGACTTTGACTGTCGTTCAAACGAGGTTTCTAACGAGCGACCAGCCTGGGCTCGTTAGAACCTCGTTAGATACCTCGTTAGAACGAGAAAGTCGTTCGAACGACTTAATTAACGACTGACCAGTTTGGTTGGAAAGCAGTCTCGTTCGAACGAAGTTTGGTTCGAACGAAAAATCTCGTTCGAACGAAATTTCGAACGAGTTTCAGAAATTTTTGTTAAATTCTATTTTGGCCCAGAAACATTTATATATATTAATATAAAGTTCTTTTTAAATTATTTCTGAAATAAACATGGCTTTTATTAAACCTAACACCCAACTAAACATTGTTCCAAGCTCCTATATCAATATAATTACATTCATACCTTGGGAGCATGGAACCTTAGATGATGACGTAGAAACGAGGCACGCAAATCGGCATTTTGATGAAGCTTTAAATTCTTTGCCGCTACGTCTTCAACATACACTTCATAGGCTTGTGAATATTACAATAAATAATATCCTATGAATAAATGTTTTTGTCCCGAATTGAGCCAAAACTATATATGGACTTGTGTCCTTACAAATCTCCCCCTTTGGCTATTCCGGGACAAAAACTAAACAAAAATCCTAAAGGGCCGTCAAGCTCTACTAGACTCAAAACATAACCCGCCCAATCTTGACTCAACCCAAGGATTAAACTCTTTGCCGTAGAAAGATGCCACTTTAGTAGAATACCTGCACACTTAAGCAAACTCATCAAATGCATAGGGAATATCAAAGTATTAAATGCAATTAATTAATTACTCCCCCTACATTAATTCTCCCTTTAAACACATGACCTACTTAGAAAGACGTCTCCCCCTAAGATAAATCTCCCCGAAACGAAGATACGATAATAATAGGATTAGATACCATTTCTACCCCTATCATCATTCTCCCCCTTTTTGTTCGGGAATAGGCAAAGGATAAAGAACTAATAAACCGCATGTGAAAGCTTAAAGTGTTAAGACATGAAAGCATATGGGCAATTAAAAGCAAGGCAAAGATAAACGAATATCATATATATAGACATAAGAAATATACCAATATAGAACTTGCATATATATAGATATAAACACACACATGACACAAAATACAATAAGTTTGCACACTCGTATGGAAAAAATGTGTCATATGGAAACGGAAGTGTAGGGGTGTGAACTAGCAACAATTAAATTTAGACCCAAATACTTAGGAAACGTTCACGGAGTTCTCATTTGATTGCAAACTTCATCACAGTTAAATATAACCTCATGTGACAATATAAAGATTGAACTCAATGAACAAACATACACAATGCATACAAGCCTAGCATGATGATGATTCTACAAACCAAATAGAGTCATGACATTAAAGACAACTAGGATAAACAGACATTGTGCAAACCGTTGATATACCATCCAATTCTCCCTCAATGAGCATATATATTCTTTTGTTTGTGCATGAATATATCAAACAAACATAGGCCTTGGCAATTGCTTTTTTGTTTAATGCCAAATATTCTGTTTTTAGGCCTTTGGATCACGTATTTCTTTTAGATCCAATCAACGGTGGCTTACTATCGCAAAGGATTTAATTCATCCTTTCGGAGCCCTTCCCCGTGCATATATTAATTTATCATGTTTTCATTTTTCGCACAAATCTCACATGCAACGGATTTTGACATGCACTAGTCCTCCTAGGTCATAGGTATGTAGATGACTAGATTGATAGGAGAACACCTCAAAAAGCTCAAATATAACATGTGACATTAAGATTTCAAAAGAGCTCGTGCATGTGTGAATAGAGGCATATAGAAATAGAATCCATTTAAACAATACAAAATCCAACTACTCCATATAAAACATGGTAAAGAACATTTTAAGGATTGAAAATCTAAACCAAAAGTTCTAGCCACATGGGAGCGTAAACGATAGGATTCAAACACAAATATATGCCACATAAAGTGTGTCAAACAAAAATACACACAAAACAAAATCTTTTTGAGTTTTTAACATTTTTAATCAAAAATAAATATTTACTCAAAAGGACAAACAAAAATCATTTGTATTTTTCATTAAGCTTAAATGAAATAAATAAAACACAAATGATAAACAAAAATCTTTTTATATTATGCAGTCGATTCAAACACAAAATATAATACAAAAAGATAAACAAGTCATACTTTCTAGCATGTGATATGAAATTAGGCAATGACTAGAAAATGACTAAACAAGCATACATATAGCATATGAATATAGCATGAAGTACAAACGCTAAAGTATGCAAACACTAACACATTCATCCATTAGATTTAGCAAGGTAGGAAGGATGTGAAAGTAAATGAGAATCAAAATCCCTATTTTGTAAGGTAACCAAGTCGGATTTCCTAACCCAAATTAATGAAGAATTACTATCTTGGGGTGTAGGAACGTTAGCTATCGTGGTTACTTTACTATGGGATTTTCTAGGAATTCGTTTAAGATCTAAACAAAATTTCCTAAGATGACCTTGTCGACCACAAAGTGTACAAGTAAGAATATGTCGAAAAGATTTATCTAAGGAGTGATCATTAAATGCATTCCTAGAAGATTCTCCTAAAACATTGGTTTTGACTTTAGGGTTAAAATCATTACAAGAATTGAAGCCTAAACCAAAAGTGTCATTTTTAATTTGGACCGTTCCTAACATTTTATCTAGTTTTTCCGAACGACACTCCAAATCAAATTTGACATTACTAGAATCTTTTAATTTATTTTCCAAATCCAAAATTTTAGATTCTAGTAAAACATTTCGCTCTTCAAAACCAAGAAGCTCCTTTTTCAAGGATTCCATTAAACCCCTAAGGCTATCTCTCTCGCCTTCTACATAGTTAAGCTTATCTTGAAGAGTTCTCTCATGAGTCCTAAGGTCTTCTATTAAGGCACTTTCATCAATGACCTTGACACTCTCTCTTAAACTCGCTTCTAACTTCAAATTAGCTCTTTTCAATTTAATAGATTCTTTATATAATTCATGAAAAGCATTTTGAAGTTCACTCTCATCAACCTCTTCATCATTTTCACTCTCTCTTTCTTCTTCACTCTCACTATCATAAAAAATAATAGAATCATGTACAATGACCTTGGAAGTGGCATGTGCTATAATTTCATCATCCGATGAGTTCTCATTATCACTCACATGTGCCATAAAAGCCACAAAATTTTTCTTAGTGGGGGATTCGGGCTTCTCTTCCTTATCACTATCACTAAGGGTCGCATTATATGAAATGGGTCGTTTACCCTCTTTCCTTAGTTTAGTGGGGCACTCAAAAGCCCTATGGCCATAACCTTCACAACCAAAACACTTATTAGACTCGTCCCTATCAATATTTTCATTACTAGGTTTAGGAATCTTATCGGCTTTAGAAATCTTCTCATTTTTATCATGTTTAGAAGATTCAAATTTCTTAAAATCATTTTTAACTTTATCTTTGTTAAATTTAAGAAATTTTCTAAATTTACGAGCAAACAAAGCCATGTCTTCCGAGTCACTATCACTATCGCTCTCTACTACTTGTTTGACCTCTTTTCGGGCTTTTAAAGCAACGCCCTTTTCAATTTTCTTTTCATTTTTAGAGGGAAACATATCTAGTTCATAGGTTTGTAAATCACCTACAAGCTCTTCTAATTTCGTAGAGGCTAAAGTGGGTAAAGAATTTAAAACGGTCACTTTTGGAATAAATCTATCGGGTAGGGACCTTAAAATTTTCTTTACTACACGGTCGTCAGGTATTTTCTCTCCCAAGTTAAAGGATGAATTAACAATGTCAGAAAGTCTAGCATAAAATTTATCAAAAGTTTCATTGTCATCCATTTTGATAGTTTCAAATTGAGTGGTGAGGTTTTGGAGTTTAGAAGCTTTAACGACACTCGTTCCTTCATGAGTTAATTGTAAAATATCCCAAGCTTCTTTAGCGGTCTCACACGTCATAATGCGTCGGAATTCATCCGGTGTGACAGCGCTAAATAAGGCATTTAAACCACGGGAATTAAAATTTGTAAGCTTAAACTCATTTTCGGTCCATCTATCGACGGGTTTGGGAACACGTTCATTTTCAATAAGATGAGTTGGTGGGGAATACCCATTAACAACAGACATCCAAACTCTCTCGTCGATAGATTTTAGTGCCGATCTCATTCGCGCTTTCCAATACGCGTAGTTTGAACCATCAAAAATAGGAAATTTTGAAAATGGGGAAAAATCCATTTTAGCCAAAAATTAAAGGATCTTTAACGAAATAATTTATCGTTTTTGGCTCTGATACCAATTTGTAAGCGTAAAGTGTCCCAATTAAAATATTTAATTTCCTTTTCGTATAAACTCAATAGATGTGATGCGGAAGCGTTGTAAAAGGGGTGATGGTTCAACTTCCAAAAAATTAACATAAACAAAAGTGAATAATTAATGAAACACACCAAATTAATTATTACTCACTGAAACCGATTAAGTCCAATTAAATTCAAGTCCTAGAATTTGCCTAAATTATGATTGTTCATATTTCTAAAGTTAGGTCAAACCAATTTGAGTTCGTGACTTGAATTACACAATTTTACCCAATATTTAATTTAAGTCCCAAATTAAATGAGTGTGATAATCAAACCCGATTTTATCTTGAATTAAACCTAAAGCATGCGTTCTAAATGATGAGCAAGATAAAATAAACAAAGTCACACTACACCGCGATGTACGAGGAAAAACCCACTAACGGGAAAAAACCTCGGGACGGCCCTAGCCTCAAATCCACTAAAAACGGTATTACAAAATACAAGACAAAAGACTTACTTCCTAAACTCGAACCCTCTCAAGCCGTGATGCTCCTTCTTGTATCAACCTCCAATTAGCGGATAACCAACGGAGCTCCACCGTGGTCTCGGAATTCACCGATGGGACTTTAAATGGACACCGTCACCCAAGCATGGAGCCTTTCTCCTTGTGGGTAGAATCTCAACAAAATTCTTCTTTGTGATGGGGTGTAGAAGCAAACCCGAAACGTCTCTTGAATTCGGTAGAGAAAACTGGTGCCAAAAGCTCCAAGTAAAGATATGTATATAATGATCTTGGATAAACAACTATTGGGTGTAAACTAGAGTGTGTATGAATTTTTCATTGGAAATTAACACTCAAAACTTGATCTTTTTCCTTAAATAAATTTTCTCTCAAAACACTCTCTAGGAGTTTGTTTGGTATGAAAAAGATAAGTTAGAAAAAGAGATTCCCGTTCATAAATAATTCTGAAAAAAATTGGTTGAAAACCAAGTGGAGAAGTGGGGAAAAACTGCCAAAAAACTGCTCAAAACTGTTCCCGCCTGGCATTCTCGTTCGAACGACTTTGACTGTCGTTCAAACGAGGTTTCTAACGAGCGACCAGCCTGGGCTCGTTAGAACCTCGTTAGATACCTCGTTAGAACGAGAAAGTCGTTCGAACGACTTATCTAACGACTGAAAAGTTTGGTTGGAAAGCAGTCTCGTTCGAACGAAAAATCTCGTTCGAACGAAATTTCGAACGAGTTTCAGAAATTTTTGTTAAATTCTATTTTGGCCCAGAAACATTTATATATATTAATATAAAGTTATTTTTAAATTATTTCTGAAATAAACATGGCTTTTATTAAACCTAACACCCAACTAAACATTGTTCCAAGCTCCTATATCAATATAATTACATTCATACCTTGGGAGCATGGAACCTTAGATGGTGACGTAGAAACGAGGCACGCAAATCGGCATTTTGATGAAGCTTTAAATTCTTTGCCGCTACGTCTTCAACATACACTTCATAGGCTTGTGAATATTACAATAAATACTATCCTATGAATAAATGTTTTTGTCCGGAATTGAGCCAAAACTATATATGGACTCAATTGGAAATTTGTGTCCTTACAATATTGTTCCCTGTGGATTCAATCCCTATTTGTCTCTACACTTTCATATATTGTGTGTCAAGTTGTGGTATCCTTTTGTATAGGGCATTGATGTGGTGGAAACCGAGCGTCCGTGTAGATATGCTAATCATTGTTATCGGCTTTTGGCCGCAATGCAAAAAATCTAAACTATTAACTACACTCAAATGGTGTATAACGGCTAGTCCGGGTATCAAAAATCCACAAAAAAGGTTTGACAAACTTTAATCGATTTATTGTTTCTCAAATAAAAGTACAAAAGGTGATGGTAGTGTAAAGGGGAAAAAGCAATAAACTAAACAAGAATTAATAAAACAGGATTAAAATCACATTCCCACCCTGGGCTAAACAATGCGTAATAAGAATTTTTGTTCGAAAACATTTAACCGAGCATATTCAATTAATTATAAACGTCAAACATGAAGAAACTTTATTCAATAAGGGAAGATTAAACATTTAACCAAAAATTGTCACACATGGATTAATTTTGAAATATCACTATAAACACTAACGTTGTGTGACAAAGAAAGTTGAATGCCTAATATTCCAACTTCAATACACGAGGTTTCAATAAAATGCGTCTCGACACCCATTAATGGTGGAAATATGACCCCAACCCTTAACTTAGGTAAACATGGTAAGAACAATAAAACAAATAATTAACGAATGGAAACAAGAATTAAACAAACAAAAACTAATTAACAAAGCATGGAAATAAATAACAAACAAGAGCAAGGAATCAAAGCATAAAAAATAAGGAATTAAATCATAGATTAATTAAAGAAGACAATGAATGGTAACTATATTTGTATAAATGGGTTTCACCTCAAAAAGAGAGAGGAGAGGGAAGCTCCAACAAAAATCCCCAAAGTTCTCTAACCCTAAAATATGATTTCTCATGTCTAATAAAAGCCTTATACTTTCTATTTATACCCCCAAGCAAAATACAAAGAAAGTACACCAAAAAAAAAGGTCAATTTGAGTCTTTATCTAATGGTCCAAATTGACATTGAAAAGGTCCTGATCGAACTCACCCTAAAAATTTGCCTTGGGCTGTTGATAGCCCCCTTTCTCACTCCGATCCAATTTTGACACGTCGCACGGAAACGACTATGACTTCTTCATACGAAACTGGAATGATGCGTGGTTAAAACCCACACAAATATAATTGAATTATCTACATGATTATATTTTGAAACCATCCAATTTATATAATATGAGATTACCCAAATTCCCTTGAAATAGAAGAAAATGCCGAACTTTTCGAAAACGATCATAAATTCCACATTCGGGGTCAAAATGATGCACGATTAGTGACCACACAAATATAATTGGATAATACACATGTTTGTAACTTCATTCCATACAAAATAGTGAGTTTGAAATGAAAAAATTTCCCTTGAAGTTTCCTTTTGCGACGAAACTTTCTCGAACTGCATCGAGCTTCACACTATGCATCCATAATACCTACAAAAGCTCAAATATACCTCATGAATAATATTAACAGATAGAACAAAGCTTATTCAATATATGATATTAAATATAGAAATTAATGGACATGATAATTATAGAATGTGCAAGAATAAAGGGTACTGAATGCAATATTCACAACTTATCACACTCCCTAACATACACATTACTAGTCCCTAACAATAAAGATTAATGAAAATGAGAAAACGAGGTAGACCAGCCTATATATATATACATATATATATATATATATATATATGTGTGTGTGTGTGTGTGTGTGTGTGTGTGTGTGTTTATGTATATCATAAAACGCCACTTTCGTAGGGAACACGATTGCATTTAGCATATGCAATAAGCCATTAAACCCTTAGGTTACCCTAGTGGACGAGTGTTATCTCGCGAGGGTTTTCACGGATGAAACCCACAAACGTCAAGTTTCCTAAAAAAGATGCCCAATCAATCAATATAAGACAAGCTCAACAATAGCGAAAAGGATTTCAAGCACATTATTAGCATAGTGAACGAATTCACTCAAAAGTCCGCAATTATTAACATTATAAAACGAACTTTGTCGAATTGAAACCTTAGAAGAGAGAGCACATGCAAGGTACGATTTGGCAAAACTTTCGTAAACCAGATAAACATTAAACGTGCATATAGATCAATCCTCTCTGGATATTGCGTTCAAACAATGAAATCACTATGGAAGGGAGGTAATACACAGGACATGCGGGCATAAAGAGTAAATGTAAATGGAAACTAGGCCGTACACATGTCATCAATTAAAGAATGCTATTTATAAAATGAAAAACATGTAATCTCAATGAAAGATATCATCATTAAAGTATGAGAAATTTATTTTCACAGATTATCGCAACTATTTATACTTTTGAATTGAATTCAACCTAGGATCATATAGGACTTTATAGGGTTGTAATGTAGGTTTGTGGTTGAGGTTATGAAATGAAGGGAATATTCACAGATTCAAAGGTGTTTGGGCATGAAAAACTTAGGATAATGGAAAATTGTGAGCAATTTTAAAATTAGAATAATGTTTTCATAACAAGCATTGGATATAACATTGGAAAGTGATAAAGGTTATTGAATACTATGTACTAATAGATAATACTTTGTCTTTCTTTTCTTTTTTTCTTTTTCTCATATTTTTCTTTTGTTTTCTTTTACTTTTTCACTTTTTCTTTTCTTAATTTTTTCACTCTCACATGCTTAATTTCAACCACATAACAATAACATCATTCAATCCCAAGTAACATTCCAAAAAAAGGTATGGAAGGTAATATGTATGGTTTATAACTCCAATGTGGAGTTGGTTATGGAATTTTCGGTTATGAAATGAAATACTATATTAAGGCTCAAAGGGGTTGACTACAGAAATATATAAGGTGAGGTCAAGGTCAATATGGGTGATATAACAAACATGGTCTATGATAATTTCCTAAAGTTTACGCAATTATCTACTCAAAACAACTTTGAAAATCATTCTCAAGTAACACCTTTCAAAATATGAACTCAATTAATGAATGATCAAATGAAAGAATAGTAATATTACCAACGAATTTAACATTTTCAAGGGGAAAGAGTAGTGTATAAATACTCACAAATGAAGAAAATCCCAAAGCTCACTCGGTGTAAGTATATACAATGCACAAAATATTATCGAGTTATAAACGCCTTCAACCAAATCATTAAAACAAGAAAAGTGCATGTGCTGCTCATGGGTTAAAGTTTAATTCCCAAAGTTATTCATAATATCAATGATTTAGGGACTAAATTCTAATAACTTATAAAATCTAGAACATGCATCATTGAACTGTCTATTAGATAGGACATTTGTTAAAATTTATCACTGGAAACTAAGGCAAAGAAGCTAAAGAAAGGACAAAAAAGAAATAAAATATTTTTGAAAATTTTCAATTTTTTACAACAAAGTATGCTTAGTGAATAACTTTTGATCAAATCAGTGGAACTAAATAATAAATGGGAAGAATATCCCACACCCCCTAACTTAAATATTGCATTATCCTTAATGCAAACCAAGAACACAACATAAAGAGAGGAAAATAAAGATATTACCCAAAGTTGGAGTGATACCCGATAACTACGAGTCCATTAATTCTACAAAGCGTGTTAGAACCAAGCATAACTTAGAATAATAATAAAACTTTAACTACTTACACTAGACAATAAGTAAAATGAAAAATAAAAACTAACTATTTACAACCTACAATTTTAATTTCTAACTAACTATATACTAGAAGTTGAAATTTTTGAGGGTTCACCCAAAATACAATTTGACTTTGAGAGATTAATGGTGTACCCTCATTTTCATGCATGCCTCCCAGATAATAGGTTGTAACTGAATGCACGTGTAAGGCTGAATAAAGGAACCATCATTAATTAAAAAATTTAGGCGGGTGATGGAGTTTTTGGATACGAAGGGGAACAAGACCAAATTAAGCTCGAAAAAATTAAAATCACATCCCTAAGATTTTTCAATTGGAAGGGGAAGTGAGGGAAGTGCAAGTGAATTGTAACAACCCAGGTTTTTGAGCGACTATTTTATAGTATTTTGCCTGATGGGTAGATTTTATAAATAGGGGATGTTAGAGTAAATATTATTTCCCGTGAGATCTAGGGATAATATTTACTATGTTTTGTCTATTTACCGTTATGAGAAGGTAAATAGCATTATATTGGGTATTATTGCGCCGCTATATGTGAAACGGCGGTTATGACCTATATATATAATCGGGTAAAATTAATAAATTAAAAGGAAGTTAGAACATAAATAGTTCACACTTTCCCGAATGCCAAAATAGGGGGTGCGGTTGTTTTTAGAATAGTCGAGATAGTCGAAATAAGTGCCCAGTTGTAATTTTTGGGATTCGGACATTTTTAAGGGGTTATGACTCCATTTAGTGGTTACGAGTCATTTTAGTGGTGTATTAACATTTTAAAGTGGGAAATTATATTCTGAGACCCGTATAAGTCCCCCCACCCCCTTTATTTTTCTTCATTTGTGTGAGAGAAGAGAGAGAGAGAGAGAAGAGAGAGTTGGGAGAAATAGAGAGAGAGAGAGAAAATGAAGATTTTTGGCCGGATTCCGTCGCTACCGGAGGTGTTCCGAGACTACGAACCTCGAGGCAAGTTTCTTACTTGCTAGATATTGATTTAATGTGATAAATTTGCATGTGTAGTTAAGTTTTGGGAGGTTTAAACCATAAATGGGGTTTGGTTGATTTTGGGTGTTTAATCCTAAATCTTATAGTTTAATTTGATTTGAAGAGAAATAATTGGTTATTTGATGTGTAGAAATGATTTTGTAGTAGTATTTCTTGTTTTGGTTGGGTGAAATAGCGGGTAGAAGCTTGGATGGCTCGTTAATGGCCGAAACAACTTCTCGGAGAAGAAGTTGTCCACCAGGATCGATCGATCGAGCCTGGGGGATCGATCGATCGAAGCCTTCGATCGATGATCGACCCCTTCTGAAAAGGTGAGATTTTTCTAGTTTTGTTTTAGCCCTTTTCTTTTAGGTTCGAGGTTTAGGAACCTTCCTTTGGGAAGTAATGGGGAGTCCTAGAGGGTTGTATTGGGTAGACTAATGTCCTAGGCTAAGAGTGGATATTTGGGTTTACCCGAGGGCTAGTTTGTATAGGTTAATGTCCGAATGATATAGGAGGTTAACCTAAAGATAAATTGGAAGTTAAAAATATTAATGTTAAGCTTTTGGGAGACACTCCCTTATGGAGACTCACCTTGAGGGTTTATGAAATTATATGAACGCTTGGAGGCTAGTCTGAAGTTAGTGGCACTTTGGGTCTTAGGTCATTAATAAAGTATGACTTAATAAGAATGAAATGCACATTCTAAAACTTAGTGCTTAATGGCTAAATGGATGGTTTTTGGAAATGTAAAATATGATGTTTTTAAAAGGAAAAGTAAAGTTTTTCATAAATGTTAATTTATGGATACACACCTCCCTAAATCGCTATCATAAGGGAAGTTGCGCGCGTTGTGGTGAAGCCTTCCTGGCTATTGAGCATGTTGGATATAGTCCCTAGGCCATATGGGCGTTTATTTTTACTGCGCTGGTTAGGAGATTCCGGGTGTGGTCTTGACTATCTCGCAGGCATATGGACGCTTCCCGACGTTTGGTAGGTTCCCATGTTGTCTTGTATGATAGGCCCTGGAAGATGATATCCATTTAGGGGCGCGTCCAGTGGGGAAACCCGGAGGGACGATCTTAGATTTATTAAAGAAATTCATGATAATGGATTGGCTTTAATTACATTTCCTGGATGGAAGAAGGGAAATGGGTTATGGTTTGGCTTCGGTAACACTCCCGGATGGAAGAAGGGATGTGGAAGCATATGGTATACAAAAGTATTTTTATGCTAATAAAAATGACTTTTGATTACACTTCCTGGATGGAAGAAAGGAAGTGGGATTTTATGAAAGAAATGGGTAAAGAACTTTTTATGATAATAAAACCTGCTTTAAATTATGTATTCTTCCTGAATGGAAGAAAGGAAATAAAATTGGTAAATAAGTTTGACATGGTAAACATTTGATAAAATGTTGTACCATTTCTGTATATTCCTAAAGAAAGAAATTAGGAATTGTGCCATTAGATGATGGATGGGTTTTATTTTATATTTTCTTTGTGTAGCTATTGATGTGACCTCCCACACATATGCACACACATATATATTTATTGATTATTTCGTGCTTAGGGTCTAATGGACCTCGACGATCAACCTTGCCTAAGTAGTAGTGTATCGGGGGGGTTCCTTGTTTGGATTTCGCTTTGCGAGACACCCCACGCACGAATAGGGCATAGTGTTGAGACTAGGGAGAAGTTAGCCCTTAGTACTTAGGGTTAACTAAATCACCTCACGATATTGCGCTAGGTTACTGCTAGATCGAGAGGTGAGAATATTATTGTTATATGCGAGAGAATTACGCACTTAACTGTCATGCATTTTAGTCACATGATAATTATATCAAACCAGATCCTGACCTGGCACCTGCGCTCCTCGAGAGGACAGTTCTTCCTGCAGATCGCCAGGGGGCGATGGGGTCTGATCAACTGGCCCTACAAGCTAGCCAGAGGCTAGCCTTGGTAAGATCCTCTCCATTATTCAATTCTTTAACAAGTTTTAGTTATTTCTCCTTCTTGATCTCTTCTTTATTTTTGGCAGTTTGTGACTGACTTCTCCGTGCTCTACTGTTCTCACGACGAGTTGGTGAGAAAGAATGGTGAGCTGGAGCAGCAGAAGTCCACTCTGGAAGTCAGGGGTTCTCTGCTGGAGGCTGATTTAAAGACTACTGACGCCGCTCGAGTTTCCTCTGATCTGGCCCTCATCAATTCTAATCGAGAGAGGGATGCGGCGGTGAAGGAGCTGAGCGAGCTGAGGAAGGCCTATGACCTAGTATGTTCGAGCAAGCTGGGTGTCGTGGAGGAGAACAAGGCTCTGACCGAGCAGTTAAAGGAGAAAGAGTCCCAGGTAGCCACCATCAAGGAGGATTCATACAACTCCGGGTGGACTGCTGCTTATGAAGACGCCGAAGTTCAGATAGGCTACATCAGCCGTTTAAACTTCAAGAAGGGCTGGAATAAGGCCCTCTTAGCTGCTGGTGTTGATGCTGAATCTCCTCTGCTCGACGAGCATGACCCGAGTCCGAGGCCAACTATGGACGAAGAAGCCCCTACCCCAGCCATCGAGGGTGCTGATCTTGCCTCTCAGACAATTCCTGCCAATGCTGGTCCTGCCCAGGCTAATTAGGGCATCCCTGTAGAGGGGGATGCCTCTGCTGCTGCTGACAAGGGGAAGCAGCCAACCACCTCTGGGCAGCCTGAGGTTACTAGTTAATCTTTTTTTAGGACTATTTTTGTACTTCTGCTTGTAATTTTTCCAATTTCTGCTTGATGTACTTGACTTTTATCAATGAAATGAAAAGGCTTATTTTTCTAGTGCATTGATTGATTTTTATTTCCATTACCCTTTTATGTCTTGTAGTTGACTGATGTAGAAGAGTATATTCCTGCCACATCTCAATTGGGCAGGACTCTTGGTCCCAATGACAGTCCTCAGGTTCGTCAGGCCTTTGTTAGGCTTTGCAAATGTCTTAGGTCAAGGAATCAAAAGTATAAGGAGCATTCTGAGCTAGTGGCTAAGCTGAAGGACAGGCTCTAGGAGATGGAAGGCATTGGTGCCTCAGTGCAAGGGGAAGTCAATGTACTGAGAGCAAGGTTACTAGAGGCCACCGAGATCAACCAAGTTGGGGAGTTCCTGCAGCAGGATAATAAAAACCTGAGGAGGGAAGTCCTACAACTTAGGGAGCATGCGCCAAGCACTGTTTCAGCGGTTCTGCAAGGCTCGTCGTCGTCGCGAGCTGGATATACTCCTCCTATGCCGCGAGGTTCCACTCGTCCTCCCCTCCCGTGAGCTGGTAGGAGCACCTAGGGCAGGAACAGGGAAGTAGAAGAACAGCGTGATAAGGAGATGGAATAGCTCCGCGATGATGTTCGGCGAGCATATGTAATTGCTGATGGTCTTCAAAGGGACGTTACCCGATTGCGGCACTTATTCAAGAAAGGTCCTCGGCAAGCGTGGGATGACGATTATGATCAAGGCTGGGTAGATGCTTTAACAAGACTATCTGAGTTCGAGGAACTTTCTTTCATCAGAGGATGGTTAAGTGCCTTGAAAGAGCTTCAGGTCCTGAGGAACTCGGTGTTATGGTATCGTCACGAGATGTCCTCCTCCACTCTGATGCCCAACCCATTCAGGAGGGATGATCGATGGATCCCCATTGATGCTATTCCTCGGCAACTATTGGAGTTGGACTCAAATGAGGTTGTGGAAGATCTAGTCCCTGCTCCTAATGACGGACGAGGAGCTAGAGTGGCAGATTATCTTGTTCGGAGGCTTCCACCTTCTTGAGATTTTGCAAGTTATTATTCTTTTGTCTTTTTTGATAATGTAAATGCTTTGGGCGAGCTTCGCCGACTAAACATGTATTATCATTGTTGTAAATATAAGAGATTAATGAAAAGTTAGTGTTTTGGGTAATATTGCCGACTAAATGTGTTCATCCAATCTTTTTATATTCTTGCTGCTTCATAATCCTTTTTGTTTTGTCATGCAAATGTCCCCCCAGTCCAGTATAATACCAAAATACCATTATGCCCCATTTTACCTTTTAGGTTGTGCCGTCACACTCCCTTAGGCCTAAGTAGGGCAATTGGCGAGGACACACCTGGTATTGGATGTCTTCATCCGATCAGGATTTTGCTCAACCAAAGTAGGTTTGATGGCCAGTATAAAATCTGGTCGCATTGCCTAAGAATCCTCTGTAGGGCCTTATATATTGCTAGGGGCAATGCTAAGAGGTCTCTCATGTTTCATGACGATGACCTGAGGAGGGGTATTCCCCTGCTATATCGACCATCGTGCCTGTGATTTGGAAAAGATGTGTGATAAAATGCAACTGTTACTGATTTCATTAGTAATAAGGGAAATGAATTGTCCTTTCACATAACAAATACAAGAAAAAGATTCAACAATAAAATTCCTCGAGAATCTAAAAATAGAATTTCTTGAGATTAGCTGCATTCCATGCTCGTGGTATCTCTTTTCCCTCCATCGTTTCCAAATGATAAGCACCTTGCAGGTCGTCTTTAGTTACTTTAAAGGGTCCTTCCCAGTTTGGGCCTAGCTTGTCGTCTGATGACTTTACTGTGTTACCCAGGACTTTCCTTAGAACATAGTCCCCAACTTGGAATCTTCTCGGGTTAACCCGTTTGTGGTGGTGCTTTGCGAGCTGCTGCTGATAGGTCGCGAGCTTTACTAGGGCAAGTTCTCTACGCTAGTCGGCGAGGTCGAGTTCAGCGATCAATGCCTCATCATTCTGGCCTTGGTTGATAAGGATGGATCTCATTGTTGGCAAACCCACTTCTAGTGGGATGACTGGTTCCACGCCATATGTTAGCGAAAATAGGGTTTCTCCTGTTGCTCGCCGAGGAGTTGTTTGGTATGCCCATAGGATATGGGGTAGGTCGGTTGCCCATGCGCCTTTGGCTCGCTCTAATCTCTTCTTCAATCCATCGATCACAATTTTATTGGAAGCTTCTGCTTGCCCATTGCTCTGAGGGTAGGCCACCGAACTAAAGTTGTGCCTGATCCCGTGTTCGTTACAGAAGTCCTGAAAGGGGCCACTCTCGAATTGTGTCCCATTATCAGTGATGATGGTTCTGGGGATTCTAAATCGAGTGATTATATTCCTCCATATGAACCTTATCATATCAGCGTCTCGGATGTTTGCCAATGGTTCTACCTCGATCCATTTAGTGAAGTAGTCAGTTGCAACCAACAGGTATTTGCGATTTCCGACAGCGGTGGGGAGTGGTCCCACGATGTCCATTCCCCATTGGGTGAAGGTCCATGGGATGGTCAGGGATTTTAGGTCCCTGGCGGGTTGGTGGACCATAGGAGCGTGAAGTTGGCATTTCAGGCATTTGCAGATATATACTGCGGAGTCCTTTTGCATATATGGCCACCAATAGCCTTCCTTCATTGCTCGAAAGGCTAGAGACCTTTCTCCGACATGACTTCCACAGATTCCTTCGTGAAGCTCGCGCAGCACTTGCTCGACATCGCCTGGGTGGACGCATCTTAGGTAGGGACCGAAGAAGGACTTCTTATACAAGTCGCCTCCTGTGGATAAGTGAAAGCGAGCAGCTTTGACTCTTATCTGGTGGACAGTTTTCTTGTCCTCTGGGAGCGTGCCCTCCTTTAAATAATCTTTTAAGGGGTCCATCCAGTTGGGGGCTGATCCCACCTGGAGTATTTGTTCCACGTTTGGCAGCTTGCTGTTGTGTTTAATGCTCAGACAAATGAGAAAATCGATGGGAATGCCCTTTTAAGGCTAGAATCAACTGCCGAGCTTAGGGCTGCTAAGGCGTCGACATGACTATTTTGTCCTCTCGAAAACTGCTGGATGTTAACCTCCTCAAAGCTCGTCATTAGTTTTCTCACCAGGGCGAGGTAGGCTGTCATTCTTTCATCCTTCGCGTTGTAATCTCCACTTATCTGATTGGAGACTAGTTGAGAATCGCCGAACACCTGTAAACGTTTTGCTCCCAGAATTTGCACCTTTTGGAGACCGGCTATTAGGGCTTCGTACTCTGCTTCGTTGTTGGAGGCTGCAAATCCAAGCCTGATTCCTTGCTCAAGGATGGTGTTTTCTGGGGTGATGAGAACAATGCCTATGCCTTCCCCCTTTGAGTTGGAGGCTCCATCAACGAATAGTTTCCAAGTTTCCACTGTTGCTTGGTTCTCCTTTTGCTTTGTTGGTTGAGGTTGGTCGGGGAGTTCTTCGTCTGTGAATTCGGCTATGAAATCAGTAAGGATCTGACCCTTGATAGCTGTCCTTGGTTGAAATTGGATGTTAAACCGGTCGAGCTCGACTGACCACTTAGGCAATCTGCCCGACAAATCCGCTTTCCTTAGGACAGCCTTAAGGGGATGAGATGTAAGGACGATGACAGTATGCGCTTCGAAATAATGCTTCAGCTTCCTCTAGGCTATTAGCAGTGCAAAGGCGAGCTTCTCCAATGGCAGGTACCTTTGCTCGGCATCTAATAAGGTCTTTCTCGCGTAGTAAACGGGGTGTTGGATTCCTATAACCTCGCATATTAATGCCAAGCTGACAGTGTGATTGGATACCGAGAGGTACAGGTACAAAGAATTCATTTGCTGTGGTATGACAAGCAGCGGTGGAGAGCTTAAGTAGGACTTGAGCTCGTCCAGAGCTCGCGAGCAGTCTGGGCTCCATTCTATCGGTTTACTCCCTTTTAGAAGCTGGAAAAAAGGCTTGCATTTCTCGGAGGATTTGGAAATGAAGCGATTTAAGGCAGCGAGCATTCCAGTGAGCTTCTGCACATCCCGGACTGTTCGAGGGGGTTGTACCCTATTCATTGCATCGATCTGGTCTGGATTAGCTTCTATGCCTCTCTTACTGACCAAGTATCTAAGAAATTTTCCTGACTGGACAGCGAAGGAACACTTGCTCGCATTAAGCTTCATTCGGTACATCCTGAGGATTTCGAAGGTCTTTGACAGGTCTGAGAGGTGATTTTCCTTCTTCTTGCTCTTAACGAGCATGTTATCGATGTAGACCTCCATTGTGTCTCCCATTTGATCCTTGAACATTTTTGTGACCAGCCGCTGATAGGTTGCCCCCGCATTCTTGAGCCCAAATGGCATGACCTTGTAGCAATATAGCCCAACTGTCGTGATGAACGCCGTTTTGTCATGGTCTGGGGCATACAAGGGGATCTGGTGATATCCTGAGTATGCCTCCAGGAAACTCATTCGCTCGTGAGCTACAGTGGCATCTACCAGTTGGTCTATCTTTGGGAGGGGGAAACTATCCTTAGGGCATGCTTTGTTGAGGTCAGTGAAGTCGATGAAAACTCTCCACTTCCCATTATTCTTCGGAACTACTACTGGGTTGGACAACCACTTGGGGAATTGCACTTCCCGTATGGATCCTGCATCCAGCAGTTTTTTGACTTCATTTTCGACCGCTATAGCCTTTTCGGGTGCAGTTCTTCGTGCCTTCTGCGCGACTGGCTTGAATGTGGAGTCGACGTGCAGCTGATAACAGACCATATCAGGATCAATGCCGGGCATCTCGTATGGTTCCCATGCGAAAACATCTACGTTGTGCCTCAGGAAGGTCGTCAACTCCTTCTGTTCTTGTTCGGTGAGAGATGCTCCAATCAAGAAGACTCTGCTACTGTCACCAACTTCGGCTATAACTTCTACCAGGTCCTCGATGACACGCTCGGAGGGGAGGATCCTGGTATCCTCTACTCCGGGTCTTCCATACTTTAATTTCTATTTTGAAGGTATCACACCCTCTTCAACTTTCTCGCTGGGTTGACCGGCCTTCTTCTCTGGCTTTGGTCGGATGGCTGCTCTGAAGCACTTCCTCGCCATTACTTGGTCACCGTAGATCTCCATTACTCCTCGCTCGGTTAGATACTTGAGTTTTTGATGGTAGGTCGAGTAGACCGCCTTCATTGCATGAAGCCATCCTCTACCGAGGATGGCCTGGTATGGTGATTCGATGTCAACTACCAAAAACTCAATCATCTTGGAGACGTTCCCAGCACGAACTGGCAACACCATCTTGCCTAGGGGCATGGTCATTTTTCCAGCGAAGCCGACCAAAGGAACAGTAGCTTCCTTTAGGTCGGCAACGCTCAACTTCAATTTCCTGAATATGTCGAGGTACATTACTTCGGATGATCTTCCTTGATCGATGAGCAGCTTGTCGATGTCAAAGTTGGCTATCCTGAGTGTAATGACCAGGGCATCATGATGTGGGGTCCTTACTCCCATCAAATCTTCATCCGTGAAAACAATATGCTTGTTATAGTTGACGTCCTCTGCTCGTCGACGCTTTCCTGACTATGACTTTGCTGGATCGATTTGAAAAGCTTGCATTACCGCTGTAAGTTTTTTCATCTCCATTCGAGCTGAGTTCCCTTGTATCTGCTTGACGTCAGATACTCCGTGAATTACTGCGAACTCGTGTCCAGCATCATCCTCCAGCACGTTGTCGGGTCTCACCTCTCTGTTGGCAGTCATTTTCTCTCCTCTTTTTTCCATAAAGTCGCTCAAATTCCCGGACTGGGCCAACTCTCCAAGGTGATACTTAAGAGCTTTGCAGTGCTCGGTCTTGTGTCCTCCCTCTTTGTGAAAAGAGCATCTTAACGCATTGTTCCTCTTCGAGGGATCTCCTCCCATCTTCCTGGGCCACTTGATGAATGACTCATCCTTGATCTTTGCGAGAACCTTGTAAATTGGTTCTTTGAAGATGATGTTGACCGCCTGGAATGCTTTCGATGCGTCCTGGTTCCCTCCGTTCTTGGAGCCATTTTTGCCTCCGTTCTTTCCTCCTTTCCTCTGGTTCTCAGTTTTCTCACCTACCTTGGTAGTGAGCTTAGCTCGACCGTTTTCTCCTGTATTAGGGCGGATGACATCTTCCACCTTTGCGTATTTCTCGATTCTGGCCATTAGGTCGTCAATAGTCATGGCTTCCTTCTTCGTCAGGGATTGGTAGAGGAGGGAAGAACTAGGGAGCCCAATTTTGAAGGAGGCCACTAGCACTTCCTCCGCGTAGTCCTCGATCTCATTGAATACTCCCAGTACCTCTTCGCGTATTCTCGGAGGGTCTCTTGAGGCGTTTTCTTCATTGTTAGTAGAGCATCCATCCTTTTGGGATGGGAGCTACTGGTGATGAATCGGGCCGTAAAAAGTTCGGCTAGGGATTTGAAATTCTAGATCGACTGGTGGGGGAGCCTTTCGAACCACTTTTATGCTACATCATGAAGGCTTGAGGGGAAAATACGGCACTTCAGGGCATCTCGGTGACTCCATAGGGTCATGGCCTGTCGGTATTGCCTGACAATATCGATGGGATCAGTCTTTCCGTCGTAAATCTTGAACCTTCGAATGGCAAATTTCTTGGGAGCTTCCTCCTCTTCGATTTCTCTTGTGAAAGGTGAATTCATCTGGGTTTCGAGAGCTCGCCTCGCGAGATCTCTGGTTGATCTTGTTTTGTGGTGAGCGGGATGATGGTCCATTTCCCTGCGGACCATGTTTCGTATGTTTTCGTCGTTGCGAGCAGGACTCTGGTAGTGGTGAGCTCTTCGCAGCTGTTCACGAAGGTCGTCGTCTGACTCGCCTCCTTCGTCCCTCTGAGATTATCGCCTAGGGCTCCTTCCTCGGCTGCGAGACTTGCTCGCCTGAGGGCTAGGAGTGCGATATGGGCGTCTCCTGTTATCAGGACGAAGCTCCCTCTGTAGTCTTTCCAGTCTTCTTTTCAAGCGAGCATTCTCAGCCTCGTATCTGCAAGAAGACTCCCTCTGCTCGTGGAGCCTTGCCTCGTACGCATCAATCAACCTGGATATCTGCGTGGACCTCGCTGGTCCCTGACTTTCTTCTGAGGCTGGTCTTTCTAGGCGAGCTCTCTGATCTAAACATCGGACTTCAGACCTAATCCTGCGAGGAGCATGTGGCTCTTGAATATCTCCTGCTTGGGGAGCATTGCTGCTGTGGCTAGACATCTTAAACTCCTTTCTTGACGTGGGCTCTTCTCAGGGAAAGATGAACGTTTTCCACAGATGGCGCCAATTGTAGATGCAATTATTATGCAACACAAATAAATATGAGAGAAATAATTATTAAGAAAAGAACAAGGAATACAAGATGCCAATCACACAACAAAGGATGTACATGGTTCAACAAAGATGTGCCTACGTCCACGGTGGTGCAGTCGATATTATTTCTATATACTTCGGAGAGTGATTACAGAGAATACAACTTATCCTTTTGCCCCGGACCTAGGGTTTAATATATACATGTACATGTAGATGAGTGGAGGTGATGGGTTCCTCCATATTTTCCATCTCCCCTATAACTTCCCTTCATGGGATCATGGGGGGAGACCGGATCAATATAAAAGATGAGGGGCTTGGACTTTGGGCCTCCAGAACTGGGCTACTCGTCTAGGCCCATAGTTCTAATTTTTGGGTACCCACAGTTTCCATCAAGTAAAACCCAGACCGTGGATTATTTTATAATCCTGGTGGAGTAGAAAATAAGTTAAGTCCGAGAATCAAGGAATTGATCACATATTGGTTAAAATCAATTAATAGTAAATTAATTTAACCAAGCGGGTATGAGATACTTGACGTGGAAAATCATATTATGTACCATAATCAACTTTGCAAATAAGACCTCTTTATTTCCTTATGAATTATAAGATAATTAAATTAAGTACAGTCATAATTATTTAGTGGAATTAATTATGATTAAATAAAAATGGAAATAAGCTATGGTAACTATAATTTACGACTTTCGAGTATTTTTATAAGATAATTTAATTATTTTGTTAAATCCCTAGTGTAGTCCAAATACTTAAGTAGTTAGACCCAGACTCTCAAGAAACCCAGGTTGACCCGATTCCACCTTCTGTACTTGTATATAAAGGTGTGGGAAGGGGTTATAAAGATAATGATTCATCATTAGGTTTTGAGAGGGGTAAAAGAAAATACTATTCACATTTTTGTGAAGAGGCCTAGAGAGAGACCACCATATCTCAATCAAAAGAAAGGGTTTATATCTTAAAAGGTTCCCACACTCCTACCTAGCTTTGGAGAGAATCATACAGTAGAAGATCTAAGCTTTATAGAAGGTTTAACAAGATTTTATAGATCTAAAAGAAGGTTTAACTTCATCATCATTAAATACTTTTCTTCCCATCGGATTGCACCCTTATCCGCAAAGGTATTATATTCTTGAACCTTTGGTTTAATCTTTAAACATAGTTTTTAAATTTTTAATGCTCGATTAATAAAATATCTTTACGGATGAATATTTTCCCATTTTAAAAGTCAATCCCAAGTTGTTTTCCCAACATATGAATAGGCCAATAAGTTCACCACTAATAAGTCAGTATGTGGTCATAACAATCAATTGACTGTAACCAATAAACCTCCACGTCCTATTAACAAACTTCCTCACCATAACAAACTCATAATATGTCACTCTTCATACTTGAAAATACATGGTAATCTTGGCTAGTTCCATCAGTCAACTTTACAAAGTTAGATATGGTTGTATTCGGATTGTGATGATGTTATGTTGGCACTGAATAATCGAAAAAATGCCTTACTATACAAGTCATGTAGATTTTCATATTGGTGATAATATAGTTTTATCCAATAAAACTCTTGGTTTTCACTTCCTTGAACAGACTGTCATACTTGTGTTTTTTTTGTTGTGCTTAAGTGTGTGCAAGACCTTTAGGAAGCCAATAATAGATCTATTGGGCCTATCGAATGTAACAAAGCCATTTTCTACACTATACAACATAAAAAACAATAAGATTATGATATGATAAAATAAAATTTATGGGATGGTTAATAAACTAAAGAGGATGGAGGACTGCAAGTCCAGAATGCCACTAATTTGAATATTTCTAGATAATCTTCTTCTCTACCAATTTTGAATTAATGGAGCTAAAGAAATCCTATGCCAAGCTTTAGAACATAAAATAATTCATGAAGAATTAAAAATATGACCTTGAGGTGAGACGATACAAATCCCTAAACGACATCTTTGAGGAGGGGTCACCAATATAGTATCCTAACTTGCTTATTGCAATAACCTTACTTTTCGTTTAACTTTATTAGTATTGAATTAATCAACAATTCATATGTTTTCATGATTTGATTATGCAAAGGTGAGTGTTGATGAATTATTGGGATAATTATTCACATAGTTGGAGTATTTATTGAATTAAAGTATGTTAGTTTGACTTGAATCAAAGGATTTCAATTAATTAAGATTAGTTGGAATAATTCAAGACATTAAATGGGCTATTGGTGCAATTATAGTTGAAGTGTTTAAGTCGAATTAATTAAGCAAATTTTTTTACAAGGTAACAATTTGGACTAAATTAACATATGAGGGAACGACATAAGGGGACTTTGGAAGCAACCACATAATAAAGTGATGAACCAAAAGGGTTAATTAATTAAATTTTTACTTGTTAAGGAGGACAACTAAAGAGAAGCATCTGAGATCTTCTATCGCGACTGCATGAATTACAGCTGCGATTGTGTCTTAAGGTCGGATGATTAGACCAAACCTTAGATCTCAAAATGTGGATCTCTTATCCTTCAAGATTTTGACATTTGCCCCAACCCATGTGCTGCCCCATTTATTAAATAAGGAGTTAAGTCCCATTTTAGCACATAGATGAGGGGAGAGAAATGCATTTTCTCTCCCAAAACATTCTTCCAGCCAAACAAATAGGGAGAAATAACCAAAAGGAGGGAGTTTGAGGGTGTACAAGGGGTGATTTTTTTGTGGTGTTTTAGGGTGTTTATGCAAGGGATATTTATTTTGGAAAGCATTTTCATTTTAGGGATCTCGGTAGCGCTTTTGAGGCCACCTTTGGAGGTGGGGGTTGTCTTTCTTCAACATGTTTTGCACACTTTTGGACTAAAAATAGGTAGGGTTATAGGATTATTTAGTGTTTTGCATAGTTATAATGCATTTAATAAATAATCCACATATGAAGTATATATTTTCAAAGAGGTAGTGGTTTATTTGAGATTTAAGTATATTAAAGAATATATTTGGGTGGTTTTATGTGGATGATGATATGTTTATGGTATTGATATATTTTCATCCTAAAATATACATTAACAATAATATATGTATAAAGTGTAAACATGTATTATGGATGTTGACACATTTTCATAATATAATACGCATAAAGAATGGTATATGTATGGATTGTAAACATTTAATGGGTATTGACTACTTGTACATTTCGAAAAAATCAAAATCAGTTTGGGGTAAAAAAATAACAATATGAAATTAAGGGTTGTGTTTATAATAATATTCTAAAAATATTATTTAAACTTTAGGTTTTTGAAAAATTATTATTTGGGGCCAGAGGGTGTTATAAATTATATTTTTAACCCCTAAACTTTGTAAAAATGGTTTTGATTCCAAAAGTTTATGAAATACAGTTTGGACCTTAGAATTATTTTTAAAAAGTGCTATTTTGACCCTAAAAATGTATTTTTAAGAAATATTTACATAACAACCTCTGGACTTTGAATATTTGTGTCACACCCCGCTAAATTCTGGCGTCGGCCGCCACCAAAACTAAGCCGGGTGCGAGTAAATTAAATATCATCCTTAGCATGCGACTGATGTGAGACATAAATTTTTTTAATACACAAGATAAATAATTTTAATCAATCCCAAATACCAAGAACATCCAACTGATTTAACACCAAAGTGCGATATAAAATCCATCACATGCAATCTCCGAATATCTCAATAATTAAATAATTAAATCCAACTGAAACCTCAAGACAACTTTGGAATCGAAAGGCCCAATAAAACTCAGGTGTAGTCTCATAACAAATACGACAGAATGGAAAGAGGAATCTAACTACTAAAGCAATAAAATAGCTCCAAATGCACCTCTAAAAGATCTTCAATGAATCCTATGCAGCTACTCCCAAAGAAATCCTGAAAAAGATTAGTCAACGCATATGTCAGAGCCAAAGCCTACCGGCGACTCCTTTCAATTAGGGGCCTTGAACCCAGATAATAGTGCTATATATATCGACCATAACAATAAAATATTTTTTTTACGAAGGTCATTAATCACCAAAATAAATTTCTAACTACCCGCAAAGTTTCTTTAAAATGTGCCACACCAATATTATTTTAATTAACCCACATTCCCAACAATATTAAATTTAATTAAAAGAACCACAATTATAATTTACCCAGAATATGCATCCCCTTGTCAAAGCTGCCGTCTGACCCATTTTAAATTTCGTCCCTCGCGATATGATAAGGTTCCACCCACACACGCGTCCCCTTATCAAGTCTGCTGTTTGATCCGTTTTTATCCCGCGATCCTCGCGATATGACAAGGTTCCATACACGACACGACATAAATCGTCCTCTAACCCGTTTAAACTGTCGGCCCCAACACATTATTTAGCTAATAAAATTTAATACTCGTTTTAGTCTTGCGTATTAATTTCCAAAATTTTTTATACTCATTAATCAAATTAATTTCCCCCACCCTTAAAAGCGATGTGAAAATCCTCAAAATACCCCTTTGTACCAACTAAGGGTTCCCAAAACACAAATTCGTCCTATCCTAAGTAAATGATGATTATAAAAATTTCACTCCACCTATATATCAATTCTAGGTTATCATAACAATGGTATAATATAGAAAATTAGCCCCCACCCCAAATTATATAACCTGCATAGACTTACACTAACCCGTCCCATACCTAATTAGCATAAATCGCAACTAAGGCTTACTTACTAGCCTCATACCTAACAAGTTTACCATAACAAGGGGTGCAAACCAATTATCTACAATATCCAACGTCCTCGAGATATTCAAAATTATAATATTTCCATAAAGTGGCACAATTAACAATTTATAACAAGATTCATAACAACACTAAATTCGCAATTAAATAGTTTTAATCTAAATAGTAGAAATCAAGGACACATAGATATTGTGATTTTCAGAATAATAACTACATGCAAGTCCTATCATAGTTATTATTTTCTAACACAAGTAATTAATTTTATCTAGGGTTCTCACATGAAATATCAAAATTTTCTTTCTAAGGGCTCCTCTACATGCACATGCCCATAACATAACCGACTACACAAATACAACCCAAAGAACAACAAGGTTATGAGTATTAGGTAACATTAATATTTCATGCAAAACAGTCCCAAAATTTATCTCTTTAATAATTATATTCATAACTTATTATAGAAAACATGAGTTTAATGGAGGCTACAATCAAGACACATAACACTAAAGGAAAAGATAGGGAAACACGCATTAGGTTAATTGTATAAAACCGATATGAAATTTGAGTTCCTCTTGAAAAATTTATCACAAACTCCTCTTGGACCAACTTGGGACAAATTACGATTTTCCTTCAAAACTGAGCTTTAAAGATGGTTTTAATGGAGGCTAGGGTTTTGAGGTGGGAGATGATGAATAAGGAAAGAGTCTGCTGCTTTAGGGTTGGAAAAATATAAGTTTTAAAAAAACCTAGCCCCGAAATATCATTTATATAAAAATATTAAGGAGTTGTAAAAAAACAAAACTCCTCAAAACTTGCAGCGCACGAAAATAGCAGGGGTCGATCAATCGATCCCCTGGAGTCGATCGATCGATCACTCAAAAAATTTGATTCTGCCAACTTAAAATAAAACCAAGGGATAAACTTTAAAAATCATTTAAAAATCCGTTTTAACTCTTATTTCAAAACCGATTGAAAATCTCATTTTTACAAAATAATTCTCAACATATTTGAGCAAGAAAAATAATTTTATCGAAAAATTTATTTTTCTCTATATTTTTAAAATACCCAAAAAAATTGCGCGGGTTATTACGCTTCCCCACTAACAATGGAATTTTTCCCTCGAAATTCGCCGAAATCCTAACTCTAAAAAATTAGGCCACTACAACTATCTCCAAAAATAATCTCGTCTCCCATAAATAAATTCCTCACATCTAATCTCGATGCCTAACATGACTATCACCAAAAATACTCTATCTCCAAAAATTGCTAATTACGCAATGAACCCCAAACCCAAGCCCCGAGGGTTTCCATATACCTAAGCTCTGATACCATTCTGTAACACCCCGCCCATCCGGCGAGAGCGCGCAGAGCGCTACTGCGATAAAACTAACTAAATCCACAATAAACAAGGTATAGAGCATCTAAATAAAACCCACAAAACAAAAGAAACCACTAATCTCAATTCTTCAAATTAAATACAACCAAAAGTCTCTCGAAATAATACATCTATCTATCTCGAAATAAATCGCCAATTCTCTATACATAAAAATAAATAAAAATATTCTCATTTGTATTCTCGAATATTCTCCCCTAAATATCCAAGCTAAAATCAATCTCCAATTAGTCCATAGCGCCCAAAATCCGTGCTAACCTGCCACTAAAAGAAAATATAGAGAAGTACAAAATAGGATAGGAAAGATGCTCAACAAATATTAGTGGTGAATAAAGCGTAACAATACGAGTACGAATATTCAAATCAAATGCAAATCTCATAAGCATTTTTATCAATATAATTTCTCAACAACACATTAACTGGGTCACCAGGCCTCACCATACTGCGCCATAGTTTATCACGTAGCCGAAACTGGAATCTTGGCGGGTGCCCAACATCAGTGCCATATTAAAATCTCATGACAATATGCTCAACACAAATATAATACCAAATGAATCAAAATCAGATTCCAACAAATATTTCCAGATTTCCAAATGAATATAGCAATTCAAATATGAGTTCAATAATCACATGAAATCAAAGAGAATAACACTCACGAGATTAAGGAACATATTGTGTAAAATCACATACCTCAAACCACCAGAAGGAACCAACATGAATCTACCCAGAAACTCAGATTACACCAACAAAATCAGTCCACAAATATCATCAAAACTCTTACAAGATTCAACACCAAAATAGCCCCCAAAACACCTTCAAAAACTAGGATTGACTGCATAATATAAAGGAGCTAAGTGTATATAAAAATGAGAGAAAATAAAAATATGTTTACAGCAAATTTTCGTGCCAAAAGTTGGTTCACAAATGGTCACCCACGACCCCTTTTTATAAGGCAAAAAGAATAGAGTTTAAACCAAAACAAAGCTCGTCAAAACCTGCTGCGCAAGAAATCTGCTGAGGTCGATCGATCGACTCCATGGGGTCGATCGATCGATTACTCAGAAAATTTGATTCTACCGACTTAAAATAAACTAAGGGATAAACTTTAAAAATCATTTTAAAATCCTTTTTAACTCCGATTTCAAAACCGATTTAAAATATCATTTTTAAAAAATAATTCTCAACATATTTGAGCAAGAAAAATAATTTTATCGAAAACATTATTTTCCTATGTATTTTTAAAATATTCCAAAAATTACGTGGGTTGTTACAATTTGTGAAATAGCCCCCGAACCTTAGAAAATTATAAAATAGCCCTCCAGGCATTTGGAAAAATCACAAAATAGCCCTGAACTTTGTAAATTTACAAATTGACCATGGACTTTTAAATAATGCAAAATAACCCAAGATTTTGATAAAAGAATAAAAATTACCATAAACTTATATTTTTGGGAATTAGTCCCTAATATGTAAATGATTTTGGACTTTAACTTTGCAAAGAAATTTAATGTTACCTCGACACGTTAGAAAATTACGAAATGAGCATTAAGAGTTGTCTTAAATGAATTTAACCCTAGAATGGTTCAAAAACACAAATATATATGTTTCACCATAGAAAGGGAACAAAAGTATAAATTATGCATATGTACTTTTGCGTGTTTTGGTCGTCGGACGGGTATAAAATGTTAAAGTGTGAAAAAGGAAACTTAAAAAAGGTGTTTGGACAAGTATTAAATATGTAGCAAGTCGGGTATTTTATTTCATACAGTGAAAGCCACGTATTTCGTTAAATACGTCCTAATCCGGGTATATTGTTAAAAATGGTGATAGAACCATAAGTAAATAAACTTAATGAAAAGTAATAGAGTTTTCACAAAGGAGTAACCAGGTTAAATTTAATAAGGTCCCGGATCTCTAGGTTGTGGCTTCAGTTCAAACTCAAAACATCTGACAAGTAAAGCAATTGACTGTGATTTTTATGAATTAAAAATAAATGGAATTTGGTTAACCCTAGGATAAAAGGAAATTTATAAAATAAATGGATTTCAAATTCTAAGACAAAGGATAATTAGTAAATTAATGATTACGAAATTTGCATTATGGGTTTTAAATAACATGGTGCACAATGATGGGTATATACATAATAATGAAAATTGGCGAGGCCAACCATGAAATAAAATGAATGAACAAGTAATTGTAAATTAAATGACTAAAAACTTGATTATTGGTTGAGTAAGTAATTACAAAGTGGGGTATAAACCTAAATATAACACGCGTATATGTGGGTAATTTATTGCGTTATATGTATGGGTAATTTGTTGCATTCCAATTGGATAAAAGAAAAAAGTTAATAATTGCATATATGAGTATTCCTAGGTTAGGGACACAATCCTAATTTTTGACCCGTTCATGTGTGAATATTTATATTCAAACAATTGATGCATGTATTGAAATGTTGCTTTTAAGAAACACTGGACATGTATTAATTTAAGCATAAATGGATACTTTTGAAAATAAACTGAACGATTTAAAAAAGGTTCAAGAGTATGATTTTCCAATTAACCGTGTTAGTCAGTGGTTTAAAGGACATTTTGGAATAAAAATGGCTACCTATGAAGACAAGGGTTAATGGTATTTAGCCGGATTTAAAGATAGTGTTTTGGAAATAAAACATGATTAATGCATATACTTCAAAGTATTTGCATGTAGAGTTGGGTAGAATTATTGATCATGGTATTTCATTTGTTCCTTTTACCATTCATTTTGCATTACATTTTGGTAAGGAACCCTTACTAGGCATTGACTTTCCCCTATTCCTATTTTAAGACAAGGTAGCAAAGATTCTATCTTTTGAGATAATTTTACAAGAAAATAATTCTTACTTCTTACGATAATAGCTCTCATTACTTGAACCCTATGATATGGTCTAATGGGTTCCACACTTGTTATTATTATGCTTATATTCCTAAACAAATTAAATTACATATTTTTCTGTATATCTAATTAATTAAAATGGACTAGAATTATTATCTAGGTTATTTCACATCACTTCATACTTAATGCAGTCGGGCCAGATCGGGTTGACCTAAGAGTGACCTTAAATTCTAGGTTGGGGCATTCTTTAACTAGGGTTGGGTTGTTGGTTGAAGGAAGGAAGGGTATTTAAAGACTACCCTACCTACCAGGTTCACCTTACTCTTTTTTTATATAAATATCAACTAAGAGAATTCAATACATCCTCAACATGATTATGAAGATGTTAAGTAGGTCATTTAAGAGTATGGAAACCCATTACAAAGGTTGATGTTGCTTATCCTTACAATGTTTTTCTTATGATGTAAGGTCTTTGCTTATTTTCTTTATCTTATTGAAATAATGGTCTTGGACCATTAAATCATTAATAAAAATTATTTTGCCCCATTTCTTGTCTTTATGATTTATTTACAATGTTGTGGTTATTCTAATATTATAACAACTTATTTAGTCGACTTTACAAGTTAATAAGTTTACATAAGTGAGATAGAAGATACCATTCACACTTGATTAATTACTACTATTGGACTGGGTTAAAAAATACTTCAACAATTATTACACTTAATCAATTGAATGAAAAATGACTAAGTTTTACAAACTGCGGGGAGTCGTGTATTAGTTGACTCATAACACTCGGGTTATTCCAAAACAACCTTATATGAATTGATCACCTGTTGGATTTACTTGGTCACTTTAGACAAATTTTAACCATTTTAGATTAGTTTTGACTGTCTTAAGAAAATTTTGATCTTCTTAGATCCATTTAGTCATCTTAAATCTATCTGACCACATTAAGTCAAATTGTCCATCTTAGGTTAATTAGTGATCTTGTACTAATATTAATCATTTTTGGTTTGTTTTGACCATCTTAGGAAAATATTGAGCATCTTAGATCCATTTGGTTATCTTTCACGAATCAGTCCATCCTAAGTGATTTTGATTATTTATCTATTTAAACCTATTTTTAAAGATCATACACTTAGCATAATGGTTTTCCCCTTTGAGAGAGCTTATGAATTATGAATTTCTCTTTACAGATCATTCTCCAATTCAAACAGATCCCATGAATTTATATGATAACAACTAAGAATGAGTTTTGCATACCGAAAATACACCAAATCAAAAACACATAACATGTTAACTTCCACATCACCCATTTTCCATGAATTCCTAGCAAGTTAAGGACCTCTATAACATCGACGAGAATATCAACATATTTCATGTATTGATCAACTAATCAATAATGTTTCCTTTGAAATAACTCAAACTTTTTATTCTTTACAAATGAGAAATATCTTGATGAACCACACGATCACAACGATCTATGAAGGAATAAACTTGCTAAGTTGGAAAGAATTAAGTGACAAAAGTATTTTATGACCCATAAATTTTCTTCTTCCTCTTTGTTATTGATCAATCAATGAAATATCAATAAAATAAAAAAAATGAATCAAAGAAATAAAAGATGAATAAGGATTAAACTATCTTTCTTTTCCTTAGAAGGCTTTTGAGTTGTTGAAAAATGTAGAACAAAAACTCTTAGCTTCTATCTTTCTCTCTATAATATATTTTAAGATTAATTAAAAAGAAGAGAAAACATTAGTAAATGATGAAAAATATCCAATACAAGATTAGCCACTGACAATATTCCAGGATTATAATAATTAGAGTATGGAAGTTATAGTGTCTCATAAACCAAAAGGTGTTTTGTGAGAAAATCTAATAAAAGATCTTTGAATTTTCTATAAAAATATTATTAAGTGTGGTCGTCACGATCGCAAAAAAGGTTTCGCGCTCTCTGAAGGTGTCAAATAGTCACATCAGGGTTTAAGTCACCCAAAAAGTTGTATTTGATACACTAACTAAGAAGGTATTTTAGAAAGATCTTATCCAAAAGAGACTTTCAACACTATTAAGCGCGTGTCACTATAGGATCGCTTCATCTAGTTGTTGCATTGCTACGAAGAGCCTGAAGCGATCCAGATCGTGCCAAAGCCTAGACATTTTTTGCAGGGACACAAGCAACCAGCGAGACAGTGTCGCTGCAATGAGGAATAACATCATTGTGACGAGATTGCTGCGAGGCAAGTCGCGCCATTGTCTAGAGTTTTTTGATAATGGACAAGTAAATGCTAGCCACAAGATTTCACTATAGTGAGAAAAGATATCACTGTGGCGAAGCTGAAGCGTGGCAGGTCGCTGGAGTGTCCATAATATTTTATCCAGTTTGCCTTACAATATTTTTCAAAATACGTTTTGAGGCAAACTACAAGTATGTATGTTTCTCGCATGAACAAATATAATTAAAATACATAAAAGATGCAATTCTTTATCAAATAATTTTTTTATATGAAAAGTATGTTTGCATGTTTATTTGACAAAATTACAAAACCAAGGTTAATTAAAAATATTTTTCAATTATAAAAATAGATTAACCAAGGTGACTCTAAGTCCGCTAAGTCTTATACATTTTCATAAGTGGTGTACACGAGGTTCAACATTGCGTGAATCTAGTTCGTTGATGAAGTTTTTCGGTGACTTCTTGGATAAAGACTCAAACATGTTTTGATCAAGAAATTTAGACCTTATATTCTATGGAGCACATCGAGTATATTATACTCTTATAATATCCCCCTTTGTCGAATTTTAAGAAAAAACATGAAAAGAAAAATTACAAGCAAATAAAGGAAATCTACCATTTTATGACTCACCTAGCTAAGGGAAAATACAAATTATATTTGTTGCAAGTAACTAATTGTTACAAGAGACTCAACCATATTCATTGATAAAAAAAAAGCCCTTGTTCAAAACTTTCCTTTTACACACTAGCAAACTCATCAAGGTACCAATGTGAAGAAATATGACAAGGAAATATAATAACTATGAACATGTGAATATAGCATTTTGAACATGTAAATATCATATACAACTAAACTAACTCCCCCTCAAATATACAAGTTCTTTCAGTAAACATGATACAACAACAAATAACTCTAAGCAACAAAATATGCTTTGATAACTATACTCCCCCAAACTTCTCTCCTTTATTGTTATGAAAAGCAAAAAAGGAAAGAATTAAGTACATACAGCTGGTAAATTGGCATTCTCTCTCTCTCTCTCTCTCTCTCTCTCTCTCTCTCTAATATAACTATTCCATCTTCTTTGTTCTCCATTAACTTCTCTTTAATCGTCAACTTGATAGCGGTTCCACCACCGGGGAGGAAAGCTAAACCTCTGGATATTGATCGTTTCTCTTTTAAAAGCTTTGCTGCGATTGTTTCTAACTCTACCACTTCTATAAAGAATGCGGATAAAACTGAATCTTTATTTAAAGGTGAATCGGTGGTATTTTTTTTCTGATGAAGAAACTGTTATTCTTGCACAGCCTTTCCAATATTCTCTCATTGGAAAATTTTCAATGGGTTGCCCTTTTATGGAAGCAATTCGAAATGCGTTACAATATTTCTCTCTCAAGTGTTCTTTTTTTGTGGGCCACATGGATGATCAACATATTTTCATTAAACTGAATTGTGAAGAAGACTTCTTATGTCTTTGGATAAGAGAGAAATGGTATATTTTTAAAGCCCCCATGAAAGTCTTCAAATGGACTCCAGATTTCCTCCCTAATGTTGATTGTTCTATATTCCCGATCTGGGTTTCTTTTCTTCATCTTCCTGTTCATTTATTTGTCAAACCTACTCTGTTTGCTATTTGTCAACCTATTTGTATCCCACTGATCATGGATGAAGCCACTTATTTGATTTCTTGTCCAAGTATGGCTAGATTTTGTGTTGAACTTGACGTTCTTCAAAATCTTCTTGAAAGAATCTAGATAGCATGTGGATCTAAAGGTTTTTGGCAAAAATTGTACAATAAAAATATCCCAACAAATCATTCCTCAAATACTAAAGTTCATGCTGTGAACCATAAACCGTTAGTTCATTATTGGAGAGAGAAGCCTAGTTCGAATGGTATTTCGATTCGTAACGGGGATAAGTCTCCTATCAAAATCGCAGTGGTTTCAAAAGTTCCTTCTGATAGTAGTTTAGAGCTACAAGAGATAACTGCTTTTGGTATAACTTCTTCCTCTAAAACTACTACTGCCATATAGAGTAATAAGAAGCCGAATGTGGACGTGCAACACGATCAACAACTTATTTCTAATACCGTGCCATCGAATTATAATAATGAACCAGTTAATCTTCATAACTCCTTTTCGGTTCTCATTTCTGATTCTAAAGATGGAGATGTTGTGTACGAAACTGATGTTGTTCCAAACATCCTTATTTCAAACAAAGAATCCACTCATAGATCTCATACCCCCTCCCCCCCTCATTGATTCATTGAATTCTATTCAGAATATGTTTAGACCTCATTGGCATACATTTTAAGCCTCGGATCAGGTTCATCTTGATGGGGGTGTCTGTGGTAAGTTTTAAGGAATTTTCTTCAGTCATTGGAAAAAAATGGCTTGGTAACAAAACAAAGACATCAACAAAGACTTCAATTCTAAGCCTCATGTAGACTCGGTCTCATCTCCTTCTAACAGTATTCCTTATTGTCTACCACCTATGTCAAAAAGAAGGAAAAAGAAGATCAAATTCCTTCCAGTCTCTAGTATTAAAACTAGGTTTGCCTGTGTGTCTCGTACTCCTCGTCTCTCTAATACCTCATGTTAAATTTTCTTTTTTGGAATATTAGGGGGGGGGGGGGGGGGGGGGTGTAATAAACCATCATATCGGAGACTAAAACGTATTGTTAAAAAATTTAACATTTGCATGGTTACAATCCAAGAACCTAAAATTAATTTCCAGAACCTCCAAACTGTTGTCCGGAAACTTGATTTTTCAGGGGGTTTATCTAATCCTAGTGGGAAGATTTGGATTCTTTGGAAATTTAGTTGTGATGTTCATTTGGTAAGGGATGTGGATCAAGTTCTTTCTATTTATGTCAGTTTTCCAAATTTCCCTTCACCATATCTTTTTTCTTGTGTCTATGCTAAATGCAATAGAGAGGATAGACAACCTTTGTGGGATGAAATTAGAATTATTGCTTCTCTTGGTTTTGAATCTTGGGTGATTGGGGGTGATTTTAGTATTGTGTCTAATCTTCAGGAGAAAAACGGAGGTGATTTGGTGGATATGAGAGCTATATTAGATTTTAATGCTACTATGATTCAGGTTTATTTAAATGAGGTTCCTTTTTTAGATCTAATTTTACTTGGTGTAATAATCGTGATGGTGATGATAGAATTTGGGCCTTGATTGATAGAGTGTTTAGTAATGATGGTAGGTTTCATAATTCTTTTAGTTCTTCAATTGAACATCTTCATCGTACTAATTATGATCATGCTCCTATTGTTCTATCCTTAATATTTCCCTCAGATTCTTATCCTAAACCGTTTCGATTCCAAAACATGTGGGTATCTCATAAATAGATTTTCGATGTTGTGAAAAAGTCTTGGTTAATTGATGTTACTGGGAGACCTATGGAGTTATTTTCTTCCAAACTTAGAAATGTGAAATCAACTTTACAATTTTGGAACAAGGAGTGTTTTTGCAATATTTTTTCTCGGGTGCAAAAAGTTGAACATGATTTAAGAATTAAGGAAGCTACTTTTGATTTGGACCCTACCTAAGTTAATAGAGAAGCTTGTCATCGTGCTAAGTCTAATATTAATAAGGAGTTACAAATTGAAGAAACAATTTGGAGACAAAAAGTTAGGGTTAAATGGGCCACTCATGGAGATTTTAATTCCAATTTTTTTCATTATATGGTTAAGAAGAAGAAGAAGAGCAAACTTTTAATTCAAAAGATTAAAAATGATGATGGAGTTTGGGTTTCGGATTCTAAGGATATTGAAGATTGTGTAGTTTCCCATTTTAGAAATATTCTAGTGGAGAAGTCTAATTGTGATAATAATTCAAATATCGTTCATAATATTCTTTCTTTAGTTAATTCTTGTGATAATCAGTTGCTCACTAATATTCCTACTTCTGAAGAGATTCGATTGGTTGTTTTTTCTGTGGACAAAGATAGTGTGGCAGGTCCGAATGGTTTTAATGGTTATTTTTTTCAAGTGTGTTGGTATATCATTCAAGCGAACCTTACCCTAGCCATTCAATCCTTTTTCCTTGGTCATGAAATTCCCAAAAGTTGGTCATCTCCAAACATTGTCCTTATTCCCAAGGTTTTCAACCCTATAACTTGTTCGGATTTTTGTCCCATTAGTCTTTGTAATTTATCCAACAAAATTATTTCCAAAATTTTTTCTAACTAGTTTGGAAAGTTAATTCCAAAGATCATCTCTTCTTCCCAAACAGGTTTTATTCAAGGGCGCCAAATCACAAATAATATCCTTCTTGCACAGGAATTAATTTCAAGTCTCAGTAAGAAGATCCATGGTACAAATATGGTCATTAAGGTGGATAGGGATAAAGCTTATGATAAAGTATCTTGGTTTCTTATAATCAAGGTGTTATGTGCATTTGGATTTTTGAAAACATGTATTGATCATGTGTGGAGGATTTTATATTGGTATTCTGTAATTATCAATGGAAAATCATGTGGGTTCTTCAAATCTGAGTGTTGGGTTCGTCAAGGAGATCCTTTATCCCCTGCATTATTTGTCATTGCAGTAGAGGTTCTGAATAAAGGAGTTCATAATCTCATGTTAGTTGGCTCAATTAAACACTAGTCTATGCCGAGGGGTTGTTCACTTGTTTCATCACTGTCATTTGCGGATGATATAATCTTTTTTAGATTGCTAACTTGAAATCTATCCTGACATTTATAGGCTTTATAACTGAATATCAAACCCAATCCAGGCAGTGTGTGAAAGAAGCCAAAAGCTCTATTATCACAACGCCTCGATGTACTGTTAGGCAGAAATAAAGGATCATTGCAACCACCATGGTTGCGTTTAAAACTTTACCTCTGAATTATCTAGGTATAACTGTATATAATGGCAGAAAATGAAGTGTTTTATTTGGTCCAATAACTATTAAAGCATTTGACCGTATTAACCAGTGGCAGTCCGGGTATTTGTCTATGGTAGGTGAATTGGTTTTGATTCAGACCATTCTTATGATGTTTGGTTCTCATGTTTTTTTGTTATATTTCTCACGATGGCTTTTATCAAAGAAATTAATATGCTTTGTACGAACTTTTTCTGGGGTAATTCAGAAGAAAATTTTAAACATCATTGGGTTTCTTAGGATATAGTTTGTAGACCCAAATCAAAAGGTGGTTTGGGTATACGCAATCTCAACGATCTGAGTTTAGCTTTTTCTTAAAAAATGTGGTTTCGTTTCCTGTAAAATAATTCTTTATGGGCTAATTTTATGAATGCCAAATATAAAAAATGAGCTCATTTGAATTTTAGAGGGTCTCTATCATTTGATAGTGGGATGTGGAAGAGGATGCAATCGGTGTGTGAGATCATTGATGATTTTTTTTTAATTCTCCTAATGGTGGTTGGTTTTCTAAAGGATTTATTTTCAAAATAGCATGGGATATGGTGCGACATAAGCATGGGATTAAATTTTCATTTTTATGATATGGGATCCTAGACTACCTCCGAAGGTATCAACTTTTATTTGGTCGTTGTTCCTCTTGATGAGAGTATAAAAAATATTAACAATAATGTGGTTTCGAGATGTCATTGTTTTTCGCGTCACAATGAAGAGAACATTCCTTATTTATTTGGTTCGAGTGAAACCGCTAAAACTGTTTGGTATTATTTCAAAATTTTGATGGGTCTTAAATTTCAGAATTCGGGTTTTAGATCTCGTCTTTTACTATGGTGGTTTCACTCAAAAGGAAATAACATTAGGGCCGTTCTTTACAAGATTCTTCCTAGCTTCATTTGTTGGAAGATATGATGTGCCAAAAATAAATCTTCTTTGGAAGGAATCTCTATGAATGCCAAGTCCATTATTTTTAGATCCATGCTAATATTTTCTTATCTTTTAAAGCTAGACCTTTCAAAGGACCATTCTCTAGGTTTCTTTCATCCTTTATTGAAGATTTCTCTATTTCATGTAATTAGTTGTAAGCCCCCGGAGAAAGGCTGTTTTTCTCCTACTTTTATGTTATTTTGGGTTTAATCCTATTTAAAAAAAAGAATTAAGCACATAACATGATCAAGTTCTCGAAGAATTTTAAGAGAGTAAAACATATTAATCAAGCCAACAAGTAAATAAGAATCATATAATGATTGAGTAACTAACATGTTAGTCTAAGCAAGTTATAAGCATGAGAGTAATAGGCCTAAGATAAACAAGTTAAACTACTCAGGGAAAGATAAAATATATAAAACAAATATATATAGAACGCTAAAAAATGATAAACATTCAAAAGTTAAAAGTTTATGAGGATTGTAATAAGTATGATCAATACAAACCAAAATCCTAATAACTCTAAACTAATACCAGAAAAACAAATTACATCACTTCTTCTTCTTCTTCAACATTCCAAATATGCATAAATCATTTAGCTCAGTGTTAGTATCATGCAAGGCGTCCTTAACATTAGGTTTATTAGTATCAAACTGGTGTTGAAAGTTATCATAGACGAAAGAATTCATCTGACCAAATGGTGATAACAAACTAGAAATCACTTGAGTAGATATACGAGAGATGATAGAATATGACTCATTTTCAATTAGAGGGTATGAACTAGATGCTCATGATGTAGGGTTAGGATTAGGAGGTGGTGGAAGAATAACATGCGGTGGACCTAGACTGTGTGCATCGCCAAAAATCTCAAGCTAGGCAACAGACTTATGATATGAATCAACAGTTAGTGCAGATTTTGGATTTTCCTCAACTTCATCCAGTAGCAAAGGAACTTCAAACTCCGAAAGAAAATGCACGATCAAATGATCGTAGGTTAAAGTGTGAGCTTTAAAACTATCCTAATTGTGATAAAAAAATCATGTCTCGAATAAGATTTGTAAGAACAATTTTTATGATATTGTTCATAGTATAGGCCATATATAGTTTAGTTTAGTTTGGCATATACCATTACAAATTGTCACACACCATCATGACGAACCGAACTCGAGCATCTCTAAGTTTGAAGACTTCCTGATATACCATAAAGGTATAAAGCAGTTTAGAGTTGAAATTAATTCACAAACATTATTTTTGGGATGTTTATTTTTATTAAAAATGAACAGGGGTTTTTTAATTTTAAAATAAAAAATATTTTTTATTTTAAACATCGTTCGAATGAAAAGGGTAGTTTGTTTGAAGGGTTGTTTAAAATTTTCGACTTATCGTTCAAATAAGACTTTGTTTCGTTCTAACGAGTTTCTTTTTTCGTTTGAACAAGCTTCAAATTCGTTCGAACGAGTCACCACCTTGAAATTTGTGAACGCCTTATAATTACCTGTTTCGTGTTTTGATTTTTTAAGACTTCTGTCTAGGGGTGTGTTTCGACCGGATCGGATCGGAATAGGGGTGTTCGGAAAATTTTCCAAAATTTTCGGAATTTTAAAATCCATTCCAAAGTCGGAAAAATAAATTTCGGAAAATCAATTTCTTTTCCATGTCGGCGACTTCGGAATATTCGGAATTTTCGGAATTTTTGAATATTTTTTTATTCGGAAAAAATTAGGAAAAATAGGAAATATCAGTTTTATCTTTTTCGGATAATATCGGAAATACAAAATTATCAATTTTATCTTCTTTATTCCACTTTTTTGGGGTGGTGGGGGTAGTTTTATTTTCATACAAATGTCAATTTCAAGCAATATTGAGTATTGATGTTAAGCTTAAAAGTTGAACCTGGTAAGACCAAGTGAGCAGTGCATATTACTATAAGAAAAAATAAGCAAAGAATAACACCAATGTTAGTAAGCATACAAGGAAAACACTTAAGATATGTTTAACAAATAGAGCTACAAAACTATGTTTAATAGATCGGAGAGGAATGAGACCACCTGATTGAGTGAGGAATTAGAAATGATAGGATTTAGGAATTCATTCTAATTAGTGTAGAAATGAGAAAAGAAAGGGGGCAAAATAACCTTTCTATAACTAAAAATTAAGGGTTGAGATTATTTTAAATGAATGGGTGGGATTGTTTTAAATGAAGGGTGAGATTATTAGGAAATGTGATGAGTAAAAATTATTAAAATGAATAAAAATATTATTATTTCGGAAAATATTTTGGATAAATCGGATCGGCATGATATCGGAATTTTCGGAACGGAAAATCGGAAAGTCGGAAATCTATATTTGATTTCCAATTCCATTCCAATTTATATTGGAAAAGTCGGAAATCGGAAAAATTCGGATCGGAAAAATTAAAATGATGCCAAAATTGGAAAAATTCGGATCGGAAATCGGAAAATTTGGAAGTTCGGAAATAATTGACACCCCTACTTCTGTCAGATCATTTTCTGAATATCTTTTACAAAAGTTCTTCTTTGTTTAGTATTCTAAAACACTTTTAATTAACACCAAACATCTTGAAAATTTTTCTTGTGAATTCGTTTAAACCCTAGACTGTTTTAGTATCTTTCATATACCTTTGTAGAGAAGGGATATCCGTGACTGACTTGTGAAACCCAAGGGGATCACTACTGAAGACGAAGGCTGAGGCTAAAGGAGGATTGCGCTTGTGATTCTTGGTATTGTGGTTCTTGCGAGGATCATAGTAGATTCATTTATAAAATTTGTAAGTTGCGATTTGTAAATTTTATAAAGTGAATAAAAGGTTTTGCCTGAAAGGGATTTTTAGTGAAACTGTCTTCTGTGGTTTGAATGCATGTTTTACTGTTTTATGCAATAATCACCTAGTTGCATGTCCTAGGAGAAAAATGATTAAAAATTTGTGTGGGTTGTCATCGGAATTTAATAAGTTAGTGCCATTAGATCATTACGAACTCTTACAAGATCACACAAACGCATACCAACACCCGTACTATTGGCGTACGATAATTGTGACAGTATGAGAGTTACTTTATAAGGGTGGTATGTGGGAAAAATACAAGAGCACATAACCATATTTAGAAGTAAAAAGTCCTTATCAAGAAGTTCACAAGGAAGAGTTTTTCCATCCTAAAAATGACAATGGTTATCGCTAAAATGAGTGATAACATCCCGATATCTAGGTCCACTCAAAAATAAGTTGTAACGATATATAGGTTATTTTTCTTTTAGGACACCAAGGTGTTTGCTTATCTACTAAGAAGAAAGTTTCACATGAATTCCCTAAATTTGGCACAAAGCTGTTAATTGCCTTCGTTATCCTTACCATCCACAAGAGTTGAATAAAATTCTCTCACCATGTTAGGGTAACATGATCCGGTTTGAGAACAAATACCAATCCATTCTCTTTTATACAAGAAATCATACAAACGGGTGTCGAAAAAAGAATCAAAATTAATTGACCCTTACCAATACACAAAATGTGTGGAGAAGAGTTCATCAAATCTGGAATGATTGGTGGAAGTCGAGGCATGTGAGCTTTATTTTAGAGCGAAAAGATAGCCTGAAATCACACACCAAAACACAAGCATAGAAATCCTATGAGATATGGAAATGAAAACCAAGGATCATATAATAACACTATGATTAAAAAAATCCCAAAAGTGTAAAGCAAATTTAATACACACTAAAAGCTTAATCAATAGATTTAATATAAGCTCAATATAAGTAGAAACTCATGAATCATAGAGAAGATTTCATCAAAATCTATCAAAAAACTATCACCAAGACCTCACTCTAAAAATGGGTAAATCAGAAAACATATGGAACAAAAACTTACCAAGATCAATATTAATCCACTAGAATAAGGTAAAGACAACCTAAACGACTTTCAAGAGCTAAAATGAAAGGAAGGAAGGAGGTATCTTTAAGGCTGAAAGAAATTTTGAGAGAGGAAATGGGTAAAAGTTCAAAAAGTATCGATTTGGGCGTTTTAATACTTCCAGATGATGTCCCTACAATGAGAAAGTACTTACAAGTCGCGTCGGCATTGCTGCAGTGAATCTCTGGAGAAATAGTCTGCACCAGCTTCTAACGATAAAAAACTTGTGAAAAACCACACAAGCCAAAATAAAATGTACATATAGAGTCTTACATAAAAAGTATGTACATTTTAATCTCTAAAATACCGTTTTGAATGACCAAACACTCATACAATGTGATTCAAAGACATAACTCGCAATAAAAAGTGAATAAAATGAACATTAACCCATAAAATCAAAGAATGAAGATTAATATTCGAACTCACTTTTGAAATTTTTTGACTTCATGCAATAAAGAGAAAGCATCATTTTCCTTGAAAATAAATAAAGTTTTCAACTATCATATTTCTCCCTTAAGTAGCGATTTATGATTAAAACCTTTTAAGTCTTATATCCTAGATTCTACTCAATTTTTGGATAGATAAAAATATTTTAGGCATCTCTTTTGATAAAATTTTGTATGTGGTGGCTTTTGCTTATTTATTGCAAAGGGTGGGGAACTATTTTTAATATTTAAAAGGTAATTCCCACGACTCAAAGTTTCGGCCCTTACCATATATATACCTTTAACTCCAACCATGATGATAAAAACTCTCATACAACAAAGGATTAACACTGACACCCTTTTATCAAAATATTGCATGGAACTTTTAATTTTCGGTAGAAGTAGAAAACAAACCCCTTCATTATATTTTGCATGGAAATGCTCAGGTTTATTGTGCGGTGTGAAGTGTATGACTTATGACAAATACTTAAAAATAGCAAGCTCAATTTACTAAGGCATTTCAAGTTATAAATGTTTTAAGCATGGACTATTAAAAGCTTTAAATATAACCATTAATACAATAACTAAGCAAGTAGTTTGCATTTACGTTCATGGGATAAAATAATACCTAGCAGACATAGAAGACCAATATTATAGAGGGTCAAAAGTCTGAAGATATGAACAAACAAAAGATCATATCTAATGAATAAAAGTAGTGATAGAAAGAAAATGATATGCCTATCCAAAAAGAGTAAACTAGACACTTTAAGACACCTAAACTACAAGAATCCTATGACTTCTTAAATAAGGACCAAGCCTTGACACTTTATCTAAGGATCCGAGCTTTCACCTATCAATGTTTTGTGTCGGTACCTATCCGAATCAAGTCTTAAAAAGTTGGATCTAAGAACCAAAATGGAAAGTGTGGGAGGATCAAGCATTTTTCCTTTCTCCTTTCCCTTGGAAGGAACCTTTTGAGAGGATTACACCTTCTTTATCCATTTCCCATCGACCTTTTTACCCTTATTAACATCACCTATATGTGATTCGGGTTGAAGAAAGATACAAACCTCCTTAATGTGATCTAATTTATGACAATGTGTGCACCTAAAGGGTTGTTTGTTGCTTCCCAAGTCTAAATAAAAACTCCTTCTAGTGTCCCTCCTTGTTACAATAGGAACACATGAAAGTCACGTTCCCTTGGCTTTCTTTGGACATATAATGAGTTGAAGATTCACGAATGGGAGATAAAAAAATGGATTGGAATTCTAAGAAAGCTTGGTTAGATGTAGAACCATCACTTTCAAAACTAACTCATCATTTATTCGAAGTGGACAACTTGGCACTAAAAAGCATCTTTTCCAATTTTTGAGACTTACCCACTATATTCATCTTGAAAGTGGTCGCGAATAGTAGCTTGGTCTCAAGCAAAGACATTTGGTTCTCTAGGACTATTCTTGAGTTTTCACTCTTGTGTAGGGACATCCTAAGGAACTCAATCTCCATATGAATAAGGTCAATGGAACTTCATTCAAAATGTGGTGCACTACTCACCACATGCGAAGAAATAAAAATTACTCACACTACTCTCACTCACCATAGCCGTTTGGTTCTTGACATTAGTTAACTTGGTGGAGAGTTCGATGTTATGATTTTCGAGGTCTATAAACTCCCCATAAAGCCTAACAGAGTCTGCTTGAAGATCATTTATTACTCAATGAGGGAATAGGAATAGTCATTTGTTCACTAGGTGGAAGAGGAACATCAAAATCGTCCAAATAATTTAACTCGTCAAATTTCTCTCGCGCCATAAATGCGACACGGTTGCATTCCTTAAAGTCATCTTCGAAGTCCGAGTCATCATCACTAAAAGTGGCTTGATAAGGATTTTTTCCACTGTTGTGACTCATATTTTAGGGACATTGATTCGACATATTACCTCAACCACCACATGTAAAACATGTGAGGGTGGGTTCTTTGAGATTCATTTTTCTTTTCTCCATTTCCATGACCAATCTCAAGTATAAGCATATAGTTTTTTGGGTATTCATCTAGACTGAAATCATTTTGGCCACTTCTTGGAAAACCTAGTGAGGAATGCCATATAATCCTCATTAACATCATGGGAACTAAAATTAAGAGACGCCTTCTTAGCCTTAAAATCTAGATCTTTCTTCTTCTCTTTAAGAAGCATGCCTTGGCAATAAGAATTTTTTTGCCTCATAGGTTTGGAGAGAGCCAACCAATTTTTCTACACTCATTTTCTTTGAAAGCAAGGACCTAACCCATTCAATGGCATACAATTTTCCACAAAACTTAGGTAAGAGAGGTTGTAAGATTTTATTGCAATCTCATTATCTTTAATGGTCTTCCCAAAAGCAAAAATGGAGGTAACTATGTCGTTCATCTCAACATATAACTCATCAAAATTTGTGTTCTCCTTTATGGTAAAAAGTTCAAAACGAGTGCTAAGTCGTTGAAGCTTGGAGTGATTAACGGTGGAGGTGCCTTGGTCATTTGTAAAACATCTTACTCCTCCTTATACGTCGTACATGTGGATATATATCTAAACACACTTGGGGACACACAACCAAAAATAACATTAAGTCCCTACATGTTCCATCCACTCTCCTTTAAATCATATCATCCTAACTAGATCTAATCTTATCTACTTAGACGGAATCAACAATGATTTTTAACAAGTCCATCCCATAAGTACACTATTACATATACGTTCATCCAAATACATTAAATATGTTGTCATATAGGCTTTCTATTAATAGTAATTTCTACCATCAAATAGAGGAGGTTGGAGGGTTTAACTTTCATCCATTTCACACAACTTGATCTAAACCTAGGTTTTTATGCTTAAAACTTGGAGACCCGCTCTATTACCAGTTCAGAGTGTGCCTCTCGATGGTAGCTACCCAAATAAAAAGTAATTCCCCTAATTCAAGGAAAAGGTTTGCTAATTTAGTATTGTAAAAGGGTTTCACAATCCAAAAGTATATGTGAAAAAATATATTACCAACATTGTTAGAATTTTCAAGCTTTATCTTCTTAAATTAAGACAATGATTCTAAAAGATGCGAAAAGAGTAAAATAAACACAAGACCATATGTACGAGGGAAAAACACACTAACAGGAAAAACCTCAGGCCGATAATAATGACAAACACACTATGTTAGAATTTTACTACTAGAATAAATAGACTTATAACCTAACGATGCTACAACTGACTCATTCCCACCATATTCTCCAAAGATATCGCTAACAACTAGAGTAAACTGCACAACCGTGATAGGTTTTAGTCCGTAACCAATGCCTTCGAATCCTCTAGCCAAAACATTCTTATCAAAGTAAAAGGACCTTTTTATTGTTCTGGGATGGAACCTTCAAGCAACCAAAATGCTAAACCTACGATCTTTGAGGGAAGTCTATAGATATGTGTGTTGGGGTGTTTGCAAAGGTGTGGTGCTTTAAATCTCAAAATGAGTTTTGACATACCAACAAAGAAAAAATATTTACACACTAATGAATATTGTATTTTGAACACGAGATGAGTAAATATATCTCTATTAGAAATAGTGGCTCGAAAAAAATCAAAGAAGAGGAGTGAAAATTTTTCTCTCAAATATATAAAATGTTTTTATCAGCAAAACTATTTTTTCAACACTCTCACTCTTGGTTTAAAAAGGTAAACAACACACTAACTTATAACCTCTTGATTTGAAACGAGTTTAAGGCCCAAATGTTAGGTGTCACACTCTTAAGTTGTCAAACAGTCACATCAGGATGTAAATCACCCAAAAATTTGTACTTGGCACACTAACCAAGAATATTATTAAGAAAGATCTTATGCAAAAGTGACTTTTGGCACTGTAAGATGCATGTCGCCGTACGATCGCTGCAACAAGCTATTGTGTCACTACGATGAACCTGAAGTGATCTGGGTTGAGCCAAAGTTTAGACATTTTGTACGAGGACACAAGCAACCAATGAGACAATGCCATTGCAGCGAGGAAGATTATCATTGTGGTGAAGCAAGTCACGCCATTGTCTAGTTTTCTTTATCATGGACAAGAAAATTTCAGTGATAGGCTTTCGATGCGGCGAGAAAAGCTATCACTGCGGCGATGCCAAAGCAAGCCAGGTCGCGCGTGTGTCTGTAAAATTTGTCCAGTTTGCCTTAGAAGATTTTTCAAAATATGTTTTAAGGCAAAATCCATGTATGTTTGTTTCTAACATGACCATATATACTTAAAATACACAAAAAGAGAACATTTAAACCACTATTCAATAATGTGAATATTTGACTTTGTATATTATTTTGTACTTCATTATAATCTGTTTGTTTATTGTAAACTAGTTATGTATACATGTATGAATTTGATTTTCTTAGAGGCCATTTGTACATTAACAGGGTCTGAACATTAAAACAATTCTTCATTACAATGTGAATATTTGACTTTGGTATTTGTTTGGACTTTATTATAATGTGTTTGTTTGTTATAAATGTAATCATTTTGGTAATATATAATTTGTGACTTTATTTGAAAATGTGAAGAATGTTAGGTGAAAATGGCAAAGAACACAATGACCATTCTTCGATAATTTTTAATGTTCTTCAAACGTACAAATGTTTTGAAAGTTGGTTTCGATTAGGTTTTAAATTATAATTAAAATCAATTTGGTATGTAAACGCGTCTTAGGATTTCAACATGATAGTGTCATTCACCTCACGAAACACATTATTATTTCAACATGATCGGTTTCAACGTTAAATTGTTAATTAGGTTGTGCTTGTGTCTGGGTTAACTAATGAATTAACTACCCCATGGGACTAAACTAACTTGTAAAAATAACTGGTCCAATCATGTAACTCACAGAGTGAGAATTGGGTAGAAATTTCCAAAACTACACTTTTAATATTGGAAGTTTTTTTTACCCAATTCTCACCCCATGAGTCACAAGCGTGCACCAATATTTTCTACAAGTTAGATTAGTCCCGCGGGATTTAGAATTCTTCTCATTCCATTTGTTTACACTTGGTAGGTAACAATTCCTATAAGTTCTTATGTGGTATCCTCTATACAACGAGTGGATGTGTATGATAAACAAACTCGGGGATGTGTACCGTAGAGGTGCTAACAAGTTTGTTAAATTCATAAAGAGGTGTCTCAATGATTAAGAGTTATCCTATCCCTACACATATTGTACATATGGTAAAGTTTTTGAGTGGAAAATAGTTCAATTATATTTTCTTAAATGGGGTATGCAAGAAGATTATCATGTGTGGTTTTTTCACGAGAAAATACATTGTCCCTTTATCCCTTAACAACCTCTCGTACAATCGTTAAGTGGGATAGCGGTGAAAGGAGAGGATATGCTAGACGATCTAATAGACGATGCTTATGGAGTTCATGTCATGGAAGACAATGATGATTCTGATATGAAAGATAATGAATCTTGTGTTAGAGGTTCTTGTTCTCAGGACGGTGCTAAGATAAACCTTGATGATGATGACCAAAGTTTGAAAGTTAAATCGACCCAACCATTATACCATTATTGCAGAAATTATCATACAACTTTGCATGCCATGGTTAGTTTGCATAGTTTTAAGGGCCTTTTTTTTTTCTGGCAAAATCGTGATTTGAATTCTAAATTGGGTGAAGGGTTTAATCCCAAACAGAGTAATCTTCTAAAAACTGTTAGATTGTGAAAATCATTTTGAAAGGTTTGAAAATGATGTATCAATTCAATGTTGCAAGTATAATTGCATACTATACTGGAATGAGTATGAAAATTATGATCATTATCTTATATGCAAGGAACCTAGATATGTTCTAGAGCATGGTTCAGATCGTAAGATATGCACTTTCTAAAGTGCGTAAAAAAATAATACAATATTTCCCCATTGGTCCTAGGTTGAAGATATTTTTTGCAATACCATGGATAGCAGAGGCAATGACTTGGCACACTAGAGCATAAGTGGGGGCTAATCTCATGCGTCATCCTATAGACTCAACTGCTTGGAAATGCATAAATTTTAATTACCTAGATTTTTCCAATGAATAGCTTAATATTCATTTCGCAATTTCAACATATGGGTTTAATCCATTTGGTAATCTAAGCACTAATCAAAGTGTATGACCCATGGTTTTAGCACCCCTAAGTCTCTCTCCTTCCTTAAGCATGAGATCAAAACTTTTGATGTTGTCTTTATTGATACCTGGGGTAAAGGCACCAAGTGATGACATTGGTGTCTACTTGGCACCGTTGGTAGACGAATTGAATGAGTTGTGGGAAATGGGAACGAAAGCAATTAACTCTATGAAATAGGAAGAGTTCAAATTGAAAGCTATGTTGATTTGGGCAATTCATGATTTCCTAACTTATGGGACTTTGTTGGACTGTAATGTTCATAGTTACTTTTGGCGTCCTATTTTTGGAGAGGAAATTGGATATTAACATCTCAAGGATAGTAAAAAAATTATATATCATTCTCATAGGATATTCTTGCCTACCAATCATAAGTTTAGGTTTGATAATAATTTAATTTTTGTCGAGTGGGGTCCAACATAGGCTACCTATGAAAAAGACTTCGGGTACATATATTGAAAGGAGGGATTCCAAATGTGGCGATAATGTGCCAAGGAAGAATCCTAACTTCAAGAATGTCAAGCATAAAAATACCCTTATTGAGAATGAAATCGAGAAACGAAAGGCGTGGTCTTGGAGGTCTATATTATTTTACATGTTGTAAAGAAAGGCATGGACTTGGAGGTCTATATTATTTGACTTACCGTAGTGGAACCGTGCACCATATATTAGATATCATGGATGACGAGAATAACATCACCGAATATCTTATTAACACATTACTAAGTAGAAGTAATTTGAAGGACAGAGAAAAGGCACTGTGTGAACTTAAATTATTCAAAAATAAGCCGCGATTATGGTCAAAAGAAGACAGTAGTGGGAGGAATATAATTTCCCTCGGGGAATATACTTTGACGGGAGAAGAAAGAAATATCATTTTAGACACATTGCATAATTTGAAAGTTCCTTTTAATTAATCATAAAATTTGTAGAGGATTGTGAGCTATGTTGTACATGATATAAAAAAGTGCAAGTCTCACGATTGGCATGTGATCATGCAATTGGTCCCTTTGTTGTTTAAGCACTATTTCTCTTGGCATAAGAATTTTCAGAGGGCCATTATAATAAAAATAGACTTTGCTTAACACTTTTGTACAAAAGTAATCAACCAAAAGCACGTTGTGGCTGTAAAATAAACTCTACGTGAAGCAACTTTTGTATTGGAAAAGTACTTCCCTCGATCATTCTTTGACATTAAATTAACTTGTTGGTGCACTTATGAGATGATGCACTTCTTTGTGGCCTAGTAATATATCGATTGATGTACACATTTGAAAGGTGTACATGCTAATATAAGTTCATGATATTTTAATTTATTTTAATTAATTGAATATATGGGTTGCAGAGTTTTAATAAATTTACTATATAGGTTGATGAAAATTTTCAAAGAGTATGTTAAGAATACGAGGTACGTTAAAGGATTTATTATGGAGAAATACAATAATATGGAGGCTTTCGTGTTTGTTAGGGAATATATGCCCGACCCAAACATTGTAGATGATGGAGATGAGTTCACCGATGAGGATAGTCAAGTCATGGGCAAATGAGTTAACTGACAAATCTATAATATGAGCAAGTGGCTTGTTATATGTTTGAAACCCATAAAGATGTCGATTAATGGAGAAAGTAAGTTCGTGTTTTAATTTTAATTCATGTTCTTATCTAATATAATTGATCAACTTATTGATTAATTTTTCAATTCAATGTGGAAAATATAATGCGTTCGAGAATAACAAAAATCGAAGGATGGTATCACATTTAGGCAGTGAATTTAGACTTTGGGTGTCACAGGATGTAATTATTACATCAAATGTCCATTATTAATGGAAAATAAATGTAAGCCTTAAAAATCATCTGATTAACTTATGTAATCCATATTTTGAGTTGTTGAAGATGGGTGATGCCACATCAAGGCTTTCTCATCTAGCCAACAAACCCAATTTCATGGAACATAAGTTTAAGAAGTGTCGACTGAATGGTTATGTATTTTCTTCGAGGATGTATGAGAAAAATACTTCGTTATAAAATAACGACATTAAATATAAGTCTCTTACCTATTTCAAGGCGAGTGCCAAAGACAAAAATCTCGTTGAAGAATAAATGACTTATAATGGTGGAACTCAAAATATTTTTGAATTAAACTACATATATTTCAAAGAGGTTGTGTTTTGCTGTGATTGGGTAAAAGTTAAGGACAAAATTTCTTGTAAAGTCCATTCGACTAATAATCTGATAATTATAGACTTGTCCAAAATAAAGAGCAAGGAGTATATGAATGGCGAGCCATTTTTGTGCATTTGAAAAGCCCAGGCAAGTGTTTTACTCATAGTATATCAATAATTAACCGTGGTCAGTTGTCTTACACACGCCAAAGAGGCACGATCACATCACACACCATTAAACTAACTTGTAGAAATAATTGGTGCAATAGTGTGACTTACGGGATGAGAATTTGGTAGAAAATTCAATAATCCAAGGCTTAAGCTTAAAAATTAGACGTTAGGGGATGGAAATATAATTTAACAACAAAACTATCCGAAAAGAGGTATGATCATATAACAAGACACTAAAAAAACTTGTTGAAACAACCGGTGATGTTTTGTAACTTACAGGGTGAGAATTTCTTAGAAAATAAAAAATCTAAGGCATTAGCTTGAAAATAGGGCGTTGGGGGTGAAAATTCTTTTAATAAGAAAAAATCCTCAAAATAGGCACGATTACATCACATGAAATTAAATTAACATGTAGAAATAACAAGTGCGGTTGTGTGACTCATGGGGTGAGAATTATGTAGAAAATTAAGAAATAAATTGTTGAAAATAGGGCGTTAGGGGTGAAAATAAAATTTAATAATAAAACTGCCCCAAAAGAGGCACGATCACATAAAATGACACTAAAGTAACTTCTAAAATCAACTGGTGCATTTTTGTAACTCACGAGGTGAAAAGTTGATAGAAAATTCAAAAAATCCAAGGCTGAAGCATGAAAATAAGGTGTTTGGGGGTGAAAACTTAATTTAATAACAAAACTACCCTGAAAGAGGCACGATCACGTCACACAAAACTAAAATAACTGTTAAAAATAATCGGTGCTGATGTGTAACTTACAGGATGAGAATTTGATAGAAAATTAAAAAAACGAAGGCTTAAGCTTGAAAATAGGGCGTTAGGGGTGAAAACATAATTTAACAACAAAACTACCCAAAAAGAGGCTCGATCACATCACACAAATCTGAAATAAATCTTAAAAATAATCGGTGTTGTTGTGTAACTTACCGGATGAGAATTTGATAGAAAATTTAAAAATCGAAGGCTTAAGCTTGAAAATAGGGCGCTAGGGGTGAAAACATAATTGGTCTCGGGGGCGATAATGGGATGACCGTGCCCGGTAAGCTGAAGATGGTCAATTGGAGGGACCTAAGGTATTAAGATCTCATATATATATATATATATATATATATATATATATATATATATATATATATATATATATATATATATATAGAGAGAGAGAGAGAGAGAGAGAGAGAGAGAGAGAGAGAGAACATTTTAATGAACCTAATAAGACATTAAAAAATAACCATTAATTTCTTGTTGTAATTGGTTCGCGCCAGTGGTATCAGACACGTGAGTGAAACGTGTCTTTTTTCGTATACACACCCCCACCCCCACCCATCTGCTGATCCAATTCGCCTGAATTGAAGCCCTCCTCATCGGTCAACCATCTTCGACCTTAAAATTGGCGATCGAACTCTAACCTATTCTATCATCCCTACTGCTACCCACATAACCATCCCGATTTTACCTCCACAATCCATAAACGACGGCCCACATACCCAATTTTTTAATCGGGCCTCTACTCCGTCAACCCTCGAACCCAAAACCCATTAAAAATCAGTCTGCTACAAAACCATGGCAACCCCCTGCTCAACCCACTTCCATACTCAAATGCAACCTGTGGGTACCTCGTCCATTTATCTTGGTTTAGATAAGTATCCAGACTAAGGCCTATCAAGAATAGGGAGAGTCCAACCCAAACTCTAAAGTCTCATAGATGGTTAAGTCAGTAGTGATCCATTCAACCCCTAAAATCTTTTAGGAGATATTCTAGGGATTATGGGCCAACGTGAAGGTGCCCAACACCCCCACTCTCCGAAGTTCACATGTATATATTATACCCATAGCCCAGGACAAAGGGTATGTAATCATAAATACTCCCCTGGAGAAAATAGAAATACAAACAGAGAGCACCACCGTGGACGTAGCCAATTTGCTGAACCACGTATACCTTGTGTCATGTGTGATTGTGACCATTCTAATTTCTATTATTATTTTTTTGGTGATCACATTTACTTTTAATTTGTGCTGAGATTTATTGTCACCATAATTGGCGCCGTCTGTGGGAAGAGATTGTTCTTCCTTTAAGAAAGACTTCACCAACATGAACCTAGAATGTCTGATCATAGCAAAAATGCCTCTCAAGCAAGGTATATTCAAGAGAAACCTATCCCTCATATGGTTAGATCTAAAGTTCGATGCTCAAACCCAAGGCCTCACCCAGAATGACAGGCCTCAAAAGAAAGCCAGGGACCATCTAGGTCCACCCAAGTCTCCAGGTTGATCGACGTCTATGAGTCCAGACTCCAAGAGCAGGAGGAAGCCACTCGCAACCAGGAAGCCGAGAATGCTCGCCTTAAAAGGAGACTGGACAAGATGGAGAGATAACTCCACCGTAATACAAGGCGACGTCATTATCGGACTCCTAGCCCTCAGGCGAGCAGATCTCGCAGTCGAGGAAGGAGCCTAAGATGTGGATCTCAAATAATTAAGGGACACAGGTTAGAAAACGACTCGTCCGAGCAACAACAATCAGATCGTCTTTAGAGGAGCCCGTGCCAAGGGAATGACAATATACGAAATTTGGTCCGAATAGAGATGGAATAACGCCCAGCACGTCGGGGTGCCAGATCAACAAGAGAACTATCCAGACGAGCTCTCAGGACCCAGATGAAGCCCCCTTTTTCAAGGGAAATAGAGGAAGAGGAAGCCCCCAAGAATTTTTCCATGCCCAGGTTTAAAATTTATAATGGGAAAACTGATCCCATCGACCATGTCAGACAGTACAGGCAGGCTATGACCCTGTGGAACCACAAGGACGAACTGATGTGCCGCATTTTCCCATCGAGCTTGCACGACATGGCCTAAAAGTGGTTCGAGAAAATCCCCCACAAATTAATTAGGAACTTCGAGTCCCTGGTAGATATCTTCACAGCTCGCTTCATTACCAGCAGTTCCCATATGAAGAGGATAGATTCTTTGTTGATAATGAAAAAAAAATAGGAGAGCCTCAGAGACTACGCGAAGAGGTATTGAGAGCTGTTCAACGAGGTCGAGGACTTCTCGGAGCAGGTCTCCGCATTCTTTAAGATTGGCTTACCCAACTTCTACCTCTTGCACCAGTCCCTCACTAAGAAGGAGGCCACAACCATTTACGACTTATTGGCTCGTATTGAAAAATATGCCAAAGTCAAAGATGTGACTCATCTCAACGCAAGAGAAAATGGTTACGCCAAGGTCGTCGACAAGGGGAGCGATAAGAATGAGGGTAAGAAGAAAGGAAATAAGAATGGGGGTAAGAATGTCCCTAAGAATGGGAACAAAAGTGATGCCTCGAAGGCATTTCAAGCAGTAAATACAGTTTTTAGATAACCGATCTATAAGATTCAGGCAAAGATCAAGGACGAACCGTTCATTAAATGGCCCAAGAAAATGGGTGAAGACCCTTCTAAGTATAATAATGCACTAAGATGTGCTTTCCACAAGGAGGGCAGGCATAAAATCGAACAGTGCAAGGCCCTCAAGTCTCACCTTGAAGAGCTAGCTCAAGCTGGGCACTTGAGCGAATTCGTGGAGAAAAAGGTAAAGAAGGTAGCTGCTAATGGAGGTCGGAGGCACGATAACATGCTAGAGGAAGACATCGACCATGAGTTCACTGTAATTCATGGGGCGTCCGACCTCAAACAGATTTAAGGAAATATGACTCGAATAGAAGTGAAAAATCTTATGGCGATAATGCAAGCTTTCCAGATCGATCCAGCCAAAATGCAAGCTGGAAAGCGTCAATGAGCAGAAGATATCGACTACAACAAGCATATTATGTTCACAAATGAGGACTTAGTGGGAGTAAGAACCCTACATCATAACGCACTAATCATTACACTCTGGATAGCTCACTACGATGTCGACAGGTTGTTCGTCGACCAGGATAGCTCATCTGAAGTAATGTATCTCGACCTATTCAGGAAGTTAAAACTAAGTGTCATCGACCTAAAGGAAGCCACTATTCCTCTAGTTGGCTTCGATGGAAAATCAATTATCCCCTTGGAAATGATTGTCCTGCCAGTAAGGGCAGGAAACATCTCGCAAATGATTGAATTTCTCATGTTCGATATTGATTTGCCCTACCAAGCGATCCTCGGTAGAGGATGTTTGCATGTGATGAAGGTCGTCCCCTTTACCTACCATCATAAGCTCAAATGTGTGACTGAACGAGGAGTAGTGGAGATCCATAGAGATCGGGCGATGATTAGAAAGTGATTTATAGCAGTCATCCGTCCCAAACCATAGAAGAAGGTTGAAGAAGTTAGAATCAACAACGAAGAGCAGGAGAGGCTAATGCCCTCTAAATAGAAACTAAGGTATGGGAGACGAGGAGTGGAGGAGACCCATCTCCTCCCCTATGAAAGAGTCTTCGAGGACTTGGAGGAAGTCACAGCCAGTAGCAGTTCGGATGAAAGAAAGTTCTTGATTCGAACCTCACTTACCGACTGTGAAAAGAGGTTGTTGGTCACCCTAGTTCGAAGTAACCTAGATATCTTTGCATGGGAGCCTTACAAGCTGGTCGGGATTGACCCTAACATCACTTATCATCGATAACACATTGACCCATCTTTTAAACCAGTAGCACAGAAACCTCAATGAACCGCTCAGAAAAAATCCAAGGCAGTGGAAAAGGAAGTTAAAAAATTATTGGACGAAGGTTCCATACGGGAAGTCCAATTTCCCAAGTGGCTGTCCAACCCAATGGTTGTCCCTAAGAGCAACAAAAAATGGAGAGTCTGTATCGATTTCACCGATCTCAACATGGCATACCCTAAAGACAACTTCCCCCTCCTAAAGATTGATCAGCTGGTGGATGCCATGGCAGCACATGAAAGGATGAGCTTCCTGGACGCATACTCTAGGAATAACCAGATCCCTCTTCACAAGACGGATCAAGACAAAATAGCATTTATAACCACAGTTGGGTTATATTTCTATAAGGTTATGCCCTTTGGTCTAAAAAATGCAGGGGGAACTTATCGATGATTGGTCACCAAGATGTTCAAAAACCAAATGGTAAGCACTATGGAGGTCTACATCGATGGCATGCTCGTCAAGAGAAAGATCAAAGATGACCACCTCTCTGACTTATCAAGGACCTTTGAAATCCTCAGGAAGTAAAAAATGAAGCTCAACGCGAGTAAGTGTTCATTCGATGTCCAGTCAGGAAAATTGCTTAGGTACTTGGTTAGCAAGAGAGGTATTGAAGACAACCCGAACCAAATCGATGCTATCAAAAGGGTCCCACCCCCCTGAACCATAATAGACGTGCAGAAACTCACGATAATGTTCGCTATCCTAAATCATTTCATCTCAAAGTCTTCCAAAAGGTGCCAACCGTTCTTCCAGTTGTTGAAGAAAATCAAGGATGTGGAGTGGAACGAGGATTCCTCGAGGGCATTGGAGGGTATTAAATCTTACCTCAGCAAACCACCCTTGATCGTAATCCCTAAAGAGAATGATTCTCTATACCTTTACTTGAAGTATCCAGTCATGCTGTAAGTTTTGTAGTGGTATGCAAAAAAATAGGGATCCAACACCTAGTGTATTACACAAGCGAGACTCTTTTGTACGTCGAACAACGATACCTACCACTAGAGATACTCGCCTTTGCACTAGTGGTAGCCTCAAGGAAATTAAAACACTACTTCGAAGACCAATCCATCATCGTACTTACATCCCACCCTCTTAAAGTAGTCCTGAGAAAAGCATACCTTTCAGGTGGACTATCAAAGTGGTCGATCGAGCTTGGGTGATTTGACATTCAGTTCTAGTCGGGGAATGCCATTAAAGGGCAAGTCGTCGCTAATTTCATTGCTCAATTTATAGGGGAACAGTCTTGCTACCAGACCCAGATTATTCAATAGAGTGAAGTTCCGCCAACATCAAGCATCTGGAGAGTATTCGTTGATGGAGCCTCCAATTCCAAAGGGGCAGTTGTAGGCATCATTTTGATTACCCCTAAAGATGCAATACTCGAGCAAGGAATCAGGCTTGGATTTGAAGCCTTAAACAATGAAAAAGAGTATGAGGCATTGATCGTGGGCCTACAAAAGGCATGAACGCTCGGAGCAAAGAGACTTCAAGTGTTCGGTGACTCACAGTTGGTCTCTAACCAGATAAGTGGCAAATTCAACGCAAGAGATGAGAGGATGACATCCTAGCTCGCCACTGTGAAAGAATTGATGGACAACTTTGAACACATATGCGTCCAGCAGTTTCCCAGAGGATAGAAAAGCTATGCTTATGCCCTAGTAGCCTTAAGCTCAACGATCAACTCCAACTTGATGAGGACAATTCAGATTGATTTCCTTACCCAGCCAAGTATCAACCAGATCAATGAGCTGTCGAGCGTAAGGCATATTCTCCAGATTGAGACAACCCCTAGTTGGATGGACCCCATAAGGAATTATTTGAAGGATGGTGCACTACCAATAAATAAGAAGACCGCTCATCAGATAAGAGTCAAAGCTGTTCGCTTTCACTTATCTCCTGAGGGAAAGTTGTACAAGAGATCTTTCAATGGCCCGTACCTCCAATGCGTTCATCCAAAGGACATAGAGCAAGTCATGCATGAACTCCATGAGGGAATCTATGGGACTCACATTGGGGGAAGTTCTCTTGCTTTCTGAGCAATGAAAGAAGGGTACTGGTGGCCGTATATGCAGAAAGACGCTAGATTCTATGATTAAAAATGCGAAAAGTGTCAACTTCACGCACCTATGGTTCACCAGCCGGCTACTGACCTGAATTCACTTACTAGTCCATGGACTTTCTCCCAATGGGGTATGGACATCGTGGGCCCTCTACCTACCGCAACCGGCAATGGCAAATATTTGTTGGTTGCAACAGACTACTTCACCAAATGGATAGAGGCCGAGCCACTGGCAAAAATTAGAGATGCGGACATGATAAGATTCATATAGAGGAACATCGTCACTCGCTTTGGGATCCCCAGGACTATCATCACTAACAAAAAAAACCAATTCGAGAGTGGCCACTTCTAGTGTTTCTACAGCAACTACGGGATCAGGCACTACTTCAGCTCTATGGCATACACTTAGAGAAATGGATAAGCTGAGGTTTCCAACAAAACAGTGATTGATGGATTAAAAAAACATTTGGAAAGAGACAAGGGAGCATGAGTAAACAAACTACCCCATATACAGTGGGCTTACCTAACTACCCCAAGGCGATCAATTGGAGAGACACCATTCTTACTTACGTATGGAATGGAGGCAATTATCCCCTTAGAAGCTGGCCTCCCTACCATGAGGTCAACTCTGATTGGCCAAGTCCAGAACGATGCAACATTGCTTGCTGAACTTGACCTAGCTGAGGAATGAAGCAAGTTGGCTCTAGTAAAACTAGTAGCCTACCAGCAGTAGCTAGCAAAGCACTATAAAAAAAGGTCAATCCAAGAGCATTCCAAGTTAGGGACTACGTCGAAAGTTCTTGGCAGCGCTATAAAACCATTGGATGGCAAGCTAGGACCAAACTGGGAGGGGCCATTCAAGGTGATAAAAGACGACCTACAAGGAGCCTATCACTTAGAAACGCTTGAGGGCAGGGAGATACCTAGAGCATGGAATGCTACCAATTTGAAGAAACTCTACTTCTAGTTTTCTTTTTTCCTTTTGAACTCAATGTTGAATTTTTAATTCATCTTTGATTAATAAGATTTGTTTGGCAATGGAATTTTATGAAGTGTTGGTTTTTCTCAACTAAATTATAATACATGCACCCTTTCCAAGTTACAGGCTCCCCTCCTAACATGCAAAACTAAGATCATGAGAAACTTATTAAAGCAGGGTCAGTGTGTAATGACCCTCCTCAGGGATTCGCCAATTAACATGAATGACCTCCTAGATTGCCCCTAACAATATATGAAGCCCTAAAGGGGACCCTTAGGCAACATGGCCAACCCAGGTTGGTCTCCAACATTGTCTGGCTCAAAAATACTACTCAGGTAGAATATTCGATACCAAGTGTATCCTCGCCATTGCCTCACTTAGGCCTAAGGAAGTGTGACAGAAAAACCTAAAATTTAAAGTAAGGAAGAATGGTACACTAAAAGCATACTAGACTAGGGGGATACTCACTCAACAACTAACTCTACCTAAGTCATATATAGTCGGCTGGAAGAGCCCAAGATAACTGAATGAAACACATGTTTAGTCGAAAAATTGCCCAAAACATAAATATTTTATTACATCATTGCATGTATAAAGAGTTACATATGCTAAGCAATTCAAACACTAATGAGGACCAGGTCACTAAGCGAGGTAGTCAGCTACTCGCGCTCTTCGACCATGAGGAGTGAATTCCTCCTCAACTTTGTCTGAGCTCAATTTTAGGAGTTGTCTTGGGATTGCATTTATAGGAACCCATCGACCATACCTTCTGAATGGGTTCGGCATCAAAGTTGAGGGATATATCTCATGCCTAGATCATAGAATATAGTTACGGGAAACTTGCAACTCCCTGAGGGTACTCAACCACCCTCTTATGAAGGCTAACTCCTCAACCTCCTTCAACTTTGTGGGAACATCAGTCCAACCCTAGTCGTAGCCATCAACCCACACCTGCCAAGAACCTTTCTTGAATAAGTTCCTCGGTAGAGTGACATCTCTTTGAAGACCAACGGCTATAATATACGGCCTGTGAATATCCCCCCTCAGCTCGGCAATCTCCCTGGCTGAACCACTATTACCAGTCCCAACTCACCGCCTAGTCGATGAAGAGGAACCACGTAAAACTTGAGGGTAAATGCTCGTCACATTCTCCCTAAGATACGAGACTTCCCTCCTTAAAGAGTCATTCTCTTGTTGGAGAATCTCTCCAACTTGATTGATCTCAGAATCATCCAGAAGCTTATCCTTCAGAGCATCCATTTCTTCTTGAACAGAAGCGCCAACCTCCTCCATCTCCTTAAGCCTATCTTTTAGCCTGGCAACAAGCTCTGATTGGTCTTTATAATCTCGATTCCTCGATCTAAGAGACCTACAGATTCTTACAAAGGCACGGTGAACTCGGTCGCTCATGTCGGCACTAAGAATTTTGCCTAGGCGAGAGGTAGCAAGAATATATTCCTCAATTTTGATAAGCTACAAACCATACAAGCATTGAGAATAAATAAATCAATACACGGAAGGGAACATAACTTCATTTCATTAAATCAAAAATAGTTTAGTACATCAATGCAAGAAAAAACGAACAACAGAAATGCAAAAAATACAAGGGCCCTCTAAGAATACTAGCTGAAAACCTCAGTCTACTCCGAGGATGCTGGTTACTTCTCCTTATCTGCAGCAACCTCATGTGCACCTCCCTCAGATGGAACAGTCACCATTACCTAATCAAGGGGAACAGCTGAAGCATATTCACTGGCAGCAGGAGGAGGCACGCCCTCTACAATAGGTTTTAGGCTAGGGTCGTAAACGTTAAAGAAAGGAAAATAAATATCCACCTCAGCAGCGAGCAAAGACCTGTCCTAACCTTTCATGAAGTTTAAAGGGCTTATGTAGCCGATCTGAGCCTCGACATCCTCATATGTTGCGAGCCACCCATCTTTGTAAGAGCTTTCCTTGATGGTGGCGGCCTCAGATTCTAGCTTTTTTGTCTTCGCGGTGAGCTCTTTATTCTCCTCAACCACTGCCAACATGCTCATGCAGACCAAGTCATAGGACTGTCTCAACTCCTCCAGCTCTTTAGATGTCCCTTATTTTCCTTTATTGGCTTTATCCAAGGCAAGGTCAGAAGACTTTTGAGCAACACTGTCAGTCTTTAAGCTCGCCTCTAGCTCAATATTTTTCCTCGCCAACTCATCGTGGCTACGATAGAGGACGGTGAAATCAGACACAAATTGCAGAGAGAAAGAAAACGTGAGAGAAAAAGGTATTGAAAAGAAAATTGCAAGAGTAGAGAAGTAAAAACATACTTACCAAGGCTAGCCCCTGACTCGCCTTTAGGGCTAACTAGTCGATCCCTAAACTTGACGATCTCTGGTGATCAGCTGGAAAAACTGCTCTCTCGAGCACCACCAGAGCCAGCTGAGGGCCAAGAGAAACAGAATCCCCCCAGCTAGGGCAGACACGGGCACCAAAGACTGCCTCATCTTTGTCCTTATTTCTTTTCTCCTCTTTTATTTTTATCTATCCCTCTTTTCCCTCTCGACCCTCTTCCTCTTTCTTCCTCTCTTCTTCCTTTTTCCTCTCTCTCACTAACACCTCCTCTTTCTTCTTCCTCTCCTTTTCATGAGCCATAGTCTGGGATCTAGTGGCAGTATCCCCACTCCCAGATTTCTTCTTCTTCAACCTACGATCAAGAGCAATATTTCCCCCATCATTATCCTGGATTAAATTCTTCCTATGAGGAGCCATAGTCTCTTCGCTGTAGATATTTGAATCCTCTGAACTCTCTAACCCCCCGGAACCCTCCTTCGAACTGGAAGATCCATCACCACTTGAACTATCCTCTCTAGAATCACCCTACCCTCCACCTTTATCAGCCCCCACGCTTTCTTCACTAAAGTTGCTCCCCTCCTCGCCTAATTAGATTGGCTCGGTAACGACCTCTTCTATGATATCTAGCTGATGAATACTATCAAAAGGTTGGGAAATGAAGCTGGACCCAATGTTCTTGTACTCTAAAAGGAACGCAGTAGATTGTGAATACTCACCGTTAACCAAATATTCCCTGATCTTCCAAGCTTTAATTAGCTTAGCAGCTCGAATTTCATGAAGTGTAGGTTCCGAGTTCTTTATCTTTGTTGAAAAAGGAAAAAAGGGAAACATGAGATATAAAGTACACTAGTAGAGAATCAATTAGCAGAACAAGGGATATATCTAACTATGTACTCCTCCCCGTAAAAAGGAATCATAGGTCCCTTGTACCTCGCTCCCCCAGTTTGGGGAGGGAACTACCAGTTCCTGGCAATGAACCCTTCTTGCCAATAGTCTTTGTGGGAATCAGGTAGATTGACTACCAATACCTTGTCAGGACTCCTAGCTTTCTAATATAGGAGACCGAAACTTATTCAAGAAAAGGTATAGTAAGAAGAGATTTCAGCAAGAACTAAATTGGTGCAATAAAGTTGATTGATCCTATGAACACCATTGATAATTTTCCAAATATTTGGAGAACATTGGGCAGGAATTATGTAAAAGTAACTAAAGAAGTGCAAAAACAAACAATTTGGGGGAAAGGTTAGACCCCGAGACAATAGGAGAACATGAATCCAATGCCTGCACTCAATATCTCGAACATTGCGAGGAACAGGGGCACATTCGATGTCCACCCAGTTGGGGATATTATAGAATTTCCTAAACTCAACCACTGATCTATTACCTATTCTTGCCATAAATAAACCCTAGCAGTGATATTAAAGAAATATTAACAGAAAAAGAAAGAAGAAGAGGTTCGGAAAACTTACGAAGTGAAAATCAGCTTGAGACGATGCAAGGCCACAAGAAATGAAGATAGAAAGATAAGGAAGAGCTCGGAGATGAAAGGAGAGACCTGGAAGTGAGAAAAAGTTATAGGAAGATGAAGATATCTTGAGAGTGATAAAATTTGTGAAGCGGCATCCGAAATGGTTTCTTCAAACAGTTTTAAACCCTCTCAATGATGACGCACGGAGAACGAAGTGAATCTTTCGCTAAATCAACTAGGGAAAGATGTTTCCCTCCCCAAAGAATCTTGTAATTCACAAAAATGCCATCAGAGCTATTATTTAAAATTATTGAGCCCAAATTGTGACCCAAAAATTTAGGGGAAATTGTGGGTACCTTGTCCATTTATCTTGGCCCAGAGAAGTGGCCACACTAAGCCCTATCAAGAATAGGGAGTTTTCGGCCCAAACTCCAAAGTCTCATAGATCCTTAAGTCAGAAGCGATCCAATCAACCCCTAAAATCTTTCAGGAGATATTCTAGGGATTATGGGCCAAAGTGGAGGTGCCCAACACCCCCACTCTCCGAAGTACACATGTATATATTGTACCCCTGGCCTGGGGCAAAGGGTATGTAATCATAAATACTCCATTGGAGAAAAGAGAAATACAAACAGAGAGCACCACCATGGACGTATAGGCAATTTGCCGAACCACGTATATCTTATGTCGTGTGTGATTGTGACCACTCTAATTTATGTTCTTTATTTTTTCTAGTGATCGCATTTACTTATAATTTGTGCTGAGATTTATTGTCACCACACAACCCTAAACCAAATTTCGACCAAACCCAATCTCTTTGTTTAAACCGGACAACCCTAAAAAACACTATCCATCACGTATGAACCCAAAACCATGAAGAACCCAACACCAAAACCTGAACCCATGGGGGTGGGGTGGGGTGGGATGTGTACGCGTGTCACATTATGTCCGTTGTCGCTGGCACATACCAATTACGACAAGGAAATGTCTTATTAGGTTCATTAAAATGTTAATTATTTTGGTTCACTTATGTACCTCTCTCTCTCTTATATATATATATATATATATATAAAGAGAGAGAGAGAGAGAGAGAGAGAAAGAGAGACATTATATATTTAACTTTCATACGAGATTTTGTTATATGTTTGTTGAATGTTAATTCACTAACTTTCTTATATTATATGTTTTTTGGACAACAACAATTCAACTTACCCCTGGGATCATGGGAGAATAAAGTGTTCATTGTATGGGAGCAGTGGAAGCCATGGAATAACAACATACTCACTTGCTATTTCGAAAAGGACCAAGAGTCCGTGTTGCGATGTAGAGACACCGTCTTGGAGAAAGAGACGATCATGTTGACCAACTGACAAAGGTTTATAGATTTTATATCATCTGAGAGACATTTCTCCACACGTGAGTGGGCGAGGACTAACCGATCAAAGAAAGTGGATGTACACTACTTCGAGCAACTTTCTCACATGGAGGAGGAGAAAAAGGTGCAATAATCGGGATTTTCAAAATCGATCCTAAATGCCTACGGTCATTATTTAACCCTTTTAAAGTATTCAAATTCAAGGGTATTCTAAAGAAGAAAGAAACTTATTTGATACCCTAAAATTTTACTAAATTGACCTAGACCCCTGAAGTTATAGTAATTATAAAATTACCTCTTGAAAACTTTAAAGTAACATAACTTGACTTATATTTCACTCCTAAACCTCAAATTTATATCAAATTAATCGTTTAGACTTCACATCTCAATAATTAAAACACACCTCAAACTTAAATTCAAAAACTCAAAATTTCACTCAAACCAAGTACACCATAATTTTATGAATTATTTTCATGTCAATTCAAAACTCATGAATGTAATTATCCTGTCCATGATCTTGAATTAGCCGCTGTAGTTTTTGCATTGAAATTTTGTGTTGTTACCTTTATGGTGTAAGTTTTCAAGTCTATTTGAATTATAAAACTTTGAAATCTATTTTTACCCAAAAGGACTTGAATTTAAGACAACGATGTTGGATGAAATTTTTGGAAGATTTTTGATTTAAACTAAATTATCATCCAGGCAAAGGCAATGTATTAAACGATGCTTTAAGTTGAAATACAGTAGGAAGACTCCTCATTTTAATTTCCTACGATATTGCTGCTACCATAGAGTAATATGACATGTAGTTGACATCTACTTTTGAGAAATTCTTTAACATTATTGCTTATCCCGAGTTGAAGGAGAAAATCTTAGTTCAACAAACTCAAGATTATTTTTTACTAACCTTTTCAAACAAAAATCTTGACTTCTTTTATGCTAAGGAAATAGGTTTATGATTTAGAAATAGGTTGTATGTACCTAATTATGCATCTATTCGAGAAGAGATATTATAACAAGGCCATCGTTCGGAATTCATGATTCACCCCGAAAATTCAAAAATGTACCACGCTTTGAAGAAGCAATACCGGTGGCCAAATATGAGAAATAATATCATAATTTTGTAAGAAAATGTCTTACTTGCCAACAAGTAAAGATAGAACACCAACACCCTGGTGGACTCCTCCAATCCTTACCAATTCTCAAGTGGAAATGGGATCATATTACTATGGATTTTGTTAGTGGAATACCTTGTACGTCCCAAGGATATAACTATATTTTGGGTAATATTAGATCGACTCACCAAATTTGCTCATTATTTACCTTTAAAGATCATCGATTCATTCCAAAAGGTCAGCAAGCTGTTCAAGAAATTGTAAAATTACATGGAATTCCTTTATCCAACGTATTAGACAGAGGTTCTCATTTTCTAGGAAAGTTTTCCAGGCATTGCAAACCCCAATTGGTAATAAACTTCATTTAAGTACCATAGTCCACCCACAAACGGATGGACAATCAGAACGTACAATATAAACTTTGGAGGATATGCTATGTGATTGTACGTTAGATATGTCAGATAATTGGAATGTGTACTTACACCTTATCGAATTTTCATATAATAATAGTTATCAAGTCGGTATTAAAGATTCTCTGTTTGAACCTTTATATAAAAGTCCCTATAGGTTACATGTATGTTGGATAGAATTCGAAATAGTAAACAATTTGGTCCCGAAGTAATCATGGAAACCACTAAAAGAATACAACAAATTGGAGAGAGACTGAAGACAATCCAGGATCAACAAAAACATTATACAGAACAACTTCAGAAACCCTTAGAATTTCAAGTTAATGATTAAGTATTTTTGAAAGTTTCTCCTCAAAAGGGAATATTACGCTTTGGAAAGAAAAGAAAATTAGCTCCCAGATATATTGAACCTTTCACAAATTCTAAACGAATTGGTTCTGTACCTATCAATTAGAATTACCTATGGAATTATTCAATATTCACAATGTATTTCATGTGTCACAATTATAACAGTATATTTCTGATCCGGCTCATGCCGTTACATGGCAATATATTTCTATCGAACCAAACCATGAATTTGAAGTACGCCTTATTCAAATTTTGGATCTCTAAGTAAAGTACCTCATCCCTCTGTTAAAGTACTTTGGAAAAATCAAAATTAATAAGAAACTACATGGGAACCAGAACAAGCGATAAAGGATCAATACCCTGACTTATTTCAAGGTAAATTCGAGGATGATTTTTTTAGGTAGGTAGACTGTAATAATCGGGATTTTCAAAATTGACCCTAGATAACTACGGTCATAGTTTTAACCCTTATTAAATATTCAAATTCAAAAGTCCTATAAAGAAGAAAGATATAATATTTGATACCCCACAATTTTATTAAATGAACCTAGACCCCTGAAGTTTCAGTAATTATAAAATAGCCCCTTAAAAACTTCAAAGTAACATAACATGACTTATATTTCACTCCTAAACCTCAACTTTATATCAAATTAACCCTTTAGACTTCAACTAACATAAAATCATAATTACAGCCTTGAAATTTTTAAAATTACAAAAGTATTTCTATACTTTATGAAAAAGGGTACTTTTAAGGCGATAACTTTAATTACAAGACCAACCAAAGACCAAATATCAAAGTTCTATTATCTTTAAACCCCCTATCCACTTAGTGTACCACATCAGCCTAAGAAGTTAAAAAAGCACACGTGTACACCATGCACACATGTAAGTCACATTAACCAACCTTGAAAACTTCATATAGACAACTCAAATACACCACCCCATTACACCAATCGAATTCCTTGAGTATGTACCCACATCTCAATAGTTCAAACACACCTCAAACTTCAGTTCAAAAACTCAAAATTTCACTCAAACCAGGTACATCATAATTTTATCAGTTATTTTTAATTCTTTCAATTCCAATTGCTTTCTGTGTAGTTAATATGCTTAGAACAATCATAATATGCATGCTTTTACGTCTAGAACAGTGTAGAATAGAAAAAAATATGAAATTACATAATTAAAACTTGAGCTTAATGGTGAATTTTGATATAATGCTCCAAACTTTGGTTTGAAGCTATGTATAACTTCATTACAACCTAAAGAACTAGGGTGTAATGATTAAAAGCCATGAATGTGTCTATTAAGGTCGAACCGATTGAAAGTGTGTTTTGAACCAAAAAACTAAAAATTTGAAATTCTCCATGTATATTCCATCTCAATCTTTCAAATCAAAACCAAATTACTCCTATATATAGAAGATAACAAACCATGTTCATAGGAATCCTTTCCATATCCTTAAAATCCAAGAACTTTAAGTCAAAATTTCAGAAAACACACAGTTTTAGAACTTGAGATAAACTGCATCTCAATCCACAAAACTTATATATTCAGATTCCTTGTGAAAAATTAGGTTGAGTTTGTTTAGAAATCGTCTCAAATGGTTTAGAAACAAAGGATTTGTTTCAGGTCAAAATAATAATCCTAAAGTCAACTGTAAAGGGGAAGAAGATGAATTTATTGACCAGAAACATTGACCTAACGCGTGAGGGTGTGTCGCCAATCAGAAAATTTTGAAAATTTTCCTAATATTTTTATTTTATTTTTCTGGTTAAATGGTATAAGGTAACGCCATGTTTGGATTAACCTAGCCCGAGTTACGGAAAAATGAGGTTTGAACTTAAGAATATTTTTCCAAAATTGCAAATTGCCCCCACTTAACTATTTCAACTTATGAATTTGATCCCCAACTTTTGTCTATGAATACTTCAAAATATTGTAATAAAAAAAGTCTCTAGCATTAAAGTTCAATTATTACCTTAAGTCCAGTATTTTAAAGTCCCAATTGATTTATAATTAAACATTCGAAATTAAAAAGATACAGTTTTAGCACAAACTGACTGACCTAATCCCAAATACTTACATACCTACACATTGTATACAAAAAATAAAGTACCAACTCCTCTTGATATCCTCTTTTGATATGTAAAGCCGACCGATATATCGAGCAAGTGGGTTTTTCCCTACCTTTTCAATAGTAAACCTTGCGCCTTTGGCACACTTCTATTGATATTACTATGTGATAGCTCTTATTTACTCTTAGTTTGTGCATGTTATAATACTGCCATACTAAATATTTTATTAGATAACATCGGTATGTGAATTTATCATCGGTATTTGAATTTGACTATGGATCAATTTTAACCCTTCTCACCTAATAATTGGTATCATGTTACTTATTGATTCAATTTTCCCCTACATTATTGTGCCATTATATTATAAGCATCAGTCTTAACTAGGAAGTAGACTGACGTGTTATCCCACGAAAATTTCTACTTTGACTAATGGTCTCAGATGATTGAGAGCGTGGATTTATTGCTGCATGCATATGAGTGCCACTTTAATTGTGTGCCTAGCCGATTACGTTTCTCCAAAGGTTTTGGGTTGATTATTACTATTATTTTGGTTTTACTGATGGATTAATTATTTCTATACCCCTTAGTGAACTAGTAAGTATGGGATTATTTAATAAACTGGTAACGAACTTTATTTTCTTAAAGAACTAGTAAGTATGGGATTATTAGTTCCAGAACCTTAATGTTCTTTATAAACTGATAAGTATGGGATTATCAACTTTATTTCTTTAGCATTGCTAAACACTGATTCTATACACACTCCAACTTTCATCTATACATATATTTGTTATAGAACTGGTAGAACTTGCTTAGCATATTTATGCTAATTCCTTTTTCCTCCAGATGAACTTGGATAAAGAGGATAATATCTCTTCCCTATTAGAGATAGATACCGATCACTTGTTCACGTATGTAACTGTTTGGTTCGAGAATAAACCAAATGGGATCAAGGAGTGACACTTTTCGAGTTTCTATATTATAGTTTGTACTAAAAAAATATAACTCACCCCTTCGGTGGTACAACCCTATGTAAAACTACTTAATAATGAATAAAGTTATGTTATTATGCCTTAATTTTAACCATTTCTTTATGTGTACTTCTTGTTTATTCAAACCAAAAAGCAGGGTGTGACAATAGGATGGTAAGTAAATTATTTTAATCTGGAAACACTTTGTTTTATGGTCAAATTATAGGATCAACTCCTATGTAAATTTTTGGCTAAATTAGGGCGAGGTTGCTAATATGTAGGTTTCCGAGACTTTGGTAAGTTATAATTGAAATTATATTTTCAATTTTTGTAATTTATTAATATTAATTTTCAAAGTTAATGATGCATTTTTAAATTGTTTCAGGATAGGATAAAGGTGCTTCATAGCAACCAAAGTTATCAAGACAAGTCATCTCAAAGTATAGATGCACTGAGCCAAGTGCTGGACCAAAATAAAAAAGGTCGTACTTGAGGAAAGTCGAAGATGCTCAGACTTGCCTACGGTCATAGTGGATTGTCCTCTAAGGTATACACGTACAAAGAAGACACATACCCAAAGTTGGAAAATCTCCAACAAACCACGAATCATGTAAGGACGTAATTTTATAAATGTCTGAGGTAGAATCTAGGAATTTTCTATTTGTCTTAGATCACAGTATGTATGTCTGATACCGCTACATTCGGCACATCAACATGATCATCCATGACGGCCTTGATCCGATTCCAGGCATCCATCATCTTCACACGTGCATCATGTTTCATGTGACGTGCTGCTCAATCGTTCCCACTACTCCACTATGCATTATTGGTAAAATTATTATTGTTGTTTTTCATAAATATTTGGGATTTTTTTAGAAAATATTGGAGTTGTTTATATTTTCATAAATATTTGGGAATTTTTTAGAAAATATTTTTTGAAGTTTGAATTATTTTTTATCAAAAGCAAAAAAATTTATAAGTGTAGAAGCGGACTGCCTCAATTGACGAGCTCGTTCAAATGATATTACACTGTCATTCGAGTGACATAAGCATGTCGCGCGAACTCGTTCGAACGACACGTGTCCTTCGTTCGAGCAACATGCCTATGTCGTTCGAGCGACGCCACCACCTAGATTTTCGTATAAATATCTGGTTTCATTCTACACATATTCCAAGTCTTTTTCACACAAGATTTCTGCGTTTTACAGTCCAAAAAAAAGATTTCAAGTTTTTAAGGTCTTATGCCTTTTTGATTCACAAATCCATTCCCATATGTTTGTGTGAATCTTTAAACCTTCAGAGGATTGTTTACTCATCTTTAGTAACTTGTGGGGAGAACTCTACAACCAGAGAGCTGCGTGCTATAGTGGAGGGAGTCCTTATGAAGTTAACTTGTGGAGAAACCGTTTCTCTTCTTCATTGCTAAACCACCTGGAGTTATTGCGGGAGATTCCAACCGACGACATCGGAACGGACACCTGAGGGTATTTCGTATGTCACTCTTGTTTTCTGTATAATTCGTTCTTTACAAATTATATTGAAAATAAAAATAAATAAAAAAGGTTTTGCCCCTTTGGGGGATTTTTCCTGAAATTGTTTGTTTTATCCTACATGCTTTATTTTATTGGATAAATCATCTAGATGCATGTTTTAGGGTTTAACTAAAATTTGGGAATAATTAAAATTGGATTTTATTTGAGAAGTCGCAATATTTCCGCTACAGTGATTCTACAAATTGATATCAGATCCTATTGCACTAAGTTATTGTGTTTTGATCCTGATTTTGCACAAAAATGGCTTTTGGTGGTTTTGATGATCTTCAATGTCAAATTTTTGAAAAAGTTGATTGGAAAATTCACACGAACTCTTGTTTTAAATCTTCTGTTGAAAATGACTCTGAGAGGTGTCCTTGTTGTGAGGGTGTTGGTCACACGTTTGATGAGTGTACCACAAATTTAAAAAAGAAATTGAATAAATCGGCATCTCGTGTTTCTACCCTTAGTGATAGTGATTCGGAAGAAGAAGTCTTTTATGCTTTCAGGCGAGAGCTTCCCATCCGTGTGATTTGTGATGAAAGTGAGGGTGAAAGAGTGAGGAGGAAGAAGAAGAATTGAGTGAGTTACAAGTTGCCTACAATAATTTGTATTCTGAATCTTTAAAGATAAAAAAGGCAAACTTGAAACTTAAAACTGAATTAAAGAAACGTGCTTTAGATAATGATAATACTGATGCGTTGATTAAGGATCTTAGGGAACGTGAGGAGAAGCTTAAAAATAAATTAGGATATGTTGAGGGTGAGAGAGATAGTCTTCGAGGTGTGATGGAAGTTATGAAAAAGGAACTTTTATAGTTTGAAGACTCTAGGCATTTGCTTAAATCTAGGATAGGTGAAATTGAGGTGAAATTGAAAGATTCAAGTAAAGTGAAATTTGATTTGGAGTCTAGGTCTGAAAAACTTGATAAGATTTTAGGCACCGTCAAGATAAAAAAGGATAGGGGTGGTATTGGTCTTGAAAAATATGTTGCACCCATTCCCACACGTGTGAGAGATCCTCCTAAGATTGTTAAGAAAGAGGCACCTAAGTTTGTTTGGAAAGAGCCCCCTAGGAACATCATGAGAGAACCTCCTAGGATCATTAGGAGAGAGGAACCGAGAAATTTGAGGATAGGGCCACCTTTAGGTAACACACACCGCCCGATTTACACTTGCACACATTGCGGTAGGCAAGGTCATCTTAGGCGCTTTTGTGACAAGCTTTTAAATGGACCTAGGAAGGTTAATAAAAGAATAAATTCGATTCCCCAAACCCCCACGTGTCATTACAAATCTATTTGGGTTAGAAAATCGAATTTAGAGGCATATGGTCATTTTGTTCACAACTCTCGTTTGCTTGCACGTGATTCACCCCACGTGAAATCTTTTGGTAGATTGTGTTGGATGCTTGTCATACACTAGCTATGCATCATGTTATATTATTTATAGTGTTATGACTCACTTTGATGTAACGGACATTGGTTTATTTGTTGCATTTGTGTGTTTCCCTACTGTTTTAGCACTGTTTTAGATCTGTTTGCCACTTACAGGAATTGTTTTCACGAAATTTTAGCACTGGGCAAAACTATATGATTTTCTAGGTATTCTGGGAAGTTTTGGTTTTCTCGTTCGAGCGAGATCTATATGTCCTTTGAGAGACAACTTTGTCTCGCGCGAAGTCGTATCTCACGACATGCCTTTGTCATTCGAGCGAAAGATCTAAGTCGTTTGAGCGACCTGTCTGAAAATTTTGTTTTTGCTTCCCTTCTGATTTCAGCACCTGGTGTTCATATGGTTTTTGGTACTGATGGGTTGCTTCTGGTCAGTTTATATGCAGTTATTCTTAGAATCCATGCTTAATTGATAACACTGCATTGCTCGTTTATCACATCTGCTTTCATTGTGGATTCTCTTATGTGATTACTATTTACTAGCATAGGTTGTTGCTCATATCGATATTATATGCCTATTGCTGGTTGTATCATTTTGTAGTTATATTTTTTTTGTTTCAAAATTTTGAAAAATACCAAAAGATTTTATTTTGATAAATTTTTTAAAAATCCAAACAGATTTTTGTATTTTGTTTACACCGTTTATGGATTGACACTTAGGATGACCGAGTCACAATTTCATTCCATTTATCCATGTGACTATTTGATAGTGTTTTGAGACAATATATCATGTCATCTTTGTGTTTTATAGTATTTGGAGTCATTAAGATGTAATTAAGTGATACTTCCTACACGTTTGACTCGTGATTTCCTTTATTGCACACATGCACGAATTTGTCTGATTATTATGCTTGTCGTATCACATGTTGGTTGGGTGTTTTCATCTCAATCATGTCCCTAAAACGAACCAAGTGCAATAATACGAGAGTAATAAAATTAGTGCATTTAAGATCCATTTGCCCGTGAGGAATTTGTTTAAGATAAAAAATGATAAGTGAACACAAGAAAGGGCTGCGAGTGAATAATAATCACGTCGTGAAAGACACCGTTTGAAAAGAGCCCGCACAAAAAATGAAGGCAATAAAAAATGAAATATGCCAAAAATTTGGTCCAATAGGTTTTCTCTAAGTTGAGAATTTAGAACCTCATTAGAAAAATAAAATTTCATTATTATATATGAAGGAGTTTTGGATGGAAATAATTCAATGGTTTTGCACGTCCTTTAAAAATTTCTCGAAACGGCACTAAATAGTTTTGGACGTTATTGGTGTGTAAATCACTTTGACTTTGATTTGTTGATTTTTATAAGACGATGTCATCTAAATTCAACAATTTTTACACCTAAGGAGGTTTTTGATGTTCATTCATTAGGAGTACAGGTATGCATCATGCACATATGATTGATTCAGTCGATTTACCTATCAAATGTGTTCACACCCATTCATTCCATTTCCATGACTTGGATGTTTGAGTTTAAATCCATGGTGTGATTTTTGTATCATTATTTTTGCTTTGAAAATTTTGAAAAATCAAAAATAGTTTGTGAATATTTTTTAGACATACCTTTGCATGCACGTAGTTTGATTCATATTTGCTATGAACTTTTATCGTGACACTCCATGTTTACTTTGTTTCTTCTTATCTGTATATTTGGAGACATAATAAAAAGGCGGAGAACGAATTATCATGTTATGGGGGAGCTTTTGCATTATGGGGGAGATTCGATTTTTTAATGATTTATTCTTATATCATTTCAAACTTGATGCGTCATGAAGGTTTTTGCTTTATCTCATGTGTGTAGGTACAAAGATTGATTATCATTATGTTGCACACCCTGATGAGAAAAGCTTTGAGAGTTTCTGTAAAGATGCAGACTTGAAGATGTTGAAGTTTGATTGCCAACATGTCAGTTAGTATTCTCAGGTTGAGGGTTTAATGGGGATATTATCTTGTATGTCGTTTGATAGAATAATTCGGATTTTTTATGTATGTACTGGCATAGACATAGGGGGAGATTTGTAAAGACGTAATTTTGTAAATGTCCGGGGTAGAATCTAGGAATTTTTTATTTGTCCTAGATCACAATATGTATGTCTGATACCGCTACATTCGGCACGTCAAAACGATCATCCACGACGGCCTTGATCCGAATCCATGCATCCATCATCTTCACACGTGCATCATGCTTTATGCGACGTGTTTCTCAATCGTTCCCACTACTCTACTACACATTATTGGTAAAATGATTTATTAGATTTATTTATATTTTCATATATATTTGGGAATTTTTTAGAAAATGTTTTTTGAAGTCTGAATTGTTTTTTATCAAAAGCATAAATTTTCGAAGTGTAGAAGTGGACTGCGTCAGTCGACGAGATAGTTAAAACGAGATTACACTATTGTTTGATCGACATAAGCATGTTGCATAAACTCGTTTGAACGACACGTGTCCTTCGTTCAAGCGACAAACCTATGTCGTTCGAGCGACGCCACCGCCTCGATTTTCATATAAATATCTGATTTCATTCTACACATTTTCCCATTCTTTTTCGTACACGATTTCTGCATTTTACAGCCCATAAAATAGACTTCAAGTTTTTGAGGTTTTATGCCTTTTTGATTCACAAATCCATTCCCATATATTTGTGTGAATCTTTAAACCTTCAGAGGATTGTTTACTCATCTCGAGTAACTTGTGGGGACAACTCTACAACCGGAGAGTTGCGGGCTATTATGGAGAGAGTACTTGTGGAGAATCTGTTTCTCTTCTTCATTGCTGACCAACTGGAGTTCTTGCGGGAGATTCTAGCCGACGACATCGAAACTGACACCTGAGGGTATTTTGTATGTCACTCTTGTTTTCAGTATAATTCATGTAAACCATTCTTTACAAATTATATTGGAAAAAAAAGGTTTTTTCCCTTTGGGGGGTTTTTCCTGAAATTGTTTGTTTTATCCTGCACGCTTTATTTTATTGGATAAATCATCTAGATGCATATTTTAGGGTTCAACTAAAATTTGGGAATAATTAAAATTGGATTTTATTTGAGAATTCGTAATATTTCCGCTGCAGCGATTCTACAAATCATATGTTCTAATGGGTCAAATGAGCATGTACGAATAAGGGGAAGGGAAGGCTAATGATAAAGTAAAGGATAGGTAGAAGGTTAGTGAGGGGACCACTAATATATCCCCCTCACCGATGTGAGCCAACTCATCATCCCCTTACGATATATACACTACCTCCAACCCATTGTCCCGACTCTTTTTGAGTCAATTGGGGAGAGAGTTTATATCCGTGACACACGTGGAGGATCATGGATTGCCAAAGAAGAGAGGGATTCGAGAGACACTGCGATTACCATGGTTCACAACCATTCTCTACAGACTTCTGAGTCCCGGGTCAAAGGGATTGAGGTGCTATCGGGGAAAGAGGATGAGGTCTTGTGGTTTAATGAGCAAGGTAATGTTTGACATATTAATGATGTGGTTGGGTCATTTATTATTTGGCCTATTTTTCTCTTCAAACATTATTGAGCTTTTGGATTTTTATACTTATTATTAAACTTGGTTTGATGTAATTAAACTTATGTGTTTGGATTTAATGTGATTAAACTTGAATTTTATGTAATCTAGTTTGATTTGTTTAATTGCATATTTCGTTTGATTTTTGTAGAAGGGTGTTTCAAGCTTGACCACTATATTTTGGAGTGAGGGTCCCTCAAAGACCCCCCCCCCCCCCCCTCTTCAACGTCCAAAAAATATTGGGAATGCGGAACCCCCAAGGTCTCTAAACTACAAGAAAATATTTGGGATACGAAACCCCTAACGTCCCTCAACTATAAGAAAATATTCGGGACGTGGAACGCCCAAGGTCCCTCAACCGCAAGAAAATATTTGGGACACGGAAATCCCAAGGTCCCTCAACTGCAAGAAAATATTTGGGGCACGGAACCCCAAAGGTCCCTCAACGGCAAAAAATATATATGGGACGCGGAACCCCCAGGGTCCCTCAATGGCAGAAAATATATATGGGACACGAAACCCCTAGGGTCCCTCAATGGCAGAAAATATATATGGGACGCGGAACCCCCATGGTCCCTCAACGACAGAAAAAAAACATTTGGGTGAGGAACCCTCAAGGTCCCTCAACCTCCAGAAGATATTTGGGCACGAAACCCCCAAGGTTCCCCTCCCTCAACTGCCAGAAATTATTTTAGCGCGGAACCCTCAAGGCTCCCATGCCTCAACTGCAAGAAAACAATTAGGTGAGGAACCCTCAGGGTCCCTCAACCTTCCAGAAAATCTTGGCTGATGAACCCCAGGGGCCTCCCCCTCAAGTTCAAAAAAATAAGCCATGATGAGGGAGTGGCTACCAGGAGCAACCCCCTCATCATGAAAAGTCATTCTTTCAAAGAACAAAAGTACTAACACTTACTTTCTTGTACAGGTAGCCTAATTGAGCAAGCATGGCTCAAATAGGCCAGTTGGGATCTCTTGGGAGTTTTGGCTTGGCGACTGATGAGCAAGGTTTGTTGAGCAGTCTTAATCACTTAGCACTTTAAGATTGAGAGAATACTAGTAGAAAGACCCTAGGGTCACCTAGCCCTCACACACCTCACAGTCAAACACAACCAGGGTGAGCAGCCAAAGGGTTGCTCACAAGAAATGAATACTTTGTAAAATGATTCTAGATAAAAGGGGGTACTAAAGGCCCACTCAAGTTTTCAAAGATTTTAAAGGAAGTGGTCATTGACACCCCTCTCAAGTTCATAAAGATTTTAGAGGAGGTGACCCTCAAGGCCACCCTCTCAAACTTACAAATTTTGTACCACAAGTCACCGTTCTAAAAGATATTTACCAAATCAAATATTTTGTCATCTAACGTAGACATATTTGCTTTTTGACTTTTGTTTGCACCAGGTGGAACCTGTCTGAGGGGAGAGGCTGCTACACACAGGTAGGGACAAATGGTACACTATAGACTTTGCCCCTCACCATCCCTATAAGTTTTGGCACCCAAAAGGACCAACTCAGCCCTAGTGCCCAAGTACAAATAGGACACATGGGAAAGGTCATGGAGGGAGAATAGATAAAAACTCAATAGCACCGTTACTCTATCAAAAATAACTCCAGAACCTCCTAGTATTCTTTCCTTGCTCTCTCTCTAAGTGCGGAGTGCCTTGTTCTTTCACTCCCATAAATCTCATAGTATTCACAACCATAAATCTCATGAGTTCCTCTTGAGAAAACTTACTATTATTGTTGTGAAGTTCATCTTCTTACGGGGAGGGACCTCTAGCTTGAGTTCCATTTTTACCAAAAGGATAAAGTTTTATCAGAAGAACCTTGAAGGCAGCGTCCATTAGAGTGGGTCATGCCTCACCCGATTCAGTATCTTACCAGATCCTAATCTCATTACCCTCTTACATTTGGCGACTCTGTTGGGGAGGTATCCTCACTTCCATGGACATAGAAGGTTTCAACATTTCTAAGAAGCTACTTTTTGAAAATATTCCAGCTGGGAATGGAACTCAAAGTGACCAGACCACTCGAAAGGATGTGGTGGTGACCAGAGCAGAGACACCTGCTCCTTTAAAAGGGGAGACTAGTTCACTAACAGTATCTACGATGATAGGTATGCGTCTTATGAGCATGTTTTTTTACTTCTTGAAGCAAAATAATGTAGACCTATAAAGTTTGGGTCAAGGCTGTGTAACACTAGTAGCTGCCCCCTCTTATGGAGCAACCATTCCAATAGCTAGCCCCTCTAGTGGGGCAGCCACTCCAGTAGTAATTCTTACAAAGACGATTCTGCCATAAAAGGTGGTGCCAGAGCAGGTTGTGGCCCCATCAAGCTCACCATCGCCAGATTCAATTTCTTACCAATTGCTACTGCTTCAAGTGAGGAATCCCCTCAGACGGAAGCTCCAAGTGAGGAACTAGCAATGGTGGCAGAAGTTATGGCAGGCGAGGAACCCCCCATGATCAATACCTCAGGAGAAGCACCCACAGTCGCAAAATGACTATGAGAGGAACCCTCTGTGTTTAGCACTTTGCACATGGAACCCATATCCGCCCCCACAGATATCAAAGGACCCTTTGAAATCAGAACGGTGGGTGAGGAACGGCGAAGGACCCTCGCCAATATCATGTAGTCGTGAGGAACTCCTCATGCCCAAATTGGCAGTTGGGGAACCCGCCACCACAAAAGTCTCAGACGAGGAGCTCTTTATAGGCGAAAACCCAGTTGAGGAACCCCTTGTAGTCATCTTGATGGTTGAGGAAACCACTGTCACCAAACCCTCCCTCGCAACCACACTGGAGGTTTATGAACCCGCTATCACCAAATCCTCTAATGAGTAACCCTTATCATTTCTTTGTAGTTGTGAGGGACCCCCAACAAATTTCAATCCAAATGAGGGACCTCGGTGTGAGGATCCCCCTATTTCAGTCAGTAACGAGGAACCCTTAGGGGTCCTTATCCCAACCATTAATTCATTGTCATATTCAAACATGTTCACTTTGCCAGATTCAAACATTAGTCGAGGAACCCCTGTGGTCAACACCGCATGAGTGGAACCTGTAGCTTCCCTCACAGAATGCGAGGGACCCTTTGAAATCAGAACGGCGGACGATGAGCCTCCCAATTTTAAAAAACTTAGTCAAGGAACCCTTCGCTACCATGACAGTAGGTGAGTAATCCTTTGAGGTTAAAGTAGTAGGTGAGAAAACCTTTGTGGTTGAGGAAACCTTCCGTCGCAGTAGCGCTCGTGAGGAACCCGTCGTTGGTAGAAGCACTAGCGAGGAATTCTCTGTTGGCAATGGCGCTCGTGAGACACCCTCAGTGACATGAAATCCAGATATAAAACCCAGATGAGGAATTCCTTGCTTCCAAACTAACGATCGAGGAACCCTCGGTCCGAAAGACCTCTGGCGTGGAACCCACCACATGTGAAACATCAGATGAGGAACCCCTCACATCCAAACAAAATATCGAGGAACCCAGGGCTGTTAGAACGTTTAGTGAAGTACCCTTGGCAAACTCAGATCCAAATGAGGGCCTACTATGCGAGGAGACCTCTCCTATCTCAGAAAGTGACGAGGAACTCCCAGGGGTCCTCGTCCCCGAATTCAGCTTACCAGAAGAAAATACCTCCAATGGCGAGGAATGAGTGGAAGCGCCGGCAATCGAAAATGAAACAGAGGGGGCTTAGGTGACAAAAACAACATAACCTCCTTGGGCAGTGGTTATGGTGGTGGTCATAGTGGCCACCACCATAGATATATAAATAGAGATAAGCAAAGAGCCTATCGTTATTGGAATGTAGGTGGCATCAACATCTGAAGAAGCATAGGGTGATGTTAAAGCCATTGGCGGTGTTTTGGAACTATACTCAACTCCAACATATTTCATGAGCATTCTTACTTAGTGTCAAAGACAAAATCTAGCAGCATATAGTTTGAGGTATCAACTATACCTTCTCAGCAAAGTTTAATGCTTATAAAATATCAAGTTATCCTATATAGGCCATGGTGCCTCCTAGTGCACTTTTACTTTTTATTATTTCTCCACCTAATAAAATAGGATAACATGTGTGAGAACATAAAAATAATTAGCAAAAGTATAAATTAAAATATATAAAAAGATATGGTAGTTTAGTACCTAAGGCTCGAAGGGAACCGGAGCGCTCACAGTCTTGAGAAAGTGCCAAGTATAAATATAAGGTACGATAGTTTAGTACCTACGGCTCCAAGGGCACATTAGTGCTCATAGTCTTGCGCAAGCGCCAAGTATAAATATAAGGTATGACAGTTTAGTGACTAAGGCTCCAAGGTAATCGGAGCACTCGCAGTCTTGAGAAAGTACCAAGTATAAATACAAGGTACGACAGTTTAGTACGTAAGGATCCAAGGGCATTGGTACTCAAAGTCTTGAGTAAGTGCCAAGTATAAATATAAGGTAAGACAGTTTAGTACCTAAGGATCCAATGGCACCGGAGCTCTTATAGTATGAACCTGAGAATAATGAAACAGGTTAAGTAGTCAAGCAAATGCCAAGGATAAACAAAAGGTATACCGAACTAATGTTTTCTCTTTCTTAAGAGAATAATAGAACCTCTACTAGATTAAAAGAGGGTCCATGACATGGAGGTCTTTCGTCATTATACCTGGGGGAATATCCATCCTAAGGAAAAATTATATTGAGCAAAGTCCTTACAGACACAACGGATAAGTTTTTACACCAGACCAGCAGGAGGGTATCCTCATAACAGTAATAATAATAAAAAAATCATTACATTTTTTTATTCCCTACAGATTTATAGCCTAGAGAACATGATCTAACCGCCGTTCTCAAGAAAAAAAATTACTTGACCAGTTTTCAGAAAATATGGAGAAGGGGGTCAACCCCCTCTCTAAACTTGTTATTTTTCAAAGACAAAAAGGTTCCTAAGAAAATTTTGGAACAAGGACCCCACAAACTAGGGGTAATTTTTAGTATTAGGAAATAATCATTTTCTTTACTATGTAGAAATTTGTGATATTTTATTCAAAGTTTGTGGGAAGGGGAAAGGCTAACCCCATCTCCCGGTTACTCCCTAAGAAATGAATGTGCATAACAAAATACCCCGCAGTCACACGGGGCTGCGGTAAAAAGTACCCCTACAGTTAGAAGGGGAAGCTTTAAAATTTTAACTTGCTCAGATCTCATGCAAGTACCCCACACTTAGAGGGGAAACTCCAATATTTTAACTTGCTCAGTTGTATACAAGTACCACACAATTAGAGGGGTAAATTCCAATTTAACTTTCTCAACTGTATACAAGTACCCCAAAATTAGAGGGGCAGATTCCAAAGGTTAACTTGCCCAGCCTATATGCAAGAACCCCACAGTTAGAGGGGAAACTTAAAAATTTTAACTTGCTCAGCTCAAATGCAAGTACCCCACAGTTGGAGGGGGAAAGTCTAAAATGATAACTTTCTTAGATCATAGGCAAGTACCCCATAGACTACGGGGCAGTTCAATGTTGAAGTTTTCACAAAAATAGAGCAATTCACATTACCTAAGGCTCTAAGGGCACTGGAGCGCTCACAGTCTTGAGCAAGTGCCAAGTATATATATAAGGTACGACAGTTTAGTACCTAAGGCTCCAAGGGCACCGAAGCGCTCACAGTCTTGAGCATGTGCCAAGTATAAATATAAGGTACGATAGTTTAGTATTTAAGGCTATAAGGGAATCGGAGTGCTCACAATATTGAACAAGTGCCAAGTATAAATATAAGGTACGACAGCTTAGTACCTAAAGTTCTAAGGTAATTGGAGTTCTCACAGTATTGAGTAAGTGCCAAGTATAAATATAAGGTACGATAGTTTAGTACTAAAGGCTCCAAGGGCTCCTGAGCACTCATACTATTAACCTATATTATGCTCGAAGGGGGATAATGGTAAGAAGTACTCAAGTAAGTGAACAAATAGTGCAATTGCCTGGAGTAAAGGGATACACTTAGAGTGGCTCCACCTCCTCAAGATTGCAAGATGGATAGAAAATAGCCTAGGGCGAGGGGATCCACCTTGAGTGTCCCCTCTTCCCAAACTTGATTCTATAGAAATAACTTGTGCCTAAGGGGTCCACTTAGAGTGCCCACTATGCCAAGACCAACACAAGTAAAGTTTGAGGATGAGGGAGTCCACCACAAAAGGCCCCTAAACCAATATTACAATAAGCAATAGTTTATGCCGAGGGAGTCCACCACGAGTGGCCCCTCGACCAAGAACAATTTTACAAAATAACTGGCGGTGAGGTCCACCACGAGTGACCCCTCAGCTACAATCAAAGGCACGAACAGTTTATGGCAAGGGAGTTCACTTCAAGTGACAAATTTGCCAATGAAAAATACAAAGAAGAAAACCCCAAGGGCAAGGGAGTCCAAGATAAGTGACCCATTTGTCAAAGACGGACATAGAAATCAGAGGGTCTACCCCTAATGTCTCCCCCCTCACTGCATAAACTGGAAACAATGTAAAATGAGTTAGGGTGAGGGGACTCTCCTAGAGTGGCCCCTTTACCCAAAAGAAATGCAGAAAATAGAATGACTAAGATGAGTAAGTCCATCACTAGGGACCCCTCAGCCATTCTAAATCGAACAGTGTAATGATGTGATGGCATGAAACTTTTCATATTCCAAGACGAAGTGATCATTTCATAAAAAAAATCGTTGGTCTACCTAACACAAAGATTTTTGTACAAGGGGAATAATGTAGAGGGGTGTCCATCTGTTATTCTAAAATAGCCAAGGGCGAGTGAGCCCACCTATAGGGGCTCCCACTTCCCAAGTTAATAAGAAAATATTTAGAGCAAGTGGGTTCACCTTGAATGGCCCTATGACGAGGTGTAATACCTGGACGAGGGGATCATCGCGAGCAACCCTTATAAACAAGAATGAGGCCACATAAAAAGTCAAGGGGGATCACTGTGAGCAACCCCTCTACCCAAGATAGAAGGCCATAGAAAAAGGTCAAGGAAGAGGGGCTCACCATGAGCAACCCCTCTAAACCGGATAAAAGGCCACATAGGAAGGGAAATGATGAGGGGCTCACTATGAGTAACCCCTCTAAAAAAGACTAAAGGCCACAAAAAATGCCAAGGACGAGGGGTTCACCATAAGCAACCCCTCTAACCAAGGCCACAGAAGAAGGCCAAGGACGAGGGTCTCACCATGACCAACCCCTCTACCCAAGCTAGAAGGCCATGAAAAAAGTCCAAGGACGAGGGGCTCACCATTAGAAACACATCTACCCAAGTTGATACCTGGATAAGGAGGTCTACCATAAGTGGCCTCATTTCCAAAACATGGGATAAAGTGATAGAGAATTTAATGACCCTAGGGGGAATGATGAAGAAACCCTAGGGTCCCTCAAAATTGAAAATCGAATTTATGGCGTACAAAGCCTTTTGGTCTTCCCAACACAAAAGACTTTGCATGAGGGGATAATATAAAAGGGTGTTTCAAGATTGACCACTATATTTTAGGGTGAGGGTCCCTCAAAGATCCCCCTTCAGCTTTTAGAAAATATTTGGAACACGAAACCCCCAAGGTCTCTCAACGGCAAGAATGTATTTGGGATGGGTAACCCCCAAGGTCCTTCAACTACAAAAAAATATTTGGGATGCAGAACCCCCAAGGTCCTTCAACGACAAGAGAATATTTGGGACGCGGAACCCCCAAGGTCCCTCAATCGCAAGAAAATATTTGGGACGCAGAATCCCAAGGTCCCTCAAGTGCAAAAAAATATTTGGGACGCATAATTCCCAAGGTCCTTCAAGATTAGAAAATATATATGGGATGCAGAACCCCAGGGTCCCTCAACGACATAAAATATATTTTGGACACGGAACCCCCAGGATCACTTAACGGCAGAAAAAATATTTGGTTGTTGAACCCTCAGGGTCCCTCAACTTCCAGAAGATATTTGGGCACGAAACCCCCAAGGTTCCCCTCCCTCAACTACTAGAAAATATTTGAGTGCGGAACCCTCAAGGATCCCATCCTTTAACTGAAAGAAAACATTTGGGTGCGAAACCCTCAAGGTCCCTCAACCTTCCAGAAAATCTTGGGTGAGGAACCCCAGGTTCCTCCCCCTCAACTTCTAGAAAATAGGTCAGGATGAGGGAGTGGCTACCAGGATCAACCCCCTCATCACGAAATGTAATTCTTTTAAAGAACAAAAGTACTAACACTTACTTTCTTGTACAGGTAGCCTAGTTGAGCAAGCAAGGCTCAAATAGGCTGGTTGGGATCTCTCGGAAGCTTTGGCTTGGCGACTGAGGAATAAGGTTTATTGAGAAATCTTAACCACTTAGCACTTTAAGATTGAGAGAATACCAGTAGAAAGACCCTATGGTCACCCAACCCTCACACACCTCGCAGTTAGACATAACCATGGTGAGCAGCCAAAGGGTTGCTCACAAGAAACGAATATTTTGTAAAATGATTCTAGATAAAAGGGTGTACTCAAGGCCCACTCAAGTTTTCAAATATTTTAGAGAAAGTGGTCATTGAGACCCCTCTCAAGTTCATAAAGATTTTAGAGGAGGTGACTCTCAAGTCCACACTCTCAAACTTACAAATTTTGTACCACAAGTCGCCGTTCTAAAAGATATTTACCAAATAAAATATTTTGTCATCTAGCATAGACATATTTGATTTTTGAATTTGGTTTGCACCAGGTGGCACCTGTGTGAGGGGACAGGCTACTGCACACAGGTATGGAAAAATGGTACATTGCAGACCTTGTCCCGCACCAACCCTCTAAGTTTTGGCGCCCAAAAGTTCCAATTAAACCCTAGTGCCCATGTATAAATAGGACCCCTGGGCAAGCTCATAGAGGGAGAATATGAGAAAATAACTCAATGGGACTATTACTCTACCAATTTATCACCAGACCACCTATTATTCTCTCCCTGCTCTCTTTCTAAGTGTTGAGTGCTTGTTTCTTCCCTCCCACCTTGACAACCATCATTCTCAGGATATCATTCTTCTCCATGTTGACATTGTTATATGTGAAGTTTTATATTTGCAGGAGGAGGTTGATAGATATTACTCCATTTTTACCAAAAGTGGAAACTTTTCATACCCATCTTCTCTTGAGACTTTGAAGGCAGAGTTCATTGGAGTGGTTTATGCCTCACCCAATTCAGTATCTTACAAGACCCCAGTCACACTTCCCTCTTATAACATCCCTAATTGGGTGATTATCGATAATGTCCCTCTTCCTTGTAATGCTCATAAAATTGATGGGGGCACTAGGTTCACACCATGCCGATAACTCAAGGGGGTTTGAAAACCCCCTCAAATGAGTTGTTTCTTTGATTTTTTAGGTACTTTGCCATTGTTCCTACTCATTGTGCCTCTAACGTATGGAAGATAGTAAACGGTGTCCATAGGATGAATACACTTTATGGAACAAGGTTGGGTCTTGCTGAGATATATTATTGATATGTGTTCTGAAGACCAAAGAGGGTTTGGTGTATCTGAAAACTAAAAAAGTCGAGAGATCTCTGGTGGTAAATATTCTGAATTCCTACAAAGATTACAGGGAAAGTGGGTTCATTATAAGGAACTGGTAGCACCCTTAACTGTTGGAGGGGGAGATACCATGTGACCCTACCATTTTTCAATATAGAGAGGCCGAAATCGGTCTCTTCCTCTTTCCATTTCTTTCTGTTAACTTCTTGTGAACTCTTTTCATTCTTGCAGCTGATATTCATCTTCTTCGTTATTGCAGCTCGTGCCAAGAACCAAGAACCTGACATTAGTGTAATTAATATTGAAGAGCTCGTGAAGGCCTGGAGCATAAAAGAGAGATCGATAGAAGGTGATCACCCTAGGTCGATGACTTTTCTTTTGGAATACAAGAACACATGCACCAACTTTATTGCTCGATCGGTTGATCAGGTCCTAATTTTAAAAGCTCTAGAGTTAAGTCCTTTTGATCAAGTTCCTATTATGGAGGATAGTTTTGAAGAAGAAGAAGAAGAAGAAGAAGAAGAAGAAGAAGAAGAAGAAGAAGAAGAAGAAGAAGAAGAAGATGAAGAAGAAGAAGAAGAAGAAGAAGAAGAAGAAGAAGAAGAAGAAGAAGAAGAAGAAGAAGAAGAAGAAGAAGAAGAAGAAGAAAATGACATGGATCCTTTAGTTAAGAAAAGGAAGTTAAGGCTTCCTGATGATGATGATGATCATGTGATCCTTTATGATAGGATTCTAGCTCTAAAGGTTTCTACAGCAATCTCACCCAAGGGAAGCGGTTCTGGCCCATCTGATAAAGGGAGAGAGAAAGATAAGGAGAGAGAAAAGAAAAGAGAAGAATAAAGAGAGAGAGAGAGAGAGATAGAGAGAGAGATAAAGAGAAGAGAAGAGGAAAAGAAAGGAGAAGGCTAACCACAAGAAGAAATTAGCCTTGTAGTCCTCTAGAGTGACCACTGTACCTAGTCTTGAGGGAGCTAGTGTGGGCAATTCCCGCTTTTGGCCCCTGGTCTACTGAAAGATTATTGCTCATGGCTGATAGTGAGCATTCCTCTAGGTTAGGGCCAGCTCAACTCATCCTCAATACTGCACAAGGGATGGCTTTGGTAAGTCTTTCCTTCGTGTTTCTTTTCCTTTTCTCTTTTTGTTTCTACTCTGACTCTCTAATGTTTTCTCCTATTCGTAGATGCTGTCTGATTTCAGTACCCTTCTGAACAATCAATCTGATAGCTTCAGAAGGGAGGAGAAGTTAAAAAAAACTGGAGGCAAAAATGTAGCCTTTGTCAATGCTCGCTAAGAGTGGGAGCATAAAAACAATGAGATATCTGAGTCCTATAATGCTCTTGGGGCTACTCAGAGGGTACTGATTGCTGAGAAGTCTGAATTGGTGGAGGATAATAAAAATTAAACTGATAAAGTTGCCAGGTTTGAGGGAGATCTTCCCCAAGCTAAGGATGACATCTACCGTGAGGACATTTAGAAAGCTTATGAGGATTCTGAGCGTCAAATGGCTAATGCTTGCAAGATTTTGTTCAAAATGAGATGGGACTAAGGTTTGAAGGCTGATGGTGCTCCTGTCGATTCTGATCTTTTTAACCTTTATTCTCCTAAGAATGGCCCTTATATTGAAGAAGAAGAAGAAGAAAAAGAAGAAGAAGAAGGGGTAGGTGGTGACCATGCTACTGGAAACACTGTGATTGTTCCTGCTGCGGTTGCCGGGAGTGCAGGTGAAAGACTAGGGCTCTATAGATTAGGAGTTTGTATTCCTTTGTATAGTTTTTAGTCTTGTTGATCTGCATCCTTATTCTAAGAACTTCATGTATTGTCCATTGGCCTTCTTTTTATGCCATGTGGTAATGAAACTATCCCCCTTACTCCTGTGTTATTTTCTTTTATGCGGATATACTTTCTTCTGGTTTGGTGTGTATCATTTGTAATCTACTGACTTAGATCGCTATATTTCTCCTAATTCCCGACTGGGGAGAATTATTGGACCTGACACCAGCTTACAAGCTCGAAAAGCTTTTATGAAAATCTGAACGTCGCTAAGAGCGAGGAACGAGCAGTAAAAAAACCATATTGAAGTGATTGCCAAACTAAGAGACGATCTCAAGGAGATGGAGGAAATAGGGGCCTCTGTATAAGAGGAAGTTAATTCCTTAAGGGCCCAACTATTGGAGAGGACTGAGGTCAACCAAGTGGGCGAGGTTCTGCAGTCTGAGAATGATGCTCTGGAAAAAGAGGTGGCGAGCTTGAAATCTTTTATAGGGGTGCTAAAAGATAATGTCAAGAAGCTGAGATACTCATTTAAGGTGGTACCCAAAGAGGTCTGGGGGGAGGGTTATAATGCTAGTTGGGCAAATTCCCCAATAAACTTAAGTAGGATGAAAGCATTGATTTTTTAAAGGTGGTTGAGTGCTCTTAAAGAGGCGAGTACTCCAAAAGAAACCAAGCTTTGGTATAAGTACCAGATTCAATGTCCTGCCTATAGCCATAATCCCTTATCGAAAGATGATGAATGGATTCCAGTCGATACTATTCCTCCCCAATTATGGGATTAAGATCTTGACGAAGATGTCAAAGAATTTTCACAAAAGCTAGACGATGGTTAGAGGGCAGTTGTAGTAAAATATCTTGCTCGACCCCCTAGCCCCTCTTAGGCCCTTATGTTATTCTTTTTGGTCTGTGATAGTGACCTTATATTCTTAATAAATAATTCTCTTATGTTTTGAGCATATGCCGACTAAACATGTTTTGATTTTTCCTGGTCGAAGGTTACTTAGTACTTTTATTGACCAAAATGACATTGATTGGCCGATTGTAGGCTTTAGGTAGACTCATACTTGGTTTAAATCACTTTGGAATTTTTTAACGAACTAAATAATTTTTAAGTGTTGGCATTACGCCTTTTATATGTTTGAACATTCTCCCAGTTCAATATGCCTGAGAAGTATCATTCCATTCACTTTACCTTTTAGGTTGTGTCATTACACTTCCTTTGGCCTAAGTGGGATGATGGCGAGAATGTACCTAGCTATTGGGAAATTCTCCCAAGCAGGGTTTTTATTCGACCAACAGATGTTGGCGACCAAACAGAGTTGGCTTTATTGCCTAAGGATCCCCTGTAGGGCTTTTGTTATTATCGGGGTAACTCATGGGGCCTCCTGTGTTAGCAACAACGACTTGAGGGTGATTTGAAGTGTTTGTATTTAACTTGCTAACTTTTCTCATTAAACATTTTGGATATGCACAAAGGAGTTATCATTGGAAAAGGTGTAGATTAATGAGATATAATCAAGATGAGTTGAGCAGCCAATGTAAACTTTGAGAATAGATGGGCCAATCCAGAGTTTATTCATTATAAATTGTCTTATCCAGCAATAAAAAACTAAAAATTATGCTAAATTAAAAGATAAAAAAAGATCCAAAAGTAGAACTTCTTGAGATTGGCTGCGTTCCATGATCTTGGTATCTCCTTGACCTCTAGCATTTCCAAATGATATACTCCTTGAAGATCATCTCTGATTACTATAGATGGTCATTCCCAATTTGGTCCCATTTTGACATCTTATGGTTTTACAACACTATCGAGGACTTTTTGAGAACATAGTCCGCTATTGAAAACTTCGTGACTCCCACATATGCCCTTGTGAAGTTCACTAAGTATTTGCTCGGCATATTATGGGTGAACACACTGGAGGAAGGGGCTTGTGAATGACTTCTTATAAAGTTTCCCCTTAGGGCTAAGGTAGAAATGAGTAGCCTTGAATTTAATTTGGTGGGTTGACCTCTTGTCGTCTGGCAGTATATTTCTCTGTAGATAATTAATAATGGGATCCATTCAACTTGAGGCTTTACCTGTGAGGAGGAATTGCTCGTCTATGACTGTATGATCGATACTAGGCTGTACGAGGAACTTAATTCAGATTATCCTTTTCAGATCATAGTCAATTACTGAGCCTAGTGCTGCTAAGGAATTAGCGTGACTATTCTGTCATTGCGAGAACTGTTGAATTTCCACCTACTCAAAGTCTCCCATAAGTCATCTTACTACATTGAGGTATTCTTCCATTCGATCGTCTTTAGTGTTGAAGTATCCACTCACCTGCTTGGAGACCAGTTTGGAATCATCGAATACATTGAGCCATTTTGCCCCCAATAGTTTGGCTTTTCACAAACCGGTGATTAAACCTTCATACTCAGCTTCGTTGTTGGAAGCTTCAAATCCCAGACTAATTCCCTACTTAATTATGGTGTCTTCGGGGGTTATGAAAACAATCCACACTCCCTCCCTCTTGGAATTTGAGTCTCCATTAATATAGAGTGTCCAATCTTTTGATGTTGCTTCACATGTGACCAATTGCTCTTCATTCAGCTGCTCTGTTGGCCAGTCTCCTGTGAACTCAGTAATAAAATCTGCTAGAATTTGTCCCTTGATTGTTGTTCGGGGATGGAAATGGATGTCTAATCTTTAGAGCTGAACCGACCACTTTGAAAAATGCACAGAGAGGTCATCCCTTTGTATAACGGCCTTGAGTGGGTAAGAGGTTATTACTATTATGGAATGGACTTCAAATTAGCGCTTTAACTTCCTTTAAGAGATCACTAGGGCATAGGCGAGCTTTTTCAGAGGCAAGTATCATTATTCAACATCTAGGAGTGTCTTGAAGGCATAGTAAATCAGGTGATGTTCTCCCTCATTTTCATAAATTAGGATAGAGCTCACAACATGGTTTGATATTTCCAGGTAGAGGTAGAGTTGTTCTCCGTTATCTGGAATTACCAGTAATGGGGGCTTGCCAAGGTAAGACTTGATCTCTCCTGGATCTTGTGAACAGTCATCATTCCATACTGCCAGATTGGAAGCACTTTGAAGACTTGGAGATAAAGCGATTAAGATCCATGAGCATCCTAGTAAGTTTCTGATCATCTCTCAAAGTTTGAGGGGGTTGGACCATGGTGATATCATCGATTTGATCTGGGTTGGCCTCAATTCCCCTTTTACTCATTAGGTAGCCTAAGAATTTTTCTTATTGGACACCGAATGAACACTTACTTTCATTAAGCTTCATTCGATACTTCCTAAGGGTTTTGATGGTTAGTGCTAGATTAGAGAGGTGATCAGCCTTGTTATTGCTTTTGACAAGCATGTTGTCGATGTACGCTTGCATCGTCTCTCCCATATGTTTGCTAAACATCTTGGTTACCAATCTTTGGTAAGTTTTCCCCGCGTTCTTGAGGTCAAAAGGCATGACCTTATAGAAATAAAAACTAACTGAGGTTGTAAAGGAGGTTTTATCTCGATTGGGCCCGTGTAGGGGGATATGATGATATTCTGAGTAAGAGTCAAGGAATCTTATCCTTTCGTGTGTTATTGTGGCGTCGACCAGTTGATCTATCTTCGAAAGAGGGAAGGTATCCTTAGGACATTCCCAGTTGAGGTCGATAAAATTGATGCACACCATCCAACTTCCATTGCTTTTGGGTAGTACCATTAGGTTGGATAACCATACAGGGAACCGAACTTCCCTGGTGGATCCTATATCCAGTAATTTCCCTACCTTTTTCCCCACTGCCTTAGCATTTTCGGGTGATGTTCGGCGAGCCTTTTGAGTAATGGGTTTAAAAGTGGGATTGACGTATAGGCAGTGACATGCCAAGCTGGGGTCAACCCCAGGAAACTCGTAAGGCTCCCATGCGAAAACATCTATGTTTCTTTTAAGGAGTGAAACCAGTTCCCTTTTTTCCTAATTCGTAAGAGCACCTCCAAATAAAAACTTCCTTTCTGTTAAGTTATCATCGGCTATAACTTCTTCCAGTCTTTCAAAAACCCTATTTACAGGGTGGACCCTGGTCTCCTCCACCCTTGGTCGACCATACCATAGTTGCTATTTGGAGAGAATAGTCCATTCCTGGGTATTCTCAGGCCCCTTATTTTTCTCTTTCTTCGAACTTATGGCTACGATAAAACACTTTCGAGACGTAGCCTGGTCGTTGTAGATCTCGACACTCCATGATTCGTAATGCATTTTAACTTTTGATGATAAGTGGATGGGACATACTTCATGGTGTGGAGACAACCTCTACCCAAAATATCGTAATACGAGGATTCGATGTCCACAACTAAGAACTGGATTAACTTCAAGATATTTCCTTCCCTGTCTGGAAAGGTGATCTTGCCCAGCGATATAGTGATCCTTCCTGCGAAGCCAACAAATGGGACAGTGGCTTCTTTGACGTCGACGAAATTTAATTTCAGTTTATGGAACATGTCCAGATCCATCACTTTTGATGAACTCCCCTAGTCCACAAGTAGTTTGTCTACATCCCAGTAAGCCATCTTGAGTGTAATAACTAATGCATCATGGTATGGGGTCCTTACCCCGACCAAGTCTTCCTCTGTAAACACGACGTGCTTTGTGTAATCAATGTCTTCTGGTCACCGATGCTTTCCTGCCTGAGTTTAATCAGGGTCAATCTGAAAAGCTTCCATCATGGCAGTCATCTTTTTGAGTTCCATTCGAACGACGTTGGACTGAATCCGTTTGAGATTTGACGCCCCATGGATTACTGCAAACTCATGTCCTGTATCCTCATCAAGGACATTATTTGGTTTTTGGTTACCGTTGGTTGTGACCTTCTGCGCCTTATTTTTAATGTACTCAACTAGTTCTTCTAGATATGACTTCAGAGCTTAGAAATTCTTAGTTTTATGATCACCCTCCTTGTGGAATGCGCATCTCAGAGCATTGTTCCTTTTAGTTGGATCGCCGTACATCTTCTTGGGCCATTTGATAAAAGGTTCATCCTAGATCTTGCTAAGGATTATCTAGACGAGTTCCTTGAAGACTGTCTTAAAAGCTTGGAATGCCTTGAAGGGGTCACTCTTATTTCCAGCTTTAGAGCCATTCTTGTCCCCATTATTGCTTCCCATTTTGGGTGTTATTATTTTCTATCCCCTTGTTCACTTTTGCTCGACCATTATCTCCCCCACTAGGATGAACCATGTCTTCAACCTTAGCATACTTCTTGATACAAGCCATAAGATCATAGATGCTTAAGGCTTCCTTCTTGGTGAGGGATTGGTGAAGCAGAGAGGTGGTCGTCAAGCTAATTTTAATGAAAACCTGCTCCGAGCCGTCCTCGATCTCATTAAAAACTTCCTAATATCTCTTTGCGTAATCTTTGAGGTTCTCTTGTGGCTTCTTCTTTATAGTAAGCAGTGCATCCATCTACATGGGATGGGAGCTACTTGTTATAAATCCTGTCGTGAAAGCCTCTGCCAGTGCTAGAAACTTCTAATCAACTTGTAGGTAAGCCTTTCAAACCACTTCTGTGCTACATCATGTAGGTTTGAAGGAAAAATCCTGCACATAAGTGCGTCATTGTGGCTCCATAAAGTTATTGCCTATTGATACAGCCTAATATGATCTATAGGGTCTATTTTTCCATTATTAATCTTAAACTTGGGGATAACAAACTGCTTGGAGGGATCCTCTCGTTCGATTTCCCTTGAAAATGTGGTCTTTATATGAGAGTTCAGGCCTCTTCTGGCAATCTCTCTGGTTGATTTGTATCCTCGGTGTGCCAAGTATCAGTCCATTTCCCTTCGAACCAAGATCCTTAAATCCTCACTTGTTCAATCATTGATATGGTGGCGCCTCTCCTGCTAGCCATGATATGGTCATGCTCTCTCTGATCCATCATGTATGATTCTCTCCTAGTCAATCCTAGGGATCCTTCCCCAGCTGGGGGAGTTTCCCCCCGAGGGATGGGAGTCCTGTCTCAACGCCGTTGTGTGTTCCTGTAGAGATCTCTCTCCATTATTTCTAGTCGCCTCTTAAGGCAAGCATTTTCTTCTGAGGGTTGCCTTTCCTGGAGAAACCTTAGGTTTGAATGTTGGCGAATTTCAGATCTGACCTTAGGAGAGGTTGGGTGGTCTTCCTGAGCATCGTCGGCTTATGGAATGTTGTTGTTATGGTGAGACATTTTTGGATTTCTGGTAATGAATGCATTCATAGTAATACAAGTCAATTCCAACAGACGGTGCCAATTGTGAGTGCAGAAAAATTCACAATAAAGGATCTACGAAAACAATCACAAAAAGTATAAAGTAAATGAAATCACACAAAATAATAATGTATGTGGTTAGACAACTTGCCTACATCCACAGAGAGGTCACTTGGTCTTAATAAGTGTCTCTCAAATGATTAAAAAATTTCATCCTTTTACCCCGGGTCAGGGCGTACAATTAATAGATATGTTTGTTAGAGAGTTTGAGTTATTTAAGGAACTCCATCATAGTTCCTGGATTTTCCATGAGGTGCTTGAATATCTCGACCAAGATTCTTGGCACCTGATTTGACCATATATACGAGTATCCTCCTCTAACTAAACTTCCCGTGTAGAAATTAAGTTTTGATTTGGGTCGGGCCAAATAACTCAAGTTATATTAGTCGACTACTCTCTTAAACTTGTAAAAAATGGGCTCCCACAGTAGCCATATGAAATTCTAGGCATTGCCCTAGAGATAATGTGTTATAAGTTTCATATCGATCTACCATATACACCCATTTCCAAGAAATATTACCGAACAACCCCCGAAGAAAGCCAAAGTAGTTGGAGAGGAAGTTGGAAAACCTTAGGAGGCAAGGTCATTTGAGGAAGTTTAATTCTCTGAGGGGTTATCAAACCCAGTCGTGGTTAAGAAAAGCAATGAAAAATGCAAAGTATGTCTCGATTTCACCTACCTAAACAAATCATGCCTAAAAGATAGTTTTAGAGTCCCCAAGATCGACAACTAGTCAAAGTCATTGCAAATCTCGAACGAATAAGATTTCTAGATTCATATTCATGATAGCACAAGATTTCTTTATTTGGTCCAAACCAAGAGAAAACGTCATTTATAACTACACTTGGTCTCTTTTGCTATACAATGATGCCCTTTGGGTTAACTAATGTAGGATTAACATACTAATGCCCAGTCACTAAAATGTTTAGAGAAAAATTGGGCAATACCATGAAGGTTTTGTATATGATATGCTAGTCAAAAGAATCAATGATACAAAGTGCTCTTTTGGTTTACGATCGGGTAAATTACTTAGGTACTTGGTCAGTCAACAAGGCATCGAAGCTAATTTTGACTAGATTGAATCCATATAAACCATTCAGCTACCCACCACAGTTTAGGAGGTGCAAAAGTTAATTAGAATGCTCACTGTTCTCAATCGGTTCATCTCTAAATTTTTTAGTAGTGTAGGCCATTTTTCACATGCTAAAGAAAAAAGGAAAGGTGTTTGGAATGAATAATGTGCCACAATGATAGAAGAAATCAATAGATACTTGAGTGCCCACTAATTGTCCCCTACCAGAGAGAACATTTGTACTCATATGTATCCTTTTTAAAACATGTAGTCTTCTCAATATTGGTCTATGAGTAAGTAAGGATCAAACCCCAATCTATTACGTCAGTAAAACCTTGATCAGAGCAGAATAAAGGTTTCTTCCTCTCGAAAATCTAGTTTATGCACTAGTCATCGCATTTCAAAATATGAAACACTACTTTGCAGGGAATTTTATCATGGTTTTGACATATTCCCCAATGAAGGATGTCCTCTGAAAAGATGACATATCCACTGTGTGCAGTAAAATATGATTCAAGAGAATCTTAAAAAGCTGAAGAGTGTCTTGTTTCTTTGGATTCTTACATTTGTAACCTCTTTTTCTATGCCTCTAACAAAGATAGTAATAGGTGATAGGCTTCTTTATTTGCTTATAATCTCTTTTTGTTTGGTTGGTCAAAGAATAAATAAAAGTGGATATTGTGCAGGTATAGTGTACTCTTGTTCTCTCACTTTGTTTGATTATTTTATTTCGGTTTCAAAAACAAATTTTTAATGTTCATCCTTAAGGTAATTGTTCTACCTAAAAGCTTTATAAATTTTCAAGATCTCAAAGTTATACCTTTTTCATCCTAATAATCACATGATCACATTCAGGGTGAAGATATATTGACCTTGAAGACTTAATGTTTTTATGGTTATGAAAATAATATGGTTAAATCTTATCTCAAAACCACACAGTGTGTTTTTTACCCTCATTAAATGTCATGGTACTTTTATCTATACAAATATATTTTTAAAGGCATTTGTGTGTAAGTCCAAAGAGATTTCTTTGCAGTGAAGCTTCTACTTTGCTGACATAAAACTATCAGATTTCTTTTATAAATCCACATATCTCTTTGCGACCTTCTTTGCTAAGAGTTCGCTAATAAATAGCAAGACTTTTCTCCCGCGAACATTTTAAAGTTGGTTACGTAAGGAATATTGATCTCGTACAAAATTTCTAGGTTCATCCGTGACCTAAGGTCTCAGATCCTTTGCGACACCTATCATTTGAACGTTTAACTCATTTTAAATCAAAATGCTATAAGTTAGTGTGTTGTTTACTCTTCCAAACCAGGAGTGAGAACCTTGAAAAAATATGTTTCCTAGTAAAAACAATTCATATATTTGAGAGAACATTTTTCACTCCTCTTCTTGAGTTCTTTCAAGCCATTATTTCTAATAGAGGTATATTTACTCACCTTATGTTCAAAATTTAACCTTCATTAGTGAGTAAATATTTTGTCTTCCTTTTCTTGGAAAAAATCGTTATGAGATTTAAGGAACCACAACTTTGCAAACACCCTAAGACACATATCTATAGGATTACCACAAAGATTGTAGGTGTAGCATTTTAGTCGCTTGAAGGTTCTATCCCAGAATAATAAAAAATTACTTCTACTTTTAAGAAGAAAGTTTTAGCCAACGAATTTGAAGGCACTAGTTGCAGACCACAACCTGTTACGATTGTTTAGGGACTGAAGCTTTTGACGCTCTCTATGGAGATTATGGTAGGACATAGTGTCTACTTGATTGTAGAGTTCTGAGGTTGTAAGTCTAATTCTTATATTTATAAAACTTTACCATAATGCATTTATCATTTTATAGGAGGGTAGTGAGACTGGGGTCGATGAATAACTGGAAAGGGTGAGGCGTGACCCACTCCAATGGACGCTGCCTACAAGGTCTTCAAGGTCTCCTGGTGCAACTTCTGAAGATAACTTCTCCTTCTGGTAACAATAGAACTCAAGCTTCAACTCACTCCCTACAAGAGGATGAACTTTCACAGCAAAAATAGTAATTTTCTCAAGGGAAACACTTGAGACTGATGGCTGTCAGTGGGGAGTGAAGGAACAAGGCACTCAGCACTAAGAGAATGAGCAGGGAGAGAATACTTAGGTAGGTCTGGTGATATTTTGGCAGAGTAACAGTGCAATTTTTCTATTGTATCTCTTGACCTTGCCCAGAGGTCTATTTATACTGGGGCGTTAGGCGTTAGGCGTAAGTGGCATTTTTGGGCGCCAAAATTGAGAGAGTTGGTGGGGAACAATGTCTGAAGTGTACCATTTGTCCCTACCTGTAGGCAGCTTGCCTGTCCCCTCTGCAGGCATCACCTGGGGCCGACCAAAAGTCAAAAAGCACATATGTCCCCTAATGGAGACAAAATATCAGATTTGGTAGTTATCTTTTGAAACGGTAACTTGTGGTGCAATTTTACAATTCTTGAGAGAGGATACCTTGAGGACCCCCTCTTCTGGAAAAGTCATTTTCTTATAAAGAGTTTATTTCTTGTGAGTAGCCAGCCCTTTGGCTGCTCACTTCACTTGTGATCAAGTGTGAAGTGTGTGTAGTCTTGAGTGACTTCTGGGTCTTCCTACTAGTATTCTCTCAATCCTATAGCGCTAAGTGGTTGAGCTTTCTCAACATACCTTGTTCCTCAGCCGCCAAGCCAAAAACTCCCAGGAGGTCCCAACGCGTCTGTTCGAGCCCTGCTTGCTCGACTAGGCAACCTGTATAAGAAAGTAAAGTTTTAGTGTTGTTGTTCATTTAGAGACTGGTATTTCATGATGAGGAGTCGCTCGTGATAGCTACTCCCTCAATATGAGTTTCTGTCGAAACCCTTGTAGCGGCACTTCTCGAATAACATTTCTGCAGTGACCCTTGCAGTGACGCTGACTCTCTCAACTGTCATTACTGCAGTGACCCTTGCAGCAGCGCTGACCCTTGCAGTGGTACTTCTTAATTTTGGATTTCTGTGGTGACCCTCGCGGGCACCTCTCGAATGTTATTACTGTAGTGACCCTTGCTGTAGTGGCACTGACGCTTGCAGTGGCGCTGACCCTTGCAGTGGCGTTGATCCTTGCAGCGGCGCTGACCCTTGCAGCGAAACTGGCACTTGAAGCGGCGCTGACTCTTATAGCGGCGTAGACACTTGCATCAGCACTGACCCTTACAGCGGCGCTGACCCTAGTGATGCTGACCCTTGCAGCGGCGTTGACACTTGTAGCGGCGCTGACACTTGCAGCGGCGCTGGCACTTGAAGCGGCGCTGACCCTTGCAGTGGCGCTGGCACTTGAAACGGCGCTGACCCTTGCAGCGGCGCAGACACTTGCAGCGGTGCTGACCCTAGTGACGCTGACCCTTGTAGCGGCGTTGACACTTGCAGCGACGCTCACACTTGCAGCGGCGCTGGTACTTGAAGCGGCGCTGACCCTTGCAGCGGCGCTGACCCTTGCAGTGGCGTAAACACTTGCAGTGGCGCTAGCACTTGAAGCGACGCTGACCCTTGCAGTGGTGTAGACACTTCCAGTGGTGCTGACCCTTTCAGCGGCGCTGACCCTTTCAGCGGCGCTGACACTTGCAGCGGCGCTGACCCTTGCAGCGGCGCTGAACCTTGCAATGGCTTTTGGACTTCTGGGTGACCCTCGCGAGCACCTCTCGGATTTCATTAATAAAAGAAGCATTTTTATTTTATTTGCTTTTTTTATTGATAGACACCCATCTACATTAGCCCCTCGTGCAGAGATTTTTTGGTTGGGTAGACTAAAAAAACTTTGTACGCCATAAATCTGATTTCAACAATTATATATATATATATATATATATATATATATATATATATATATATTAGGGACCCTAGGATCATTAACTGCGATGTCCCTTTATCCGAGGTTTTTAATTTTTTGAGAACCCACGCGTCAGTGTGGGAACTGTCATCTCATCATTTGGGGAAAAAAGGTCATCACCTTTTTGCCTTCCTGCACGTTTTCCCATTTTGATGCAAAAAACATAAGCCCCTTTTCTTGGTCTCTTTCATCGTCTTCAAAACAAAACATAAGACCCCTTTGGATTTGTAGTGAGAGAAATGGATTTTGAAAACACCATAGCCTCCCATTTTGCTTTAGCTTTTTTCAAATACCATAGCCTCCCATTCATGGATTCTAACCCAACGAATGCTTCTTCAAATGTAAACACCCCTAAAGCACCCATGGCTCTAAACTCTATGCCTTCCTCATCGTCCATTTCGAATGCTCCAATCGTCGGTATTGCTGTCGTCGGTGACCCCTAGTCTCATCTAACCAGTGGCGTCGATGCTTCGTCCGCGATACCTGCCTCTTCGGATTTTGGGTCGAGAACCCTCGTGGGTTCCTCGCCCTTCCACTCGGCGCATACGGATTTTTGTTTGGGTTCCTCCGTAGTAAGGTGTGTCTCGACCGAGCCTGCGCTGATGGCGGGGGGTGTCTCGACCGACTGCGTTCTGCACAGGGAACAGGGTGTCTCGTCCAATCTGAACGTGGGTTTAAATTTTTTGGTTGAATCAGCTGCCGACAAGGGTTCCTCGCGAGTGGACCCTACATCCGAGGGTCTCTCGCCCCATTTAAAACCTCGCACCGTTAATATTTTTCAGCGAGACTTATCTCACCCCATTCATGACCTCGCGCGCTCGGAGTCTGCCCCCTAGGGTTCCTCGCTTGCTATTTTTACACATGAGGGTCTCTCGCCCGTGATGAGTTTTTCTAGAGGTTCCTCGCGTAATGATGTCTCTTCTATAGGTAGCTCGATACATCACGGTGTTGGCAGCGGCTCCTCGCGCGCTAGCTTAAATACGAGGAATACTCCGCCAAGTCAGTCTATAGTTGGGGGTGTCTCGGCGATTGCGAGTTCTACTAGGGGTTCCTTATGTCCCATAATTGAGGGTCCCTCGCCCAATCCATTATTAGCATCCGGTGGTAGCTTGGTGTTGGGGGTCTCGGCATATGTTGGCGCTGACGGAGGTATCTCGACCATGGATGTCTTGACGCCTATGATTTTTTCTGAAGAAGGAGTCTCGGCCTATGACAATATGATGACCTCTCGTCAGCGGTCGGGGGTCTCGCGACCTGGCCTCACGTCTACGGGTCCCTCGTTGTTACAAGGGGGTGTCTCGACATGTGTCGGTGCTGACGGGGGTATCTCGACCTCGGGTGTCTCAACGCCCATGATTCTTACGGGGGCTTCCACTTCCACTTCTTTTTTTGCGACAGGGGACACCCAGGGTCTGTCGCTCAGAGTCCCCATGAGGACGAGTTCTTTTCTTGAGCCAATGACTCTTGGTGGTTCATCAGCTACGTCATCTTCTTCTCAGGCATGGAAGGACTATATGCACATTCGCCAAGGGAGAGACTTTGGTATTTATCGTCGCGCTCCTTTTTTTGGTCCTGCTGACAATTTCATGATTTTACTTTCTGAGTTTGGGGAAAATTTTTTTGATGTTGTTCTTGAGCGTTCTCATGTGGGGTTAAGTGAGTCTGCTGACCTCCCTACTATTTCTCTGAATTCCATTCTCCGAGTTTGAGTTGACCGTGGTGACTTTCCCTATTCCAATGTTGAAGTTAAAGCCCCAGGGGGACTCACAGAGGAGTGGGCTAGCTGGGTTGATTATGTTCTGAGCGTTCCTGATTATGTGGCTATTCTTAGAGAGGTGGGACTCTTTACCGCCGTCAGCAGCCTGAAGTCCTGCACCATATTTAAGCATAGTTCTTTGCTTAATCTTTTATTATCTCGGTGGAGTATGGAGACTCACACCTTTGTCACAGGTTGGGGCAAATTTACCCTTACCCTAGAAGATATATGTGAATTGTACGCCCTTCCTTTCTTTGGGCAACAAGTCTTTTCTGATGACTGCGAGGACTCTCTAGAGCAGGAGATGGTGGGGGAGTTACGGTCAGCTCTCGGAGAGTGCTCGAGGTATGTGGCTATAAATATAACTGGTCATTCCAAGCATTCCTTTGCCAAATGGCAAAGATACTGGTTCAGAGATTTTGAGCAGCTGCAGAAGGGGGAGACTTCACCTGCAGCCCCCAGATCCCAAGATGGTCCTAAGCTCCACTCTCCTGCACATTTAGCCGCTTTCCTCGTTACATTTCTGACTCGGTTCCTTCTACCAGCTAAGCCCGAAGACTGTCCTCACGAACTTCTTTTTAGATTGGCTGTACGATTGTCTCGCGGTAGGTCGATACCCATGGCCGCCCTGACCTTAGGTTCTCTTTACACCTGGATGGACCGAGCACACATAGATGTAGAGAGGTCCTGCGGTCGGCATGATGTTGCTAATCATGCCAACGCCCCTCTCTTAATGGCCTTTTTATTTGAGCATTTCCCCCACTTTACTTCAGGGGCTCACGCTTGTCATAGCGACGCTACGAGACTTCTCCGGTGGCATAAGAAAATTCCCAAGCAATCTCTGGGAATGTTGATCGACGATATCGAGGAGTTTCAGTTTCGGCCTTATACCAAGCGCCCTGGGGGAACTTTCAGCTGGCTTTCTTTCCCTGGCGATGGCGGGACCTTCTATTGCCCTTCAGCAGTGGGGTCGGTTTCCACGTGTCCTCATATTAATGTGGTGACGATGCTCTTACCATGTCACCTCCCTTCTTGGACCGAGTTAGGTCCGCGTGCTGAATCTTATCATTCCGAGAGGGCAAGACGACAGTTCGGCTACGATCAGGGCGTTCACACCCCTCCTCTTCCTACCTACAACAGTCATTCTGAGGCATTTTCAGAGGCGTGTGCTGGCTTTACTCTTCATGGATTATTCCATAGGTTCAGTGGTTTGGGTGGTCTCTATGTGCCTCCCTGCGATTATCATCCTTCATTCATTTCATCTTGGTTCCTTCTTTGGCAGCGGCAGGTCCGTCTTATCCAAGAATGTGTAGTTGGCCCCCCTCATGAGACTAAACCCATTAAATACACCAGAGCTCAGTTTTTGGTCAGGCGGACGCAGAAATATCCTTGGTTTCTCAGCACCACCTCCACGCCACCCTTGGAGCAGGCCATTCCCATTTTAGTGAAACCTCTCATTGACGAGTCACTTCCGCCTCCGCCGACTGAGCTTCCCCTGTGAAGTCCATAAGCCAACCAAAAAGCAGAGGGAAAGCGAGCACCTTTATTACGAGCAAAAGGAAACACCCTGACGCCGATGTATCTAATTTTGTTCCTGCTACTAATGCTTCTCCTCCTTCTCCTGTGAGGACCCGGGCTGCGAAGAAAAAGAAAGGAGATGGCACTGGCATGGCTGCTTCCTCTACGATGGATCAAGAGTCTGATACTAGCAATCTTGGGGTGGGGGAGACTTCCCAAGTAGTGAAAGGGAAAGGCTACTCCTCACTGAGCCTTGCTTTCCAGGAGGCGCGGGTCGCGTCTATTCCCATTGCGAAGGGTACCATATCACGACATTATTTACTTAGTGGAACCAGTTCTCTCGGAGTTTCTTTATCTCCCTCCCCTTCATTGGAAGAGGAACTAGTTGGTTATGGAAGCACCCCTTCCTATGACGACCATAGTTCTTCTTCGGGTGATATGGGCGGCATGGGTTTCCATAGCGAAAGCACTACTGACACTTATGCTTTGTTATCAGTCTCCAGAGAGTCTTCTAGTGATGATGAGGCATCCCATTCTCCTGGGGGGGTTAGCCCCACCCATCTCCCTTATAGCCAGAATACGCGCCCTGCTACTGTAAGCGTTCCCCCTTTACTTGTCTATATTTTTTTGCATATGATTTTCTTTATTCCCCCTCATTATTTTTTTATTTGTTAATTAAAGCATTCTGTCATATTTGTGCAGGTCATTTCCATAGAGGCAAGTAGTTCTCCTCTTCCCCCACTACGACTGACGCCCTTTCAGTGGGAGAGGAACTCCATGCTCATTTCTTCCCGAGGCCCTTTTAGACAGGTTTGTTGTCTCTTAATTCTTTTACCATCTGTTGTAATTTGCTAGTCTTCTAACTACATTTTGGTTGTGTACGCTGTCATTTCCCCGTAGCTTTTATCTGTGCACTTTACCATCACCAGGACCACCCTTGTGGCTTCTCCTTCTCCTCAGGTATGCCTCGCTATTCTCAAAACTTTCATTGTGTCATTTTCTCTTTACTTATTCCTTTTATTTACCCATTTACCATGCGTAGAGGGTTGTGTCTTCTGGCGTTGTCACCTCATCTTCTCTTGTCTCGGCGGTGGGCACTTCTGCAACTGAGCCCCTGGATGCCTCTTCAATTGAGGTACGCATTTTTACTTTTGAATATTTATTTCCTTTTAATAGGAGTCCTAATGGCTCTTGGACTTTCTTCTTAGGGAGGGGCTCCTCCCTTACCTGGCATTATCGCCCCGGGTTTATCCTCTTCGGGGAGAATTTCTATCCCTAGGGTCCGTCTATCTATGGACGGTAGACCTTTGGTTCAGGCGATCTCTCGTGGCCCAATATTTACTGTGGCTTCAGCCAGTGAGCCTACACTTCAGGTCAGGCCTTTCTGCTGAAGCATGGAATCTCTTTTTACTCGATCATGTGATGAATAACATACTTTCATTATTTGCAGGCTATCAGCACAGCCCCTACTGCGCCGACCATCTTTTTCTGCGCTTCCCCTTTGGATGGGGTTCAGGTGCTCTCTTATTTTCTTGGTTCTATATTTCTTATCTATCCAGCCTGTACTTATCGTAGCCCTCTTTTACTTTGTCGTAGTTATCCCTTGGCGCTGTTTCGAGTGTGGCTCTTGGTACTGTCTCTTCAGCTGGCCCTATACATGGGCCAGTTTGTCTTGTTATCGCGCCCCTTCAGGTAGGTGTCTCTGTGGTTCTTTTTTAGGAGTTTCCCTCTCCCTCTTTTTTTTAATTGAAGTATTTATCATTCATGGAGTAACTGATTTGTTACCTCTCGCCCTTTCTTGTCACTCGCAGCCTCGCCTACCCCTCGCGCCCTCCGTCACTGAGGTTGTTCTTCTGGAAGTGCTTGAGGTTGAGGTAGCTTCTTCAGAAGCACTAGTCGCTGAGACATCCCCTTCTGGAGCATCGACCAGTGTTGATGCCCCTATGGGAGCCCCTGCTCCTCTTCTATGACCGTTACGGAGGGAATTATTCAGGTAAAGTGTATAAGAGTATCTACTTCCCTCATGTCATTCTTATGTCTTTATTATTTTGTTTAAATTGCGCAAGCATTCCCATCTTCACCTATGTTGCATTGTCTCAAGGTGAGCGAGGTCGCTCTGATGACTAAGGAGCCGGATAAAGTTGCTCCAATACTTGTGGAGTCAGAGAATGGGATGACTGCGAGAGAGGTATTAAACTAGCATACTCTCTTTTTATTATTTCCCTTCTTTTCTTCTTGCGTATACTGTGCAAGCATTCTCATTTCACCTTTGTCTTATTGTTTCCAGGTGCATGAAAGTACTCCGATGACTGTGGAGTCGGGCAGTGGGGCATCTGCGAGAGAGGTATTAGACTGGCATACCCCCTCTTTTTACTATTCCCCTCTTTTTCTTCTTGCGTATACTATGCAAGCATTCTCATCTCACCCTTGTCTCATTGTTTCCAGGTGCATGAGAGTACTCCGATGACTGTGGAGTCTGGCAGTGGGGCAACTGCGAGAGAGGTATTAAACTGGCATACCCCCTTTTTTTACTATTCCCCTCTTTTCTTCTTGCGTATACTGTGCAAGCATTCTCATTTCACCCTTGTCTCATATTTCCAGGTGCATGAGAGTACTTCGATGACTGTGGAGTCTGGCAGTGGGGCAACTGCGAGAAAGGTATTAAACTGGCATACCCCCTCTTTTTACTATTCCCCTCTTTTTCTTCTTGCGTATACTGTGCAAGCATTCTCATTTCACCCTTGTCTCATTGTTTCCAGGTGCATGAGGGTGCTCCGATGGCTGTGAAGACTGGTAGTGGGGTGACTATGGAGAGAGATCATAGTTCTGAGTTCACTCCTTTGGTCGGTGACGCTGATTCTGGTGGAGAGTCTTCTTTCCTTCCTTCTGAGGTGGGGTCTCGCCACTCCGATGGCGATGATGAAGTAGAGGATGCTGCGACTATTTCTAGTAGGCTATGGCGTGAGGAGTTACCAGGCCGATTCAGGGTACATGAGCGTCAGCTCTTGGATCTCATCTTGGAGCACCATCCCGACACATTCACTTCTCAGAGTATACTTCAGATTGACAGTCTTACGGCCATCAACCTGAAGGCTCTTGCCAACCATGTTCATGAGTTATTGGCTACCTCCCCTGCTAAGCTGACTAGATTTTCCATTTTCCTATTCTTGGATGCTCTCCGCGACTTACAGCAGCTCTATCATTTATGTTTGGATTGGCTTGATGCGGGGGTTCACCCCTTTCTGAGTGTTCCTTTTTGAAAGATAGTGAGATTTCACACTTCCCGACAGTCTAGAGTTGAGCAACGGCACGCTGAGGCTACGAGGATCTGGAATCAGATCGCCCTACTGTAAGTGAAGCTTGCCAGACTCGAGTCTGGCGATGAAAAGGATGAGGCTAAATTCATCAGGTTGGAGTAAGAGTTTCTGCGGGAGGCTGGTTCGTCGTATGATGGTGCCATCGCGCGTGATGATTTATTTTTTGTGGTTTCTAGCAGACAGGATACTTCTTGCTTTGTAGTTCTCAGAATTCTATGTGTACATCACTTATCATTCCTTAATGAGACACTTTGTTTCTTCTGCACTTTCTTTTTCCTTTGTTCTCCCTTTATAATGTGGGTGTTTGTTTTATATGACTTGCTCTAATTTCTGTGAGCATTTAGTCTACTGGTGGCTACCCCATATACTACGGGGTATTTGCATTAATATGAAAAGTTATGTATTATCATATTGTATATATATATATATATATATATATATATATATATATATATATATATTAAAATGCACCTCTTGTAGCTGTGAGGTGTTAGCATGTGACTTTCTTGGATTGCCCCTCCTGTCTGTGGGGGTATTCCTGCATATTACTGCTTATAGTCATAGAGGCTAGGTTGGAGAGGAGGGTGACCCCTGCCCCTTTCCCGAAAGCCTGATTTTATTAAAAAAAACTGTTTGAATTAACCAACCCCTAGTCTTTGGGGTCCTTGCTCTATATTCTCTTTAAGAGTTTCACTGTTCTTTGTAATATTAAAGAGGAGGAATTTAATCTTCCCTCTATATTTTCTATTAATTTATGTCTGGGGGACTTTGCTCAGTATACTTTCTCTTAGGATGGACTTACCTCCCAAGTGTAGTGAGCAAAGTTCCTGATTTTTTTTGTACTCTCTTCTAACTTAATAGGGAGTGTATATATATGTATAAATGAGCAAGCAAAGCTAATCTCAACAATGATCAAAAGTGTTGCTATTTCATTTCTTTATTTTGTGTGATGTTTACAATGTAGTATTGCTCTTAAAAAAAAATTTACAAAAAAACTTTTCTGGTATAGGAGCAATCCTCGAAATCCATTACAGACATGCAAAACACAAACAAAACTTGTAAGCTGTTACTAAGCATAGTACCTCTTCAGCCACTTGTAGTTGATGGACTGGAGGCAATCACTCTGTGGTTTTGATATTTGGCAGTAGCCCGACTTCCCCACTCCTCTGACGACAAAAGGGCCTTCCCAGTTAGGTTTGAATTTTGATGCCGATATGCTACGGAGATGGTGAGTTGATGCTCGCAGGATTAAATCTTCCACCTGGAATTCTCTAGGCTTGACCAACTTTTCGTAGGCCCTGGACTGTTGCTGAGTGTAGACTTTGAAATTCTCTCTCGACTTGTATCTATGCTCGTCCAGCGCCTCTAGTTGCACATGCCTTGGGTCTAGGATGATCCCATTACTAAGAGAAATTCTGGCTGAAGGTACCGCCAGTTCCACTGGTAGGACAACTTCGGTCCCATATACTAGAGAGAAAGGAGTGAACCCTGTTGGCTTTATTTTCGAAGTACGGTAGGCCCATAACACCATAGGCAACTTCTCATCCCATGCTCCCGGCATTTCTTCTAGCATTTTCTTTAAAATATTTATCAGGGTCTTATTGGTAGCCTCTGCTTGGCCATTGCCCTTGGGGTAGGATATGGTTGAGCTATTATGCACAATCTTATACTTGTCTGTGAGAAGGGACATCTCTTTGCATACAAATTGCTTCCCATTATCCGTTAGGATCACTTTGGGTATACGGAACCTACATATGATATACTCCTTTATAAACTGGGTTACCACTTGGGCGGTGACTCTCCTTAAAGGAATGGCCTCCGCCGATTTGGTGTACAATTCTGTAGCCACAATGATAAAAGCCTTGCCGTGAGATGCTGGGGCGATCTTTCCCACCAGGTCGAACGCCCATATGTGGAAGGGATAAGGGGCTGCCAAGCTTTGTAGACTGACGGAGGGAGCGTGCACTATGTTTCCATGCACTTGACATGCTCTACACTTTTTCACATATCCAATGGAGTCAGCCTCCATGGTCGGCCAGTAGTATCCCAGCGTCATCAGTTGATCATACATCTTGGCGCCTCCCATGTGGGAGGGCTCATGAGCTTCTTTCAGCATCCTTTCCACCTCCTCTTTGGCTATGCACCTTAGCGCCTTCTCATTGTAACCTTTCCTATATAACTCTCCTTTGACCAAGTAGAAGCAGGCTATCCTTTTTCTAAGATAAATTTCATCCGCTCTCTCAGCGGGCAGCTCCCCATCTTTTAGATATGCTAGGTACGGCTATCTCCAATCTTCGAAGGCTTCCACGAAGTTAGCCTCCGTCGGCTGGTCAAAATTATCTTGGCACTTTAAACAACTTTATTTCAAGCAGGCCACTTCTACGCTCATGGCGGGCCAATAATACCCGCTTCACTGCAGTCGTCTGTAAAGGGGGGTATCGGTATCTCCGCAGCGCTTCTGGTGCATTTCTATTAACCTCTCCTTGGCTTCTTGCTTCCCTACGCACCTTGCTAGAAACCCTCCAGAACTCTTGAAGTAGAGAGTTCCCTGCAGCACATAATAGTTGGCTAACTCTAATATTTTCATTGTCCCTTCCCTGGTTTCAAGTTGCTTCTCTACTAGATGCCTCCAATCTTTCGGCTCGTTACTTGGGAACATGGACTTTATAGTAGTGGTTACCGTTCTCCGCCTCACTGTGATGGTTTATTCTGACTCCTCCATGTCCAACTTTTGTGCTATGGTGGCGAGCGCGTCAGGGTGCCTGTTCATCGTTCGCGCCTACCTCTCCACAGTTACTTTTAAGAACTGTCCCAGCAGTCTTTGGATGATGTGTCTGTACGGCGCTAAGTTGGCATGTTTAAGGGAAAACTCTCCATTAACCTGCCTTACTACCAGATTGGAGTCCCCTCGTATACACAATACCCTGATCACTCTTCTGAGTGCTTCCAACATCCCTAGAATGAGGGCTTCGTACTCAACTTCATTATTTGAGCATTTAAAATCTAACTTGAAAGAGAGGGTAATCTTCTCCTTCCCATCTGACAGTATGAGGTCGGCTCCACCTGTTCCTTGAGCACTGGAACCATCAAACTCCATAAACCACTTCTTCACCTCCTCCGCCATGCATTCTTAAAAACTTTCTTCGGGCAGCTCTTCACTAGGTGGTTCAAAAACCCACTCGGGAAGTGGGCCAGTAGATCTTCTACTGCCTGGCTTTTAATGGCTTTAGGCACTACGCATTTTAGATCGTATTCTGACAAGATCAAAAACCACCTTGCTGCTCGTCCCACGAGTATAGTTCGCGGTAGGAGGTACTTGATGGGATCACACTTGGTGACTATGTGAACTGTGAAGGCTAGAAGATAGTGTCTCAACTTCTGGGCTACAAATACCAGCACCAAGCAGTGCCTCTCAACGCTGGTGTATCTCGATTCTGTTCCGGATATTACTCTTGACAGGTATTAGACCGGCTTTTCCGCTCCTTCTTTCTCTTGCGCCAAGAGGGCCCCTATCGACCTCTGTGTAGAAGTATGGTAGAGTAGCAGCGGCGCTCCGGCTTCGGGGGGAATCATCGTGGAAGGAGAGGCTAAGATTTCTTTAATCTTCTCGAACGCACTCTTTTGCCTTTCTCCCGAAACCCACTTGGCTTTGTCTTTTAGTAGAGGAACGAATGGATGAGTTACTTCTGCCAACGTAGGTATAAACCTCCGCAGGTAGGATACCTTTCCCAGGAAGCTCTTAAGTTGTCTATGACTCTTGGGCGGTGGCATCATCACAATGGCTTTCATTTTCTCTGCATCCACTTGCACCCCTTGTCTATTTACCACAAAACCAAAGAATTTCCCTGCAATAACCCCAAAGGCACACTTTGAGGGGTTCATTCTCATCTTATACCAACAACACCTTTTGAATACTCTCCTGAGATCCTGAATATGCTTGTTTTCTTTCTTAGATTTCACTACCAGATCATCCACATAGAATTCTAGTATATCATGAAATAAGTCATGAAAAATTACCATCATGGTCCGCTGGTATGTGGCTCTAGCGTTCTTCAATCCGAAGGGCATGACTGTATAGTGAAAGTTCCCTAACGGTGTGCGGAAGGCAGTCTTCTCTGCGTCGGCGGGGTCCATTTTAATCTGGTTATAGCCAACATACCTGTCCATGAAGCTATATATCTCATGTCCCGTGGTGGAATCCACTAAGCTGTCTATGCTGGGTAGTGGGAATTCATCCTTAGGACACGGCCTGTTCAAGTCACAAAAATCTACACAGATTCTGATTTGGGTCTTGTCTTTCTTTGCCACTGGCACTATGCTGGACAGCCATATGAGGTGCTGAATAGGCTTGATGAACCCTGCCGCTAACAACTTCTCTACCTCAGCTTTTATTTTCAAATCAAGGTCTGCTTTATATGTGCGTGTGGCTTGCCTTACCGGAAGGGCATTGGGAAGTATGTTCAATCTATGAGAGCTCACTTCTGCGTCTATTCCTAGCATCTCCATATACTTCCAAGCAAATCCATCAGCGAACTCCTTAAGTAGCTCAATGAGCTCTTCCTTCTGCTTCGGTTCCAGGCACTTGGACATTAGAATGGGTCTACTCTCGCCCTCTTCTAACCCCAACTTGATTTCCTCTAATTCCTGCAGTTGCTCTTTGGGTCCGTCTTGCATGCACTCTGGCGCTTCTTCTGGTTCCTCAACATGCTCAACAATATGGGATTCATCAACGATAAAACACTTGGGCATCGGGTCGATGCTCTCATCCCAGAACACCGCCTGTGCAGACCGTTATAAACGGTAGATGATCTTTCCATCAGGAAAGACCACTTTCTTGCAAGTTTGAGGGGGTCTAGCTACCTCCTCTACTTTCTTCTTGCCTTTTTCCATATGGGGGATTATCCTCTCCCCTAGACGATTATGAACGGATTTCTTCTGCGGGACCCTTCCCTCAGCTACCTTGATTCCTACTAGTTTTCTTGTAGAGACCTTTCTTTCCTCATCTAACTTGGTGTAGAAGGCAGCATCTACTAGGTGGGCCTCCTCAACGGCGAAGGGTCTCTGCGTGGCCTTGATCACTATCTCTATACCTGTAATGTTTGCCTTCGCGCATTGATGGTAGGTGGAAGGCACTACGCCATGAGTGGGCATCCATACCCTTCCAATGAGTAATTAGTAGCTGGTGTTAGCGTTAATAACATGAAATTTGATGTGGGAGGTAAAATTTCCCAACTAAATTCCCACATTCACGTATCCAATAGACTGTATTCCGGCGTTGTCGAATCCAGAAATTACTAGCGGTACCGGAACCATCTTCTCCTGGTCAATTCCTGTTTCATATAATGTACTGATGGGCATGATGTTAATGGATGCTCCTCCACCCATCAACGCCCTGGGAAATGAGACTCCATTAATTATGGCTGTGACGTACAACGGGCGGTTGTGGAAGTAGGGCACCACTCTATCTGCTTTTGAAAACACCACTTCAGAGGTATACTTCTTAATCATCCTTTCGATTGGCCCCTGCCAATTTAGCGAAGGGTCTCCCGGCTGCTGCACCGCCTCCAAGACTTTCCTCGTGATGGACACCCTAGTGTCGTACTTCACCCCTATCTGGTCGAAAAACCACTTGAACTTGGGACTCCTCGCTATGGCCTCACATTCAGAATCTAAGTCTACCTCGTATGTCTGGGCACTGCAAACATACTCCGCTTCAGAGGTCCCTCCCTCATCTAGAGCGAGGATGACGTCTACCTCGCCTTCTGAGAGAGCCACTTCCCCACTTCCATTTTCATGTTACGGAGTGAAGAACCACTCCTCTTGCTTTCTTTTTAGCTCAAGTCTGGTTAGTGATAGATTTTCTAAGTCCTCGCATAACTGCTCGCCACTCTCCCACTTTATAAGACTTCTTGTAGCTTCTTCGTCGTAGGCAACTACCATGTTGGCGGTGCCAAAGTGATGCGCAAGAAGTGGGTTCTCGTTAACGTCCATAGGGGGCATATGCAAGGTACCGTTGGCCATCTGCTCACCAATGATCCGTCGCAAGTAGTAAAAATCTTTGGTAGAGTGCTGCACTCGTTGGTGCAACTCGCAGTACTTTGGATTGGCCTTGTCAACTGCAGTGGGGGTTTCTCCTTTTAGGTGGCGAGGTCCTGCTACACCTTCTCGCACTAAGGTGCGGTAACAATCCATAGCCTCAGCTACGCTGCATGGTAGTGGCGGCGGGGCATCTTCCCCAAATTTTCTCTTGTTTCCGAGACTGTTAGTCTTGGCCCCAGATCCTCCCTTATTCCCTTTGTTACTCCCGTCCACATAGTTAACCGCTTGCCTCTTCGAAACTTAAAACCTCTCGGGAGTCAGTGGAACTTGCGTCCTCCAACCCGGGGCTCTTGGTTTGATTATCATAGCTATGTTACCGGCGGCCCTGGTGAATTCTCTGAAAGTTCCATCTCTATTTTCGTTGATCAAGTGCATCTTGTACTCTTCTAAGAGTCCTTCCACACATATCTATAGCAACCTGGCCTCCGCCACATCCTCGTGGACATCTAAGGCCCTCTCACGAAATTGCTTGATGTAGTGCATCAACTCTTCACCTGGCTTCTGGACCTCTTGCGCCAGGTGCCTCAGTGAAAATTCATCCTCCGCTATAAAAAACTTCTGGAGGAACTGCCTGTGCATCTCTTCCCAAGTAGGGACGCTGTTAGACACCAAGTGGGAATACCATGTATAAGCCTTCCCAGTGAGAGTCTTAGAGAACTCCCTCAAACTCAGGTTCTTGTCGCCAGCATGTACTCCCAGGTACTCGACGAACCTCTTCACGTGCTCTCTAGGGTTCTCCCCCTACCGCCAAACTTGATAAATTTTGGTGGAATATACCCCTCAGGGTATGGCTTCTCGCTTACTTCCTGCGGATAAGGGGTCTTGTAACTCCTCGTATAGGTGGGAACCCTCTCTCTGAGAGGAGGAGAGGAGCTTCCTCACTTCTTCCATAGTAACAGCCTTAAAGGTTACTCCTCCAAACACGTGCTTTTAGCAGCTAGAGAACCTGTTGGCGCCAGGACCTGCTCCGGCGCCGCCTTCCGAGACGGAATCATCTCTGTCGGAATCGTAATAGGAGTGGCTACCCCTCCAAAAGGGGCAGCAGCAGGTGTCACACAACCTTAACCCAAGCTTGATAGATCCACGTTGTTTTGCTTTAAAAAGTCAAAAAACATTGCCATAAGATTCATACCTTCCATTGGAGCCACTGCCGACGAACTGGTCTGCCCTCCCTGAGGTGCAGGCGCCTTGGCTCCGATCACCACCACTTCTTCCTGAGTAGTCTGGTCACTGTGAGCTCCATTACCAGATGGAATGTCCTAAAAAACCAACTGCTTAGAGACATTGAAACCTTCTTTGTCCATAGAAGTGAGGATACCTCCCCAGCATAATCGCCAAATTTAGGAGGGTAGTGAGACTGGGGTCTATGAATAACTGGAAAGGGTGAGGCGTGACCCACTCCAATGAACGCTGCCTGCAAGGTCTTCAAGGTCTCCTGGTGCAACTTCTGAAGAAAACTTCTCCTTCTGGTAACAATGGAACTCAAGCTTCAACTCACTCCCTGCAAGAAGAGGAACTTTCATAGCAAAAATAGTAATTTTCTCAAGGGAAACACCTGAGACTGATGGCTGTCAGTGGGGAGTGAAGGAACAAGGCACTCAGCACTAAGAGAATGAGCAGGGAGAGAATACTTAGGTAGGTCTGGTGATATTTTGGCAGAGTAACAGTGCAATTTTTCTATTGTATCTCTTGACCTTGCCCAGAGGTTTATTTATACTGGGGCTTTAGGGGTGAGTGGCATTTTTGGGCGCCAAAATTGAGAGATTTGGTGGGGAATAATGTCTGAAGTGTATCATTTGTCCCTACCTGTAGGCAGCCCGCCTGTCCCCTCTGCAGGCGCCACCTGGCGCCGACCAAAAGTCAAAAAGCACATATGTCCCCTAATGGAGATAAAATATCAGATTTGGTAGTTATCTTCTGAAACGGTAACTTGTGATGCAATTTTGCAAATCTTGAGTTAGGAGACCTTAAGGACTCCTTTCCTCTAAAAAATGTTGTTTTTGTTGAGAGGGACCTTGAGGACCTCCTCTTCTGGAAAATTCATTTTCTTATAAAGAGTTTATTTCTTGTGAGTAGCCAGCTCTTTGGCTGCTCACTTCACTTGTGATCAAGTGTGAAGTGTGTGTAGTCTTGAGTGACTTTTGGGTCTTCCTACTAGTATTATCTCAATCCTATAGCGCTAAGTGGTTGAGCTTGCTCAACATACCTTGTTCCTCAGCCGCTAAGACAAAAACTCCTAGGAGGTCCCAGCGCGCCTGTTTGAGCCCTGCTTGGTCGACTAGGCAACCTGTACAAGAAAGTAAAGTGTTAGTGTTGTTGTTCATTTAGAGACTGATGTTTCATGATGAGGAGTCGCTCGTGATAGCTACTCCCTCAATATGAGTTTCTGCCGAAACCCTGTAGCGGCACTTCTCGAATAACATTTCTACAGTGACCCTTGAAGTGATGGTGACTCTCTCGACTGTCATTACTGCAGTGACCCTTACACCGGCGCTGACCCTTGCAGTGGTACTTCTTAATTTTGGATTTTTGTGGTGACCCTCGCGGGCACCTCTCGAATGTTATTGCTGTAGTGACCCTTGCTGTAGTGGCACTGATGCTTGCAGTGGCACTGACCCTAGTGGCGCTGACCCTTGCAGCGGCGTTGACACTTGCAGCGGCGCTAACACTTGCATCGGCGTTGGCACTTGAAGCGGCGCTGACCCTTGCAACGGCGCAGACCCTTGCAGCGGCGCTGGCACTTGAAGCATCGCTGACCCTTGCAGCGGCGCAGACCCTTGCAGTGGCGCTGACCCTAGTGGTGCTGACCCTTGCAGCGGCATTGACACTTGCAGCGGCGCTGGCATTTGAAGCGTCGCTGACCCTTGCAGCGGCGCAGACCCTTGCAGCGGCGCTGACCGTTGCAGCGGCGTAGACACTTGAAACGGCGCTGACCCTTGCAGCGACGAGACCCTTACAGCGGCGCTGACCCTTGCAGCGGCGCTGACCCTAGTGATGCTGACCCTTGCAGCGACGTTGACACTTGCAGCGGCGCTGGCACTTGAAGTGGCGCTAACCCTTGCAGCCGCGCAGACACTTGCAGCGGCGTTGACCCTTGCAGTGGCGTAGACACTTGCAGCGGCGCTGGCACTTGAAGAGGCGCTGACCTTTGCAGCGGCGCAGACACTTGCAACGGTGCTGACCCTTGTAACGGCACTGACACTTGCAGCGGCGCTGAACGTTGCAATGGCTTTTGGACTTCTGGGTGACCCTCGCGGGCACCTCTCGGATGTCATTAATAAAAGAAGAATTTTTATTTTATTTGCTTTTTTATTGATAGACACCCATCTACATATTCCTATCAGCCCGAGTTTTTTTTCGTAAGTGGGCTTTGCCCTCGTACATCAGGTCTTGTGCTTATTTTACTCTTTTCATATCTTTTAGAATCATTGTCTTAATTTAAGAAGATAAAATTTGAAGATTCTAAAACTTGGTAAAATATTTTGTCACATAGACTTTTGCATTGTGAAACTCTTTTACAATAATAAATTAACAAACTTTTTCTTGAATTAGGGGAATTAAATTTTATTTGGGTAGATACCATTGAGAGGCACACTCTAAAAAATATCTTATCTGCGAAGAATTTTAAGTTTTTGAGTTTCATTTCTTTCTCTCAACCAAATTTCAAAATTCAATTGAGAGTTTGAAAGATTTTTATATCTAGAATGATATCTACATTTGTGAGGTGTTTTTGGGTGATTTGAATCAACAATTTAGCAAAAGTTACTTCTACATCTGATTTGCTATGATCACATACTCTATGATGAAAAAGAGGAGGCACTTTAAGTTATTGGAGAATTTTGAGTGTGGCACAAGTTCAAGGAAGATAGTGGACTTTCTCATTTATTACATGGAGCTTGTAGTGGATTATCATTAACTATGGGGGGAAGTTGGATGCTTCAGAGGTAACTACACGATAGAGATTGTGTGAGAGGTACCTTCTTGTCTTCTGTAAATTATTTTTATAAGAGAAAAATTTATAATTGTTCATTTTATTTTTATTTGGCTTATCCCGTTACACCCCACTGTACCTTCATGACAGTTCTCAAGTCTTCGAAGAGAAAAAATGTTGGTGACATTAGCAAAGATTGAAGACCTTTTGTCACAACTTTTCCTGAGAAGAGTTATGAAGTGGTTTGATAAAGCTATAAAATTTCAGGGGTTATTTTAAAAGAGTTTGCATTTACAACGTTTTCAAAATATTTTTAAAATGATTTTTAAAGATTTTTGAAAAACTCGTTAATTTCTTAGAACAAGATTGACATGTCATTCGAACGAGTTGCATAGAGTTGTTGAAACGAGGTTCCAACGTTCAAACAAATTCTGAATCGATGCATTTTGGGTATGATCTAGAATGTCATTCGAAGTTTTATTGAAAACCGTTTAAAGGATATTATGTACATCGTTCGAATGAGGTGGCAGTTCGTTTGAACGATTACGCCTATTTTTATTTTTAAAAAATAATATTTTTAATCTTTAATCCCTATCTCTGTTAAAAAAAATCCCTATAAATAGAGATGCGGGATTATACTTCTAAAGAAGCCTTTTTGGAGTTCTTGTTGTGATCAAACTCTGTTCTTTTTTCATCCAAACCCCTTGGATCTTTAAGGATCATATTTTCAAATCAAGACGAACAGAATCAAAGTTCTAAAACTCTTCTAGATAGTTTCTCTACTATTAATTTGTGGAGTCGGGGCTCTACGGCTGAAGAAGAAAGGAATTGTGATTCCTGAGGTTGATCGGTGGATACCAAGGCACGAGTTGCTTGTTGTTGGTGGTGTTGGATTGTACCATTTTCTAGTAAAGATTTAAATACTCTATCGCGTTATATTTAGTGGATATCTAAGTATTTTATAAGTCATCAAGTATTTGTCTTTTCTTAAACAGTGTTGAATTAAAGGTTTTGCCCCAAAGGGATTTTTTCCTCTATTTCTTTTTCTTGCTATTTAATTTAGAATTTGGCTTCACACATTTGCATATTTCACTTAAATTTTAAATAACATAAAATTTAGTAAAAGTGAATTTGTGTGTTTGGCTTAAGATACAAGTGATTCCATATAGCCCCTGCATGCGCTTTCATAAATTGCTATCAGAGCAAGTTGCACTAAATTATCGCGTGATCCTGATTTTTTACGGATTGTTTTAGGATACTAATTTTTTTCAAATTGGTATCAGATCTAGTTGCACTAATTTATTATGTGATGTTTAAATTGGATTTATATGGATAATTTGTATAATAGGATTCCAATTTTTAATGGGTCAAATTATGCATATTGTAAAGCTCGAATGAGGTTGGATTTAAAAGTGATTAATGAGAGTGTCTGCATTGTTTGTGAATGAGGGTTGACACCACCCACTGTGACTAATGGATATGTCATAAGTCGTAAAACCATCACCACTTGAATGTATGATGAACTGAAATGAAGCAATTTTAACTCCCGCGGCTTAAGTGCAATTTCTGTAGCCATAATCCCTGACGAGTTCCGCCGCATCATGATGTGCACCATGTCTAAAGAATCATGGGATACCCTCTAGCTCACTCATGAGGGTACCAATGTTGTGAAAGCTTATAAGAAAGATAATCTCACCACACAGTTTGAAACTATCTCTATGCTAGAATCTGAGACTTTTGATGAATTTCATGCTAGATTGTCTAAATATTTAAAATTATAGTTTTAATTTGGGTGAGAGAATTCCTAAGACGTGCGTTGTGAAAAATATTTTTAGATTCCTTATCCCCACTTTATTCTTAAGGTCACTATCCTTAATTCATTAGGAATTTTAGATACACCCAGGTTAAAAGAACTCATAGAAGACCTTCAAACTTATGAAATCGATATGTTTCCCAAAACTAAAAAGAAAAATAAAATAGGGATTTTAGTCTATAAAGAAAAAGGAAAATGTTTTTTATTTTCCTGAGTTTGATTTTTAGCTTGATGATCTTACTCTGTTTGCCAAAAATTTCAAAACATTCTCAAATTTAACTAATAAATTCTTCTAATGAAAGCAAAAGTTTTGAGAAAAATAAAAATGGCAATGAAGATAAGAACATTTCTGCGATTGATCAAGTGAGATGTTTTAAATGTGAGGGAAAATGGCACAAAGCTAGACTAAAGGAACAGGGCAAAGGAAAAACTGAATACAAATCCACTCTTAGAAATTGTGACGTCAAGTCGGTGGATTCTGGGGATAAATCACCACACAAATCGTGTCTTGCGCTCATAGATTATTATGCAAGTACTTCTAGTTTTTCCCATGTCAGTGAGAAGATTTCTAAACATGATAGCCTCGACACTTTGTCGAACCATTCTATAGAGAGTGAGAGTGATGAGGAGAATTAGAGTGAGGGAGAAGTTGGACTTCAACGCGCCTATCGGGAAATTTAAAAAGAGTTTTTAAGAACTAAAAAGTAAAATAGAATTTTGACTCTTAGGTTGTTTGATCTAGAGAATGAGGTAAAATTCTTGAGAGAGTGTGATGTTCTTTAGAGGAAACGTCTAAAAAGGCTGGAATGATGTTCTTCGATTCCACGTTAGGTTTCAACGAGAGGCAAGGAATAGGTTACGATGGTGCATCCTCTTTTAATGTTTCACCCGAACCAATTCCCGAGTTTGTAATGTATCCTTATGGCCCTTGTCCTAACTCACCTAAGAGATCGAAACCACCAAGGTGAGCACGTCCTAGGCATTTTGACCATGGTAGACCTAAGCCAATTTATATTTGTTTCCATTGCAAATAAAGAGGTCACCTTAGGGAGTTTTGTTTTAAACTAGGGAGAGTTTCACACTCGCATGTTCCCCGACGAGTTCCTACTCGAGTTCACACACACGTTCTAGCATGCGCTCACACACATGGTCCTCCACATGCTCTCGTACATCACATGGAGATTTTGAGAACTTCTCAAAATTTAATCGAGGAATTTCAAATGATGTCTAACCCTTTTAAGAACTCCTCTCGAACTAATGATTGACGTTATGTACTTTATCTAGTGTAGGCTGATTATCATATTCATATCTTTTATTCCTATTACTAGATTGTATTTCTATTTTACAGTTATGTTTATACTTCTTTATGCTTTTTGATTTATTTTTTTTAAATTCAGAACAATTTTGATTTTTTTGGAAAAGTTCGAAAAAATTACAAAAAGATTTTATTTTTGATAAAAAAAAATTGAAAAGGACAAAACAAATTTGGTATTTTCATTTTTTACCATATATGGATGTGAATTTAAGATATTTGGATCACCGCTACATTCCATCCATTCATGTGACTTTTTTATGGTGTTTTGAGACATGAGCTCGTTTTTTTAGTGTGCTTAATAATGCGTAGCTAGAAATTTATTATTCATTGATGAATACATTCTTCCTGCTAAACTCTATATCACCTTTATTGCACACATGTACAAACTTTTTGAACAATGTACTTGCTTATCATATGTCGAATGTGGTGTTATCATCTCAATAGTGTTTAATAACGAACCAAATGTACTACAGATAAGTTGTGCTTGTGAGAACCATTACCCAGATTTCGTTTCCCAAAAAAACTTGTTATATGTTAAGCAATGGAAGGAGGCTATGAAAAAGAAAAATAGTTAAAAGCCACCATTTGCTGAAATGGGTCTAAAAGATTAACGGCACACAAAAGCAGAAGTGCCAAGGCCAATTTTTTCATTGATGCTTCGCCACATATGACCATTATGATATTTCAAACTTTAAGAGTGAATTCTTGTATTTCGGATATTTTTAGGGTGTTACAAAGTAAAAGATCAAGGGGTTTGAACAACGGACTCTCTTGACAAGCATTAAATAGTTTGACCTTATTGATTTGAGGAGAATTTAAATTCATGGCATGTTGCAAAAGTCAAGTCAATTTCATTCAAGTTAAACATATTTACACTTAAGGTTAACATTGAGTTATTTCTTTAGAAGTATCTCATTGACTCCGTGCGCATTTATTATGAATGCCTATATTGATTTATTTGTGAAAAATGTTCACACAATTACATTCCACTTTCATGATTCAATTATTTCAATGTTATTCCATGGTGTTATATACTTTTATACCTATATGTAATTTTTATATGTAAGATGTGGGTTCTTCAAATATAGCTAGTATTAAGTGAGGCGTAACTCCTTATCAAGATCGGGACTAACACCATTAAATATAAAACATGGGCAGTAGCCACAGGTAAATCAGAGGTAAAGAGATTCAATATTCCAACTTGCATTAAAGAGCATATTAACACAAAGGATATATGACAAGCACAATAAATGAATGGAACCAGCAGGTAGCATGGTCGGAGGGATAAAGAACAAGCACTCCAGGCACAATAGAGACAAGGCAGGAACTTCAACCTCAGTTAATGCCCAATCATGGGTGTATTAAATGTGTATGAGAGTTAATGCTCTCGCAATAGTTCTTCGGTATAAGGAAATTTGGGCAGTAGTTTTGGGCTTAGAATGGTCTCTCTCTTACTTGTTCATCTGGTCAATTTATATGAGGGTAAGGCTGCTCGAGTTAGCCTGCCTTCGATTCGTCTGATAGGGTTCATTAAATGCACAAGATATTTCTTTCAATGCATGGGATCCCATAGTTTTGGCGGGAAACCATCCTATTGGCTGGAAGTATTATGGGTATTAATGGGGAATATGACTCATCAGCTTGAGGCTTACTCTAGGATGGCTAGATGGTCATGTTTGGTGAACTAGACTTGCCATCCTAAGGATAAAGCCACTTGAGTGCTACATTCTTGAGTCCCTAAAGGTCAGACCTTATAACATCATAAAATGGTTCAAACAGTGACTATTATTAGGTATCTGGTCACATCAGTCAAGCGGGCTGGCATCCAAGGTACCTCAAGGGGGAAAGTATTGTGGGATATCGGGTACCTCGAGGAGGTTCACTTGAATAAGTAAGCAATAAGTAGTCTCGAGTAACATTTGTCCTGGATAAAGTTTTTCCCAAGTGTGCCAAGATGGTTGGTAATAATTCCCAACGTTGCCTTATTCTCAATCCTCCAAACCATGTCCCTACGAAGTTTCCAAGAGGAGGTTGCTTGATAGAGCATGAAATCTCTCCCAAGCCCTGCCAGGCATGGTCCCTCATGGGTACCAAACAACCTCACTCGACATGTAGAATCATAAGATAAAATACATAATACAACATTCTATTTCTTATTTCAAACTATTGCCATCTAGGTGACTTTTTTCTACGAAATGGGTCCTTTGAGCCGCTTGTTGTGAAGAATCTTCGAAGTGGGTACTTCGAGCCACTTACTGTGAAGAATCTTCGAGGTGAGTTTGTGGAATATCTTTCCTTCTCCTTCTTTGTGAACAACCGATCTGCTTAACTAAGTTAACCACTCATTTGGGGGGACACCCCCTACATTGTCCCCTTCGTAGAGATATTTATTTATTGCATGAAGAAATATCTGTACGAAACCTTTTTGTACATCTTTGATATTCTCTCTTGGGGAAAATGAAGAGATTTATTCAAATTTCCCCCAAAGCTCTTCGTTCCCCAAGGCAGACAAGACTCTAAGCATGTCGCATTAAATGTTATTGTCGTTCGCACTTCTTCACATCACACGTGGCAACGCCAGAGTGCATGCGTGTAAATGACACCGCTAATCATCACGTCATTCCCCGAAGCATCATCATTACGAACTTTGGTTTTCTACATCCACAAGTGCTTGACAGTCATGCCAGCCAAACTATTCAAGAGAGTCATCATTACGCTTTTCCAAAGCGTCACTTTTTTTCATCTTTTGGTATTCATGTTGCCCCTATAAAAGAGGGTGTACCCTCAATTCAAACTTTACCTTTGGGTTTTTGTTTTTCTAAGTTTGATCTTTTGTGAGTGGAAAAAACCTTGCCTTCTTCAACCCTTCTATTCTTTTCCTGTTACCCTCAGTTACTCTTTCCTTAAGCTTCCATGGCACGTGTGAAAAGGACTCTCTCTGTTAGGGGCGCTTCTCCTGCAACTCAAGCGCACCAAGCTCAATGGGCACGTTATCGTCGTGCACCTTACTTTGGTGACAACGACCACTTCTGGACAACGGTGGAGCGATTCCCCGGTGCCTTGGTGCCAACTGAAAACCCCAACCTATTAATGGACTAAAGTGAGGATGACAAAGAGTTTGCTTATATATCCACTACTACTGTTACCCACTTTCAGATTGAGCGTGGTGATTTCCCTTACTCAAAGGTAGAGTTTGAAGCTTCTTCTGGTGACAGCGAGGGATTAGGCCCTTGGACTGAGTACATCCATTCAAAGTATTCCGTTCAGTTAGCCCTTGTAGGACTATCCTTCTCTTTTTGGATGGGTGACCGTACTCTTGCCAAGAACAATACTACTTTGCAACTATTGGTTTCCTGTTAGAGCTATATGTCACATAGCTTTGTGGCTGCTTGGGGTGAATTAACCATTACATTGGAGGATATGTGTGAGCTTTTGGGATTGGAGGCCACCGGGTTTGATACCTTCTTTGAGGAGGCTGTCTCTAGTGAAGAAAAAGCCTTAAGAGAGGAATTGGAGGCATTGGTGAAGGACTGTATGGTCACTTACAACAAGTGAACCTATTCTGAAGTAATTCGTTACTTTTATTTCATTGACGAAAAAGTCATTATTAGGGCCCGTGAGGTAGCCAGGGAGAACCCCCAAGGGAAAGAGGTATTTGAATAGCCCCGGGTGGGGAAAGACTATGGGTCCAAGCTCGAGATGGCGGGTTACATTGAGGGTACACCTGGTTCACAGCCCGTGAAGATCCCCCGAATTTGTTGTTGGAAAAATAAGAGTGTCAAGAAGCCTTTGATTTCCCTGATTGATCGAGCCGAAAGGTTCATATTTCGCCACTATGTTGGGGTGAGTCAGTTTTTTACCAATGATTTATTTGTTGAGGAGGAGCGTCCCATTGCTCCGATTGATGAAGCCCTTGACAGAAATTTTCTTGAGAACAATGTCCCCCTTTTGTTAATCCCCACATATTTTTCTTCTTATACTGAGTGGTAATCTTTTTATTCTGTGCACAGCCCACACTGTGTTGCCCCGCATTTTGGTTATGACCAAGGAGACCCTCTGTTAAGTCATTTCACTCGAGAAAATCCCACCAATTTTTCTTTTACATGTGCTAATTATCTGACTTCCGCTATTGTTAGTCTATGCACCAATTACCCAGCCAATCCCGTGGTCCCGAGCAAAGGGGCTCGAGGGGGGAGGTCAGCTATGTACATGAACATATTCTGGCAGAATCAGTTAGTTTGTTTTCAAATCAACCTCTTGAAGGAATCTCGATACCCTGAAGTTAAGAGATTCCCACCCACGGAGTTGGGTTTAGGAAATTTCACCACCTCATCATCTGTCTTTTCTCTTAGTACTACTAACACTAGTGTTCCCTCCGAACTGCCACCATTAGCGCCTGTGGACCAGGCAGTCATGAAAAAGAAGATAGTCTCCCTCCCAGTCGAGGTTGTTGTCGTTGCCCCTGGTCCCTCTAGGCCAGTTGAAAGAACTGAATCCTCACATGGTGCCTCGTTCGGGGCGGCAGTTAGGGCCACTCAAAAGGTGCCTCTGAAGAAACTCAAAATCATCCCCTAGCCTCCGACTAACCATACCCCCGATCCCAAAGTTTCCCAAGAGGCGAGCTCAATGTTTGATCAGCTTCTCCAAACCTGGGAGAATTTTAGTGAAGAAGACAGGGTGTTTATGTCGGCCCATATGGCTTATCGGGGTTACTCGTATGCTCCTCGCACTATTGATAATTGTAAGAAAAGTAAGGCGATCAGTCCTCTTAAGCTCGTGATGGAGGAGTTGTCTGATTTTGGTGAGGAGGAACTGCCTGAGGAACATGCTGCTATAGCTGCTGGTGGTGGTGATGATGAAGATGAGGAGGATGAGGAGAGAGAAAATGTAGTGGAATGATAATAATAATAATAATAATAATAATAATAATAATAATAATAATAATAATAATAATAATAATAATAATAATAATAATAATAATAATAATAATAATAATAATAATAATAATAATAATAATAATAATAATAATAATAATAATAAGAAGAAGAAGAAGAAGAAGAAGAAGAAGAAGAAGAAGAATAATAATAATAATAATAATAATAATAATAATAATAATAATAATAATAATAATAATAATAATAATAATAATAATAATAATAATAATAATAATAATAATAATAATAATAATAATAATAATAAGAAGAAGAAGAAGAAGAAGAAGAAGAATATGCATTGGTTCGGAGGCGTCGGTTAAGGAGGATGGTTTCTCCTTCGAAACTTGCCTCACCTCCCCGAGATTATGAGGTTCTGGAAGATGTGTCGGAGGAAGAAGTAAGCCCCTCAATCCCTCTTACTCTGAATATCTCCTTTCTTTCTTTTCTTTTCTTTTCGTGCTAATAATCCCATCCTGCCCTAGCTTACCTTGTATTCTTTTTTTTTCAGGTTGATACGCGAGGTGGCGCGCACGATGATGTCAGAGAGGATCGTCCCTTCGAGAGAGATGCCCCTACTACTTCGCAGGTAATCTCCCATTTCCCCTATGGGAAGTTATATATGATTCTTCATCTGAGTCTAGTAGCCTCTATTCCCCTGATCCCTCTTTTTTGCGCTAGCAGGCTGGCCTTGAGAGGGATGTCCTTAAGGTGAGAGCTACTAAGGATATATCCAAGTCCCCTGTGCCTGTTTCTTCATTACTTGTGGTGAGTTTATTTTCCTTACTTGTTTAAGTTGTTATTGCTCTTTCAACTTGTTATTATAACTTTTAACTTCTATGTTGCAGGCTCTCATACTTGTTCAGACCGCTACCTCAGTTCCGCTTCCATTAAATGACCAAATGCTTGTATCTGTGTTCGTAACTTACATCCTGAACAAGGAAGGGGCCGATCTTGCTGGGGTGGGTTAAGGGGAGGGTGGACAAGAACCTGTTGCTGAGGCAGGGGGATAACAAGCAAGAGCAAGTTGCTAAAGTCAGGGGGGATAGCAGGTAAGAGCAAGTTGCTGAAGTCAGGGGGGAAAGCAGGCAAGAGCAAGTTGCTGCAGTCGGGGGGGATGTAATTTCCCCCCAAAGTAAACACCCTTTGGTAGCTCTTGGTCCTATACAGGAGGAATATATGGTACAAATGGGAACTCACGAATTCACCAACGAGCATCTTCCCGAGGTACCTTTATTCTTACACCTATCTCCTGCATATAAGCTTGTTAATTTTGCCAAGTAATGTTGGGTTTTAATATCAAATTCTCCCTTAGCCGAGGGTCAACCATGCCTAATAATGTAGGACTTTAAAATCAAAATCTCCCATAATCGAGGGTCAGGCGGGCCTAGTTTTATAGGCATAATCTCCCACAACCAAGGGTCAAGGGGGTCTAGTCTTATAGGCATAATATACCATAATCGAGGGTCAGGCGGTCCTAGTAATGTAGGACTTTAAAATCAAAATCTCCCATAATCGAGGGTCAGGCGGGCCTAGTAATGTAGGACTTTAAAATTAAAATCTCCCATAACCAAGGCTCAGGTGGGCCTAGTCTTATAGGCATAATCTCCCATAATCGAGGATCAAGCGGGCCTAGTCTTATAGGCGTAATCTCCATGTTAGCAAGATATTGTGTACATGCTTTCCTTATTTTTGTTTCTTACTTATGTTGTTTATTACACTTCAGGTGGAGGTCGATCAGCCTATAGTCCATAGGCCCGAAGATGAACCTGTTGCTCAAGAATTAATTCAAACGAGGGCCTTAGTTGGAGTTGCTTCTTTGGGCGAGGCCCCTGGGATTGGTGGTTCCCCTGCATTGATTGCTCCTCAAATTTAAGGGAGTGATAGCGCATTGCATACCCAATGTCCCTCTGCTAGTGATAACATTTTTAGCATGCATCCCCTTGAGGCGGACCCTGAAGTGGTTGTAAGGTAGATATTAGAAAATTTCCCTTCTGTTTTGACTAACGGTGGTCCTCGCTTATTAATCAAGCAGCTGCTGGTTTGTTTTCCTTTGACCTTTATCGCCCGCTGCCTTCAGTCAATTTCTAGAATGATGGTGTGTCATTTGCTTGGGCTCACGATGGTGTTGGATAAAATCCTCAGCACTCCTATTTTGTCCCTTAGCCCTGATACGATCAAGACCTTACTGGGAAGAGTTAATGTGCTCACTAATGATGGATTTTTATGACTTTGCTGGTAGAGTTGCTGCATAATTTTAAGAAGGCGGATCTTCCTGCTCTCCATCATCGCCTCCAAAGTTCACATCATTCGCAAGTGGCGATCTCAGAAGAGCTTACAAGTCCGGAGTCCAACTTAATGGTATCTGAGCAAGGAGTATAGGAGGCCCATGAGTCAGTCGCTCATGTGGAGGCCGAGCTATTTGAAAAAGAGAGAAAGGAGAGGGGGAGTCCATCCAACAGACCATGGATCTTCTTCAAAAGGATTTGGCTGACCTTATTTCAGACTAAAGCAACCTTGAACAGATTCTTCCCCAATATTATCACAGGCTTCTTGGATCGACAAACCTTCATTTTATTATGGACAACCCTTAGCTCCTTCATTCGATGCTGCTATCATTTTTTGTTTCTGATTTTTTTATTTTGATTTTTTCTTGCTTGTAACCACAATTGTTTCTTTTTGATGAAATAAAGCAACATTGGTGACTTTTGGCATCTTCTTTCCTTTTTGTTGTTTCAATTGAATATTGACTAACTTACTACGTCAATGCTAATTACATCATACCTGATGACGAAAACGAACAGTCAACTTGTAAAAGTAAAGTATTGATCTAGCATATGCCATATGAACATTGCTTCCCACTATATTAAACAGGCGTGCCCAATTGCCTTAAATCATACATCCATGTTTTCTAAAAAAATGCAATGTATTAAACAAGAGTATTGGGAGAACGTACATTCAAATATAGTAAATATGCAACCACTTGTTGTTCAATTTGAAGGTCACATTATCTTCCAACATAGATATCTAGTAGTAACCCGAATCGTGAGTTACTCGAACAATGTAGGGTCCTTCCCAGTTTGACTCGAACTTGGGTAATAACAGACCTCTGATGTGCCTCGTGCATGCTTTTAGTACCAAGTCCCCCTCTTTAAACTTCCTTGGCCTTACATACTGGTCGTAAGATCTAGACAGTTGCTTCCTGTATATCTCAAAGTGCCTTACTGCATTATCCCTGTGCTCTTCTAAGGCTTCGAGTTGTACATGGAGGTTGTGGGGGAGCATAGAACTTCGTAGGTTGTAGTGAGCAAAAGGTACATTAAGTTTGATCATTAACACAGCTTCTGCTATAAATACTATGGAGAGTGGTTTGTATCCAGTTGGTTTTCTTTTCGTCGTTCGATAAGCCCATATAACCTCGGGGATCATTATCATCCCATGTGCCAGGAAAATTTTCTAACACTTTTGCCAAAATGTTCACTAAAGTTTTGTTGGTGCCCTCTGCATGTCCATTGCACTTCGGGTATGCTACTATTGATTTGTTATGGATGATGGAGTATTTTTTTGTGAGCAGGCGCACCTCACTATTTATAAAGGGGGTACCATTATCCGACAGAAACACCTTCGGGATCCCAAAGCGACAGATAATGTATTCCTTCATAAATTAAGCTACTACCCCCGCAGTGGCTTTCTTGAGTGGTATGGCCTCCTCCCACTTCATAAAACATTCTGTGGCTACTAAGATCTATATCTTCCCTCGCAACGAAGGTTTGACGGATCCAACCAGGTCAAAGGCCTAAGTATGGAATATGAATGGTGTAGACAGAGAGTGCAGGTCCACTGAACGAGCGTGAATCATATTCCCATGTAGATGACAAACTTTGCACTTTCAAATAAAATTAGTAGAGTATTTCTCCATCGAAGTCCAGTAATAGCCCAAAACTCATTAGCTGATCGTAAAGATTGGCTCCTTTGATGTGCTCCGGTACATGAGCTTGCTTCAACACCTCTATAGCCTCTTCTCCTCTTATGCATCTTAGAGGACTGTCATGATAGCCTCGTCAGTACAATTGCCCATCTTGTATGAAGTACCTCGGTGCTTGCCTTTTATCTTTATAGCATCCTTTTTATCTGTTGGCATCACCCCATCTATTAAGAAATCCATGTAGGGTTGTCTCTAGTCTTGTAATTGGTCGATGAAGTTACATTCTGCTGCTTGATAGAAAATACGGCACTTCGAACACTCTCTCTGCACCATGGAGGCTTTTTGTCTCATCGAAGTCTAATAACACCCTGCCCGTTGTATCCTTCTATACAAAGGGATCTCTATGGTCTCGCAGCAATCTTTGTGCACTTCAATCAGTCTTCTTTTAGCTTCTTTGAGGTCAACACACCTGGACAACCAACCTCCTTTATTCTTGTAGTATAAGTTGCCCCTGGCAACAAAGTACTGGGCTAAATCATCCAAGTTAAGTGGCCCTTCCCCTCACTTTAACTACTTTTTTATTTCACCCCTCCAATCATCTCTGTCTTCTGGGGGCAGCATCTCAGAGACCGTCGAGGGGGTCATTCTCTTTGTGATTCGGACCATAGTTGACTCTTCATCGAAGGCAATCTTTTGTGCGATGGTGGCATAGTCATTCGCATGTCTGTTCATCGTTCAAGGGTGCCTATTTATCTTTACCACCTCGAACTGTCCAAGAAGTCACTGGATGATCGTGCGGTAAAGAGCCAGACTCATGTGCTTCAGAGAAAATTCCCCTGTCACCTATTTCACCACCAAGTTAGAATCCCCTTTAATTATCAGGACTTGGATGCCCCTTCTCAATGCTTCGAGAAACCCTAGGACCAGTGCCTCGTATTCAGTTTCATTATTTGAGCATTCAAACTCCAATTTGAAATACAAGAAAATTTCTTCATTGTCTCTTCACAGAATGACTCCCGCTCCTCCATTTTTTTCCCGACTAAAGAGCCGTCGAACTCTATACTCCATTCGTCTAGGCTGGATGCTACAAAATTTTCATATAGTTCATCCCCCGGGAGCTCTTCAATAGGCAGCTTGAACATACTTGACGGGAAGATGGCCAAAAAATCTGCGTATGCCTAACTTTTGATGGCTCGAGGGACCGCGCACTTAAGATCATACTCTAAAAGTATTAGAAACCATCTAGCTGCCCTGCCTATCAATACAATTCTAGCAAGCAAAAATTTAATGGGATCGCACCTAGTTACGATATGAACCGTGAATGATAACAGGTAATGCTATGCTTTTGTGCTGTAAATACAAGGGCCAAACAGTGCCTCCCAATTCTAGTATATCTGGCCTCAGGCCCATGTATAATCCTACTCAGGTAATAAATAGTTTTTTCAATGCCTTAGCTCTCTTGGGCCAATAAAGCCCCAATAGACCATTATGTTGACGTAAGATATAAGCGTAAAGGGGTACCTACCTTCGAGGGAATCATTATCTGAGGAGAGGTAAGGAGTGCCTTCAGCTTGTCTATGGCTTCTTGGTTAATTGCTTCCCATGAAAACTTCACACCCTTTCTCAGCAGCTCCATTAAGGGGTGTGTTACCTCAGCCAGCCCCGGGACAAATCGCCTCAGGTAAGGAACTTTGCCAAGAAAACTTTTTAATTCCTTCATGGATTTTGGTCTCAGCATATCGAAGATGGATCGTCGTTTGTCTAAGTCTATTTGTACCCCCTGGCGATTTACCATGAACCCCAGGAATTTCACACTCGTTACCCCAAAGGCGCATTTGAGAAGGTTCATCTTTAGCTTATACTTCCTGCAGTGAGTGAACACCCTCCTCAAATCGTCCAGATGGGATCCCTCCTTCTTGGATTTAATCACCAAATCATCAACATAAAACTCCACGGTCTTGTGAAAAAATTTGAAGAAGATGGCCATGATCGTCCTCTGGTAGGTGGCCCTTGCATTCTTCAATCCGAAAGGCATGATTGTGTACATGAAATTGCCCAAAGGCATTTGAAAAGTTGTCTTCTCTGCATCATCCAGATCCATTTTTATTTAATTATATCCCACACAACCATCCATAAAGATGTACATATCATGGCCTGCTGTTGCATCAATGAGTCTATCAATTGAAGGCAATGGGCATTCATCCTTTGGGCACACCCAATTTAGATCTCTGAAGGCTATGCATATTCTGATTTGTCTCTTGTCCTTCTTTCCCACAGACACAATGCTAGATATCCAGATCAAATGTTGGATTGGGACTATGAAACCAGCTACGAGCATCATCTGAACCTCTTCCTTAATCTTTAGGTCCAATTCTATCTTGTACATTCGAGTGGCATATAACATCGTAATGGGTGAGGGAAAAATGTTCAACCTATGGCAACTCACCTCCTGGTCTAATCCAGGCATCTCGGTGTACTTCCACGCGAAGACATATTTGAACTCCGATAGCAGCTTGATCAGTTCTCCTCTAGGAGTTACCTCCAAGTCCTTCGAGATAAAAACAGAGTTTGGGTCCTCGCCCTCTCTAGCCAAGTCGATCTTTTCTAACTCTTGGATCTGTGGTCAAGGGCTATTTCTCATGCATTCTGGTTCTTCTTTTAGTTCCTCCATAAATTCTTGTACCCCAGAGTTATCGGTTACCAAGCATTTCCCCTGGTTATCCACTAGGAAGCATTCATAGACCAAGTCAGCTTCATCGTCCAGACTCTCGACTACCCGTTCACACCTTCATAACTTGTAGATAATTCAATAGCTAGGTAAAACTTCCCATTTGCATTGCCGATCCACTTTTTTCTGAAAAGGTCTCTTTCTATTATTCTCATCCACCTCTCTCACTGTTCGTCTACTGAGAACACATTGTGTTTGGACGTCGATGCTCAGGGTCATCCGATCACAGAGTTGTCTTGATAGACTAGGGGGACTCATCGTTTCCAGTTCACGCCCTTCTTCATAAGTTATAATCGTTCGAGCAGGTTCCCGCACCCTCTCTCGAGTTCAGGGGATACTTATCCCCTAGTATATCTTATTAACATGGTAGCCTCTTTCGCCAGATCAGTACATAAAGTTGCATCCACCATGTGGGCTTCCTCTTTTATAAAGGGTTTCTTGGCAGCTCAAATCACCACCTCCTTACCCTTTATGTTTGCTTTCGCACATTGATGATAAGTGGAGGGTACCAACCCATGGTTGTGCATCCATACCCTACCTACCAATAGTTGGTATGATGACTCACAATTCATGATGTGGAATTTAATATGGTAAGTGATGTTCCCCATTGTGATGCCCACGTTAACATAATCCACTGACGTGGAGGATTGATTATCATAACCTGATATTGCCAACGAATGGGGCACTATCCTTATCTCCGATAACCCGCTTCCATAAAAGGATCCAATGGGAATTATATTGATGGATGCCCCTCTATCCAACAAGGCTCGTGAGAAAACCAAATCATTCACTAATGTAGTAACATACAAGGGTCTATTGTACGAATACCTGATCAGCCTATCAGCCTCTGAGAATGTGACTTTTGAGAGGTATCTACTCACTAGTTTAGCCATAGGTCCCTTCCATTTTAAATGTGGCGCCATGTTTTTCTTCGCGATCTCCAAAATGGCTCATGTGACTTCCAGTCGGGAATCTTTAGGAAGACCAACCTAATCAAAGAACCATCTAAACTTTGGCGAGGTATCCATAACGGCGCACTTGATCCATGGATCTATCCAGTCATCTTCTAGCTCGTAAACTTCTTCCACATCTCTATATGTAGCCTCATCGTATGCTATCACTGTATTAACTTTTTCTAGAGAATAGGCTCCCAACTGCCTGTTGAGTCCCTCAATGGGATCCTATACTTCTTCCTCTTGGTCTTCTGCCCTTTTAATCCTGTCACCCAAATAGAGTTGAGCCAATTTGAAGGTGCACTCTTTCAAAAACCCTTCGAAGCCATCATCGAAAGATCATTCGAGCCACTATCCCAGTGTCAATTGTTCAGCCTCCTAATCAAAAGTGCTAGCTATGTGGGCCCCATAAGGTAGAAGAGGGTTATCATTTACATTTGTATGTGGCAATACGATGTCCCCATTCTTTGCGTGACGATCAATAAACCTCCTGAGTGAGAAGAAAACTTTGGTAGGATGATTTACCCTAATATGTAGTGCGCAATAATGAGGCTTCTCTCTGTCTTCTCGTGTGAGTAGCACAGTGTGGACATTAACCGGCATCCATACTTTATCACGGACCATGATATCGTAAATATTCAAGGCATGTTCCACTGTGCAAGGTAACTTGGGGGGATCCTCTTCATCTTCGAACTTTCTCTTGCTGTCTTTGCCCCTTCTACCTCATCGATCGCCATTATTTCTTTCTTTACTCCCCCTGTCCGTGTATTTGATCTTTGAGGGTATTACCTTCCCCAAGGTGACCGTTGGCCTCATCAACAAGCTTGGCAAAGCGGGCGGGGGTACTATAGGTCTTACCACTAAGGCAATATTCCTGGCCGCTTTAAAAAATTCTACAAATGTACGTTCTCTTATTTCGTTAATCAGCAAGCCCTCTGCACACACTTATAAAGTTTTTCTTCTCGTGTCTCCTCTCTCACATCTAGGGATCATTCATGAAACCTCCTACTATAAGCCACAAAATCCTCTCCCGGCTTTTGTTTCTCGCAGGTGAGCTGGGTGAGTGTGAACTCATCCTGAGCCAAAAAGAACTTTTGCACGAACAAAACATGCAACTCTTCCCAAGAGCCTATACATCATGGGACTAGGTGGGAATACCATGTGTAGGCTTTCTCCGTCAGGGATTTTGAAAACTCCCTTATCCTTAAGTTTTTGTCATTGCAGTGAGCCTCCCGACTCTCGATCAAACTCTTCACATGCTCCTTGGGATTAGTGTCTTTCGCTGCATACTTTTCAAAAATGAGAGGAATATAAACCACTAGGTAGGGTTCATTATTTTATGCCTCTGGGTAGGGAGTACGGAACTCATCGTACACCGAGGAACTGTCTCCTTTAGACAAAGCTATAAACTTTAGCATCTCTTTCTTCATATCCTCCAAGCTAGCTGGCGAGGCATTATTATCACCGGGTTTATTGAGGCTGGTACGCTTGCTCCTTGGACTACTGTTACTCCTGGAACTGCTGAAGTTTCTCTCCAACTCTGCAGCATCGACCCCGTTGTCACGGGTGGAATCGTGGTAGGATACGCACCGCCTAAGGGTGGTAAAATAGTGGCAAAGGTGTTATTAGAAGCAGGCTTTGCCACTCCTCCAGTAACAGTGGGAGTCGGTATGGTTGCTGGCGATGTAGTAAAGGAATTTTCTCCCATGGGGGCTCCCAACATTGCTTAGGCTGTCAGAGTTTTAATGAACTCTTCGAATAAACCCATCATCCCCTGCATTTGTGCCTGACCTATTGCTCTTTGCGTGGACATCGCCTCTGTCATGCCAAAACCGAGAGCGCTAAGTTCCGTCCTTACCATTCCTGCCCCCATCAGGTAGCATAGTATTATTTACCTCTTCTTCACGTTGTATGGCGTCGAACTCAATGACTCTAACAATATTATCCTCTGGAATCTTTTCAAAAGAGAATACCTCCCAAGCAGGATCACCAAATGTAAAATGTGGGCAAATACAGTTAGTATTAAGTGAGGCGTAACCCCTTATCAATATCGAGACTAACACCGTTAAATATAAAATATGCGCAGTAGCCACAGGTAAATCAGAGGAAAAGAGATTCAATATTCAAACTTGCATTAAAGAGCATACTAACATAGAAGACATATGACAAGCACAATAAATAAATGGGACCAACAGGTAGCATGGTCCGAGAGAGAAAGAATAAGAAATCCATGCATAATAAAGACAAGGCAGGAACTTCACGCTCAGTTAATGCCCAATCATGGGTGTATTAAATGTGTATGAGAGTTAATGTTCTCAAAATAGTTCTTTGGCATAAGGAAATTTGGGCAGTAGTTTTGGGCTTAGAATGGTCTCTCTCTTATTTGTTCATCTAGTCAATTTATATGAGGGCAAGGCTGCTCGAGTTATCCTGCCTCCGATTCGTCTGATAGGGTTCATTAAATGCACAAGATATTGCATTCAATGCATGGGATCCCATAGTTTTGGTGGGAAACCATCCTATTGGCTGGAAGTATTATGGGTATTAATGGGGAATATAACCTGTCATCTTGAGGCTTACTCTAGGATGGCTAGATGGTCAGGTTTGGTGAACTAAACCTGCCATCCTAAGGATAAAGCCGCTTGAGTGCTACATTATTGACTCCCTAAATGTCAGACGTTATGACATCACAAAGTGGTTCAAACAGTAACTATTGTTAAATATCTGGTCACACCAGTCAGGCGGGCTGGCACCCATGGTACCTCGAGGAGGTAACCTCAAGGGGTAAGTATTGAGGGAGATCAGGTACCTAGAGGAGGTTCACTCAAATAAGTAAACAATGAGTAGGCTCGAGTGACAATTATCCTGGATGAAGTTTTACCCAAGTGTGCCAAGAGGGTTGGTAATAATTACCAAGTTTCCTTATTCTCAATCCTCCAAACTATGTCCCTGTGAAGTTCCCAAGCGGAGGTTGCTTAATAGAGCATGAAAGCTCTCCCATCCCTTGCCAGGCATAGTCCCTCATGGGTACCAAATAGCCTCACTCAACATATATATTCATTAGGTAAAATACATAATACAACATTCTATTTCTTGGTACAAACTATTGCCATCCAGGTGATTTTGTTCTACGAAATGGGTCCTTCGAGCTGCTTGTTGTGAAGAATCTTCGAAGTGGGTACTTCGAGCCACTTACTGTGAAGAATCTTTGAGGTGAGTTTGTGGAATATCTTTCCTTCTCCTTCTTTGAGAACAATCGATCTGCTTAACCAAGTTAACCACTCATTTGGGGGGACACCCCCTACATTATATATATACTTTTTAAACTCGAATTTTTTTAAAAATTTTCAAAAATAGTTGTTTGAAAGACTTTTAAAAATCTCATCGCATGTGATCAATTGATTATCTTTGTGATGTTATTTCATTTGGATTCGTGTGATGCTAATATTTCATGCTTATTTTTTTACTCTTTGCCTATTACGAAAAAAAAAGATGGAGAACGTATTAAGGGGGAATTTATTTATTTTTAAACTTATACGCGTTATAGTATTTCTTTTATCTCATGTGTGTAGGTCATTTTTGCCTTGATTATGAGTTCATGGACCTTAAAGATGAATACTTTCAGTTTAAGACTTTTACATTTATGTATTTCCATTTATTGATTCTGGAGCGCATTGGTAGTATTAGTCTTTGGGGTTAATTTGCCTTCGGTTTGTGTTTGGTATCGGAATAGCCAAAGGGGAAGATTTGTAAGAAAATAATTTATAATTGCTAATTTTATTTTTATTTGGCTTATCCCATTACATCCCAATGCACCTTCATAACTATCCTCAAGTCTTTGAAGAGAAGAAATGTTGGTAACATTAGCAGATATTGAAGATCGTTCGTCATCACTTTACCTAAGAAGTGTTATGAAGTGGTTTGGTAAAGCTTTAAATTTCCAGGGTTTATTTTATAAGAGTTTGCATTTATAAAGTTTTCAAAAAGTTTTTCAAATGATTATTAAATAATTTTTTAAAAACTAGCTAACTCGTTAGAAAGAGATTGACATGTTGATTGAATGAGTTGCGTAGGATCGTTAGAATAATGTTCCCACGTTTGAACGAGATCTGGATTGATGCCTTTTGGATAAGCTCCAGAATTTCGTTCGAAGTTTCATTGGAAACTATTCGAACGAGACTATATACATTATTTGAAGGTGGTGGTAGTTCATTCGAACGAGTACGCATGTCTTTGTTTTTCAAAACAAATCTTTTCAAATTTGTAATCCCTATGCCTCTGCAACAACATTCCCTAGAAATAGAGATGCGGGATCAGACTTTGAAGAAGCCTTTTTAGAGTTCTTTTTGTGATCAAACTATTTTTTTCATCCAAACCCCTTGAATCTTTAAGGATCACTTTTTCAAATCAAGAAGAACACAATCAAAGTCCTAAAACCCTTGTATAAATTTTCTCTACTACTTATTTGTGGAGTCGAGGCTCTACAACTGAAGAAAATAGGAATTTCAATTCCTGTGGCTAAACAGTGGATAATGAGGCAAGAGCTGCTTATTATTGGTGGTGCTGGACTGTACCATTTTTTGTTGAAGATTTGAAGACTCTACCACGTTATACTTAGTGGATCCTTATGTAGTTTATATGTTGTCAAGTGTCTATATTTTCTTAAATAGTGTTTAATTAAAGGTTTTGCCCGAAAGGGATTTCTTTCTCTATTTCTTTTTCTTTCTGTTTGGTTTGGAATTTTGTTTCACATATTTGAATGTTTCACTTAAATTTTAAATAAGATAAAATTTTGTAAAAAGTGAATTGGTGTGTTTGGCCTAAGATACAAGTGATTTCATATAGCCCCTGCAGGAGCTTTCTAAGTTTTTCAAGTAAAAATTAGAATTAGAGCGCGTCGAGGTTTTTTTCATCTTAGTGGGATTTTTTACTCATAAACCTTGTGTTGTGTTTGTTTGTGATTGATTCTTATGCTTATGGACACATATGATCTCACACATCATATATATCTAACTTAAATCTTGTGAATTTGCATACATATTATTTAAGTGTGTTAGATCTCATTTTTCTCTTTAAATCTATTAATTTCATAATTATGTGACTTAATTAAATCATTTGAATAATCAATTCATTAAATCATGTGTTGAAACATTTTTAAATTGCAAGCAATTTTGTTGAATTAAAGAAATTTACCCATGATGCTTTCAAACCTATTCACCCTTAGTTTTAGTATAGGTTGTTTATCCACATTTTCTCACATTAGTTGGAAAAATTACACAAAAAACACAAAACATAGATGCCCTAGAGATTTGAGAGATCTTGGGAAGAACTTCAAGGATAAAAAACACGGGATCAAGAGGAAGAATCACTCATTCGTATCGTTCAGTAAGGAAATCAGTTGCTTTATCACTTTATAATTTATAACTCGTTTATGATATAATTGTCTGTATTTGATGTGGAATTTAGAATCATGTTTAGGGATTTAATATGTTATATTGGTCATGCTCCTATTGGGTTTAATTGGGTTGTGAAATTAAACTGTTTGAGGGTTTTGTAATCTGACTTGATTGGAGATTTTGTTGAAAATTTCAATTGAATCGTTGTAGGTTATGATTATGTTGTTAGAATGCATATTTAGGTATAAATTAATTTTAAGTATGATTGTCCTTTGTTTATTTGATGTCTTGAAATTTGAAATGACATTTTAATTGGATTAATATAAGTTTGAGAATGAAGTTAGGTTATAATTGGGTTTTGAATGATTTGAACCTTAATTCGTGTTAGAATGGTGTTATTCATTATAGAATCAAATTATGATAATTAATATATATATATATCTTATATACCTTGATATGTGTTTTAAATCTTGGGCTTGGATTTAATTGAGGTTTGAGATGTTATGAAAGAGTTTTGGGAAGAAGGCTTTAGACCTGGGACGACTGGATCGATCTTACACTACGATATGGGTGCGATGGGGGTTTTTGTTGCATTATTCATTTGGTTTTTGTCTTGAACGATTAGTTAGATGTTTTATGTATATATAAGATGATAGGATGTAAATATACATGTATAGTTTGCCACGTATAGTTGTGAATAAACATATTAAGATGTTTAGGTGTTAATTTGGGTTTCAAGAGATTATAGGCCTTAAAATCAACTTAGTAATTCAATGAGAATACGTATATATATATATATATATATATATATATATATATATATATATATATATATATATATATATATATATATATATATATATATATATATAGAGAGAGAGAGAGAGAGAGAGAGAGAGAGAGAGGATTACTCATAGTTTAAAGTGTGATAAACTATGAAGATTTTTAAGAGGTTTGAGAACTAATAAACCTAAGAATGTATTGGACAATCCAGCGACGGGGATTAGGATAGTTTGGTACGCTTGAGAGCACATGTTACCTTATTTTGTGGTATATATATGTTGTAAAGTTAGGTATAATTAAAGTTTTGAGAGAAAGTAAACCTGTAATATAAATGACAATCTGACATTTGGGGATTATGATGTTTTGGATATTCCTGAGTGTATGCATTATCCAATATTTATATATGTAAATAAATTGTTTGACAATGTGAACATACTTGTTACTCGTGATGAATCTATCGGTTGTGGTTTTTGAATTCAAGTGGTTGTGATTGTGTAACGCACTCTAGGTTAATGACACAGGATTTTGTGGAGGTCGGTGTGTTGTGATCATACATTCAGGATGACCACCACCTCATGATGTGGGATGCGGATGGATCGATCCATTGTCTGATTTAGGCAATGGTGTTACTGCGTATTGATACATTTGGATCATACGTTCAATCGGTCTATGCTTTATGATAAGAGAGGCGGATAATCTAATCCATCGATTGAGTTTTTGTATGGGACTAACTGGTGGTTTGATTGCATAATGATCCCTTATTCTTATTTATGTGTTTATGTTTTATAATCCATTATGTGAGGGGCTCGTACGAATATATTGATAGAATAATGAGAAGGTCCCCGAAGTTAGATGCCTTTGTGTGGTTGTACGAGACTTATATGCATGTATATGATGTTAATACGATGATGAGTATTTTAATTAAACCCTTATGTCTCATTTATGTGTTTTGTTATGAGATTGTGTACATTTTCTTATGCGGGTGACATGAGTGGGGGTTGATTCGGGACCGTATTATGTACACACGTTGTAGTTCAATGACAAACACGTTTAATTAAAATATATTAAGACAAGATAAATATTACACTTATGAGATCGTTAGTATTTTAACGAGTTTTATATATGGGAGTTTTAAGGGTGTATTCAATACATCTGTAGTTATTTACATCATATATTAGTATTTTGTTACGTGATAGTACTTACTCGTATAGTGATATAGACTTCTTAGTATTGATTATGCCTTCGATTGGGACAATCGTGTAGTATTTCACTTATATTAAGGGGTGAGGTATCTTTTTCGTGTGAGTGTCGATGGGATGGCCTGTTTATTGAAAATGAGTCGCACGATTATTATTGTTTTGATACTGTAAGTTATTTCTAGCAACTTTAGGGTGCTGACCAAAATCTGTAAAACCTTTTCCCCTATGGGTATTATTATTTTTATATACAGGATTAGTAGGGTTGAGCAATCAGACTTGTAGTGGTTGAAGATTCAATCATCATCCTTAGAGTAGGAGTTACTATTTCATTTAACTTGTATCCCGGAGTTTTGACCAAAGAGGGTTATAGTTGTACCTTGTATTTCAGTTGAAATGTTAATATAAAAATATTTTATTACAGTGGATTCAATTTTATTGGAGTTTACGGTTGATCTCAGTATAGTTATTCTAATTTTCATCCTTTGTTGAGTTTTAGTGTATGGATGGTTTTTATTTACTATCATTTTTATGATTGAATTGATGCTGAGGATGATATAAATTAGTTAACACTCCTTGTATTTAGCATTCGACCTGATCAACCGGGCGTGTAAAAATATGGGGTGTTATAGAATTTTTATTATTTAGTATAAATAAACCTTGTTCCCTCAAATTATTTTTAACATTTCTTCGTCACTTTTAAATATACTTACTCTGAGGATATTTTCATTTAGAGAGCTCTATTTTCTCTATATATTTTTAAATTGAGTGTTCAAATCAATTTTTACTGAGATTTCTAGATTTACTCTTAGATATGAGTGTGAGAAATATTTTAAGGGATAAATTCACATCTAGCCACTATTTACATCTGAATTTCAATCAATCCACATGATCTAAACTCCAAGATATAAAAAGAGGTGCATGAGCTAGATACAGTTGAAGCATGGTGCGGGCCAAGGATGAAGAATGGACTTTGTTGTTCAATCGATGGAGCTTCGACTGGATATCTTATTAGAATGTGGAGAAGTGTCGAGTTCATAGCTAATTTCTTGTGAGAGAGCGAGAGGAAATTATCTTCTTGTGTTTTGTAAAATGTTCTTTTCAAATCTAATAAGAATCTAGGCCACAGTGGGGTATTTTACCCATATGTTGGGATTTTTCCTCATATAATCGGTGTTGCGCAATTGTGTTGGTTGCTTGCATTTTGAAGTATATCTAATTACAAATTGTAGAATGATTTAGATCTAGGTATTAATTGTCACACAAGTTTTAAAATTGGGAAAATCGAATTGAAAAACTATCTACCCCCTTAAGGTTTATTTCTAGTGTACACACACTTACATTCTTAGAATATTTATTGCCTCCTAGTTGTGTTTTGCTTATTTTTCACATTTGGGGGTTGTTGTTTGGTTATAATGGCATTCTTGGTGCAGTACTGGATACGAGGTAAGATGGGTATGATTGATGCATTACGATAACTGAGACCTTTATTTAAAAAGTCATTGTGTAAGATTATATGAGTATATTGATAGTTTTCATTACAAGTGATGGCTTGTTTGATTTGAACTTAGTAGAATATTATGTGTAATGTGGTGAGATTCTTTATACTAATCTCTAGACTTAGAGAGTAGAATAATACTAAGGTGGATATTACATAAGTTTACCAAATTGCCTATTAAAAAAATCTGAAGAGTTGTAATTCGGTGATGAAAACTTGGTCATCAGGTTCAATTTCGGCATCGTTCGACCTCTCAACACAATGAACTATTGTGTATAGTGCCATTGTGTGTTAGCATGTGTTTACACAGTTGTGTGTATATCCATTTGTGTGGATTGTCTTAGAACCCAGGGTGAAGGTTGGGAACAAATAAAAAACTCAGGGTACAGGTTTTATGGTCTTGTAGTGATTAAATTACTTGGGAGTAAATGAGATATTGAGTTAGGTAAATGCTTTAATAGTGAAAAGTTAAAGAACCATTATTGACTAATGGAGGATGTTATAAGTATGGTAGTAGAAATGACTTATTTGGGTACATATCGGTTATGATCGTAGGTATTGAACTATAGGTGGTTTATACGAATTTATGAGTTGTTTTGCATTCCATAAGAAAAACACCAGAGAAAGTTCATGTGTATACTCTGAGTGAAGGAGGGAAGAGAATAAGAGAATAAACGGATTCTGATAATTATCTGTCCATTATTGTTGGAATTTGTTTTCGATGTATGTGAACTAAAGGTTATTAGTGGAATAATTAATGGTCATGGATAAAAAAATTTGAGGAAGAAATTTTCTAAAGAGGGAAGAATGTAATAACCTGACCTTTTATAAAATAATATGAGCATTAAATTTTATCATTTCATGTGCATTTTGTGAATTTGTTACGTATTGGTGAATTTTAATAAGAATAAATGAAAAATTACTCAATTACTTGGAATAATTATTAAATTACGCATATGTGGGTATGACATAAATTCGGGGTAATTGAGCACTTATTGTGCTCGTTTAGGCAAATTAAAAAATTAATACACTATTAGTATAGTTGGATAGGGGTAGGTAAACTAAGTTAAATCCATTCAGTATGATAAATTATTTGATAATATAGGACTTAATTATACAATCAGATAAGGGATAAAAATGAAATATGCTTATGACATCAAAGGAACTGATGAAACAATGAAGAAATGAAGGGCAGGTCTGCGGGAGAACAGCAATAGCAATGGGATGAACAATTGTGGTCGCTTGGTGGTTGCTACCACGGGAAGGGAAGACCGTGACTGTGGATTTGAGCCCGTAACCATGGGTAAATCCGTCCGCGACCGCAACTTTAGATGGGGTAATCACATTGATCCATTGAATGGACGAAATGTGGCATATATTTTTGGACTGAACCTGTCACACCCCATGTTTTTAAACAAAAAAAGTTGTTGGGAATTTAAAATCTTGGGTAAAAATAAATTTTTGAAAATTAATTATTTTCATATTTAAAATTATTGATCTTGATTTATATAAAAATGTATTTTTTATCGGAATTCAAATTGGAGTCAAAATAGGAGAGTTTTGCATTTTATAGAAAAAGGGGAAAATTCAGATGTCAGGGGATTCGAACCGGTTCAGATGGAGGGGCAAACCTCTTCGCTTGCATTGTTTTACAAAATTAAAACTCTTTAATTCTAGAGTTATGTAACACTCAAATTCTTTTTTATATAAAAACACATTTTAGCCTTCGCCAAAAGCAAGAAACTCGTATAATTTTTATCCTCTCTTTTCTTCTAAACCTAAAACTTTTAAACTCAACTTTCAACCCAAGATTTAAATGACTAAACCAAGATTTCTCAAGATTGTCCAAGAACATGTTTTCATTTTTTTCTCAAGAGGAACGTAACCATCTAGTCATATTTTTTAAACGAATTTTACAGATATGAATACTTCTATTGTTCCTCTTTGGTATTTTGCGTTTTAAATGTTGCCTAAACACTAATAATTATTATTTTCTGAAAATCAATTAGAAAGACAAACTAGGGAAATTAAAATTAAAGTTTGGTACTAATTTTATTCAAATCTTTAATACGAATTAAGACTCAAAGCCCTTGCATGCATAGGTTAGAGATTGGAATTCCGTTAGAATTTATGACGTTCGCATGTAGAATAAATCGTAGGGATGTTATAAATTGATTTCAACATGTAAATCTACATTAACTATATGCATCTTATAGAGTAGAGGTTTATTATTTTATGCTCCCAAAAATATGCATGTGAGTAGAAATTTTATTGTAGTTCCCGAATTTAACTTGAACAAAAATGTTTGCTTGGGCGGAATTAAGCTAAGGATGAATACAAACCAACTTTTTCTTTTTGAATATTTTTTTCAATTTTATAAACCACACCAAGATGTGACACAAACTAACTTAACCAAATTTTATCTTGTTTAATCTTAAGCATGCAACTAGTGATTAAAGCAAGTAAAATAAAGTAAAGCAATACTCACAATGCCGATGTACAAGGAAACCCACAAACGGAAAAAACCTCGGACGATCAGGCCAGAAAATCACTATGACAATGGTTTTAAAAAATCGGACGGTAGTCTTATACAATGACTCGATCCACCCACGAGACTTGACACTCCTCTGATCTTCTACCAATGTTCACAGTGCCAACGCAGAAAGTAACCTTCTTCCACAATGCTCGTCCACAACAGTCGCCTCCATGAATGCGTCGGTATCCACCGATACGGCCTTGTGTCATCTACAATGTTGACATGAAAGTAACCTTCTTCATTTCTCCATCGCAAAACCAGCAATGCTCAAGTGTTGAACAAACTCAACTTGGTGCAATAAAGATCACATAAACATATGGTAATGATAACTCAAATCTTTGTAAATTCTAAGGATGTTTTATAGTGAAAACACTTAGAAAACTTTGTATAAAAAACTCTCTGGATTGTTAAGTGTTTTTCGTACTGCACGCATTTTGAGAAAACTGGAACACACCTATTTATAATTATTTTAAGGCGGTGGCATCTCTCGTTCGAGCGAGATACTGCGTCATTCTAACAACAGTAACTCTCGTTCGAATGACATCGTATGTCATTTGAACAACATTTCCCAGATTAGAATCCAAACCAAATTAACTTCCAATCCGTCTTTATCAGCTCTAAACAAAGTGTAAGCAAGTAAAACACTTTTAAAACATTTTCTTTAAAAAAATTACATTCTTATTTTTACAAAAATAAAATTTGAGTTTCATTAACATTATGCATTCATACCTAAGTGATCTGAAAATGAAAATTGACCTTGAAGACGAGAAATTCCCACCAGTTAAACTTCAACATAATTAATTCCTTAAGGCTTTGGCGCAACGTCTTCAATTAATCTTCGACACGTCATAGTATGTGTAGGATTGTAACAATAAAAATCTACCTATGACTCAAACATGTTTTATTTCGAGAATTAGTCAAAACTACATTAAGACTCAATTCAAAATTTGGTCCTTACAAATCTCCCCTTTTGACTATTTTGGGACAAATCCAGCAGTGAAATGCCTAAGCCGGGAATCCCATCCCATAAAACCCAAAAATAAAATTACATCATCAGTACAGGATAAGATTCATAAAAGATGGATCAACAAGCATGAAACTGTCTCTGAATGTTTGAATGTGATGTAGACTTGAAATCTCGAATCTCTTTAAGCATACCTACAGACAGGAAACAGACCAATACCCAGCGATATATGGAGGAACAAATGGTATAAATCAATATGAAAACTCAAATCAGAATCATTTGTTATGTGAGTAAATATCAAACCACATTGTGTAAACATGATACCAATATGTGCAAGTGTGAAAAATAACTAAATCGGGATATCAAGTTTAACACGCTAAAAGCTCACAAAACTCCCCCTACATCACAAACATCTCTCCCCATTTTTGTCTTGAATAGACAATCCGGTGAAAAGATAAACACATATAAAACATTATAATACCAATCTAATTAAATCAACTTGAAGAGTAGCTAGATAAACATGAAACAAGCCAGCTAAATATGATCAATCGATGTCAAATTAATAGCAAGCAAATAGAGAATCACACAAAAAAATATCAAATCCAAGCAGGTGTGATTAAACTAACCGATGCAGTAAAAGATCAAATTTCTAAAAATATACTGCATAAACAAAATGTCTAGAAGCAACCCAGTACCAAAATATAAATCAATATGCAGCAGGGTAATGAAACAAAAAATGTTGCAAAAACTAAACGTCACATGCACGAGCCTGGAATGTTGTTTGAACGATATCATATGTCTCTTGAATGATAAGCTATGTCGTTAGAACGATAGCTTCTCGCAACAATGAATCTCACTCGAACGAGCAGATCAAAAGTTCACAGTTTCCCAGAAAAATCTTCTATTATTGCCCAATGAAATATTTTCCATAGAAAACAGACTGGAAGGGGCTCAAAACATCGAAACAGTAGCAAAACAGATAAAACTAAGAAACAAATACGAGTAACATGCTAACATAGTACCGATGTGTCTAAACATGAACATGGAATGTGTGACACCCCGCCTAAAAAAATATCGGGGGATCAGTCCTATACCAAATTAAAACAGGAATCCCAGTTGGATCATCCTTAGCATCACTGTCGAAAAAAAATTTAAAACTTACTAACCACCTAGTATTCCAAAAGCATGTGCCAATTTTAACTTTTTAATTACACAAAATAGTACATGCGGAAATAAATATAAACCATTCACACAACTGAATAAAACTCAACTGAATAATTAATTACATAACTTGCCGAATAAACCACCGGTCACCAAAGAAATAATCCAATACAAATATCCAACACCGGAATAAAATAAGTTTGAAAACTGAACTGAAATTCTGGGCGACATGCCCTAAATAAAACTGAAACTCATACAAGATTCCTAATCTAGGAATGAATGAATTATGCGTCTAATCCAAACTCCTGCTAGCATCCACATATGCCGCAGCTCCGTGTCCCTGGAATAGAATATCAATCATGGCGTCCCTGTGGCTGGACACCTAAAAGGTTTTGAAAATAGTTTTATAGCAAGGGTTAGAACCCAAAACATTTTGAAAATATTTAGCAAGTGAATTAACTGCAGTAATTTAAAATGCATGAATGCACATCATATTTAAGTTAGTGTCGCACTCCCTTGTGGACATTCTCACCCCTCCACTATTGTGCACACCTACCGGTTACCCTAACCCCACCTAGTTGTGCTACCCCGTCCAACTAGTCCTGGTATAACCTTCCCTTGCCATACTACTCTAACCCGAGTATAATAGTTTCTTGAATTATAAGTTTTCTCACAATTAACTTAATTAATTCCTCTTAAATAGTAGCATATAACCGTGTCACAAGTTATATAAAGTAAATACATCACACACTGTATTATTACCCTTATATAATATTTACTACCATTATATACGTACCTTTACCATAACATCCACACATATAACATACGTATATCCATCCCTTTGAGTATACCCTCGCCGTATGATTCCCTCTAAAATGCTATCTCATTAGGTGTGCTCACAAAACCTAGTTTCCCAAGTTGGAATTGCTCACCAACTGGGCCCAACATATAAACGTAATGGAGGCGGTAATATTTCTTCCCTGAAAGTGAGATAAATCCCTCACCCATATATACCGGACGCTATGACGTGGGGATATACTCGCCCTACTCCTCAAGCTAGGGAATTCAGCCACATCGTACAGCCTCCATTGATAGCATTAGAGTATATTAATTGAATAAATATCTAGTCACTGATATTTAATATCACACACAATATATACACGTATATATATACTATCACTACACCGTATATATATAATATAACCTTGGCTTTATCGTGTACTCAAAATCTCGTACACTGCCTATAATTTAATATCACACACAATATATGCACGTATATATATATATATATATATATATATACTATCACTACACAGTATATATATATTATAAACCCCGACTTTATCGTGTACTAATATCCCGTACACTGCCTGTAATTTCCTGAGTCTGTGGCCCGACTCAACGTAATTAATTTTCTCACTTAATAATTTCTCGTCTTCCCGAGTCTATGGTCCGACTCTAATATATTTAACTCACACCTCAATTTATATAATACTTTTCCCGAGTCTATGGTCCGACTCTAATTAAATTAATTAACACCCTTATTAATTTAATACCTTCCCGAGTCTATCACCCGACTCTAATTAAATTAACTAACACACATTTTAATTTAATACCTCACCGAGTCTACAATCCGACTCTAATTAAATTAATTATCACACCTATTAATTTAATCCTACCTGAGTCTACAATTCGACTCTAATTAAATTAATTATCACACTTATTAATTTAATCATACCCGAGTCTACAATCCGACTCTAATTAAATTAATTATCACACCTATTAATTTAATCCTACCCGAGTCTACAATCCGATTCTAATTAAATTAATTCTCACGCTTATTAAATTAATCCTACCCGAGTCTACAGTCCGACTCTAATTAAATTAATTATCACACCTATTAATTTAATCCTACCCGAGTCTACAATCCGACTCTAATTAAATTAATTATCACACCTATTAATTTAATCCTACCCGAGTCTACAATCCGATTCTAATTAAATTAATTATCACACTTATTAATTTAATCCTACTCGAGTCTACAATCCGACTCTAATTAAATTAATTATCACACTTATTAATTTAATCATACCCGAGTCTACAATCCGACTCTAATTAAATTAATTATCACACTTATTAATTTAATCACTTGGTGTCACCCAACCATTATACCCGGACTCGCTCACTTGGCCCATACGTTAATATTTCCCGAGTCTATATTTCGACTCCAAATTAATTACTCTCTCTCAATAATTAATTAAATACTTTGGTGTTACTTAACCAACATACCCGGACTCGCTCACTTGGTCCATTTTACCTATCATAATTTCATTCCCACATTTTCGCCCACAATGTGTCACACATGCATCTCCATAAATTTTCCAATTATTTTTACCTATAATTACCAACATACCCGGACTCGATCACTTGGCCCGAAATTAAATATGTCCCGAGTCTATGTTCCGACTCTAAATTAATTAGTTTATCTCTAAACTTAATTCACTACCTTGGGGCCACTTGACCAATATATCGAGACTCGCTCACTTGATCCGTGTTGATGTAAAAAACTAGATTGCTCTAATTATTCAATCACAGATAAATAAATAAGACAAAGATTTTTAAAGTGGTTCGGCTAGGAATAAAGCCTACGTCCACTGTTATGTTATTGCTGAGTGTTTGTGGAATTCTTGATTACAAATTCTCTCAAGAAATTCCGGTCCCTTTGAATGGGATTGATACAAGGTATTTATAGCCTCAAGGCTGTACATGAAAGGTCCAATACATTAAATGATATACATATGAATGGGTAATACATTTAATGCGGCGTGTGCGTCAAGAATCTAATGAATAGTTGAACAGTTGTCCGTCTGATAATTGATGACACGGCCGAGGTGCAGTTCGGACCGCCTTAGTTGCTTGTTGATCAAGAGTTCCTCGGAGTGCTTTGAGTATCTCGGGATGATATAGTTCCTCGGATGGAGTTCCTCGGCATGATAGAGCTCCTCGGTGTATTCTTGTTGTTCGGTACCAACCATAGTTGTTCAGTAAATGATCTTCCTCGCTGTTATTGTGCCACGTAGATCGACACGTGTCTTCATACTATTCGTCCACATCAGCATATTAATTTTGGTATCAACAGAAGCCCCCAATGTTTCATATTTCGAACTTTGAGGAGTATGGGACATTCTTTCTCGGTTTATGGTAATATTAAATGACCTTCCTGGGTTTTAGGAGCATTGTATTCAAATTTCCTTCTCATTTCGCAGTTTCCGCCTTTTTATAAGCGCTTCGATCTTCGTGCAACTTTTGTCTTTTTAGCCGCCGGAAGTTCAGTAGTTTCTTTTTAGTAATCATTTCTTTCGCCGTTTCCCAATGCAAAGTATTTAAACTCCTTTGGTAACCATACCGTCGTCTACACTTTCCATTTTTCTGCATTCAAGTTTTCTATTCTCTTCCTCTCTCTTGTGTGTTCATCATTGTTTCCGTTCGTTGTCAACATATCTCCTTTCTTTCTGTAAGATCTTCTTCTTTTCTTCTGCATCTCTTTTATTCAATATGGTTTATATTGTTGAATCTGCTGAGAAATTTCGTTCTGACTTTTCCATTCCTTCTTGGGTAACTCTAGAGGTTCTTTCTGAGCCTTTAGATTACTTTCGATTGGCTGAGGGACATTGGTTCCCCAGTCTTTTCATTGCTGAATGTGGTTTTTCTTTTCCCCCAAATCCATTATGTCTTGAGTTTTGTCAATATTTTGATCTTGTTCCTGCAAAAATAGCCCCCAATTCATGGAGAATAATTAACGGGGTGCACAAGTTAAATCTAACTCATGGGACTCGTATAGGGATCCCAGAAATCATGTACTGCTATAAATGGGCCACTTTAGATAATATTTATTATTTAAAAACTAGGTTTTTAAATAGAGCCCTTGTAGTTAACCTCCCTGATTCAAATAGAGATTATTTTGAGCATGGGTTGGTCATAAAAAATTGGCAACACGCGCCTTTATCTGGGAATGAAGTATACAACGGTCCCAGATGCCCCCCATACGGCAATGGGATAGGTTTATTTTTCATTTTTATTTTACTTATGAAATTGCGTATTCATCATGTTTGACAAAATGTATGACTGAGATTTATGTATTTATTTTGCAGTTGATAGTAAAAGAAAAACTCCAAAAGAGTCGGAAGTGAATATCAAGCATTTAAAACTTATCTGGAATTTGCATAAGACGATTGCAGACGAGCATATTAGATCTGCATCATATTTGCTGCAGTATAAGAGCTACACAACCTCTTATACTGCTCGCCCTGTTGAACTAGCCTCAACACCAGAAAGTTCATCTTCAGATTCTCATATTCCCCTATCTCAGAGAATGGGCAAGAAAAGAGCTCCTCCTGCTCTATTTGGTGAAATTTCTTCTGCTGTTGGAGCACAGAAAAGCAAAATTGATGTCCCAGAGGGGACTAAAAAAGTAGATGTTAGTTCCTCCAAAGTTGCCGAGAAGCCCCCAGTGGCCCCGAGCAAGAAAAGTGCTAGTGCTGATGTAATTACAATATCTCCGACCAAGACTTCTTCCTTGGTTGATGCTGCTGACCCTCCTTTGAAGAGATTGAGGAAATCGTCTTCGGTTAATCTTGCTGGAACTGCATCTTCTCTACCCGCTGGTGGTAGTAGTATTTCAAAAATCATTCTTCCGAGCTCTTCAACGAGCTCAGTTATACCCGAGGTTCTCGGGGTTGATGAAAAGATTCCTAGGGATACACTGACATCCCTGGCTGCTCGCCATCTTTCTTCAGTAAATTTCTCATACCTTTGGTCTTTCTTTTCTTTTTCCTGAACTCTTGTATTTGTGTTGACTCTATTGTTTTTCTTATCTTTCAGCTGGTGAACTGTTTCAATACCATCGTGAAGAAAGATCAAGCTATTAAAGCTTCTAGTTCCTCGTCCGATGTTGACGATTCCCTCTTGGGTTTAGCCCAATCTGTGAAAGAATCTCGCCAGCAGTACGTCGAGGAGAAAGCTACCTGGGAGAAAAAATTGGCTGCAGCTGAGGCTGATAAGATGAAGATGGCTGAAAACTCCAAGAATTTGGAGGAGAAGGTGAAAAGCTTAGAGGTCAATCAGCAAAAGTGCGATGACCAACTGAAGAAGGCAGAAGAAGAACTGTCTATCCTGCGAGACATCAAAATCCAGAAAGAACAATTGGATGTCAAACTCTCCTCGGAGAAGTTGAAAAGAAAAGTTGCAGTTAGGAAACATTTCAGTGCTGGTTGGGAGAAAGGATGGGATAAAGGGATTGCAGCTATGACATCTCAAGTCAAATATGGGGAGTTGAAATACTTCCATGACGGTTGGGTAGCTGCTCTACAAGAGCTAAAAATCCAAGACAATTCTGAGCTATTCCAACGGCATCTCCCTGGTCCTCCTCCACCAATTGTGGAAGAAGAAGAAGATGAACCTGCATCAGATGAATCTTCCATAGCTGTGGATGTCTCAATCTCTGCTTCTCAACCCTCTGTCATTGAGGACATTTCTTCTATGCCTCCTCCTGCCGAGAAGATTTCTGCCGACCAAGCTGTTGTTATCACCGAGCAACCGAGCTCCTCGTCCCAGCCTCCCGAGAAAGTCTTGGGAGACAAGGAAAAGGTGTGAAGTTGTTCGGTATCATTCTTATCTTTTATCATTTGTAATCGAACACTGTAATCCTTTTATGATCTAATAAAATACTTCTTTACTCATCGCCGTTATTGATGATTCTTTGTTGATTGTTGTCTTTTTCTTGTCTTTAGTTTGTTGCTAGAATGGAACTAATCTCTTCTCATGATACCGAGCTGATGCAGCAATGTCACCAATACTATAGGGCTGGTCATACAGACCTTAGTTCTTCTGAAATTGCTGACATTCTTGGTCATGATGCTTCAGAACAAGCGACTGAGGCTTATCGGTATTTGAAAAGTTTACTCGACCGAGCTGTAGCTAACAATGTGGCTTATTATGACTTGATTGAAGAGTTGCATTGTTCCTTAGAGGATCTCCAAGGCCAGCACAATGAATCGATGGCTTCATTACACGAGGAATATGAAAATAGATATCAACAACTTTCCTCTGATACAGGTCATAAAAAGATCATTGCTGCATATGATATTAGGGAAAGGACCCTAAAAGGTGAAGTTGAAGCCTGCCGACAAATTGCCGAGATCCTGGAACAAGAAAATAATAGTCTGCAGAAAAGATTGGCTCAATATGAATCCGTTGCCTCCTCTTCCACTGCATTAGTACCAGTTACTGATGAAGGTTTTTCGTTTCTAGAGGTTGAAAACGCCAAACTAAGGCAAGAGTTGGATGACTTGAAAAAGTCTATTATTCCTGTGACTGCTCGGGGACGAGGAAGGAGTTCTCGGGGGCGAGGAAGAATCGTCGAGGAGCAAAATTCTCCAGTTGCTTCTCGGAGCCGATCAAGAGTTCTTAGTCGTAGTGTTGAAGAATCTCGCACCCAATCTACTCTGGAAACTCAAGCATTCCAACTGAATGTTAAGGATCGTGCTCTGTCTGATTTGTCTAAGAAAAATTTATCTTTAGAGGATCAATTGGCTGCGATGAAGTCTGATCTGAATAATAAAGATGCTCTTATCAAGAACTTTCTCGAGCAAGTAGATAGATTAACTTTCCAATTCCATAAACAGCCTCGGGAGTTCTGGAATACAGGCTATAATGAAGCTCTTTACCATTTGGATGATCGCCTTGAAAATGCTAACAAAGAAGGTTATAAGCAGGGATGGTTGAACGCCCTGGGTGTATTAAAATTGGAACAAGGTCATTATTTATGGGATTATCATGCTCCTGGATTGCTAGACTTGCCTGTTCCTCCCTATAAATTGGATATGGCATGGATTCCTGCTCGTTCCATTCCTCGGAGTTTGATCTCTAAGTATCTTGGTGATTATAACCTTCATTCTCAAGTTGAAGTATCTCGTCCTGAGCACCTGTTGGACACTCCTACAATAATGAATGTCAGAATGCTGAAGGACATGAACTTTATTAATTCTCCTCTTTGTCTAGAGGATCCTCCTGCTGGCGAGGAACCTGTCTCAAAGGACAAAGGAAAGAAACCAATAGAGTAGGAATCTTTAATGTAATAGTTAGCACATACATGTAATATGTAATACATTTTTATCTTAATGAAAGAGTTTCATTTTCTGTTTTGCCAATAGCTATTTTTCTGTTTGCAAATTATATGGTTCATCAACCAAATTAGAATTTATAATAAGCATAAATTGTTCAAAATTGTTTCCAACCAACCAAGGTGGATAAATAATGTTTGTCGACCAACCACAGTTGATGGGTTTCTATCCCCGACCAACCATACTTGGTTCAATTTTCAAATATAAACATGTGTCCGACCAACTAAGGTCAATACTTTTATCCTCGTCGACCAACTACAGTTAGTGGGTTTTTATCCCCGACCAACCATACTTGGTACAGTTTGGAATATTTTGTTCTTTAAAGAACTTTTTGTAATAATGTTACCTCCCGACCAACATAAGCTGTAATGCGAGAGTATATAAAGTCTTACCAACCGTAGTTGATCATGCTGGTCTACACCTCCTAATCAAAGGAGTAGTAGGGTTCTTTCGAACTTTTTGGCTCCTTGGAGCATGTCCTCCTAACCAAAGGAGGTTGGCTACTTATAGCACTTTTGCTCCGTAGAGCGCTCCGTAGAGCTTATCCTCCTAACCAAAGGAGGTTGGCTACTTATAGCACTTTTGCTCCGTAGAGCGCTCCGGAGAGCTTATCCTCCTAACCAAAGGAGGTTGGCTACTTATAGCACTTTTGCTCCGTAGAGCGCTCCGGAGAGCTTATCCTCCTAACCAAAGGAGGTTGGCTACTTATAGCACTTTTGCTCCGTAGAGCGCTCCGGAGAGCTTGACTCCGTAGAGCATGACTCCGTAGAGCAGTCTTCTTCTTGTCAAGCAGTGTAGTGTTCAACACTAATATTCCCCGAAAAACTTTCAACAGAAAGAAAATGGTGAACCATCCTCGTTTTATTCATAATGAAGGAAATACTTTACATTTTTCATTACTGATAATACTTTCGCAGGTGTTCAGCATTCCATGCATTCTGAAATTCTTCTCCTTCTAGAGTTGCTATTCTGTAGGTTCCAGGTCGAACAACCTCTGTAACTCGGTAAGGTCCATGCCAGTTTGCTTCCAGTTTATTCTGTTTCTGAATGACTTTCTTCAGCACATAATCACCCTCCTTCAAATCGCATTTCTTCACCCTTTTGTTGTAGAACAGAGCTGTTCGTTGTTGATAAGCAGCATTCCTAATGGCTGCCTCTTCTCTTACTTCTTCGAGCATGTCCAAATCCATTCTTCTCATCAAGTCACTGATCGGAGAGTTGAAATTCAGCACTCTATGCGTTGGGAGACCCAACTCGGCCGGTATCACAGCCTCACTTCCAAATGCTAGCATATATGGTGATTCTCCAGTTGCTGCTCGGGGAGTTGTTCGGTAGGCCCATAATACTGATTGGAGCTCATTAATCCAATTTGCTTTAGCTTCACTTAGCCTCTTTTTCAACCCATTTAGTAATGTTCTGTTCGTCACTTCAGTCTGTCCATTGCTTTGGGGATGTCCTGGTGCTGAATGAAACTTCAAAACGTTCGACTGATGACAATAGGCAGCAAATTCTTCATTATCAAATTGTGTTCCATGATCTGTGATGAAAGCATGAGGGAGACCATATCGACAAATGATATTCTTCCATACAAACTGGTATACTTTCTCGTACGTCATATTGATAAGAGGCTCAGCTTCCACCCACTTAGTAAAATAGTCCACTGCAACTACGAGATACTTGAATCTTCCTCGGGTGGTCGGCAGTGGTCCAACCAAATCAATTCCCCACATGGCAAATGGCCAAGGGGAAGTTATTGGTGTTAGCAATGCTTGTGGAGTTCGTCGGATGGAAGAAAAACGTTGGCACTTGTCACATTTCTTGGCATAGGCTATACAATCAGCCCTCATTGTCGGCCAGTAATATCCCTGTGTCATCACTCTTTGTAAAAGTGTTCGACCTGCTACATGAGCTCCACAAGATCCTTCATGGATTTCTTCAATCAATTCTTTCACCTCGGTGGGATGTACACATCTCTGCAAACCTGCCATAATTCCTCGTCTATACAAAATACCATTAGTTAATACATACCGAGCAGCTTTATACTTCAGTTTCTTGGCAGCGAGTTTGTCCTCCGGCAATTCGCCCTCTTCAACATATTTCCTGATTGGATCCATCCAAGATGGTCCTAAATCAAGGGTAATCACATTCGTTGTCAGATCTTCATCTATGCTCCGACCTTCTAATACTTCAATCGGTATGGTTCTTCGCATCTCGGTACGAGTAGCTGATGCTAGTCGGGCCAGTGCGTCTGCTTGTACATTCTCCATCCTCGGTATTCTCACCAATTGAATGGCCTCAAATTCTGTCAACAATTTCATCACCTTTGCATGATATTTGATCATTAAATCTCCTTTAACCGCATACATTCCCATCATCTGATACACAATTAATTGAGAATCACTGAATACCATCATTTGTTGTACTTCCATAGTCTTTGCTAGATTAAGACCTGCTATCATGGCCTCATACTCCGCTTCATTGTTAGAGGCTTTGAATTGGAATCGCAAAGCATATTCCATGTCAATCTCGTCTGGAGTGATCAAAACAATTCCTGCTCCACAACCAGCTGTGCAGGATGATCCATCTACATATAATCTCCATGTAGGTATTTCGTCTTCAAATTTCTTATCTGTCAGAGTTCCTCGATAAAATATCTGCTGTTTTCTTCCATCATCCCCCGGTATCTTTCGCTCCTCGTCAGTCATCTGCTCGTACTCTTTTACCAACCGTGGCTGGTCTGAGTTTGAATATAATGATTTCTCTACATCCACAAGTCCTTTTACCAACCTTGGTTGGTTTGGACCTATTTCTGCTGATCCTGTATCGTCCACAGGTAGGTCAGTAAATGTTTCTGTTGATCCTGTATCGTCCACAGGTAAATCAGCAGGCATCTTTTGCTCCTCGGGGGTATCAGGGTATGTGAACTCTGCTATAAAATCTGCTACAGCTTGCCCCTTCAATGATGATCTGGGCTCATATACAATATCATATTCACCAAGTTCTACTGCCCAGTACATCAGTCTCCCTGATTTTTCTGGCTTATGGAGGGCTTGTCTCAATGGCATATCAGTATAAACGATGATGGTATGGGCTTGGAAATATGGCCTCATTCTTCTGCTTGCTTCAATTAGTGCCAATGCCAATTTTTCTAGCTTTGGGTACCTGATTTCTGCACCTCGGAAAGCCTTACTTGTGTAATAAATTGGCTTCTGGACTCCATTCTCCAATCTGATCAACGCTGAACTGACTGCGTTCTCTGATACTGCCAAATACAAATACAACTTTTCTCCTGTTATTGGTCTGGACAACAGTGGAGGTGCTCCCAAATATTTCTTCAAGTCTTGAAAAGATTTTTCACATTCCTCATTCCATTCAAAGGTTTTTCGAAGTGTTTTGAAGAATGGTATGCATTTATCAGTTGCTCGAGATACAAATCTGTTGAGCGCTGCAACTCGTCCGGTAAGACTCTGCACTTCTTTCTTCGTCGTCGGAGATCGCAGCCCTAGAAGAGCTTTGATCTTATCTGGATTTGCCTCAATACCTCGCTGATTGGCGATGTATCCGAGGAACATTCCTTCTCGTACTCCAAAGGTGCACTTCGTCGGGTTAAGCTTCATTTGGTATTTATCCAATTGATCAAAAGTTTGACTCAAGTCAACCAAATGATCAGCAGCTTTCTTGCTTTTAGTGAGCATGTCATCGACATAGACCTCCATGTTGCGGCTGATTTGTTCAGTAAAAACCTTGTTCATCAACCGCTGATATGTTGCACCTGCATTTTTTAAACCAAAAGGCATAACATTATAACAATAAGTTCCCCTAGGGGTAATAAAAGAAGTACTTTCCCTGTCTTCAGGTTTCATTTTGATCTGGTTGTAGCCAGAGTAAGCATCCATGAAGCTGAGTAGCTCGTGTCCCGAGGTAGCATCCACCAGTTGATCAATTCTGGGCAATGGAAAATGATCCTTGGGGCATGCCTTATTGAGATCGGTGAAATCGACACACATTCTCCATTTGTTGTTTTTCTTCTTTACCATCACCACATTAGCCAACCAATCTGGATATTTTACATCTTCAATGAATTGGGCTTTCTGGAGTTTCTCGACTTCCTCTTGTATGGCTTGATTCTTCTCGGGACTAAACACCCTTCTTCTCTGCTTTACAGGTTTAATCTCCTTATTCACATTGAGTTCATGACATAAGAAGTTTGGATCTATTCCTGGCATGTCTTCATGACTCCAAGCAAAAGTATTTTTCCTATTCTTCAAGAAAGTTATCAACTCCTCTTTTATTGACATATCCAACGATGAACCTATCTGGGTTATTCGTTCAGGATGTTCGTCGTCCAAAATAACATTTTCTGTAGATTCCATCACCTGTCCTTTTACAAGTTGAGATTCATCCCTGGGATCAAGAGTTTCAATTTCTGTACCTTCCTCCACCTGGTAAGTAGTAGTCTTTTTCATCGATCCTTCTAGTTCTTCTGGCTCGGCCGACGAATAATAGCATTCCCGAGCTACTTTTTGATCACCTTTCACCACTCCAACTCCAAAATTTGTTGGGAATTTCAAACATTGATGTACTGTAGAAGGAACGGCTTCGAACTTCTTCAATCCAACTCTTCCCATGATGATGTTGTAGGCTGACTGCACATTCTTATCCATCACAAAGAATCGTATTCTTTCTGTTCGACAAACAGGCCAGGTTCCAATGAATATATCCAACTTGATCGTCCCAAGTGGAAAAACTTTCTCGCCAGCAAAACCCAGAAGGGGTCTGTGATAAGGTTCTAATTGGGATAATTTCAAATTCAAGCTATCAAAGCATGAATAGTACATGATGTCTGCCGAACTACCATTATCTACCAACACCCTTGAAATGATCACGTCCTTCATTCTCATTTTGATCACCAAAGGATCATCATGAGGGTAAAGAACACCTGCCAGGTCATTTTTTGAAAAACCAATTACTAGCTTCTCTTTGTTTACCTTCCTCGGACGATCATCCTCGGCCAGGTTTATTCGCTGAATATATGAGCAAGCTTGAGCCTCTCCGAGATAAGCTTTTCTTTCTGCAGTAAGGTCTCCTCCTCCTGCATCTCCCCCTGTAATAACGTTACAATGAAATGATCCAAAACGTATGGAAAATACCTCTCGTTCAGGTTTTCTTGGCTTCTTGGGAAGATCGGGGTCATCATCTAGATCCTCTTCATGGTCCCTCCTCTTTTTCTCCTCTGCACGACGAGGAGATCTAGATCTCTCTCTAGTTCTATCATCATTCCTCCTTTCACTTCTGCGATCTACATACTTTGATCATTTTCCTCTTCGAATGAGTGTTTCAATCTCGTTCTGAAGGGCTATACAATTTTTGGTCATATGGCCATGATCTTTGTGAAACTCGCAATATTTGGTCTTATTCCTCATGTCTGGATCTGTCTTCAGTTTCTCTGGCCATTTGATTTCCTCGTTATTCCTGATTTCTTCTAAAACATGATTAATACCCATTTTCAATGGAGTATAATTATCATACTTCTTTAGGGCTTCCAACTTTATCCTGTTATTCCTGGAATATTTGTCACCACCATTACCTTTCTGATCTTTCTTCTTAGAGTTGTCGACCTCCACTTTAACTTCTTTATCCATATTTTTCTTCGCAGTCATAGCCTCCTCGGCATTCATGATTTTGGCCGCCTTTGCCATCAATTCCGACATATTTTTAGGCGGATCTTTGGCCAGAGTATAGTATAGCTTGTTAGGCAGCAAACCACTCATCAAAGCAGTGATTGCTGTCTTTTCTTCATAATCTATGACTTCCAACTTCTCGTTATTGAAACGAGTTATGTAATCTCTAGTACTTTCTCCTGATTTTTGTCTAACACTTAATAAGTGCGCTACTCGCTTTACTGGTTTTGCTCCAAAACAAAAATTACCAATAAACAGCTCGGCTAACTGAACAAAAGTTGAAATCTTACCCCGAGGAAGATTATTGTACCATATCTGTGCAGATCCGGTAAGAGTTCCCGAGAATGCTCTACACCTCATCTCGTCGGGGACAGCATAGATATCTGCAGCAGCTTGGTACTGTTCTATATGAAGTACGGGATCTGTCTTTCCATCGTACTTGGGGGTCACTACAGGTGCTTTGAATTTCGACGGTGTGGGGAAATCCACAATGGCTTGCACAAAAGGTGTCCCTTGAACAAAAGTTCTCTGTAAGGGGTTCCTCGCCTTAGCCATTTCTCCCAGTCTATCCTCCAATCGTCGAATGGAACCTTTCCATGCTTCATTCCCTTCCTCGGGCCGCTTAGTCCGAGCAACTGATTGCTCTGACGTAGCTTCCTGAGATTTATCTCGATGAGTGATTGGTCGTGATTGTGCAGATCTTTCTCTCGAACCTGGTGGTGGTCGAAAACTTCCTGATGGAGCCCTAGGTGGACTCATGTTCCTCCTTGGACCTAACCGACTGAAAGGAGACACCCTGCTTAATCTTTCTAAAGCGCTAGTTCTCTCAGGAGAAAAAGAGATATGTTGATCAGTATCCGTAGCCCGTATTGATGAAGTTCGCCCAGGTTGATAAGAAGAATCATTGGATTCCCCATTGCGATATGACCCAATACGTCTGGATCGTGATTGCCCATGATCAGTCCTTTGCCCTGAATGAGTAGGTACACCGCCTTGAAGAGTTTGAAGGAGTTGCCTCATAGATTCTTGCATGGCGGTTTGTCCCTGAGCCAGATTCATCATAATTCCGGCCAGATCTGGAGATGCAGATGGATTTGGAAGATTTCCAGTATTTCCAGCATTTCGATTACTGGATTCTGGATTATCTGCCATTGGTGACAAATGATTTTTATGAAAAACGATAACAACAGTCGTTTCCCACAGACGGCGCCAATCTGTTGATGTAAAAAACTAGATTGCTCTAATTATTCAATCACAGATAAATAAATAAGACAAAGATTTTTAAAGTGGTTCGGCTAGGAATAAAGCCTACGTCCACTGTTATGTTATTACTGAGTGTTTGTGGAATTCTTGATTACAAATTCTCTCAAGAAATTCCGGTCCCTTTGAATGGGATTGATACAAGGTATTTATAGCCTCAAGGCTGTACATGAAAGGTCCAATACATTAAATGATATACATATGAATGGGTAATACATTTAATGCGGCGTGTGCATCAAGAATCTAATGAATAGTTGAACAGTTGTCCGTCTGATAATTGATGACACGGCCGAGGTGCAGTTCGGACCGCCTTAGTTGCTTGTTGATCAAGAGTTCCTCGGAGTGCTTTGAGTATCTCGGGATGATATAGTTCCTCGGATGGAGTTCCTCGGCATGATAGAGCTCCTCGGTGTATTCTTGTTGTTCGGTACCAACCATAGTTGTTCAGTAAATGATCTTCCTCGTTGTTATTGTGCCACGTAGATCGACACGTGTCTTCATACTATTCGTCCACATCAGCATATTAATTTTGGTATCAACAATCCGTATCTCACTATTTTGGAATAAAATTTCTCAAATCCATCCACAAAGTGTCCCACATAAATTCTTCCTAGTCCCAATTACTTTCTCCCATAATTGCTAGGAATATTTGTTTCATAAATATTTATCACTTATTAATGTATGAAACTTAACTTTCAACTAAATTCCCCTTTATATAACAAACTGGCCGAACTACCCAGATTTCGCCATCATCGATCTATCGAGCCCCTTGGGTCGATCGATCGATCCTTCCAGTATTCGTCCACTCCAACCACTGTCATCCATGGACGAAACTTAAAGCTTAAATGCTCAACCTAAGCCCCTATCCAAATACAAATAACACATCCTCCATAAAAGGAAAGGGTCTAAGCATCCCACAGACCTAAATTCATTATCAATATCCATTTATTCCAACGTTTTCACGATTTGGGTATTATCCGAGTTTCAAATCTCCAATACGAATTTCATTCATATTAACAGCAATTAACCATCTACTCTTACTGGTTTTAACATACGATTCTGTTCTCTACATTCTAGAATCATAAACACGATCAATCTCTCCCTTAATCCCATTAAGGTATATCAATTTTCAAAAACCCAATTTAAACTTTTGTTACACCCCCAAAACGAATTTTGGTTTACACATCACTATGATATGAATTGATTATCATCACTTTAGAAATCACAACAGTTAACCACTTGCCTGAAATTGTTCGTAGTGTCTGATCCGTCGGTGTAGTCCCTTAATTTGGTTCCAACACCCCCAAATTGGCTCTTGATTTACTTTCCCCCAATGTTCCTCTCAAGCCCTAGGCTTAGAGTTGAGTTGTCTGTCGTTCCCTAATATCTTAATTAGGTTAACAACATCAAATCCCATTTTTGTCCATGTGGGCCTAATTAAAAAGGCCCAACTCACCCCGTGTGGGCCCGGCTATGCCCAAAAATACCCTGAGACCCAATTACTACTCCCGGGTACTCTTTTCTGACTATATCGATCCATCTGGACGCAACCGCGCACTCGAAATTACCATCCGAAATACTTTTTGACATATCCAAATTTCGACCCCAAAATGTGACACACATTAATTCGAATAATTAAACTTAAATTCGCCAATTATAATTAATTCGGCTCACTCAAATAAATTCTCCAACTCTTGAATTTAAGTTTCTCCAATTTAAATATTTTCATTACTCCCAAAAATAATTAAATATTAAACCCTCAAAATTACGGGATGTTACATACTCCCCCCTTACAAAAGAATTTCGTCCTCGAAATTAAAATGAGCGTAATGTTCCAAGCTTCGCATATCACTCTCTAGTCATGTTCCTCTAAGCCCGCTATATCTATCCCATCCGCTTTTAAGCATAAGTTACACAAGTATGCATTTAAATTAACCAGGGAGCCCATATGCCCTATACCCGTGCTTAACCGCACAAAATTTGCCTTAATTAATCCCGGGTGCCCATACACCCTATTCCCGTGCTTTACCGCACGAAAGTTACCCGGCTATGCTTGTCTTAACCTGTAATATAACTTCGAACCCGTAGTCATATCATATCATATCATATATATATATATATATATATATATATATATATATATATATATATATATATATATATATATATATATATATATATATATATATATATATACTGCCCGGCTACTCAACCCATGTGCTAACGTCCAAACATCTCCCCATAAATACTTGTCTCTCAACACAAAAGTATATACGCTTACCCTCATGCTACCAAAGACAACATAAAATACCGCGCCCTTACTATCACTAGTCCTTGCGCAAAATAAACCCATAGCTATCTCTCTTTTCTCGAAAATAAATCTAACCACCTTGATTCACTTCAGTAAACATCCCCACTTACCGGGATAAAATGTGAGAATACAAAACCTCACTATATGCTATCGCACCACGCAATACAACATATATATCCACATATATATAGGCTATACACCTTCTCCAGTGATACCTAGTACCAACCATACCCTGGTGTCGCGAACACCAAAAATTTTACACCACTATCCACCATAGTTAAATTTCATCGCTATCCAGCCGATTTTTAGGAAATGTTATCAACCCTACTCCCATAATTCTTAAAAGTAGTAATTCCTCATATAATTCAAACCTTCACTCAGTGTACACCTTCACTCTCCCGTGAAGAACACCAAGGAAACTCCGCTACCCTACAGAAAGTTTATCCACATACTATGGCTGCTACAGTCAACGCACCCATTAAGTTCGACTTACCCGTGAACTCTAGTGAAAAACAAGTCTTATATTGTCACATTCTCCTTGTCACTCAAAAATATACCCCACGCCCATAGGGTAAAAATAATTACCTCTATACTCCAGCTGCAACGACTGATCCTCGGGTTTCGAAGCATCTTCTCCCTGCCCGAATGCGCCCATGACTTTCTTTAGTGGCTGTACATCCAGGACCTCGTCCTATAGTTGAACCCTACCTCGTTTAAGACAAATTCTCTTCATGTGTCTCGCTTTCCCCACAAACGAAACACCTTCTAATACATTCACCCTGCCACTGGTCCCTTCCATGCCGACCTTGTTGGAATTCCTGGCCATCCTGCCGATAGCCTCCAGTTCTAAATCGTTTGGCATGATTTCCCTTTCGGAAATCCTGCCCCTGATCTCCCCCAGTCTGCTGCTGGGATACCCCACTGGTATTGTTCCCTCCTGCCTTATCCGATTGGCTAGTTTCCACTCCCCTCCCGCTTCCTTTCATGTGGAAGTGATATCCCCGACAGTGCCGGAGTGCTGCATTAACGACATCAGTATCAGCTACTAATGTGCATTTACCAATTAAATATTATCTGACTCTCCAGACTAACCCATCCATAAACCTTGCTTTCTTTCTCCTTTCTTCGCTTACCTCATCAGGTACAAAATTTGCCACCGAGTGAACTCTTCCTCGTAATCGTCCACTGAACGGTCTCCCTGAGTCACCTCACTAAATTTTCTCCTCATTTCGATCTGAACCGCTAGAGGAAAATACTTGCGGACCGTACCCAAAACTCGCAAATAGCTGGCGTATCACTTTCCTCAACCGTGGTGATCGACTCCCACCACTGTAGCATTGCTCCCACTAAACTAAAAGTGGTTAGCATTTGCTTTCACACCTCATCGTAATCTCCCATGAGTAGGTGACGTTGGATATCTCTCTTTCTTGACGCGCTAGCACTACATCTGAACCCCCTCGCAACTCTGGTGGGCTCCCACTAAAAATCACCTCTCTTTCTTGCTTCCACCTCGAAGATTTCGCGTGAGTCTGAACATCCGGCGCCACTAACACTTGTGGATCATCCTGTGGGAAGTACCTTGTCATTTGCGACTACCGTCGTTTCAACCACATGCGCCACTAGTTCGGTTACCTGTGCTGCCAAAATCATCTATGGCAGTTGCTGCGGTAACTCTTGCTCCCGACAAGCCTCCCTCGTCTCATCTTCCCCTACTACCCTAGCTTCTCTCTCATGGGCGTCATCTGGAATGAGAACCGAATTGGTATGAGTTCACTCTCAAATATAAATTTCGCAGAAGAACGTATATGCGCATACGTATCGGGGGATTACAACAATCCTATAATAGGGCTCTATGTCAAAGATTGCTAAGCTGAACCGTGAAAAGCCGCACAGATCCTAAGGACACTAGAACCTGATGTTCTGATACCATCTGTGACACCTCGCCTAATAAAATACCGGGTGATCAGTCCTATACCAAATTAAAACAGGAATCCCAGTTTGATCATCATTAGCATCACTGTCGAAAAACTTTTTAAAACTTACTAACCACCTAGTATTCCAAAAGCAAGTACCAATTTTAACTTTTTAATTACATAAAATAGTACATGCTGAAATAAATACAAACCATTCACACAACTGAATAAAACTCAACTGAATAATTAATTACACATGAAAGTCGATGTGAATCGCCGGATTGTAAACCCTTTTTAATGTTATATTTCCTTTTCTTGTTTACTATGAAGAAGCGTAAAAGTCGATGGTTTAGTTAAAACAAAATTTTAATTTCAATTTCAAATTAAACTCAAGTGAAAATAAATTAAACATGCAAATATTAAATTTTTGAAACCAATTAATTGAGTCCTAGAATTTGCCTAAGTCATAGTTATCAATATTCCAAAGTTAGGCCAAACCAATTTTAGCAAATGACTTGAATTAAATAAATACTTATCCAAATTTAATTAATCACACTACGCCGAGATGTACGAGGAAAAACCCACAACGGGAAACAACCTCGGACGGCCCTAGCCACAAATCCACTAAGTATGGAATTTACAAATACAAGACAAAAAGGCTTACAACACACGACTCGATCCCTCTCAAGCCCCGACGCTTCTTCTTGTAGATACCTCTTCCTAGCGAATAACCTTGGAGCTCCACCGCGGTCTCAAAATCCACCGATCGGACTTTATATGGTCACCGTCACCCGAGCAAGGAGCCTTTCTCCAAGTGGGTAATGCCGCAACAACCTCTTCTTCTTTCTTTATGGGATGTAGAAGAAAACTCGAAACTTCTCTTTAAACGGAAGAGATGAACACGGTGCCAAACTCCAAGCAAGATATATGAATATGGGAACTTGGAAGAAACTAATTTGGGTGTAAACTAGAGTGGTGTATATTTTTCTCTTTGATAAAAACACACTCAAAACATGATCTTTTTCCCTCTTTTATTTTACTCTCAAAACACTCTCTAGGAGTTAGTAGGATATGAAAAAGATTTTTTATCAAAAGTGATTCCCGCACATAGTTATGCTGTGAAAAGTTAGTGTGGAAAGAAGTGGAGATCATGGGAGAAAACTGCCAAAACTGTTCCCGCCTGGAATCTCGTTCGAACGACATTCTCATTCGAACGAGTCTTCTAACGAAGTTCCAGTATGAACTCGTTAGAAACTCATTGGAAATCTCGTTAGAACGACAATCTCGTTCGAACGACATTTCGAACGAAGTTCCAGTATGCCTTAATGGGAAGTCGTTGGCAATCTCGTTCGAACGACATCTGGTTCGAACGACAATCTCGTTCGAATGACATATCGAACGAACTTCAAGAAGGTTTGGAAAATTTGATTTTAGCCCAGAAAACTTTATAAACTTATTTTAAAGTATTAATTAATTCTTTCTGAAAATAAAACGCGATTTTAATTAAACCTAACACCCAATAAACAAGCTCCAAGATCCTATATATATATGATTGCATTCATACCTTGGGAGCATGGAACTATGGTTGATGACGTATAAACGAGGCACGAAACCGGCATGATTATGAAGCTTTATACTCTTTGCCGCTACGTCTTCAAACAAACTTTTCATAGGCTTGAGATAATTACAATTAAATGCAATCCTATGTATAAATGTTTTTGTCTGGAATTGAGCCAAAACTATATAGGGACTCAATTGGAAATTTGTGTCCTTACAACACAACTTGCCAAATAAACCACCGGCCACCAAAGAAATAATCCAATACAAATATCCAACACCAGAATAAAATAAGTTTGAAAACTGAACTGAAAGTCTGGGCAACATGCCCTAAATAAAATTGGAACTGATACAAGATTCCTAATCTAGGAATGAATGAATGATGCGTCTAATCCAAACTCCTGCTAGCATCTACATATGCAGCAGCTCCGTGTCCCTGGGATAGAATATCAATCCCGACGTCCCTATGCCTGGACACCTAAAAGGTTTTGAAAATAGTTTTATAGCAAGGGTTAGAACTCAAAACATTTTGAAAATATTTAGTAAGTGAATTAACTGCAGTAATTTATAATACATGAATGCGCTTCATATTTAAGTTAGTGTCGCACTCCCTTGTGGACATTCTTACCCCTCCACTATTGTGAACACCTACCGGTTACCTTAACCCCACCTAGTTGTACTACCCCGTCCAACTAGTCCTGGTATAACCTTCCCTTGCCATACTACTCTAACTCGAGTATAATAATTTCTTGAATTATAAGTTATCTCACAATTAACTTAATTAATTCCTCTAAAAAAGTAGCATATAACTGTGTCACAAGTTATATAAAGTAAATACATCACACACTGTATTATTACCTGTATATAATATTTACTACCATTATATATGTACCTTTACCACAACACCCACACATATAACATACGTATATCCATCCCTTCGAGTATACCCTCGCCGGATGATTCCCTCTAAAATGCTATCTCACTAGGTGTGCTCACAAAACCTAGTTTTCCAAGTTGGAATTGCTCACCAACTGGGCCCAACATATAAACGTAGTGGAGGCGGTCATATTCCTTCCCTGAAAGTGAGATAAATCCATCACCCATATATACCGGATGCTATGACCTGGGGATATACTCGCCCTACTCCCCAAGCTAGGGGATTCACCCACATCGCGCAACATCCCTTCATAGCATTAGAGTATATTAATAGAATAAATATCTAGTCACTGATATTTAATATCACACACAATATATACACGTATATATATATATATATATATACTATCACTACACCGTATATATATAATATAACCTCGGCTTTACCATGTACTCAAAATCCCGTACACTGCCTATAATTTAATATCACACACAATATATACATGCATATATATATACTATCACTACACCGTATATATATATTATAAACCTCGGCTTTACCGTGTACTAATATCACGTACACTGCCTGTAATTTCCTGAGTATGTGGCCCGACTCAACGTAATTAATTTTCTCACTTAATAATTTCTCGTCTTCCCGAGTCTATGGTCCAACTCTAATATATTTAACTCACACCTCAATTTATATAATATTGTTCCCGTGTCTATGGTCGGACTCCAATTAAATTAATTAACACCCATATTAATTTAATACCTTCCCGAGTCTATCACCCGACTCTAATTAAATTAACTAACACACATTTTAATTTAATACCTCCTCGAGTCTACAATCCGACTCTAATTAAATTAATTATCACACCTATTAATTTAATCCTACCCGAGTCTACAATTCGACTCTAATTAAATTAATTATCACACTTATTAATTTAATCCTACCCGAGTCTACAATCCGACTCTAATTAAATTAATTATCACACTTATTAGTTTAAACCTACCCGAGTCTACAATTCGACTCTAATTAAATTAATTATCACACTTATTAATTTAATCCTACCCGAGTCTATAATCCGACTCTAATTAAAATTAATTATCACACTTATTAATTTAATCATACCCGAGTCTACAATCCGACCCTAATTAAATTAATTATCACACCTATTAATTTAATCCTACCCGAGTCTACAATCCGACTCTAATTAAATTAATTATCACACTTATTAATTTAATCCTACCCGAGTCTACAATCCGACTCTAATTAAATTAATTATCACACTTATTAATTTAATCACTTGATGTCACCCAACCATTATCCCCGGACTCGCTCACTTGGCCCATACCTTAATATTTCCCGAGTCTATATTCCGACTCCAAATTAATTACTCTCTCTCTCTCAACAAATAATTAAATACTTTGGTGTCACTTAACCAACATACCCGGACTCGCTCACTTGGTCCATTTTATCTCTCATAATTTCATTCCCACATTTTCGCCCACAATGTGTCACACACGCGTCTCCATAAATTTTCTAATTATTTTTACCTATAATTACCAACATACCCGGACTAGATCACTTGGCCCGAAATTAAATATGTCTCGTGTCAATGTTCCGACTCTAAATTAATTAGTTTATCTCTAAAATTAATTCACTACCTTGGGGTCACTTGACCAATATATCCGGACTCACTCACTTAATCCGTATCTCACTATTTTGGAATAAAATTTCTCAAATCCATCCACAAAGTGTCTCACATATATTCCTCCTAGCCCCAATTACTTTCTCCCATAATTTCTAGGAATATTTGTTTCATAATTATTTATCATTTATTAATATATGAAACTTAACTTTCAACTAAATTCTCCTTTATATAACAAACTGGACGAACTGCCCAGATTTCGCCATCATCGATCGATCGACCCCCCTGGGTCGATCAATATGGACAAAACTTAAAGCTTAAATTCTCAACCTAAGCCCGTACCCAAATACAAATAACACATCCTCCATATATGAAAAGGGTCTAAACATCCCACAGACCTAAATTCATCATCAATATCCATTTATTCCAACGTTTTCACGATTTGGGTATTATCCGGTATTCAAATTTCTAATACGAATTTCATTCATATTAATAGTAATTAACCATCTATTCTTACTGGTTTTAACATACGATTCAGTTCTCTACATTCTAGAATCATAAACACGATCAATCTCCCCCTTAATCCCATTAAGGTATATCAATTTCCAAAAACCCAATTTAAACTTTGGTTACACCCCAAAACGAATTTTGGTTTACACATCACTATGATATGAATTGATTATCATCAATTTAGAAATCACAACAGTTAACCACTTGCCTGAAATTGTTCGTAGTGTCTGATCCGTTGGTGTAGTCCCTTAATTTGGCTCCCAACACCCCCAAATTGGCTCTTGATTTGCTTTCCCCCAATTTCCCTCTCAAGCCCTAGGCTTAGAGTTGAGTTGTCTGCTGTTCTCTAATCTCTTAATTAGGTTAACAACATCAAATCCCGTTTTTGTCCATGTGGGCCTAATTAAAAAGGCCCAACTCACCCCGTGTGGGCCCGACTATGCCCAAGAATACTCTGAGACCCAATTACTACTCCCGGGTACTCTTTTCTGACTATCTCGATCCATCTGGACGCAACCGCGCACTCGAAATTACCATCCGAAATACTTTTTGACATATCCAAATTTCGACCCCAAAATGTGACACACATTAATTCGAATAATTAAACTTAAATTCGCCAATTATAATTAATTCGACTCACTCAAATAAATTCTCCAAATCTTAAATTTAAGTTTCTCCAATTTAAATATTTTCATCACTCCCAAAAATAATTAAATAGTAAACCCTCAAAATTACAGGGTGTTACAGAATGTATGGGCGTGAACTACAATAAATGAATCACCATTATAACACATCAAAAAGATCAAAAAGCTCTAATTGATAGCAATCTATCATCAAACTTTATCTAAGTCAAATGTGACAATTAAAGTGTGAGATTAATGAACTAAACAAACATCATGCACACAAATCCAAAATTTTGACGATTCTACAAACAATAGCGTTATGACACGATTTTCAACGTTAGGATTCTTTGAGCAAACTCATTTAAATTTTTAATCCATCCAAACTCCCATCATATTTTTCTTTTGAATGAACTAAACTAATTTAGCCCATATAGACATATGATTCTTTTTATTTCCTTATGATTTTTCGGGATCTTTTAAACGGTGGCATTCACGACGAGTCAATTTTACACTCTCGCGGTTCTTTCCCGTGAACACTGTCATTTTTCAATTTAGTCCTGATGGTAAATGGTTATTACATGCACATTCTCTCCATAAGTCTACTTACACATAGATGAAAATATTGAGATAAGAACGTCTCACCAAACTCAAATATGCAAGAGTATTCAAACATCCATATAAACTCATGCATGTGTGCAATCAAGGCATATAAGCAAAGTCGAATAAAAAAGCATATCAACTTCGAGACAACCACATAATACAGTGGTTAAGATCATTTTAAGCATCGATAATAATGATCAATTGTCCTAGCCACATGGATAATGGAAGGAATGGGGTCCAAGCACACCAATATGCCACATCAAACATGTTAACTCATGACACAAAAATAAAACCGAAAATATTTTTGGCTTTTCCAAAATATTTTGACTCAAATAAAAGCAAAATGTTTTTGTATTTTTTTCTCAAAATTTTTCAAAACCAAAAATATTTTTGTATTTTTCAAATAAGATGCAATAAATGAAAAATATAATTCAAAATGATAAAAATGTCATAATACTAGCAAATTATATATCATGAATGCAAAAACTAGCATAAGACAAGCATAGTAACACTATCAACCTTTAGGTTTAGCATGAGAAGAATCAAGTGCAACCAAATGAGAACCATGAAGTTTTAGTCCTAAAGCCTCTAAGTCCAATTTCCTAACCCAAGTTGGTGTGACATAACGGGTGGGGGCTTTAGGAACCGACACAACTTTATTCCTAAACTTCCTAGGAGCATTCCTAAGGTCATAGCAAAAACATCTAAGGTGACCTTTCCTACCGAAATGGGAACAAGAATAAATATGGTGGGAATGATTACTAAAATATCGACCTCTCCCCACGTTCCTAGTGGGCTTTCTCACACGATTGGTATTGGCAAATTTTTTTACGTAGACTCAAAGTCGAACTTAACTCTAGATGAGTCTCTCAAACTCTCCTCCAACTCCTTAATCCTAGACTCAAGTATACGCCCAGACTCCTCAAACTCTAGCAACTCCTTTTTCAAAGCCTCCATCAAACCTTTAAGTCTATCACTCTTTCTCGACGTACTCTAGTTTCTCCCTAAGCTTCTTTTCCCATGCCCTAAGATCCTCAATCAACACATCATTATTTTATACGACATGCTCATTCAACTTAGCTTGCAGTTTCGAGTTAGCCTTTTTCACCTTCACCGTCTCCTCAAACAACTCTTAAAATGAAACTTGTAACTCTCCTACGTCGATCTCCTCATCCTCGTTCTCATCACCCTCATGCTCTCGGGAAGCACTCTCAATAGCCTCGAAAGTGTCATGCACATGAGTATCCTCGGGGAAAGATATATCATTGTCGCTCACATGCATGCCATAAACGCAAAAAAGTTACGCTCAATGGGGGAATCCTCTCCCTCTTCCCATTCACTGTCACTTAAAGTGGCGTTGTATGCTATCGATTTCTTGCCCTCTTTCTTAAGTCTAGTGGAACACTCAGCTACTTTGTGACCATACCCCTCACACCCAAAACACCTATCAGACTCATCTTTCTTATGTTTCTCAAAATTATCCCTCGGGGTGGAGTCTCCCATGTTCTTGAATTTCTTAAACTTTTTGGCATCTTTCGATTGATTTTGAGATTTAAGAAACTTTTTGAACTTCTTTGCTAACAAGACGACATCCTCAAAGTCAGAATCAAAATCGTCATTAGAAACTTTAGTTTCCTCCTTTAGGGCTTTCAAAGCAATGCCATTTTCTTTCTTTGGCACTTGCTTGGCGGTAAACATATCGAGTTCATATGTGTAGTGAGATTTTGCAACTTAGACGCCCTAACCGTTCTCGTGCCATCATCAGTGAGTGCAAGTGTATCCCAAGCTTCTTTCGATGTTTCACAAGTCATGATCCTATTATACTCTGTAGGCATAACATGTGAGGAAATAATGTGCAGACCTTTAGAGTTATACAGTGCAATCCTATGCTCAGTCTCAGACCATCACTCAACGAGTTTTAAACTAGTGACCTCATCCTCTCATGTGACAGGTGGTGTCCAACCTTTTTCAGCCGCTAATCAAATACGATCATCAATAGATTTTAAAGCACTTATCATTTGAATTTTCCAATAAGCATAATTAGTTCCATAAAAAACGGGAGTGCGAAAACTATCATAATTTCCAAAGTTCATCCTTACAAACAAAAAGGGATCAAACACAATAAAAATGTATTTTTAGCTCTGATACCACTTTGTAGGTCCCGAATTTAACTTGAACAAAAACTTTTGCTTGAGCAGAATTAAGTTAAGGATGAATACAAACCGACTTTTTCTTTTTAAAAACTCTTTTTAATTTTCTAAACCACACCAAGATGTGACACAAACTAACTTAACCAAATTTCATCTTGTTTAATCCTAAGCGTGTAATTAGTGATTAAAGCAAGTAAAATAAAGTAAAACAATACTCACAACGCCCATGTACGAGGAAAACCACAAACGGGAAAAACCTCGGACGGCCTAGGCCAGACAATCACTATGATAATGGTGATTATGCTAGAAATAGCACCACCCTTCAAGGTGTTTGTGAGCTCAATTCGATGTTAACAATGGCAACACGCGTATATAGAAAATATAATAGAATGAGGTGAGGAGAAGAGGAATCACACCGGAATATAAGTGGTTCAGCCAATTAGGTCTGCGTCCACTGTGCAAGTGTATGGTGTGTATCACTGTATGAGGGCTCTAATGGCCATAGATACAAACTCTCAAGCTTTCTCTCTCTACTGTGTATTTGAGCGGAGTTTTAGCTAGGGTTTCTAATTTTGGGGTCCCTTTCTAAGAAGGAGAAGACAAGTATTTATAGTGCCTGGGGGGTTTAGTGTACCCCCCATGCATGTAAAGAGCATATGTGTGTTGATCTAACCAATATGATGAAGACACCTGTCCCTGTCACATGTAGATAATGATGATGAAATATTCCCCCCACGTGGGGGGAATGATTTGTTATAACTAATTTGTGTCCACGTGTCCTTGTCCACACATATGTCAATAAGTGCTCGGCTTCCGTTCATGGTCATAACCTCGGCCTGGAAGGGTTCGAGGTTAGTAAGGTCTAGTTACCTATCCAATCCTAGATGAGCCATTATGGTATCGGCTTCAGTGAAGCTGATGATACGTATTAGGGTCGGTCGGGGCCGAGGTTAAGATGGAATATGCCCGAAACTCCGGTCGATTCACTGATGGGGTCGGCTTTGGTAGAAGTATAGCTCCTTGTAACCTCGGTCTACTCCCAGCCGAGGTTGTCATTCCTGGGTGAACTATCGAGCTGCTGATCCACTGATGAGGTTGGCAGTGGTGTCGGCTAGGGCCGACCCTGTTATGGCCGAGGCTGCTGGTCACTGATCCAAGGCCCTTTCAACGTCGGCCTTGTTCTCGGCCGAGGTTAATGCCTCTGAGCCGAGATGGCACATTTGGGGCATATCAATCACCCCCATCCCTTAGTTACATGTCAGAGCAGGTGACTGTGGCGTCTCTACATCTTTGAGGTCTTTATTGTGCCAATGTCCATTTGACACTTGTCCATTGCTGAAGTGTGAGGCGTGCCTTGCAAGTGTGTGATGTCAGTCGTCCTTTGGGGCTCCCAAGGCAATGATGGGCCTTGGGAAATGTGCATTTATATTAAGGGTTTAAACCCTATTTTCCCTCTTTCTTCTTCACTTCTCTCTTTTTCCTGGTTTAACTCGCGTCTGTAGCTTTCTCTCTCTAGAAAGGCTCTGGCTTGAAGCTTTTGGTGGTGATTTCTCGCATTTTCCCCCTTCTCCCTTACCATTTCATCTTCAGGTATCCTCTACCATTCTATCTTCTTCATTTTTCCTACCTTCTTCTTACTTTTGCATTTTTCGGTGAGTTTTTGGAGATTTTCGGTGAGGTTCCATTTTTTCTGGCAAACTGTTCTTGTGTGTCCTTGGTAGTAATTGCTTCAAATTTGATAGTTTGATCCTTAGATTGCATCATTCCATTAGTCAGTCTTGTTTGTTGTTTAGGAGAGTTGCAAGTGTAGGGTCGGCCTCTTATGCTCAGACCTCTTTACCAGCTCTTAGAGGAGTTCCCCTCTCTCAGAGAGAAGACTTTAGAGAAAATTAGGCAAATAAAAAGAGTGCAGGAGGAAGCTCAAGGTCTTATATCCCGAACCATCCGAACCAGTTAACAAAGCAAAGGTCCCTGCTGAGCCGCCAATGTCTGAGTCTGAGTCATCCTCTTCAGACCCTATGTCTGTGGACTCTTTTCGAGAGGCTATGGATTTCTCAACTCGACAAGATCAGGACCCTAATCAAGCGGAGGTTTCCAGTCGAGCCTCATCCCACAAAAGTTCAAGCACATTAACCTCTTCCTCTGAGGTTGAAATTATTGGGCCGAGTGTGGTGGTTCTGCCAATCCTTGAAGCCATACCCTTATCGGATTTCACAGGGGCTGAGTTCGCTCAGAGGTTTCCAAGTGGAGCCCAATCGTCTGCTCAGGCTGGCGTTGAGTTAGATGATGATGATGATGATGCTGAGAGCGATGTTAACGTCTCTGAGGCAGCCGAGTTTGAGAGTACAGTTAGTGAGGTTGACCTTTTTTGCTTCAGGTACTTATACTCGATCAACCCCTCCATAAAGCTTAGGAGACCTCTGAGGGAAGAGAGGGCTTACCACGGCCGAGATGGTGAGATCTGCCTGTACGAGAAGATGTTCAGGTAGGGATTTCGTCTGCCCATCCATCCCATCATCAGGTAAATACTAGCCTATATCAACTTGGCCCCTTCCTAATTATCACCCAATGCTTGGAGGGTGATAATTGGGGCCATTGTCTTATGGAGGGTTATTCATCACTCAGACCTTCCAGTCCAAGTCTTTATTGGATGCTATGTACCTTCATCTTCCAGAAACCATCTGAGCTATTATCATTTTGTAGCTCGGAAACCTGAAAAGAAGATGCTTCACATAACTCAAACTTCTAATCATAATTGGAAGCCACGCTACTTCTTTGCCTCAGGGCCATGGGAGTTTGACCCATGTGCCCCCTCTTCCCCACTAGAGCCAAGGATGCCTATAAGATGGGGAAAGGTTACAATGGCTGCTAAGTCCTACCCTAGTCTAAGCCTGCAAAATCTTCAGAAGGTCAAAGACCTTCAGGATCAGGGGGCACATGGTCTGCTCGTAAGATTTGAACACCTGATGACCCCCCATTACCTCTTTAAGACTAGTTTAGGGGGAAGTCCTCTCACAGAGCTTGGTAAGTTTCTTATTTCAACAAGTTATACCTCTGAATACATGTATATCTGATTCTCTAACTCAGACCCTCTTATTTTGCAGAGCGTCCGAAGGGAATATCTGACGAGCTTTGGGAAATGGCGGCACCAAGTTTGACGAAGCTCGTCAAAAAGGCTGGTCTGGCCGCTCCTCCTCCCCCTTCATCTGCCTCAAGGGCTGAGGCCACCAAGAAGAGGAAGATTTCCAACCCTGCCCCTGAGGATCAGAGGCTGAAGAAAAAAGGGGGAGATCGATCCATCCCCATTTCCTCTGAGGATGCATTGGCTGCTCGTATAGAGCAACTTAAAATCAATGATAGCATCATAGGGCATAGTTTGCAGGCGTTGGATGCCATTGGCTCTGCTATGACCGATGCTGACAAACATTTTTATCGATCTATGGACACTTCTCTACTGATCGAGTTTGGCCTTCATAGGTCTATTCAAGTATGACTTTGGATTTCAGTTTATCTTCAAAGTGTAACCTCTTCTTTGTATTGCAACTTATATATACGACCACGTGATTTGCAGGGCCTTAATGTTATGCATCATCTTCCCAGTTGGACCATGAAGAAGTTACCCCTCATCCAGAAAGGCCAAGAGGCCAAGAAGGTGCAAAGTACTCTGAGTGCAGAGGCAATCCGTCTGAAGGCTACATTTGATGGGTCTAACAAGAAGGCTAAGGAGTTAGAGAAGGAAATCTCCAAGCTGAAAAAGGACCATACCACTACTCTGAAGGCTAAAGACAATGCTCTTCAGCAAAAGGTCGACGCAGCGGTGAAGGCAGCTCTTGAGGATGCTTCTGAGAGGATTTTAGCCAATTATAAAGTCTCTGATGAATTTATCATCTTCGGCTTTGAGTACCTCGAGAGAGGTATTAAGGCTACTGGCAAATGGGCAGCTGTTAAGGAAAAGGAGTTGGGTAGCTTAAAAGCCTCTGACTTCGTGGGTCTGGGTTTTGCTAACCCCCAATTCGCCCAAGCACTTTAAGAGGTCGAAGAGGAAGATACTGCCCCAGCAGAGACTTCACCTCAGGATGTTACAAACACTTAAGGAGCCAACCCCGGAGAAGATGGGACCGAGGTGACCAACGTCAGCCAGGGTAATGAGGCCGAGGATGCCAACACTCTGCCTTCTAATCCTTAGGTTATTTTGTGAAGCTTTTTTTACTTTTGTAACCTCTGAAGAACATTGTCAGCTCATATTTTTCAATTTTACAATTGGATGACCACCTCTGAGGAGGGTTTTTATTCCATCATTTGTTGATTTGCTTGTTTAATGCTTCTTTGTCATGCAATTGTTTAGCTCTGAAGTCTTGGTGCAATGATGTCTGCTTAAACTAAATTAATAGTCTTACCTCAGACCTTGTCACCATATTATGATGTTATAAGGTCTGAGGTCATCAACTAAGAAGTTATCTTCATAAATAATATCACCAAATTAATGATGTTAGGGGTCTGAGGTCATCCAAGAATGATGTCTGATCTCAGACCTTATCACCACATAATGATGTTACAAGGTCTGAGGTTATCACTAAGATGTTGTCCCCATAATTAATTTTATCAAATTAATGATGTTAAGGGTCTGAGGTCATCCCTGTAAGGTGTCTGAACTCAGACCTTGTCACCACATAATGATGTTATAAGGTCTGAGGTCATCAACTAAGGTGTTATCCCCATAATTAATATCACCAAATTAATGATGTTAAGGGTCTGAGGTCATCCCTGTAAGGTGTCTGACCTCAGACCTTGTCACCACATAATGATGTTATAAGGTCTGAGGTCATTAACTAAGATGTTATCCCCATAATTAATATCACCAAATTAATGATGTTAAGGGTCTGAGGTTATCCCTGTAAGGTGTCTGGCCTCAGACCTTGCCACCAAATCAGGATGTTATAAGGTCTGAGGTCATCAACTAAGATGTTGTCCCCATAATTAATATCACCAAATTAATGATGTTAAGGGTCTGAGATCATCCCTGTAAGGTGTCTGACCTCAGACCTTGTCACCACATAATGATGTTATAAGGTCTGAGGTCATCAACTAAGATGTTATCCCCATAATTAATATCACCAAATTAATGATGTTAAGGGTCTGAGGTCATCCATGTAAGGTGTCTGACTTCATACCTTGCCACTAAATCATGATGTTATAAGGTCTGAGGTCATCAACTAAGATTTTATCCTCATGCTTTCTACCATTAGAGCACAATGAAGCAAGAATCGACATGGAAACTGATCTCTTATTAATAACCTATTCATAAGATGGTACATTTACATAACTTTTTGCAACGTCATATGTAATATTTCTTTAGGTGGTCAGCATTTCAGGGGTTAGAGAAAGGTTCTCTTTCTAGGTTTTCTAGCCTATAGGTCCCGGGTACAACCTCTTCTATCACTTTGTAGGGATCATGCTAATTTGGGTGGAGTTTATTTGTTTTTTGTAAGGTCTTCTTCAGTACTAAGTCTCCCACGGCAATGGGTCTTAATTTCACCCTCTGATTGTAGAATTTAGCTGCTCTCTGTTGGTATGCTGCTTATCTGATTTCTGCATTTTCCCTTCTCTCTTTAATCAGATCCAGGTCTAGTCTTCTTTCTTCCCTATTTTTATCAGGGTCATAAGTCTGAACCCTATGAGTAGGGAGTCCCACCTCTGTTGGTATGACTGCCTATGATCCATGTGATAGCATAAATGGGGTTTCTCCTGTTGGTGTCCTTGTCGTGGTTCTATAAGCCCATAACACAACATAAACCTCTTCAGTCCATCTTCCCTTTGCTTCTTCTAACCTCTTCTTGATTCCATCGAGGATTGTTCTATTTGTGACTTATCTCAGACCGTTTGCCTGAGGTCGTCCAGGAGATGAGAAGAACTGCTTTATCCCCACTCTTTCGCAATACTTTTCTAAAGAGGAGTTTTTGAACTGGGTTCCATTATCTGAGATGAGAGTGTTTTGGAGGCCATGTCTGCATATGATGTTCCTCCAAATAAATTGGAAGGTCTTCTGTTCTGTGATCGTTATCATCGGCTTTGCCTTCACCCACTTTGAGAAATAGTCAACGGTAACTATCAGAAACCGGTAATTATTGGCAACTCTTGGTAGGGGTCCTACTAAGTCAATTCCCCATACTGCAAATGGCCATGTGGAAGTGATTGAAGTCATAGGTTGATGAGGTTGGTGAGGAAGAGTGGAGAATCTCTCACATTTATCGCACCTTTTCACGTAAGCAGTTACATCTTTAGCCAAGGTTGGCCACCAGTACCCTTGTGTAATAATTCTTTTGGCCAGTGGTCTTCCTCCTATGTGACTAGAGAAAGAACCCTCATGTACCTCCTGCAAGATGCGAGGAACTTCCGTGGGATGAACACATCTGAGGAGGGGTAATAGGAACCCTTTCTTATATAAGATGTCTCCTACTATGGATAATTTCGTAGCCCTGTATCTTAGTTTCCTTCTCTCTAGCTTGGATTCTGGTAGCTCTCCCTCTTTGGTATATCTGAAGAGGGGGTCCATCCATGAGTCTCCTAGGTTCAAATTGAGACAAGGGTTGCTAACCTCCTCTTCTTCAATGGTCATTTTTTATAAGACCTCGATCGGAACTGTCCTTCTGATATCTGTCTTCGTTACTGAAGCTAACCTTGCCAATGCATTTATGTGGCTATTTTTCTGTCGAGGCACTCTATTCAGTTTTGTCTCTTTGAAGTATTCTAACATCACTCTCACCCTCTTCAAGCCATCCTTTCGTCTTTGGCCTCATAGACCCCTAGTACTTGATTAACAACTAACCTTGAGTCGCTATGAAGTAGGAGTCATCTTACTCCCAGAGTCTTTACTAATGAGAGACTTGTTATCATGGCCTCATATTCTGACTCGTTGTTAGATGCCTTGAAGTTGAATCTCAAAGAATATTCAATGTTGGCACCATCTGGAGCTGAAAGAATCAGCCCTGCACCGCTTCCACTGTCACAGGAAGAACCTTCAACAAAGAGATTCCATTTGTCTGTATCCGATGAGAAGGCCCCTTCTGACATGATTCCTCGCTTGAAGAGGTATTGATCCTCCTCGTTCTCTGTTACTCACTCCTGATCCTCTTAGATATGACCTCTTCCTGGTTTCGGAAGACATTTGGTGCAACCCCTTCCTAGTTTCAGAACACATTGTTGTTTGACCCTTCATCATTTACCAGGTCATTCTCTACCTCGGCCTCTTCCCACGTGAACTCAGAAACAAAGTCTGCGAGGGCCTGCCCTTTGATGGCTGCCCTAGGTTGATAAGTAAGGTCATACTCCCCCAACTCAATGGCCCAGGTTATCAATCTTCCAGACTTCTCAGGTTTATGGAGGACCTGTCTTAGTGGGGAATCGGTGAGGACGACCATGGAATGGGCTTGGAAGTAGGGCTTCATCTTCCTTGAAGCATGTATCAGGGCGTAGGCTAACTTTTCCATACGAGGATAATTTTGCTCAGACCCCGAAGACACACTTCACTGGGTTGAGTTTCATCCTGTATAATTCTATAGTATCGAAGGTCTTTTCAAGGTCTGCCACATAAGTGCGGGCCTTTAAGCTCTTCGTCAGCATATCGTCTACATACACCTCCATAGTCTTGCCTATTTTATCTTCGAACATCTTATTCACAAGACGTTGATATATCGCCCCCGCATTTTTTAGACCGAAGGGCATCACTTTGTAGCAGTACGTCCCTTTATCGGTAATGAAGGTTGTCTTCTCTGAGTCTTCCACATCCATGAAGATCTGATTGTAGCCTGAGTACGCATCCATGAAGCTCATAAGCTCATGACCTACAGTAGCATCGATCATCTGATCTATCTGAGGTAAGGGATAATTGTCTTTTGGGAAAGACTTATTCAGGTCAGTGAAATCAACGCACATTCTCCACTTTCCATTGGCCTTGGGCACGATTACTGCATTCGATAACCACTCTGGATATATAACTTCTCTAATAAACCCAGCCTCTTCTAATTTTTAACCTCTTCTCGGATGATGTCGTACTTCTCCCTGGAGTAAACTCTTCTTTATTTGATGGGCCTGGTATCTTTGGTCACGTTAAGCTTGTGACACATAACCTCAGGGTTGATGTCGGGCATGTCTGTGTGACTCCAAGCGAAGACACTCTGCCTCTTCCTAGAGAAGTTTATCAGCTCTTCCTTGATTTTTATTTTTAAGGCTTTGCCGACCTGGATGGTTTTTCCGGTTCATCCTCATTGAGGACGATGGATTTTACCTCTTCCGCAGCCTCTCCTTTCTTCAACTTTGTTTCATCTTTTGGGTCAAGCGTATCAATGCTATAAGTGGTGGTTTCCCTCTTATGGTCCTCTCTCTCTTCGGCCGAGTTGAAGTAACATTCACGTGTTATGGTCTGATCACCTTGCACTTCCCCTACCTCATACAAAGGGTGTCGGGAATTTTAGCATTTGGTGGACCGTCGACGGCACGGCCTCAAACTCCTTAAGGGCCACTCTTCCTATGATGAGGTTATAGGTCGAGAAGACGTTTTCGTCCATTACAAAAAAAATTATCTTTCGGGTCAACCTCTTAGGCCACTCGTCACCCATTCGTATGTCCATATCATACATGCCTAATGGGTGGACCTTTTCACCGCTGAAGCCCATTAAAGGATGATGATAGGGTACCAGCCTTGCTCTGCTAAGACCTAGGCTTTTGAAGCAAATCCAAAACATCACGTCTGTTGAACTCCCCCCGTCCATAAGGATCCTCTGCACCTCTTATCCATGCACCCTTGTTGTTATTACCAAAGGGTCATCATGTGGGGCTAAGATACCTTTGAAGTTGAGTCGGTAGAAACCAACTATAAGGGTGTCCATGTCCACCTTCTTCCTCTTCTGCGCTGTATCGAAAGACGTTAGATTTACCACTTCAAGTTTGGCCACTGACTTGGCCTCTGCCACATGAGCTTTTCTGTCAGCCACTTCAGAGCCACCTCCCACAAGTCCTCCGTATATGGTGTCAACACCAAAGGAGATCATGCCAACCCTCTTCGCTGGAGTGTTGTCATCTTTTGGTGGAAGGTCCGAATCGTCTTCATCATCTCCTTTCGAATCATTATCTCGTCTAGCTGGGGCATCTTCACCGCATCTGTCATTTCTCCTCTTCTTAGGGTCATCTCTTCCGCCTTTAGGAGCCTTGCCATCAACATACTTCCTTAACTTTCTGGACTTTAACATCTTTTCAATCTCATCCTTCAAGGCGAATCATCTATCTGTAACATGGCTATGGTCCTGGTGGAACTCGAACCACAAGTTTTTGTTCCTCTTATGTGGAGGGGCCTTCAGTTTCTCCGGCCATGTTAGAGTCCTGTCATTCATGATCTCGTTGAGGATATGCTCACAACTCACAGTTAGAGGAGTATAGTGAGCGAACTTGTCATCGGTTGACCTTTTCTTTTCGTCTTTGTTTCTTTAGGACTTCCCACTCTTCTTTCCGTCTTTCTTTCTTTTTCGACAGTCATGACCTTTCCTGCAGTGCCTAGTAGCTCTGCCATAGACCTAGAAGGGTCTTCCGCTAGTTTCCACAATAACTTCCCTTTCTGAAGACCTCCTATGAGGGCGATCATGTCTATATTCTCTTCGTAATCTTTAACCTCAAGTTTTTCTTTGTTGAACCTGGTGATGTAGTCTCTTAGGCTCTCGTCCTTGCCTTACTTGACATACAGTAGATGAGTGGTCTTCTTTTGAGGTCTTACCCCAAAGCAGAAGTTGTGAATGAATTGTTCAGCCAAGCCCTTGAAATTCACAATTGAATTCTTCGGAAGAGAAGTAAACCAGTTGTGTGTCGCTCCTATCAAAGTACTGGAGAAGGCCCGACACTTCATCTCATTAGGTAATGAGTAGATGTCTGCCGCTGATCGATACATCTCAATGTGATGTACAGGGTTGGTGCTACCGTCATACTTGGGAGACACCACGGGTGGTTTGAACTTAGCAGGGGTTGGAAAACAGACTATCCTTGCCACAAAGGGTGAGCCCTCCGAGAAACCTCTTTGCAATGGGTCTCGGCTCTTAATGAGGTCTCCTGTCTTCTCCTCGAGATGTTGGATAGAGTCATTCCATGGTCTCCTTCCATCGGCTTGGCCGAGGTTATCCCCAACCACTTACGAGGGGTGGACTGAGGGTTCCCCAGCTGCAGCACAACGTTGGCTGTTGACCTCCTCCTGGTCTCTACCTCTTCCTGCATGAGGTCAGCCTTGGTGAGGCCGATGTTGTTCATCTCCTTTTTACGATCCGGCTGCACTCCTTGACCTTGATAACCTCTGTCTTAGGTCATTTACTGGGCCCAACCTCTCAAAGGCTGACCCCCTGCTCAATCGATCAAAAGCTGATCCTCATTGTTGGGCCTCTTCACCTCTTCGTCTGCCACAGCCTCGGCTCTGCTGAAGAGGACGTACAGTATTATTCAAAACCTCATACGGCTCCCAATATTCTTCTGGGACCTCTTCTGCCTCTAGATCATCATACCTGTCCTCCAGGCAAGGGTTTCCTTACCTCCCCAGGCGCAAGCGCCTAGGGTCAGCAACGTCCCTCCTCCGCAGGGGGCAGGTTGGTCCTTCATTGGTGCCTGGGGTGGTCCCATCCCGTCAGGATGAGGCTGGACAGCAGCTGGAGTGATCATTTCCGGTGAAACTCCAGGTGGCCTCATCATTATTTGGATTAGCTGTGCAAACTGCTCCTGCATAGCTTGTTGCATTGCAGCCAAAGACCTCAAGGTTGCAGCTACCTCTGCCATTTCGGACTGAGGCGGTGCCTGGCTGGAACTAGATCATCCCGCACCAGGCGGTGGTACCTCTGGTGCCATATGTTAACACTAAAGATCTTGAGTAGCAGATGAGCTTAATACCTTAAAGGACCTTTTTCAATGGTGAAACAGCTCCACGTAAGGGGTGGTGCCTGGTTCACCACCAGAGTCCCCGGTGAGGTTAAGCTGAAGAAGAGGAAGAGTCGTTTCCCACAGATGGTGCCAAAATGATGATGTTATAAATAGCACCATCCTTAAAGGTGTTTCTGAGCTCAATTCGATGTTATCAATGGCAGCACGTGTATATAGCAAATATAACAGAATGAGGTGAGGAGAAGAGGAATCACACCGGAATATAAGTGGTTCAGCCAATTAGGCCTACATCCACTGTGCAAGTGTATGGTGTGTATCACTGTATGAGGGCTCTAATGGCCATAGATACAAACTCTCAAACTTTCTCTCTCTACTGTGTATTTGAGTGGAGTTTTAGCTAGGGTTGCTAATTTTGGGGTCCCTTTCTAAGAAGGAGAAGATAAGTATTTATAGTGCCTAGGGGGTCTAGTGTACCCCCCATGCATGTAAAGAGAATGTGTGTGTTGATCTAACCAATATGATGAAGACACCTGTCCCTGCCACATGTAGAGAATGATGATGAAATATTCCCCCCACGTGGGGGGAATGATTTGTTATAACTAATTTGTGTCCACGTGTCCCTGTCCACACATATGTCAATAAGTGCTCGGCTTTCGTGCTTGGTCATAACCTCGGCCTGGAAAGGTCCGAGGTTAGTAAGGCCTAGTTACCTGTCCAATCCGAGATGAGCCATCATGGTCTCGGCTTCAGTGAAGCCGAGGATAGGTATTAGGGTCGGACGGGGCCGAGGTTAAGCTGGAATATGCCCGGAACTCCGACCGATTCACTGATGGGGTCGACTTTGGTAGAAGTATGGATCCTTGTAACCTCGGCCTACTCCCGGCCGAGGTTATCATTCCTGGGTGAACTATCGAGCTGCTTATCCCCTGATGAGGTTGGCAGTGGTGTCGGCCAGGGCCGACCCAGCTATGGCCGAGGCTGCTGGTCACTGATCCAAGGCCCTTCCAACGTCGGCCTTGTTCTCGGTCGAGGTTGATGTCTCTGAGCCGAGGTGGAACATTTGGGGCATATCAAATGGTTTTACCAAGTCAGACGGTAGTCTTATACAGTGACTCGATCCACCCATGAGACTTGATACTCCTCTGATCTTCTACCAATCTTCACAGTGCCCACACAGAAAGTAACCTTCTTCTACGATGCTCTTCCATAATGGTCACCTCCACGAATACCTCGGTATCCACCGATATGGCCTTATGTCGTCTACGATGTTGAACATGAAAGCAACCTTCTTCGCTTCTCCACCGCAAAGCCAACAATGTTCAAGTGTTGAACAAACCCAACTTGGTGCAAAAAAGATCAAATAAACACATAGTAATGATAACTCAGATCTTTGTAAATTCTAAGAATGTTTTATAGTGAAAACACTTAGAAAACTTTTTGCAAAAAACTCCCTGGATTGTAAACTTTTTTTCTTACTGTACACACTTCGAGAAAATTGAAACACACCTATTTATACTTATTTTAAGGCGGTGGCATCTCTCGTTTGAGCGAGATACTATGTCATTCTAACGAAAGCAGCTCTCATTCTAATGACATCGTATGTCGTTTGAACGATGTTTCCCAAATTAGAATCCAAATTAAATTAACTTATAATCCATCCTTATCAACTCTAAACGAAGTGTAAACAATTAAAACACTTTTATAAAATTATCCTTAAAAAATTACATCCTTATTTTTACAAAAATAAATTTTGAGTTTCATTAACATTATGCATTCATACCTGAGTGATCTTAGAATGCAAATTGACTTTGAAGGCTAGAAATTCGCACCAATTAAACTTCGGCATAATTAATTACTTGAAGCTTTGCCGCAACATCTTCAATTAATCTTCGACACGTCATAGTACTCAAACATGTTTTGTTCCGAGAATAAGTCAAAATTACATTAAGACTCAATTGGAAATTTGGTCCTCACATTTATAAATTGATGAGAAAATGAATCGTTTAATTAATGTTATAATTAAATGGACATAATTTGGATAAACGGTGATCTTACAATTAATTTAAAGAATTATGGTGATAAGTTGAACATATGCCATATGCGATTCGTTAATTGTATTAATAACTGACACCGCGTGGATGACGGGATTTTTTGGGTAGTTATTGCTTTCAATTTATTTTTAGGTTGCTTTCTAGGTATGGGACTTTTAGGTAAGCCTTAGTTATTGGTAACACTTTCTAGGTATGGGACTAGATAATGTGGGTTTTTACAGATGGATGATTCCGGGGTGAGGCTGAATTATACGTTATTTTCGTTGGATCGTTAGCCTAGGTGCGAGGGGTAGGTAATAGCTATTGGTAGGTATCCTTCCTAAATGATATGCTAGGCTAACATTGCATTTTGGAGACCTCTAGGTATGGGATTAGGGGTAGTTTGAGGAATTTATGCTCGATAAAAGAGTGGGACTAATTGAAAATAATGAGAACTTGATAAAATTGATGATTAATTTCTAAGATAATTGACGGGTATTAAAATGAATTTTGCATCGCAAGTATGTGCATAACTAATGATAATTGGGTTGACTAGCTATAGCAATGTGGGGGGGGGGGGGGTGTTGGCCTCACAAGTATGTGCAGGGCTGACATATATAGGGTAGACTGTTTATAGTGACATGTCATGCTTGGAACTTCACGAGTATGTGAATAACTGATAGAAATTGGGTTGACTGACTATAGTGAGGGGAATTGGTGTGATTTGTAGAACCTTAAGCGCGCCAAGAGTGTGTGCATGACCAATAAGGCGTTGACTGGCCATAGTGGCGTCGCACGAATAAAAATAATGGGATAATTAATTTATGTAAGAATAAGGGCTCATGTTTAAACTATAGTTGAAATGGAATAATTGGACATAAACAATTCAGGTGGCTTGGTTATGTGGGTAGATGGTAGTATTTTACTTTTACTCCCATGTTAATATATATCTCGTTTGAATTAAAATGCTCTATTGTGATGTTTAGAATATATAATGCTACTGTCTAGATTTACTGGCCTAAATTGGGAGGAGTAACTAGTATTCATGAGGTGGGATCTGACCCATTACGTTGACTAACATTTTAGGTATAGCGCTGGAGTAGCTGCACATGAATGATTGGAGATATGTAATGCCCCGACCTGAATTTATGGGTTACCTGTAGTCAACCCGGTCTGACTCGAGTGTTAGGTGTGAAGTGCAATGAAACAACCTATATAATGTTGTTAATCCAATTTTATTTTAATTAGTGTTTCACTTACTCAGTATGCGATTCAATTTCAAATCAAATTACGTGAGGGACCCATGAGAAGCATTCCCGAAGCCCAGACATACAGAGCTACTAACGTAAAATTAAATAGAATAATTTTCTATATAACACTTTCAAAGTACGAACCCGCACCCAATCTGTCGTATCAAAGACGAGGGTGTGAGACTATACCTAGTGGGAATATACAAATGCAGTATAGAAGCGAACGACGGAAAGAATATGCTATAAGTTATACCTATGTGCACATGCAATTACCTTGTACATGTGTAGATACTCATATATATACTTAATGCATGAAACCATTTTACTTCCGAAAATGTTATTTAATACGATTAATTTACCTTAATCTCATAAAAGAATTCTTCTTTCTCAACTTAGCATTTATCCCTCTATTTAACACACACGGTTAAATACTTGAAACTGCTACACTTTTTAACCAAAATCATTTCTTTACTGATATTATCCTTTCCATTTTAGGCGATGCACATTAGTATTTTCATTGAAAATAACACCTTTCAATACACCCAAACACTGTGTTAGAGAATACTTCTTTAGCCTTTGAAGAACCTTTCACAATACACCCTTGTCACCCTTATGTTAATTATGGGTTAAACCTCTTAGGTTGCTTCACCACCCATTTACTCACTTACTTCACCATTTTTCTTTACATTATGGATATTAATCAATTTCACACTTACTTGTACATTTTACCTTTTTCAGAACATTTATTAATTCATTTAAGTAAGGTTTCACTACACAACCCATTTCTTGACATGTTCCTTATTCCCTTATCATTTTCTCAGAGTCTTCAAATAACCGCATACTTTAACGGGCTCCAAACCGCCGACGATGCCACCATATACTCTTGCTAATGATTTTGGATTTTTCACCCCAGGGCTCTAGGCCCTCCTTAATTTTTTTGGTGTCATCCGAGTTCCTTTTTAATGTGCTTTAACATTTTTCAAATATCCACGTTATTCCACCTCTCCTTTTTACTCGGCCGAAGCCAAAACCTAATGTTAGACCCCAACTTGTGTTACACTGTGGAAATCATCATTTCATGTCCTTCACACTTTAACCTTGATTTTATTCCAAAAAAATCATGTTCATTAGGACTATCATGTGTAACACCCTTTCCAACATTTTTATTTCATAAAAATGTTCCAATTTACATAAAATCACCATTCCAAGCATATCTTTTATTCTATTTTCACAAGTGTTAAATTTTTCAAAACACTATTAAGTTACCCATACTAACTTTTAAAGTGTTTTTAACACCTTAACATCTTTTTAACCTTAGAGTAATATCCTTCTTAATCGAAAACATCTTTATTTCAACACTTTTATTTTCAAGAATCATTAACAAATAAGACTACTTTATAAGAAAAATATCATTCGTATTAGCACTTGTAGTCTTGAAACCTTACATTTGGAACACATCACAACCCCCATTACGCACACTTTAAGGGCTAAACTTTCTTATTTATTCATTCCATGTTTAAACCCAATAAAACCTTCATTAAACTTATTTTGAATGTCCATTATTAAAATACTACAAGTTTATATGCATGAGGAGATGGATTTTAAATCCTTAAATCCTATCATATGGGTTAAATATACATTTCATTCTAGAAATTCATAATACTCTCAACAATGAAATTTTAAGACATAAAAGACATTTTTAGTTCTTCAACCTCAACAAATGTCCATCTTTTATAAAATATATATTTTTGTGAAAGAAATTTGAAACATTATTTCACCAAATGTTTTAGCAAATTCAATATCATTTCAAATATTATATTTCATAAAATATTTAACATTGTACTCTAGGAAACGCACCATTTTCATAGAAATCCAATTTTTCTTTCAAGAATCTTTGAAATATGTATTCTTCATTTCTTTCAACAAAATGGCATTTTTTCAACATTTTTATTTCATAAAAATATTGATTTTTAATTTTACTAGAAAACCCATTATCATTTTCTAAGCATCCTACTCTTAATATTCTAACAATCAAGACTACAAACACATAAAATAGAGTCTTACTATAAGAGTAGATTTTTCTCCACCTCGATAAAGCTCCATCAATGGTAGGCATGGAATGTCAAAGAAGATGGCAACCTCCCACCTCCTAAGGTGGTTTCAAGGATGTTGCCCCACCAAAAAGCTTACTCCATATAGCTTTTAAGTAAAATCCCTTCAAAAATAAATTTCAAAATCCATGAAAGCTCCATCTTCATCTTCTTTAAAAACTCCCTACAACACCTTTATAAATTATTAGTTAGGCCCAATAATGGTGTAAATGAGTATCTAAAGCTTTGATATGGTGAAGACTAGAAAAATATGATGGTTTATGGTGAAGAAATGGTGGTTTGGGGCCTATCTCTTCTTCCAACTCTCAATAACTCAAATGATCCAAATAAACCCTTATAAAACACCCAAAGCCTAAGAAATGTCATTTTTCCCAATTTCGGCTCACCAGAGATCTACAGCTCATCAATCCAATGGCCTAGCTCGTGACAACGCACAAGGCCAATCTGATTGAAAAATTCGAAGGTTGTTGTTCGAACGAGATCCCCCTAGTTTGAGATAGAAAGGCGCCTCGTTCGATATCTAGCTTCGAACAACCTTCGTGTGACCTTGATCAGTTACACAGTGGGATCTCTCTCGAAGCTCGTTTGATCCCCTGTTTCAAGCGACCTGGCATCTCGTTTCAAACGACATCCATATCATCTGAACTACCCTCTATCCAACTTCTTTTATTTCTTCTAATTTTGACTCATAACTCCCCATAATTATCATCAAGACTCCAAATAGATAAATGAGAATACAATCTTGCTCATAATTGTTCAAGTCCCAAAGTTCTCACTCCATTTAAACTTTTGTGGGGAAATTAAATGAAATATTAGGGCGGGGTATTACAGATATTTTTGGAAGTGCAGCTGGAGATTTATTTTATTTGCTTTAGTAGTTTAGATTTACTTTTCCTTTCGTCGCTTTTATTACGAGACTTTCATTTATGGATTTGGTGGGCCAATCGGTTCCACGGTTGTTTATGGCTTCAATCAGGTACTTATAGTTGGATTATTTCATTTGGATTTTATAGTTATTTGGAGTTAGATTTATTTTGGAGATAGCATGGTGATCGATTTTTAATTTTCATGAATGGTTATATTTATTGGATAAATTTGATTATATCTTGTGGAACAAGTTTCAATGTCTCATATTTTTGTCACATGCGGAGAATGATAATTTATTTAGTGATGCTCGACGTAGTTTGACGGTGACGGTTGGCCACCTCGCTTGCCAGAATGCACGGGGTGTTATAGAACCACTCAAAGATTGGGATGTGTCTGAATACACGTATCCCTTGTGTTTCTCCCTTTATCATTAAATAAGATAACATGTATGGGAAGAAGGTGAGAAAAAGGTCCGGACCACCCCAACTGGGGGAAAACACAAGTTCCTTCTTGTGCTAGTGTGATTTTAATGGATTAATAAACCAAAATGATTAAGTTAAAAGGTGTTAAGGAGTATTTTGGTGGTGTTTTGAAGAGAAAATGTAAGGAAATACTTTGGGATGCTTGGAAGTCCCTTGAGGCTACCTTTGGAGGTGGGTGTCATCTCTCCTACCATTCTTCTTCTTATTATGGTCTCCCAATAGGGATAGACGTTGTACAATTCGGTTATTTTCCTTGGTTGAAATGCAACTCATAAAATAAAATATATATTTGAGTTATACGTGTGTATTTCAGATGTTGATAATCTGCACAATATATTCCATATGTAAAATGATTTATATATAGGTTGTAAGCGTATATTTGGGGGTGTTGATCATTTTATGCCTTTAGCTAAAATAGATGTTATTCTCTGTCAAAAATATAAGTATAAATTTAAGAAATGTACTTAATAATATTATGATAATATTATTTACACCCTAGACCTTAGAAAAATTATTACTTGGGGCTAAAGAATGTTAAAAATTGTATTTTTACCTCTAAACTTTTTAATTAGGGTTTTTCATCCCAAACTTTTATGAAATATTAGTTTGGACCCTAGACTTATTAAAATGTACAGTTTGACACTAGAAATATATTTTTGAAAGTATTTAAGAAATAACTCTTAGACTTTGTTTAAGTACAAAAAATCCCCTAGATTTCTAAATGTTACGAAACAACCCCTAAATTTGGAAACTTATAAGTGTCCCTTAAACGTGAATTTTGGAATTAGTCCCTAATATTTACTATTATTGGACTTTATGTTTATAATGAAATTATATATTAACCTTGACATTTTAGAAATTATGAAATGAACCCTAAATGTTGTGTTAAATGAGTTTAACACTAAAGAGGTTAAAAATGACAAAGATACATGTTTAACTAGGACTATAAACGGATCGAATTCGAGACGGATCGGGCAAATCCAAATCCATATCTATAGACACCCCATTATATTACACCTTAAACTCTGCTTAGGTCCCTAGCACCTCCCCTCGTCACTACAGATCCAGGTCATACCCCGAGTACTGACCTAAAAGCCATCGGGCACTCCCAGGCTCTATTTGACCAGAATTCAAACTCTTCATCTCGATCAAGGTTGAATGAATCTTTAAAGAAAACAGAAACCCCTTTCCAATGGTCCATTCCGTGCATTATTCCGACCTACCATGCGGACGAACGACCCATTTCCCCCGAAACTCAATCAGGAGGCCGTCGGGTGCTCCCGGGCTCCATTTGACCAAGGTCGGCTCTTCAGCTCGATTGAGACTAAATGAATCTTCAAAGGGCACTGAAACCCTTTTCCAACGGACTGCTCTATGCGCGATTCTGACTTACGGTACGGACGAACGATCCGTTTGACTCCGAAAGGTCACTGAATGCTTCTAGGGTCTGGTTGACCAAAGTCAACTCCCCGAACCTGATCAAACTCTTTGGAATGTCAAAGTAAATCTCCTAACATTTCTAATGGTATACCCCCTGCACGATTCAGACTTACCATGCGCACGAACGATCCGTTTGCGTCCGACGATTCCCCCTCCAATGGATTGACAAATGCTTCTGAGCCATATTTGACACAGAGTCAACTCCCAAACCCGGGAGAAGTCCAAAGTCCTTTCAAAGGTGTTTGAATTACCTTTCCAAAGGTCTGCCCCGTGTGTGATTACGATCAACGATTTGTGTTCTGCGACCAATTTTCCAAAAAGGACTGAAAGACACTGCCAAACGGCAAGTCCCAGACCCTGCCTATCGGCAGTGTGCCTAAACGCACCTGCCGAACGGCAGAAAAGGACTATGACGATCGGCAATTACCTGGGCCTATAAAAAGGAGGCTTGACCTCACTTACAAAGAGAGCCCATATCTGATAGATATCACTCTCAGCAAACCCCGAAAACCTCTCTCGAAGTCAGCGTGATTTTCACACCCAAATCCCTTTCCAACCTTCACTTTTCATCATCCTTTTTATCAAACTTGGTGAATTCACTACCCTCCATCATCATCCAAGTCTAAGGGTTGCACTCCAACATTCAAGATCAAGCTCAAGATCTTCAAAAAGGTCCAATTTTCTCAACTCTCTCCTTAAATTCTCATAAATTTGCAATAACTTATTTTATTATTTAGTGCTTTTATTATCTCAGTTCACACATCTTAATATAATTTTTATTTAGTATTATTGCACATCTCTTATTTTCATATAAATAAAAACCCAAAAAATAAGAAAAAGAGGGTTTGCTCATAAATTCCAAACGGGAATTCTCATACTCTTCTTACTTCTCTTACAACTAAAACACTTTTTCTACACACACACAAATAAGAGAATCCCCGGTTGGATTTATGGGATAAACCCCACCCCTCGTTTTGTATGTGAACTACGTGAACTTTGATGCCTCTATAGGCTAAGTAGGCGTCTCGGGGTAAAACCCGAGACTCGAGTCCTATTTTTACTTTTCCTCACATTTTTTATTTTCTCTAAACTCCATTCTCTTATGCTATATATATACATATATTTGTTCTTAAAGGCGTATTATTCCGTATACGTTATCGTTCCCTTATAACGATTAACGTAGTGATGATCGCCTAAATCCTATTTTCTAAATACTTTTTATACCTTCCTATGGACAACTCGCTTTACCTCTTCCCTGGTACAAGTTGATGATTCCTATCTCCACTATGTATACACATGCACACATATCATGGGAAAAATAAAAGTAAAATAGCAAAAACCCATGAGAGATCAAAAGGGTGATATGGGTGCCTAACACCTTCTCATTTCGTAACTTAGCCTCCAGACCCTTTTCGAATCATTTTGGTTTTGTATGCACCAGTATATCTTTGGATGTTGTCCCTCGGGAAGGCTTACCCTTTTTCTTTTGTCTGTTTTGAGTAAAATAGACTGGAAACTCTAATCTCTCTATATTTTTCACCTTACCTCAAATGACGCAGGCCGAAGTGCTCCCGAGAGGGACGCGCGGGACCCGAGGACCCTCACTCTCACGCAGGCCGCCCGCCACGAGGATCGGGATCCAGGAGAGGATGGCTAGTGGAGACTCCGCTGGAGAAAAATATGTTTATTTTGAGGGCTAGACTCTATTTACATGGGTGTTATGTTTGCTTATATTCTCCCCCATTTCTCATGTTCCCTCTTTACTACTCATGTGTACCCCATGCTTATGCTTCTATTCACACTTGTAGAAAATTCTCCATGTACACTTCACACCACGTACTCCTAGGGTCACATATATCCACATGCTGCATGCATCATTCATCCATACTTGGTGTACCTTTGGTACTTGCACTTTGCTCCCTGTTTGGCATAATCAAGAAAGATACTCTCATCATAAGATACTAATAAGAGAATCATGCATGATTCACACGACATCACTAAAGAGCATTGTGATTGACAATATTTTTACCCAGTAACTGGAGGGTCACTTCATGATGGGTGCTGGTCTGGCAGGGCGCAGTTAGCCTAAGTGATATAACTCTCACCTTTTATTGGCCAATACCTTCGACGTATATCAAACGGTTCCCCCGCATCGGACCGCTTGACCTAAATCATGCGGGAGTTATATCGCACGCCGAGTATATCGGGTATACGTAGGCCGAGTATATCGAATTCTCTCTCACACGTACCATCCCCACGAGGTATATGGTGCGGCAATTCACGTACACTCAGGTATATCAAATAACTTGTCCACACGTACCGATTTCCCGCAAGAGCAAGACGTATATCGTGGAAGTCACGTCGAAGGGGGGAACCCTTTTTGATTCACCCAACCAACTTCATACCCGCATATAGGTGTCAACCCTAGGATACACATGTTAGATTACGGGTTTCAACCCAAAACTCTGCCAAAATTTCGGGTCTGCCTGCCGCTCGAATTCTCGCGCATTTTCAAAACGGGACCCTGTCCGTGAGCCTGGTGATAAGTCCATCCATTGCTTTGCATATATTACAAACCCAATTTTTCCAGGCTCGGGTGGGGTCCGTCATTTCATTTTGCATTTAGAAGAATTTAATACAAGTGAGAACATAATAATCATAATAATCATGCTGAGATCCGTCTCCCGAAAAAAAAATTAAAAAAAAAACATTTCTCCCTTATTTATCAAAAATCAAAAAAATATTTCTCCTTTCTTAATCAGAAATCCAAAAATATTTTGTCTTTCAATATCGAAAAAAAAAATTCATCCCTTTTTATCAAAAATAAATCCCATTTTACGCCTTCTCAGGTCGATCGCAAGCCCTTGGCCTGGCTCCTTATTAGCTTCGGTCTTCAGTCAAGTCACCCCGGAGTTCCGTCCATTTCCCTATTACTCCTTTCGATTTCGAAATCCATCCGTTTCCCATGGAGAACACCGATCAAGTACTCGTTGTGCAGCCGGATCTGATGGCAGTTCTAACTCAACTTGTGTCCAAGATTGACAACCTCCAAACCGAGGTCCGAGAGATGCAACGAAATCAATTTCCCATTCTTCAAGAGCTCAAGGCCTTATTTCCTCATGCTATGGATCCACCCGAGACTATCTGGGTTCTCGAAGAGTATCAACACGCTCCATGTGCCCCTCTTGCTAATGGGTCGCCGCCTGCCCAGCTTCCTATGTCGAATCTTGCGCAACATGGGGCTAACTTGCCTATGATCATTGATCCGAAGGAAGAAGAGATGAAAAAAGTTAAAGAGTACCTCAAGATGATCACTAAGAAGTTTTAACAAGTCAGAATTTCAGGAAATTACAAGGACTACACCCACATGTTTCCTTATCCTAAAGCGAGGTTACCTGAGAAGTTTAAGATGCCAAATATCGAGACATTCGGAACAAGTGGACCCCCAATTGTTCATCTCCGAAGTTATCACCGTTCCATGACTCTACTAGGGGCTTTTGAAGAAGTGATGGCCCAATTGTTTCAGCAAACTTTGAAGGATAGCGCCCTCCGATGGTTTTTGTCTCTCGAAGAGTCCAAAATTCGTAGCTGGGAGGATGTAGCCCAAGAATTCATATCGCAGTACAAATACAATGAAGAGCTTGAGGTCACCTACCATGATTTAGAGCTGCTCAAGCAGAACCCTGGAGAATTAGTTAGTAACTTCATCACTCGATGGAGGGAAAAAGTAGCAACTATGACCAATCTGCCTTCCAAGGAAGAACAAGTCAACATAGTAAAGAAGACTTTCTTACCCCATATCCGAACAACGATGGGAGGACAATACTATCCCCATTTTTGAGCTCTCAAAGAGTCACGGGTAGAAATCGAGGAAGGTCTTGCCAAGACAGATGTCGAACCGAAGAAGGTGTCCGGATAGTTCACCCCTAAAAAATATGACAAGCCTGCTAGTGCTACAGTCTCAACCATCAATAACATCTCTCAACCAACCACATCATGGGCACCAGAAATCCGCCCGGTCCCAGTCCGAAAGGAATACACTGAGATCCATGCTCCCCTCTCCAAAGTCTATCAAGCCCTGCTAAGTCGAAACCTCATCAAACCCTTGGATCCCCGTCCATTGCCAAATCCACTCCCAAGAAACTTCAAGGCAGATGCCCATTGCGCCTATCACCTCCGAAACATGATCTAAGGTCTGATTGATCGGGGTACCATCGCCCCACCAGCTAATCCTAAGCCAAACACTACTCACAACCCACTTCCAAATCATACCAATGCCATCTTCTTAGAAGAGAACCCAGAATTCAATCCTTCAACTCAAATCACGCCCATATACTCTCCTAAACCTCTCCAAATTTGCCCATATTTCCTCCTACACCCTACCAGCCTCACTGATCAGGCACTGTCACTCCTCACCAGAGCATGCACCACTGTCCGTATCCGTTCTGAAAATAGAGGTATGGAATTATTAGAAGTCTTCAACCAACTCCTAGAGTTCGGGCTGAAATTGCCCTCACAGATGATCATTGATTGCCAAAGATTCAGTACGCTATTCTTAGAAGAATGAAAATGGGCTCGAGAGTCAGATAGTTGGGTAGGTAGGACCGATGAAGTCGGCCTGGATGATGTGGTCCAGATTATAGAAACATTCTTCAGGCAGACCAACAACATTTGCAGTATCATCGAGTTATTTGATGCTTTGAAACTACTTGGGCGCCTGGTCCTTTCACCCTTACACGTCCCCACAGAATGGGATGACCTGTATGAAGAAGTCATTAAAGTTATGGAATGCCTCGACTTTACATGGAAAGACATAATTGTTGCCACCGGATGGGGAGAAGAATTCGAAGATTTGAATGAAAAGCAGGCTTCAGAGAGAACTAGCTCGGTAACCGACATTTGTGGAATGTTATCATTTGAAGAACTAGTCAGAGAAATAGATAAGGTAGCAGAACAACCCGAGATTGACAAGGAAATGGGATTCATATTTTTCCCTTCTTCAGTAAATCACATGACCATATCAGGGAGGCAGTACCAGATTCCATGCTCACTACCAGCTAATGACAAAGGGAAGAGTGTTGAAAACCTTCCTATGCTAGAGATGACCCTCGAGGAAAGCAAGATCCTCAATCAACTAAAGAAAACTCAAGCTAACATCACTCTATGGGGGACTTTCATGTCTTCTCAGCTGCACAGAAACGCTTCGATTAAGTTGTTCACTGAACCCACAGTTCCTCCTTCTACCACACCAGAAAAAGCGATAAATTTGGTCGGATTCTTGACCTCTACCCTAATGCTATCCTTTTCCAAAGAGGAAATCCCCAAGATTGGACCAAACCATAATCATGCACTCAACATCTCCATCGAAGTTATGGGGAAGGTTGTACCACTCTCTCTTGTTGATAATGGATCCGCCCTGAAAGTCTGCCCACAAAGAACCTTCAAATGTTTAGGACTGAAAGAAAGCGACCTCGCTCCAACTTCCATCGATGTGAGTGCCTACGATAATACCCATCGGGAGGTGATGGAATCCATAAAGCTTGTAATAGGGGCTGGCCCTATAAACCCTATCATTGAATTCCAAGTTATTGACATCCCAACTTATTTCAATCTATTGCTCGGACGACCTTGGCTCCACAGTATCAAGGGCGTGTCTTCCTCACTCCATCAAAAATTAAAATTCTTCGTCCACGGGAGAGTCATTACCATCTTGGGCAACGACGACAATGCCGATGGTGCAAGCACCAACAGCCCAATCCTTGAGATACAACACGGGTCAAATGATATGCTCCTATTGAGATTCCAAGTTGAACCACTTCTACTCCCGACAGGGGACGACTTCAAAGAAAGGGTTTGTCCAGAATACGACCCTCATGGAAACGTCAATGTGATTAAGATGTTCAAAAACTTCATGCTCGGACTGGGGCTAGGATAAAGAAAGCAAGGTATACTCGAGCCGATTGAACTGAAGAAGGCCTTCCCTCCTTGTGGTTTGGGGTATCAACCATCAGAACAAGAGCTCAGAATGATCCATCTGTCTCGACCAAAGAGAGGACTAGACTGTGTCCGGACTATCCTAAGTGATTCCTTTACGTGGATGATTCATCAAAGAGGTGGAAGACTTCCCCTTTTGTGGATTTCTTGAACCATGGTATGACCCTACAGACAAGAAGATGAAGCCTGGAATGGAGATCTTTTTCTAAGACAGCTACCCATGGGCTAAAAGTTCCCAACACCATATACAACTGCTCATCAAAGATACTAAAGAGATTGAGGAAAGTGACTCCGAAGATTCCTTCAACTTACACACACTAGGTCTAACACTCTGTATGGTTCATTCAGGCACTACATCACTGGATCCATCCCAACTGATTAAAGCTACTGATACACCTCTCCTTAACTAGCATGATACACCAGTTCTACCTACTAAAATCTCTTCTAATCCCAATGTTTACCCCCTTTCTTCTTCTATTGTCTATCCTTGTTCAAATGTAATCAAGTCCTCTTTTAACGAGGCTCTCAATGCTGTTTTTCCTATCAATGAAATAAACGAAGATTTTGAGTATCTTGTTGTGCCTTACATTAACTGTTTGGATTCTAATCAAACTTTTGATGATGATGATCTTACAAATGAACAATTCTTAACTGATCTAAATAAGGTTAGTAATAAACAACATAACCGCATTCAAGTTAATGAGGAAGAGACTATTGTTATAAACCTCGGTTCTAGTAGCCAATTACGCGAGATTAGGATAGGGACTACCCTCAACGAGCATGAGCGTACACAACTCGAAGAATTACTAAGGGAATTCATGGATGTCTTCACATGGTCCTACGACGATATGCTCGACATTGATCCTGAAATAGCTCAGCATGAGATCCCCACTCCCCCAGATTATAAGACGATTAAACAAAAGTTAAGAAAACTCTGCACCGAATGGTCACTCAAAGTCAAAGAAGAGGTGGTCAAATAGTTGAACGTAGGCTTCATTAGTGTGATCGAATATCCCACATGGCTAGCCAACATAGTGATCGTGCCAAAATCAGGAGAAAAAGTTCGGATGTGTGTAGATTATCGAGATTTGAACAAAGCATCTCCAAAGGATGATTATTCGCTACCCAATATCGACATGATCGTGGACAACACAGCCAGTCATGCTCTCAAGTCATTCATTGACGGGTTTGTCGGATACAATCAAATCAAAATGCACCCAGACCACCAAGAAAAAACCGCATTCATCACCGCATAAGGTCTCCCCTTGCTCCTATACCTAACCATAACCGACACTGCAGTTGGGGCTTTGATAGGCCAATACCTTAAAGATTCTTGCAAAGAAAGAGCCATCTATTATGCTAGTCGTAAATTGGTCGGGTACGAGGTTAACTACACCACTTTAGAAAAGGCATGTATCGCACTTGTCTGGGTTACCCAAAAGTTGCGGCACTACATGCTCGCCTTCCCTATCAAACTTGTATCCCGAATGGACCCCTTCAAATACCTGCTTGAGAAACCCACCTTATCCAGCTGAATGGCCTGATGATTGATGCTCCTAGCTGAGTTCGACATTATATACGTCACGCAGAAAGCCATGAAAAGAAGAGCCATCTCTTACTACCTCCCTGATTACCCCGTAGAAGAAGTTGATGTCTGGATATCTGAATTCCCAGATGAAAGCATCCTTTACATTGCTCAAGACAACCTTTGATGGCAAATGTTCTTTGACGGTGCTGCCAACAAGAAGGGATATGGCATTGGGATACTTCTGATCAACCCAGATGACTCCCACACTCCCATCGCCATAAAATTGGATTTCCCTTGTACCAATAACATGTCTGAATACGAGGCATGCACAGTAGGCCTCAAAGTTGCTCTCGAGAAAGGTATTCAATGCCTATATGTCTACAGGGATTCTGCCCTCATCATCAGCCAAGTGCTCTGAAAATGGAGAGTCAAGGACGAGAAACTCCAACCCTCCATGCCCACTTAGAAGAGCTAGCCTCCTAATTCCAAGATATCGCCTTCCATTACCTACCTCGAGCAAAGAATAACCTAGCCAATGTTATCGCTACCTTGGCCTCCATAGTCGACATGCCCGAAGGAATAACTATGACCCCATTCCTAGTTCAAAAGCAAGACAAACTAACCCACTGTTACCACATTTAGCTCGTCACCACAGAAGATCCCGAGCTATCCAATTGCTGGTACTATGATATCTATCGCCTCCTCAAGCATTATAGGTATCCCTAGGGTTCCAACAAGAAAGATCGAGCAACCCTCCAAAAATTGGTTGCCCAGTACATCATCTGTCACAAAGTACTGCTCAGAAGGAACTTCGATGGAACTCATCTGCACTCCATCGCAGGGGCTGACATTGAAAAAATAATGCAAAAAATCCATAGCGGGGAATCTGGACCCCACATGAACGGTCACATGCTTACAAAAAAGATCATCCGATAAGGTTACTACTGGACCACCATGACCCAGGATTGCACCGCCTATGTCCGGAGATGCCTCAAATGCCAATAATTCTCCAACCTTCCGCATCTGCCTTCGTGCGAATTATACAACATGACCTCTCCCTGGCCATTCTCCACCTGAGGCATCAACATTATAGGGAAGGTTACACCGAAGGCTTCCAATGGGCATGAGTTCATCCTAGTTTCCATTGATTACTTCACCAAATGGGTCAAAGATGAGTCATACGCAGTGCTGAATGCCAAGAAAGTGGCCAAATTCATCAAGAAAAATATCATCTGACGATATGGGGTCCCGCACGAGCTAGTGTCAGATAACGGGTTACATTTCGAGGCAGAAGTCATAAATATGGTCAACGAGTATGGGATTTAGAGACACAAATCTTCTCCCTACCGACCTCAGACCAACGGTGCAGTTGAAGCCGCCAACAAGAACCTCAAGACCATCATCAGTAAGATGACCGAAAGCTGCCGGGATTGGGCTCATCAGATCCTGTACGCCCTCTGGGTCTATCGAACCTCAATTTGAACCTCTACTAGGGCTACCCCTTACTCTTTGGTCTACGACATGGAAGCAGTCTTACCTGTGGAGTTAGAAATACCCTCGCTACACGTCATGCTTAAAAGCAAGGTTAGTGAAGAAGGCTGGTGCCAAAGCCGTCTTGACGAGCTGACCCTCCTAGACGAAAGGAGATTAAAAACTCCATACCACATATAAGGCTACCATCGCCGAATAGCGCGATCATTCAACAAGAGAGTCAAGGATCATGGTGTCCTAGAAGGGGACCTAGCCCTCAAAGAAATCATAGAAACCATCTGGGACCCTAGAGGGAAATTCAGGCCCAATTGAAGCGGTCCCTACATTGTCAAGAAGATCTTGTCCGGCAGTGCTGCCATGCTCACCGACTTAAATGGGGAAGAGATGGATCGTCCAGTCAACCTGTATCGTCTCAAGAAATTCTACCCCTAGTCCAAAATCTCGACGCGCTACGACTCTTATCATCTCCCTTCTATTCTAAAAAAAAGAACTCTTCATTTACTTCTACCCAGAACTACGTGGGCCTGATCCTCTGCAAAAATAATTTTCAAACAAAGTATAAACTTTTCAAAAACCTCGAAGGTACGTAAGCATCTCATACACCTTACATGAGCACGGCCCTTTATTTTTCACAAAATACTATTTCTTTTCTTATCTCCGAGAAAGACAGTCAATTCCAACATATACTTAAACAAAAGGTTTATGTATGCCTTAGCGATCGGTATAGATAATTAAAACAACACAAAACTCATCAAAGGCACAGCTTAATGATCATAAACTTGTTTATTTCACTAATAAGAAATTACGGTACAGATTATATAAGAAAAAGGAACGGATAACTCCCTTTCCCCTACCTTCCTAAAAAAAACCAAAATAAAATCCCCACATTTATTCCCCACAATAAACTCTCCAAGAGTCCTATCCACAGCTACCAGAGGAGCCCGCTCCGTCATCATCATCTACATCTTGGGGTCCCCAAGTTTCCCCTGCCTGAACAGAGTGTCGTAGACACTCCATGGACCGATAAGCTCGAATCAGCATCGAATAAACCACAACACCTCCCTCCATGGTGTCAAAAGAAATAAGCCACTTTTGTCCAGTCTCCACTGCCAACAACTACTTTCCTCCACAACCACTTCATATAATTCCCAGGGATATGCCAAACTCTCCCAACAGGCTGAGAAGGACGGATAGACGTACGCTGATTCTCCCACAGAGAGCCAAGCCGCATGCGCAAACGCTCGGTCAAATCCTCTACCAAAAAGAAATTTAGTGTCCGAGGTAGCACGACCTGTGCCCAGCCAAATTGGTGCAGAAGCCGCCAAGGGAAATAAAAAGAGGTCTGGCGAAGACCAACCAGCCGCATATATGAATATTCTCCTAGCTCCAGAACAAGCAGCAACTGTCCCCACTAAGGCACTGACCAGTACAGATTTCGAGCCCCCTGCTCCACAAGCCAATTCTCCCAGCTCGTAATATCTAGGGCAATGTAGAAGAAGTGATGCGAAAAAAAGTTGGGTACAGCCGACAAAGGATATTCTGGAAGATCCACTAGGCGGAGTCTTTCAGATAACCACATGAACAGCATCACGGGGCTACCCCGCAGGAAGTCAAAATGACCTTCTCACCAGGCATCCATACCGTTTAAGGTCTCCACCAGTATCACCGCCGCAGGATTGCAACGGTATGACATCCATGAAGTAATGGCTGTAAGTTGCGGATCCACCCGCAGTTCCCTAGTCACCAGCAGTAATTTTAATACTAAGCCCAAAGCAACGGCTCCAGCATAACCAGCATCGCCTATTTCCTGCAAATGCACAGACTGCAACACCGCCGGGAGGGAAATCATTCCTCCAACAACCAATAATATAGTCGCCGAAGGCGAAATGCGAAGAAGCCCATCCATCAAATCCCTGGGAGAATGGGAAATTTTGGGTAAAGTTGCAGCAACACTGGGATTAATCCCCAGCATGGCAGAAAAGTCCTCGTAGGTATGACAAACTTTATCTAACCTAAAACGGAATATGTGGTCTTCGGGGTACCAAAATTATACCGCCGCCATCAGCATGTTCCACTCAATGGACCGATTGCGCCATAAAGAGACTCGACGCATGTTGAAAGCATCATAGTTGACATTATAAGAGCACATTGCTTCTAAGGCTTTGAGGTAATTAGCAAACTCAATGCTACCAGGGAGAACCATCTTGCAAGACTAAGAAACAGTAAACAAGTGAAGGTGTGATGGAAACACTCCACCTTTCCCCTTTTTATACTTGAGAACCCTCACAAGAGACATAATCCCTGCAGAGATCGGACAGAATCCTACCCCACAAGGTACAAAAGGCTGAAGATGTCACAAATCAAAATCTTTGAATTGATGGGACTGGACTTAACTGCCAATAGGCAGGACAAGGTGCTTGCCGATCGGTAACCCCCTATTTTTTGAAATTTTCCTTTTTCCTTTTTTATCAAAATCAAAAGTCCAATAAAAATAAATTGATATTCTCAACAGAATTTCAAAAATACTTGTCCATCCTTAGAAAATTTCCCAATTTTAACATTCCTTCAAAAATCCCAAAAATATTTCTTTTTACGGTCTCAGCAGCAAAGTAAAAAACTCATGCGCATGCATTCATCATTAACAAAGGATAATAAAAAATCCCATTGCATTGCATATATATTTGTTCTCTGTGTTACATCAATTTTATAGGAAATAGAAAAAAAAAAGCAAAACAACAACGGGACTCAGCCCGAACCCACATTCTCATTCTCTCTCTCTCGCCTACCCTTCACCTCTCTCTCTAAGAGCTTCCACCCCTGCGACACGCTCTCTTTCCCCTATGGCGAGACGACGCACCACCACTACCCGAGCCAGAGTCCTCCCCGAACGAAGCAGAAGGCACCAAATAAGAAGGAACTGGGACCGCATCCCGAATGTGGGCGGTCATCGAAGATATCCAATCTCTAATGTCCCTCAGCCAAGTGGTCGACACCCAAATTACTGCAAAGTAAAAGGAAAAATCAGTATCAAAGAGGGATCGAAACAGAAAAGGAACCAAAAAGAGGAAAAGAACATAAAGATATACCTCAGGTCGAAGAACCTCCTCTGTCAAACCCAACTCCTCCAGATCCATCGCATGAGGAGGGTGTAACATAGGCACTATCCCTCCATCAGCTCGCTGAATATTGTACGAAGGAGTGTGAAATCACACGAAAGGAACCTCTGAAGCCGTCGTCATCGCCGGACTACCGTCGCTGTGGGAAGAACCCACCACCCGACTTGAACCTGCAGGAGGGAAAATCAAGGCATCATATATGCTGGGCGCCATCAACCATCTCGTCACAAAGTCCATATAGTCATACGGCGTGGCTGTATAAGTGTACAATAGGTAGGACTCACCGATTATCATCGCGATCCTCGCATCCTCCGACAGCAGCCGCTCCCGCCTCATAGACATAAGAGGTTGTGCGGGTGACACCACCACCTCCTCCTCAATAATCTGCCGAACCACTCGCTCCCCCAGATACTAGGAATGACCAAACTCATGCGCCAGTAAATACCTCATCTGTGCGTTCACCCCCGGTCACCCCCGTATCCTGAATGGCTGTCCCCTAAGGATAGAAAGTGACTTGAAAATCCCCAGCAGGCATAAGTCAATACAAAATCAGAATGCATAAAAATCAAGACTGAAAGGAAAGAGTCTTACCCTACCACTGGTCAGGCCATTCAAGACCTGACGCACCGCCTCCAGAGAGAGAGATCCCTTCGACTGCCAATTGGCCTTCTGCCATAGATACAATCGATAAAAGTCCCCAACAGTATCATCCTTCAGAGTGATCAGCGGGGTATTACACCCAATCACCTCATAGAACCACGTCTTCCAACGACAGGAATTCACAATAAAAAAGAGACGCATAAGGAAAATTCGAATGCATGACAAGAAAATGCGCAAAATTAAAGGATACCTCGAGGAGATACGTGGCTCCAGTAAAAGTTTACCGACAGCATCGGCTCAATGCATCCAAAGAAAAATAGAGGGTCGCCAAAGTCAAGCTCCCCCAATCATAGAGAGGGATGTTCGAAAACATCCTCAAGTACGGCAAGAACCACAGATGGACGACGTCGCCACTCGACGCCACCATGAAGCCTCCCAGCACTAACAAAATGAATAATCGGGCTATCTGCCTCACTTGCAGCCCGTCCTCCACATCAACCACCCTACCCAACAGAACATCCTTCAGCAAGGACAATCGGATGGAATCCCCAGAGACTTTACTCCCCACATCGTCGAGTGCCACCCTCACCACCTCCGGCCTCACCCTCAGGGGGCGATCCACCTCTATCTGCTCCCCATCGCAATCCAACCCCAACAGCTACTGCACGTTTATGGGAGTCACGGTCATCTCCCCAAAATTGAAATAGAAGGTGTGGGTAGTATCCCACCATCTCTCCCCCAAAGCGCAAAAGGCCGTTGTCGACCGAGGCGTCTCATCCAACGCAGACGTCAACCTCCCAAAACCTACAAATGATACCACCCAACACACCACAGGTGGCAGATGCTCCCAGACATCCTTAAGCCCCGTCGTCCCGCGGGAATGCATGTTCTTCAAAGAGATATCAGACTGTCAGAAGAAGAAACCTTGTCAAAATTCAAGGAAGAAAGAAAAAATCACCAAAAAGAGAAGAATGCCAAAAGTCAGGTTACTTACATAACCGCTAAAGCTCACCACCCTCGAGGAGCGATGATGCGATGGCTCCCGTAATAAGGTTCGCTCATCCGCAACCGGATCGAATAAGTCAAAGGAGTTCTCACTCCCCAAAGCAAGAGGCGCCCTGGACATCCACTCCACGTTCGCCCAATCATCAACGATCAACCATTCCCTATGCGCTGCAGTGCTCATGAAGGCAGCCATTGCTTGGAGATCGGAATACTAGAACGATTCACAGAGGAAAATTACAAAAAGAAAGAAAGCAAGAAGCTGTGAAAAATGAACGGAATTCTCCCCGTTTATATAGAATTCTAAGCGTCATGCCAAATCGGCATTTATCACCCACCCACCGATCGGCACTGTCTCCTTACTTTCCCGAGGTAGTCCAAAAGTCCGTGCCACTGCCGAATGGCACCCTCTGAACCGTGCCGACTGGCACCCCTTTAAAATTTCGTACAAAAATTCCCAGAAAATACCAGAAAGCCCTGCAAAATCCTCAGAAAATTCCTAAAAATCCTGGAAAGGATTTAGAACATTTTCACCGAGAAAATTTCACACACCCTTAAGAGAAACCCCCATTTCCCCAATGGAACTCTAAAAAAACCAAGTGAAACTCCTCCCGACAACGCCCCCAGAGGATCTCTGAGGATCACCTCCTATCCCCTAAGAGTCTTGAAATACGTCCAATCCCTGGACCACCTAATCGCTTCCCCCAATGAAGTTTACGGCATCAAACTTTCCTTTCCTCTGCGACATCCCTAAAATCAAAAATGCTTCCCCACCAATCAGCTCCCCGGCTCAACACAACATCACGAGGTAATTTCCCCAGCAAAACTCCAGAAAGTCATTTTCCCCAGCTCATTCCCCAGAGGAATCCAAAATCCAATCTTCACCACTTTTAGGTCAGAATTCACCTCGGTCTTGGATCGTCACCTTAGTTAGGTCAGAATTGACCTCGGTCCTCGATCGTCACCTCTTTTAGGTCAGAATTGACCTCGGTCTTGGATTCTCACCTTAGTTAGGTCATACTTGACATCGGTCGTCACCTCTTTTAGGTCAGAATTGACCTCGGTCTTGGATCGTCACCTCTCTTAGGTCGGAATTGACCTTGGTCCTCGGTCGTCACCTATTTTAGGTTAGAATTGACCTCGGTCTTGGATCATCACCTTAGTTAGGCCAGAATTGACCTCGGTCATCGGTCGTCACCTCTTTTAGGTCAGAATTGACCTCGATCTTGGATCGTCACCTTAGTTAGGTCAGAATTGACCTCGGTCCTCGATCGCCACCTCTCTTTAGGTTAGAATTGACCTCGGCCTTGGATCATCACCTTAGTTAGGTCAGAATTGACCTCGATCCTCGATCGTCACCTCTTTTAGGTCATAATTGATTTCGATCTTGGATCGTCACCTTAGTTAGGTTAGAATTGACCTTGGTCCTCGGTCGTCACCTCTTTTAGGTCAGAATTGACCTCAGTCTTGGATCGTCACCTAAGTTAGGTCATAATTAACCTCGGTCCTCGGTCTTCACCTCTCTTAGGTCAGAATTGTCCTCGATTTTGGATCGTCGCCTTAGTTAGGTCAGAATTGATCTTAGTCCTCGGTCGTCACCTCTTTTAGGTTAGAATTGACCTCAGTCTTGGATCGTCACCTTAGTTAGGTCAGAATTGACCTCAGTCCTCGGTCTTGGATCGTCACCTTAGTTAGGTCAAAATTGACCTCGGTCCTCGATCGTCACCTCTTTTAGGTTAGAATTGACCTCGGTCTTGGATAGTCACCTTAGTTAGGTTAAAATTGATCTCGGTCCTCGGTCGTCACCTCTTTTAGGTTAGAATTGACCTCGGTCTTAGATCATCACCTTAAGCCGCAAATTGGCTTCAACCCACAGAATCGGTCAGCACCTCCTCAGGAATTGGCCTAAACCTTTCATCCAAAACATCCCTTAGGTCCTCAGAATTGGCCTCGACCCTCTGAATTGGTCATCCTCCCTCAGAAGCATCATGCGGTGTCTATTCGATGGCTATCATTCGTTCCAAACTCACCCGTCGAGGGGCTCTATAGACACCCTATTCTATTACCCCCTAAACTCTCCTTAGGTCCCTAGCACCTCCCCTCATCACTATCGATCCAGGTCATACCCCAAATACTGACCTAGAAGCCATCGCGCACTCCCAGGCTCCGTTTAACTAAAAGTCAAACTCTTCAGCTTGACCGAGGCTGAATGAATCTTCAAAGGGCACTGAGATCCCTTTCCAACGGTCCACTCCATGTGCGATTACAACTTACGATATGGACGAACGATACGTTTGACTCCGAAAGGTGACCGAATGTTTCCAGAGCTCGGTTGACCAAAGTTAACTCCCCTAACCTGATCAAACTCTTTGGAATTCGAAGTACATCTCCTAACCTTTCCAATGGTCTGCCCCGTGTATGGTTCAGACTTACCATGCGGACGAACGATCCGTTTGCGTCCGATGATTCTTTGTCAAATGAACTGACAAATGCTTCTGAGCCATATTTGAGCCAGAGTCAACTTCTAAACCTGGGAGCAGTCCAAAGGACTTTCAAAGGTCTCTGAATTAACTTTCCAACAATCTGCCCCGTGCGCTATTCTGATCAACGGTTTGCATTATGCGACCGATTTTCTAAAAAGGCCTAAAAGACACTACCAAACGGCAGGTCCTAGACCCTGCCTATCGACATGAAAAGGGCTATATCGATCGGCAATGCCCTGGGCCTATAAAAAGGAGGCCTGACCTCACTTGCAAAGAGAGCCCAGATATGATAGATATCACTCTAAAAAAAACCCGAAAAACTCTCTCGAAGTCAGCGTGATTTCCACACCCAAATCCCTTTTCGACCTTCACTTTTCATCAAACTTGGTGAATTCACTACCCTCCATCATCATCCAAGTCTAAGGGCTGCTCTCTAACATTCAAGATCAAGCTCAAGATTTTCAAGAAGGTCCAATTTTCTCAACTGTCTCCTAAAATTCTCATAAATTTGCAATAACTTATTTTATTATTTAGTGCTTTTATTATCTCATTTCACACATCCTAATATACTTTTTATATAGTATTATTGCACATCTCTTATTTTCATATAAATAAAAACCCAAAAAATAAGAAAAATAGGGTTTTCTCATAAATTCCAAACGGGAATTCTGATACTTTTCTTACACTTCTCTCACAACTAAAACACTTTTTCTACACACACACAAATAAGAGAATCCCCGATTGAATTTACGGGATAAACCCCACCCCTCGTTTTGTATGCGAACTACGTGGACTTTGATGCCTCTATAGGCTACGAGGCGTCTCGGGGTAAAACCCGAGACTCGAGTCCTATTTTTACTTTTCCTCACATTTTTTATTTTCTCTAAACTCTGTTCTCTTATGCTATATATATACATATATTTGTTCTTAAAGGTGTATTATTCCGTATATGTTATTTTTCCCTCATAACGATTAACGTAGTGATGATCGCCTAAATCCTATTTTCTAAATACTTTTTCTACCTTCCTACAGATGACTCGCTTTACCTCTTCCATGGTATAAGTTGATGATTCCTATCTCCACTAGATATACGCATGCACACATATCACGGGGAAAATAAAAGGGAAATAGCAAAAACCCATATGAGAGCGAAAGGGCGGAATGGGTGCCTAACACCTTCCCATTTTGTAACTTAGCCTCCGGACCCTTTTCGAATCATTTTGGTTTTGTATGTACCAGTATGTCTTTGGATGCTGTCCCTCGGGATGGCTTCCCTTTTTTCTTTTGCCTGTTTTGAGTAAAATAAACTGGCGACTCTAATCTCTCTACATTTTTCACCTCACCTTAAAAAACGTCGGCCGAAGCGCTCCCGAGAGGGACGCGCGGGACCCAAGGACCCTCAGTCTCGCGCGATCCACCCACCGCGAGGATCGGGATTCAGGAGGGGATGGCCACAATATTCGTTTATGTTAAACGGATTCGGATCCAATCCGTTTATTAATCTAATCGGATTAGGAAAATCTATATTTGTTTATGTTAAACGGATTCGGATCCGATCCGATCCGATTATCCGTTTATGTTAAACTTGATTTGCAACATTTTTATTTTCAACTCTTGTTTCATAAATTGTTCCAAAAAAATAGATAATGAAATAAAGAACTATTATAATATATATTTAAAATATTATTTATTACAATATATATTAATTAAAAATATATTATATATAATTTATATATATTAAAAATATTAATTGGATCAGATTATTAACGGATCGAAGTATATGAATCCAAATCCGCTCCATTTAATAAACAGGCAATCGGGTAATCAAATAATCGGATTTTAGGCATGATCCATATCCACTTAAATGGATCGGATTCGGATTCGGATTTGAATTCGAATTTGGATAAAATCTGATCCATTGACAGCCCTATGTTTAACTATAAAATGACAGGCCAATGTTTAACTATTCGAATTTGGATAAAATCGGGTAATCGGATAAAAGTGTAATTTTCGTGTAAAGTATTAAGCATGGTTTGGCCCGTGGTCCGCGTATAAAATGCTTAAATATAAGATACTTCAAAAAGGGTTTATACAATTAATAAATATGGTAGTAAGTCGAGTACTTTGTTAAAAGCCGTGGTTGGGCTGCAAAGGAATGAACTTAATAAAAAGTGAAAGAGTTTTTCGCAAAGGAGATACTAGAGTAAATTTAATAAGGCTGAATTCCTAGGGTGTGGTTTCGGCTTAGACCTAAAATAACTGACCAATAAATCAATTGAATGCGACATTTATGGCAAACGGTGCAAGACCGTGAGTATAAATGCGATTCAATGAACTCCGGGGTAAATTGTAACAATGCAAAGGGAATGGATATGATAAAATCGGAAATATGAGATGACATGAGAAATTTAATAGTTGTAAATTAAATGAATATGAAGATTATGACTAGGCATGTAGGAAACCCTGTGATGGAGCACAATCCAGGTTTGACATGTATATGTGTAGATAATTTAATATGGATCTAAAGGAATGAAAATGGTGATAATTGTTATTGTGAATGACCTCATGTCGGGGTCTAATTATAGGTTTGACACAATTGTGTGTGTATGGACAATTTGACAAAAAAGATAATACTGGATGTTTGAGTAACCCCATGGTAGGGCACAAACCCCACTTTTGACACAATTGTGCATGTGTTAATTTAACGTTTAGGTTAACATTTTTGAAAATAAAGTAGATTATTTAACAAATAGTCCAACAGTGTGATTTTATTAAATTAACAATGTGAGTTAATGGGTTAAAATACTATTTTTGAAATAAAATGGCAACTGGGCCTAATTTAAAGATGATGTTTTGAAGTAAAATATGACTAATACATTAACTGTTGAGTAGTTCTATGTAGATTTGGTTATAATTATATTATTTATGGTATTTCATTCATTCTTTTTGTCGTTCATTTATGCATTATATTTACGTTGGAAACCACTATTGGGCATTGGTTCACCCTTTCTCTCTGTTACAACATGTTAATTGATATTTTGTCTTTCAAGAGCATTTTACAGGTAAGTGATTCATTATTCTTACGCTAATAAATCTGATTACTTGAATCTAGAATATGTTCTCATGGGTTTTACACTTGTCATTAGATGCTCAAATGTCTTGAAAAAGTAATTGGATGCTTATTTTGTCATTTTTAATAAGTTAAAATATACTAGATACCTTAACTAGGTGGTTTCACATCACTTCACACTTAAAGCGATCGGATCGGATCGGTTTGATCCATGGGTAACCCATAAATTCGGGTCAGGGTGTTACAATTCCTTAAGAGTCATATTCTTGGTCTGAATACAATTTGCCATTTCAATTTTGTATGATTTTAAAAAGCTAATATATCCAAGGTGAGGTGTGTAAAAAAATAATGAAGAGTAAATTGGATTTTGTGATGCACAATTAAATCATTTTTTTAGGCAAATGTAGATAGAGTTGTCGATTTTTAAAAATTATATTTTGAACCTAATTATTACCGTTTGCTTTCTGAGTAAAAAGGATAAAAATATGTCCTCTATAAAAATCAATTTTTTCATTAAAAAAATAAATGGTTTCGGATAAGAAATGGGTTCCCGCTTATCTTTTTAAGTTCTAAACAAAATTGGGTTCTCTTTTGGTTCTAAAACAATTCTAGCCGAGAACATGTTTCTCGTCTACCACTTTTACCAAATTTTTCTCCACTTTTCGAGACCTTATCCAATCCATATCGGTTATTAAATTTGCCTATCTTTTAGGGTTGTTTAAGACATCTCACCCTAGATTTAGGGTTTAAAAATAATGTTGGACAATGTGCTCATAAATCTAGAACTAAAAACACTTTGGAGGTGATCTAATAGTTAATTTAGCTTATTAATAATTTAAATAAATCAGTATTTACAACGTTTACATAGCTAGTTAATCTATTGAAAACGATACTAACCCGACCCTTACAAATCTCAAGTAAGACTAGAAGCACCACAAACATTTCTAGTTACTCATTTAATCCAAGTCTGCTACCACACAACGTAAAATGGCATCACCAATCCCTTCAACTTTTAACCCCTTACATCTAAGAACATCATATTCTCATTTCATCTCCATCTTCCTTTCCATCTCTCCCAATACTTATAACATAATCACATAATTATATCCAATACACACACATAGAAATAAGCTACACGAAGTCCATTATAAAATCAAACCACTTGGATGATAATCACATTACTATGTTGAGTACTCACACACAGACATAAACTACAAAAATAACACCACATGAGACCACCACGCTCAAACCCTATCCTCAAATTCCCTAGATTGCCCCTATGTGCAAAAGGCATCTAGGTGCTACATAAACATACCTACCAAAATAAATCGACATTAGGATTTCTTTGCCATCCCGTATGTACCCCCACATATTTAAATATATGCTTTCTCGCATAAATAATATTTTATAACATAGGTTTCTCTCATCATAACCCAAGTCTTACAATATTGACAAATTTTATCAAATTTCCTACGATTTATAAATCATAACAATAATTACCCCAAAATTATAAAACTGTAGGGTTTATACCCAAAGATGTATTAATAAAAAAGCTAGGGTTCATACCAAAAAAAATATTTTATGAAAATGTATACAAATCCTTAGTTATACACTTTATGAAATTATGAAATATAATATCTTAATATCGAAGCATAATTTAATAATTATGAGATTTACATGTAGCACCCCGTATTTCTGCGTATTTTTAGTAATTAATTTGGAAATTAATTAGAAAAAATACGTTTATTTAAATTACGTGAGTGAGGTAATTTAATTAATAAATGTGATTATTAAATATTAATCGAGAGATAGATACTAATTTATATTTTGATAAAATTTATTAAATGTGATTATACGGCATAGCGAGTGATATGTGCGTATTCTAGTTTATCTCACCAGGAGTCACGTGTGGACTATTTTGAGGTGAGGAATGAGAAATTATATTTTAAGTGACTCATATGGGAATTTATAGGTCACGAATGATTCTGGATGGGTCAAAATTGTCGGAATAGTGTACCCGGGGGTATAGTTTGGGCCCCGGGTCAATTTTGGACCAAACTAGCTCCTATTAAGGGCGTTTCGGTCATTTTTCTAAAAGAGGGCAAGGAAACTACGAAAATTAAAGCCATATATCTGATATTTATAGATTGGGATTAGGTCTCATAACACAAAAGATTAAAGAGGCCATTAGAGAAAAGAGATAACCATTTTTCCAAAGCCTAAGGAGAGAATTGAGAAGGTGGTGAAGGGTTTCTTGCACCTCAAGACAATTGAAAAAGAAGATTGGAGAATAAGCAATCAATCATCAACAAAAGAATCACAAAATCAGACCAATCAATCTAAGGCAAGTGTTTATTTCAAATTTAATTGAAGTTATAATATCCATGTGCAGGGATATGAATAAATTAATTTTTATTTCCAAACCTTGATGAAGAGTAACAATTGATTTCATGTTAGGTAAAATTGCATGTAGTTAGGGTTTATATTTGTAGAGGATTGTAAATCAGAAGAGTTTGGATTGTTACTACGGATTTAACTCTGGGTTTTGAATGGAATTTAATGGATGGACACAAAACTAGTTTATGAAAGAGTTTTGAGGGTTGATTCATTCTTGATTGTTTTGGTGAAGTTTTTAATGTCTTTGAAACGTTAGAAATCATCCTAACTCTGGTAGAAATAGTTAGGAACAATCGATTATGGATTTGGTGAATAATTTAGGAGATTTGGTATCAAAAAGGTGTAAAAAATGTTGTTACGAAACAGAGAACTGAGTTGCAGAAAAATGGACCGGTCCGATCCTAGTAAGCGGATCGATCTGGCCTTAATAGAAAAATGAACCGGTCTGGTCCTGGGAGGCGAATCGGTCCGGTGCTCAGAATTTATAGAATGCTCCTTTTCTCTTGTATTCCTAAATGGACGTGGCGGGGAATAATTATGCACTCGTGAAAATAATATTAGGAGATTTATTATTTTACAGTAAGCCTACGAGGGGTGTACGATAGTGAAGTAAACTCATAAAAAATGGTAAAGTACGGGGAATATTAGATATAAAAATATTACGTACTAGTATAATGGTTGTGTGAATACCTATTATATTGATACTTAGGCCGTGTGAATACCTAATGTATACTTAATTCGGTAAGGGGGTCGACGATTCTCCGGACCAATACATGAAAGCTCGATTTGGGGTCGAAGATGATCTGGACCATATCGAAGTTAAAATATATTGGGGTCGATGAGTATCCGGACCAATATACATATGCATAATATTTACTTTGGGGTCGAGAGTTATCCGGACCAATGTAAATAATTGGATGATTGGGGTCGATGATTAGCCGGACCAATAATCCTTATAGTATATATTGTGTTAAATATATATATATATATATATATATATATATATATATACTTAATGAGATTCTACTTATGTACGAAAGTAGACTTATAGATGACATATATAAATATACATCTAAATGATAAATTAAGTAGAGAGAAACTTAATTTTTAGATTAAAAATAGATTTGGAATATCTATAGTAAATTAAGTAGAGAAACTTAATTATAAAAGTCGGATGATAAATTTGAAATGCTTTATGAATTAAGTAGTGAGACTTGATTATGATGATTAAATATAACACATGTGAATGTTATATGAAAACTGAAATACGCGAGGATGTAATAATAAAGAGTGTTGTATGGGCGATACGGGAGAGTAGACCTTTAATAAGACCAGTCATATACTTTAGTCGAGATAGCTTGGGTATGATGGCTAGGTGGGCTAAGTATAGGACGTTCGGTGTGCACATTAGATGAGGGGTGAGGAGACTCAATGGAGTGTATGTGAACCTAACATGTGTAATCAATAATCGATTTTAATTATGATAAATTACTTGTTAAATATTTTCAAACTGTTTTAAGTACTAACTCATGCTATAAAATGTTTTCAAAACCCTTTTAGGTGTCCAGCCACAAGAGCGCCTTACTTGAGCTCATTCCAGGGATTTGAAGATGTAGCACTGTAGATGCTGACAAGATCATTGAGTAGACGACTCTTTCATTCAGATCTAGCATAGGATATCATTCTTATGTTTTATATGTAGACATGTTGTTAGTTGACTCCATTACAGTTGCAGATTTGTATTCAGTTTTACTTTGTAGTTGGATTGCGAATTTTTGCTTGGTTGTGGTTTTAACCAACGGTTTATTCGGCTTGAATTAGTTGCTCGTACATATTAGTGTTGGTTTGGATTCTAGTATCTTGTGTATATTGTTTTAGTTTTCAAACTATTTTATTATCATGTTTTATTTGCAAGATAAAATTTGGCACCGGTTTAATTAACTTAGGTGGTTAGTAATTAATTTATTTCTCGGCAGTGATGCTAAGAATGAACCATATGAGAAACCTGTTTTAATTTGATAAAGGTCTAATCACCCGATGTTTAATTAGACGGGGTGTCACATTACAAGATCTAGTTAAAATAAAATTTTAAAAGCTAGAATAATCATAAATCTGAAAACATATTCAGCTAATTCAAGAATCATAGATCTTATTAACTCTGACCCAGCATCTAAGTCTATGGTTCCCAATCATGCAATAACCTCAATTCTCATAAGGTTTTCCCATTAAAAAGGTTATTAGCATAATAAATTAAAAAAATGAAATGTTAGATTTATTACTTGATTAAAGAAAAAACCCAAATTAACATTAAGTTTATGTAACAACCCGTAATTTTATCCAGTAATTAATTAAATTAATTCGAAATTCGTAAAGCTAGCATAAAAGAATCCTAATATGAGTATATATAAGTCTTGGGTCGTTTAGAAGAGTCTTCATAACATAAAACTCTTTAGGTTAAAAAACAGGGCCAAAATAAAATTTTCGCTTAAGATAATTTGTCACGGCTTTAAAGCGTGACTAACTATTTGTCACGGTTCTGGAGCGTGACTAACATGCGAACTGTTTTTGTTTTAATAGGATTCCAATGCCACTTAAATTCTCTAATCTTTCTCCACTTAAATTTATACGGGGTTAGAACTTTTCAAACATATTTTCACAACTTTTAAGAGCAGTAGACCCTTATAATTTTCATCTTCTTCCTCCTACAAACCCTAGCCCCAAAGTTATCAAGTTTAAACCTATGATTTGAAGGCTTATTTGGTATTTTCTTAAGTTTGGGCTAGAACGCGTTTTTATTATTTTCGCGAGAGGAACGGAGTGGTGTGATCAGAAATTTAAGGCAGAATCTTATTAGTTTCTTGTGATGATTTTAAGGTACGGGATTTACGCAATATGCTCCTTGAATCTCTCGAGAGTAGTCATTTTGTTCATCATTTATTTGTACTCATATTGTTGATATCATGACGTTTATTGGAATCTAAAATATTAATTCGATTTGAGATATTGTATTTGTTGATGGGCATGGTGTCATGAAATTTCTATATGATACGGAAAATGGTCACCTACCACTAGTCCAAATGTCCAATAGTCAGGATGAGCCTTTACGAAGCTTAGGTGAGGTGAGGCCTAGTGAATATTGATGTGTTATTGAAAAATAAATTGGTATAATTCTCGGATGTCACGTAGGACTTGAATTCAAATTCGTATTGTTGGATTTATGCATTGTTATTTTTTAAGCATCTATTCTTGTCATATTGCGTACTTCCACGTATTTTTCTTTTAGTGGCAGGTAAGCGTGGGACGCTATGAAATTTTGGAGGATTTTAGAGCATGAAGTTTGGAGGATTTTATTTTTATATAGCTTGGCAGTGTAATTTATTTGGAGAGCTTAGTATTATTTTTGAGTAAAATTTAATTATAATTATTTTGGAAGTGTAAATTTTGGATTCATTATATTTATTTTGTGGGATATAGATGCTCTATACAAATTGTTGAGGATTTAGTTTAGTTTTAAATAGTAGCGGCGCCTCGTGTTTTGCGCGGGGTGTTACAATTTATGTAATTTCTACACATATGACACTAAATGGGACAAGTATAAGAATTCAGTTGACTTTAGATGACGAGTTTACCCCCCATGGCTTTTAAAACAATTTGGAAGCCCTCCACAAGCTCCAAAATCTCCCCTATATCTTTTTTAAGTTCTAGGCTTTTTGAGAGGTCTATTTGGGTTAAATGGGTGGTTTTTAACGAGCTCTAATTTGGTTTTGTGTCAATTGCAGCATCTATTCACTTAACGAGAACATAATATCGATTGTTGATTCAAAAGATATATGTTCATTAGATAAATTGATTTTGTTTGAACGACCTTAGTTAAAATGAGTCTAACTTTGTTCTAACAACCAAGCCACCACCCAAAATACCAAATTATTTTGTTAAGACAACTTTTCATCCCAAATACTCTTAACTTATTATCAGTTAGTTTGCATGGCTCACCACACTCACATGTAAGAATTTTTTATTATTCCAGTTATTCCAATTTCTTATTTGAATAAATCCCTTGAAAATAAGGGTATGATATGTTACACACATGTTCATTACTTATCTTGTATTAATAAGAGTAAATTAGATATTTATCCCTTATGTTAAAAAATATTCAATTAACGCTTAATATCTTTTATACATATTGAACTCTAAATCCAATCAACCACCATGTCTACAAAACTTGTTCAAAATAACGAATTGCATAGAATTCCATGTTTGCTCTTATTTAACCCTATAAATTGACTTGTTTTCCTTTATTTAACATTTTAAACCTAACTTTACCTATTTTTTACTTTAAATTTAATGTATATAAAATGAAATATTTAATATAAAAAATTTCTTAAAAAATTTGGAATTAATTGTGATTAAGTGTCTAAAGTATATCTTAAATATTAAATAGTATTATGCTTGGAAGTAAAATATGTCAAATCTATGAAATTTTTTAACTTCAACAAGATGGGTGATTGGAGAAATTATCATACATTATAAGAGAAAATATTTTAGCTTTCATTGAATTGAAGTACAACATCTCCAAGATCTAAGACACCCTACATCTCAAGAAGATAGAAAACTATAGGTGTTCATAGATTTTCTAAATCGTATTTGGGATGCTGTTTTTATAAAATTGAGGTTGCCTTTTCGAAAGACTTTAAAATAAAATTTTATTTTTTTGGCCCCGTTCAAACGAGATACTATCTTGTTTGAATGAAAATTTTATTTCGTTAGAATTCCCTTCTAACGAACTTGGAGCGAGGTTGGCTCTGTCGGGCAAAACTTTCTCGTTGGAAGCTCGTTTGATGTAAGCTTTGAATGACATTGCTTTTTCGTTAAAATGAGATGCTTACTCGTTCAAACAAAAGCTCGTTCTCGTTACAATGAGCCTGCCTTGATTTATTTGTCAGACCTATAAATATTAGTTTTGAGCTCTTTTTTCATTGTACTTTGGAAAAAAATGCAAACATCATATCTTTACCAAAGTTTTTCATATTTTGTTTCACAAAACACTTTTCAATTCATAATCTTTACACCTCCACATGATTTGTGAATCTTTATAAAACCCTATAGTTTCTATATCTTTTTTAAAACCTTGCGGAGATGAATCTTTATTGATGACTTGTGAACCAAGGGGTCGCTGCTGAAGAAGGAAGAAGACTAATCGGTGGATACTGAGGGTAGATTATTGCATGTGGATGACTCTGGACTGAATCGTATTCTGTTGGAAGTTTTGAAGACTCTACGCGTCCAATTTAGTGCTACTAAGTGTTTGATAGGTTAATTGTCTGTCAAAACTTACGATAGTGCTGAATATTTGGTTTTGCCCTTTCTATGGATTTGTCCTCATTTACTGGGTTTATTGCATGCGTAGTTTATTTATTGTGATTGGAACACATCTTGTATGCAAACCTAATTTAATCTAAAATTTGGTAAAAAAATGAATTTGTGTTTTGGGAATTAATTATATAAATTAACCCATTAGATCACGCGCATTCTCAAATTGGTATCAGAGCAGGTTGCACTAATTTACCGTGTGATCCTTTAAAAAAAATATATCAATTTTTTTTAAAAAAATTAGCCTTTAAAAAAATTTGATTTCATGGAGAACTTGTATAATAGGTTGTCTATTTTTTATGGGTCAAACTATGCCTACTGGAAAGCAAGAATGAGGTATGCTATAAAAGCTATTGATGAACGTGTCTGACTAGTTTGTGAAAAAGGTTGGGATCCACCTACAGTGAATGTCGACAATGTAGAAGGGAATTAATTATATAAATCACCCCATTAGATCACGCGCATTCTCAAATTGGTATCAGAGAAGGTTGCACTAATTTACCGTGTGATCCTTCTACAAAAAAAAATAATTTCAATTTTTTTTTAAAATTTAGTTTTTAAAAAATTTGATTTAATGGAGAACTTGTATGATAGGTTGTCTATTTTTTATGGGTCAAAGTATGCCTACTGGAAACCAAGAATGATGCATGCTATAAAAGCTATTGATGAACGTGTCTGGCTAGTTTATGAAAAAGGATGGACTCCACCCACAGTGGCTGTCGATAATGTCGAAAGTCTTAAACCTGTCACTTCCTGAATGGAGGATGAATTTAAATGGAGTATTTATAACTCTGACGACTTAAGTGCTATTTCTGGAGCCGTCACTCCTGACAAGTTCCATTGTATTATCATGTGCACCACATCTAAAGAAGCTTGGGATACCTTCCAGCTCACTCACGAGGGAACCAATGCAATTAAAACTTCTAAGCTGCCGAACCTCACCACACAGTTTGAGACTATTACAATGCTAGAGTCCAAGTCTTTTGATGAGTTTTATGCACATTTATCGGACATAGTTAATTCTAGTTTTAATTTGGGTGAGAAGATTCCTGAAACAAGAGTTGTGAAAAAGATTATGAGATTGCTCCCTGCCCATTTTATCCCTAAAGCCACTATTTTGAATTCATTGGGAATATTAGATACTTTTAGATTACAAGAACTCATAGGATAATTTAAAACTTATGAAATTGATATGTTTTACAAAATAGTTAAACCAAAGAAAATAAGAATTGCTTTGAAAACTCAAACTAAGAAAAAGAAGAAAGAGAAAGTTTATGAGTCCTAGTTTGAATTTGTTTCTAAGTTGGATGACTTAGCCCTTTTTACAAAAAAAATCAAAAAATTTCTCAAATTTTCCAAAGAAAATTCTTCCAAAGAAAAGACTTTTGAGAAAAAGAAAAATGGGAATGAGGGCAAGAGTGGTTGTGAGAAAGATGAAGAAATAAAATGCTACGAGTGTGAGGGCGAAGGACATAAGGCACATGAGTATCCCATTAGGCTTAAGGAAAAGGGCAAGAAAGTTGCACATAAGGCCACTCTTAGCGATAGTGACGTCGAGTCGGTGGATTCTGATGGTGAATCACCATATAAACGAAATTTTTGTGCATTCAAAGCAAGTCTTGTTAGCACTTCTAGTTTATCCCACAATGATGAGGAAATATCTAAATGTGAAAGCCTCGATGAAGTTTCGAACCATACTGGAGAGCGTGAGGGTGAGGATGAGAATTTGAGTGAGGGAAAAAGTGGTCTCCAAAAAGCTTTTAGTGATCTTTACACTAAGACCTTGAAAACAAAAAAAGCTTAATAAATATTTATCTCTTAAGGTGTTAGATTTGGATAAAGAGGTGAAAGTTTTGAGAGAGTGTGAGGCGTCGGTGGTCAACTCGAGAAACTAAAAATTTCTTTATGTGATCAGTTGATTGTTTTAGGTAGGGAGAAGATCGATTTACCCAACACCGTGGCAAGTCTTACGAGATATCTTCAATATTAATTGGAGACTCATTAGAAACTTGAAGCCCGTGTATCCCAAATTGAAAGAGATATCTAATGTGCCCGGGAGGTCAATGTCACTTTAGAGTATACATATAATAAGGTTGGAAAAATATTCCTCGGTCCCGTGTTAGGTAATGTTAAAAGGCAAGGAATAGGCTATGATGGTGCATTCACCTTCAAAGTCGCACCCGAGCGGGTTCCTGAGTTTGTGATGGATCCTTATAGCCCACAATCTAACCCACCAAAGCGACCTAACCTATCAAGGAGAGCTCGTCTAAGATGTTTGGGGCAAGGTGGACCCAAGCCCATTTATGTTTGTACTCATTGCAAACAAAAAGGTCACTATAAAGAGTTCTATTTTAAGATAAGGAGAGTTTCTCATATATGTGTTCCCTAGTATGCTCCCACACGAGTTCCTATACATGCTTTCGTACGCACTCCCACACGTGTTACTTCGCATACTCCCGTACATCATCATAGAGATTTTGAGGGTTTTCGAGAGCAAGTAAACTACTTAGTCATGACTTCACAAAATTTGATGGAGGAATTCCTTAGGATATCATCTCCTTTTGAGAACTCCTCCAGGCCTAATGAGTGAGGTTAAGACTTGTTTCTAGAATAGGGTTCTTATAATGTTCATATATCACATCCCTATTTCTAGATTGTATTATCATTCTGTTATTATTATTATATCTATATTTTTCATTTTGATATTGTTTCAAAAAATCCAAAAAGAGTTTTGTTTTTCTGAAATTTTTTGAAAAATACGAAAAGATTTTCTATCTTTAAGAAAAAGGTGAAAAAGATTTTATTTTTATAAAGTTTTTGAAGAAAACAAAAATAGTTTTGTATTTTCATCATCGTATATGGATGTACATTTGAGATGTCCGGATCTCCCATTCATTCCATATTTTCACATGACTTTTTCATAGGGTTTTAATACATAAACTCTTTTTTATAATGTGCTTAATAATGTGTGGAGTTATTACATTGCTATTTGATGACTACTTTCTATATGTTTGATTCCTAGTCAACTTTAATGCACACGTGCACGAACTTATTTGCACAGTGCACTTACTTGTCACTTGTTGAGAACAATGTTCTCATCTTAATTTTTCTTTATAATGAACCAAATATTAAAAGGAGATAAAGTTTTTCATGAAAGAACCATTGCCTAGATTTACCTTTATTTTTTCCAAAAATTTATTAAATATTAAGCAATAAAATTGGGCTACGAAAGATAAAATGTTATTTGCATTAAAAGTTGTTATTTTCATAAAAGAGCCTAAAAAGATTATTGGCACATAAAAACAGAAGTGCCAGGCTAATTTTTGATACATTGGTGCTTCGCTACATACGGGCATTAATTTTTTTAAAAAATAATTGAGAGTTTTTTCTTCGTTACATGAGATTTTGAGGGAGTTAAAGTAGAAGATCAATGGGTTTGCACAATTAAACTTTCTCGAAAAACATTACATAGTTTGGCGTCATTGGTGTGAGAATCATTTATATTCATAACATGTTGATTGAGTTGAGTCGATTTCACATGCGTTTACTATCTTCACACCTAAGGTAGACTTTAAGTTCTTTCTTTAAAAGTGTCTCATGACTTCATGCACACTTGCTATGCATGCTTATGTTGATTTTCCTATGGAAAATATTCACACAATTACATTCCGCATTCACGATTCAGATATTTTAGTGTTATTCCATGGTGTGTTGTTTTTGTACACTTTATACTTTATATTTAAAAAAAATTCAAATTTTTTAAAAAATAGTTTGTGGAGAAAAGTCGCCATTTGTGATGATATCTTACTTTTTCATGTGATGTTTATGTATATACTGCTTAGTTTTACTCCTTTGTCTATTATGAACAAAAGAGGGAGAACAAATTGAGTGAGAATTTTATTTTCTATTTAAATCTTGTATACATCACGGTATCTATTTGTTTCATGCGTGTAGGTTTCTTCCACTTTGATGATGAATGCATGGACTACACATGATCAAGACAAAGTTTCCTAATAAAGACCAATTTAAGTTTGGAAAAAAAGTTTCTCTTATGCCGTTCCGTTCTAGGGTTTGGGAGGGCGTTAAGAATCATTATCATAGAGGTTTTTATATTTTTAATTTGGATTTCGATTTTTATTTTGTACCGGAATAGTCAAAGGGGGAGATTTGTAAGAGTAAATATTTTAACTTAGACTTTAATTTGTATTTTAGTGTATCCCGTTACAAACCAACTCGTCGAACCGAACTCTAACATCTCTAAGATCGAAGACACCCCTACATCTCAAGAAGGTATAAAAGTATGGGTGTTCGTAGATTTTCTAAATCGTATTTGGGATGTTATTTTCATAAAACCAACGCTGCCTTTTTAAAAGACTTCAAAATAAAAGTTTATTTATTTGGCCTCGTTCAAACGAGATACTATCTTGTTCAAATGAAAATGTGATTCTTCGAACGAGGTTGGCTCTTTCTGGAAGAACTTTCTCGTTAGAAGCTCGTTTGATGTAAGATTCGAACGACATAATTTTTTGGTTAAAACAAGATGCTTACTCATTTAAATGAAACCTTGTTCTCGTTCGAACGAGCTTGATTCTTGTTCGAACGAGCCGCCGTCTCGATTTTAATGTCAGATCTACAAATATTTGTTTTGAACTATTTTTTTGCTAGACTTTGAAGAAAACGCAAACAATATATCTTTGCCAAATTTTTTCATATTTTATTTCATAAAACACTTTTTAATTCACAATCTTTACATCCCCCATATAATTTGTGAATCTTTGTGAAACTCTATAGTTTCTATATCTTTCATTAAACCTTGTGGAGAGGACCCTCTACTGTTGACTTGTGAATCGAGGGTTCATTGCTGAAGAAGGAAGAAGGATAATCGGTGGATATCGATGGTTTACCGCTACCCGTGGATGACTCTAGACTAAGTCGTATTCTGTTGGAAGTTTTGAAGACTTTGCACGTCTAATTTAGTGTTGCTTATTTATTTTGATTGGAACACGTCTTGTATGCAAACCTAATTTAATCAAATATTATAATTTGGTAACAATTGGATTTGTGTGTTAGGAATTAATTATATAAATCAAGATCACGCGCACTCTGATACATTAAGAACTCAACGCATAAAACGGGATCATTTTGATAAAATCCTAATTTGATAATATGATATAAGTCTTAACTTTAGTTTTGATCAACAATATACATGATGTAAAAAAAAACACGATTAGTCTTCCGTCATTGCTTGTCTAGTAGTGCAAAAAACACTCGCGTGCAAAAAAAAAACATAAATCCTAATTTGATAATATATGCACTTGTTGATTAGTGATTACAAAGAAGTTGATGTTTAAAATGGTTTTGATTTGGGTTTATGGCTTGGAGCTTAGCGTTTCGATTTAGATGGGAGAAAGAAGAATATGTGTTGAACAAAACCGTTATTAAATGTGATATAAAAAATCATTTAAAGAAGATAAAACTTTGAGGGGTAGTAGTTAACTTAGTTTATTAATATTAATGAAAAGTAGTTAGAACGTCTACATTCGTCAAAGTATTGAACACGAACCCGATCCGACCCTTGAAACACTGAAACAAGACTTAACGCACCACATACGTTACTAGTCTAGTCATTTCATTACTGATTCAAGCCAGGCTCAAATGGCCTCACCCATCCTTTCAACTTTCAACCCCTAGGGGCCAACACCACCGTTTTCTATCTCCTTTCCTTTCCCTTCCCCTTCACATTCCTTTCCCTTTCTCCCAAACCCTATATATATATATACACACACAGCACTCACTCTATATTTACATCGTAAAAATGGCAGCTAGTATAGAAGAAGGTGAAGACAGGGTGATGGCAACTGCCCAACAGATCGTTAAGAGTCTGAACAACACCCCCAAGGACGTAAGAGAAGATATGCTCTTGATTTTGAAGAGCTTCGATAATCGATTTTCCAACATCACTTCTGATTCTGATTTCCCAACAGATCGTTTCGAAGCTGCCGAAAAGCTCATTCTTTTATGGGACACGAACGCTGAGTCATCTCGCCACTCACTCCCCTGGGAAGATTCCCCTAACGAGGCAGCTGAGTATCTCAACGCCGTTGATGAAATTCTCCAATTCATCGAAGATTTATCGATTCAATCAGATGGAGATATAACGGATCGTGCTGAGAGTGCTCTTCAATTGGCTATGTCAAGATTGGAAGATGAGTTTCGCCATATTTTGATTCGGAACACGGTGCCGCTCGATTCGGATAGGCTCTACGGGTCGATCCGGCGGGTTTCGTTATCGTTGGCGTCGAATGATGGGGAAATTGAGGATTTTGAGAGTTTTGTTGGGGATGATTCGGTGAGTATGAGTTTGCATCATGAGAGAGGTGCTAGTTTGGGAGATGATGTGTTTGTGGATTTGATTCATCCGGATGCTGTGGATGAGTTGAAGGAGATTGCGGATAGGATGATCAGGTCGGGGTATGAGAAGGAGTGTTGTCAAGTGTATAGTAGTGTTCGTCGGGAAGTTTTAGATGAGTGTATGTCGATTTTGGGTGTGGAGAGGTTGAGTATTGAGGAGGTGCAGAGGATTGAGTGGAGGTCGTTGGATGAGAAGATGAAGAAGTGGGTTCAAGCTTTGAAGATTGTGGTTAGGGTACTTTTGACGGGAGAGAAAAGGCTTTGTGAGCAGATTTTTAATGGGTCGGGATTGATTGAGGAAGTTTGTTTCATTGAAACTGCAAAAGGGTGTGTCATGCAGCTGTTGAATTTTGGGGAGGCGGTTGTAATTGCAAAGAGGTCCTCGGAGAAGCTGTTTCGAATACTGGATATGTACGACGTGCTGGTGGATATTTTGCCTGATTTGGAATCGTTGTTTACTGATGAATCAGGGGAATTAGTGTGCACTGAGGCGAAGGGAGTGCTGGGTGGACTGGGTGTGGCAGCAATTGGGACATTTGTGGAGTTTGAGAATGCTGTCAAGGGGGAGACGTCTAGGAAGCCAATGCAAAGCGGTGAGATTCACCCACTCACGCGATATGTAATGAATTATGTGAAATTACTTGTGGATTATAGTGATTCTCTCAACTCGCTGTTGGGAAACAGTGATGATGAATTGGATCATTCTCATGATAATGATGGCGATGATTTTCAGTTAGAAAGCTTGTCTCCTATAGCAATCCGCTTGCTGTCGTTAATTACCTGTTTGGAATCCAACCTCGAGGAGAAGTCAAGATTATATGAGGATAATGCGATGCAATATATATTCTTGATGAACAACATACTTTACATTGTCCAGAAAGTAAAAGACTCTGATCTTAGAAACCTTTTGGGAGATCAGTGGATTCGTAAGCGTCGTGGTCAGGTTCGCCAATATGCCACGAGCTATCTCAGAGCTTCATGGACAAAAGTATTGTCTTGTTTGAAGGATGAAGGGATCGGTGGGAGCACCAGCAATGCCTCCAAGGTGGCTCTTAAGGAAAGGTTCAAGAATTTCAATGCAAGTTTTGAAGATATTTATAGGATCCAGACAGGTTGGAAGGTACCTGATGAACAACTTCGTGAAGAGCTTCGAATATCTATATCAGAGAAAGTTATTCCGGCTTACCGCTCGTTTATGGGTAGGTTTGGGAGTCAACTTGAGAGTGGAAGGCATGCTGGGAAATATATAAAGTTCACTCCAGATGATTTAGAGAATTACCTCTTGGATCTATTTGAAGGAAACCCTATTGTACTGAACCATATGAGAAGAAGAAGTACATAGGATGCTGGACTCTTAACAGGTATGCCCCATGTTGTAATCAAGCACTAGTTGGAAATTCGCTCACGTCTGAAAAACCCAGCTTGCTTGATGAGCTTGTTTGATGATGTGCTATTTCTTTTGTTGTTGTCTGTAAGGTAGCCATACCTTCGTCTATATACTGTAATAACTTTGTACATGTATCATAGGTTCTACGTGTGTTAAATTTGTCATGGATCATGTATTTATGTCATGACTGGCATTAGAGTTGGAACTGATATTATTGGCCATGATTTTATCAAATTTGTGGGGCTATTTGAAAAACTGATAGAGAACTATAACTTTACACAAACGTAGCTTCCGTGAGGGCACTTGCCATCGCATCAAGGTACGATATTCTCTCCCTCTCTCTCTCTCTCTCTCTCTCTATATATATATATATATATATATATATATATATATAGATAGATAGATAGATAGATAGATAGAAAGAGAGAGAGGTCACCAAAAGTTCATTCTTGAGTGTGCCCCAAATTCCCAAAATTTAAATATTTCTTGTTCATAATGTTTGTATCTTCCTCCTCATCCTTGAGTAGAAGTTTCTTGTTTATAATGTTTATAAATTTGAACTGTATAATTTGTGTGTATGTGAGTATATGTTTAAAGCCCAAAGATATAAGTAGTGTGGATACTGGTCTTGCAATAAAATTGAAAGAAGACTACAAGGATAGGGTGGATAGTCGGACATTAAAATTTGAAAAGTGACGCATAAATTGTAAAAGCTATAATGTGTATATATATATATATATATATATATACACACACACACATACAGTACTGCTCTTGTGCGGACCAATCCGCATTTTAAAAGTGCGGCGGTGAGCCGAGAAAAGAGAGTGCCTATAATTTAGCCGATAATTTATTAACTCACCGTTAGGTGACACTTGTCCGGTCCGCACTCTTAAAATACGGAATGATCCGCACAAGAGCAGTACTGTGCGTATATATATATATATTGGAAAAGGATCAAGTGAGGTCCCAGTTTGAAAACCCTGAATGAGGTCCATTTTTTTAAAATAGTAAAAAAAATATTTTGAGATTGATTTTTTTTCTATAGTTTTTAAACATTTCAGTAGGACCATAAAAAAATAATCAACTCAAAATGAATTTTTTTGCTATTTTAAAAAAATCGGTCAAACTGTGCCAGTTTTTAAAAATTTGAAAAGTGATGAAGATCGAGGCATAAATTGTAAAAGCTATAATATATATATATATATATATATATATATATATATATATATATATATATATAGAGGTAGGGTCCTGTGCACACTAAGTTTGCACATTACCTTTTAAAAGTGTGCAAACTTAGTGCTGGCGCACACCAATTTTTTTATGTGATATTTAAACATTTCAACGGATTCACATAAAAAAAATCAGCTCAAAAAAACTTTTTTTGCTATTTTTAAAAAATCGGTCAAACTTTCGCAGTTTTTAAAGGGCTTAAAAACTGCGAAAGTTTGACCGATTTTTTAAAAATAGCAAAAAAAGTTTTTTTGAGCTGATTTTTTTTATATGGGTTCCTTGAAATGTTTAAATATCACACAAAAAAAATCAACTCAAAAATATTTTTTTTACTATATATAAAAGGTAATGTGCAAACTTAGTGTGTACAGGAGCCTGCCTATATATATATATATATATATATATATATATATATATATATATATATATATATATATATATATATATACACACACACACACACACACATATAGTACTGCTCTTGTGCGGACCAGTCCATATTTTAAAAGTGCAGCGGTGAGCCGAGAAAAGAGAGTGCCTATAATTTAGCGGATAATTTCTAAGCTCACCGTTAGGTGACACTTGTCCGGTCCGCACTCTTAAAATATGGAATGATCCGCACAAAAGCAGTACTGTGTGTGTATATATATATTGAAAAATGATCAAGTGAGGTCTCAGTTTGAGAATCCTGAATGAAGTCCATTTTTTTATAATAGTGAAAGAAATATTTTGAGACTGATTTTTTTTTTAATAGTTTTTAAACATTTCAGTAGGGTCATAAAAAAATAATTAACTCAAAATGATTTTTTTTTGCTATTTTAAAAAAATCGGTCAAACTGTGTCCGTATTTAAGCGGTTAAAAACTGACAAAGTTTGACAGATTTTTTTAAAATAGTAAAAAATTTATTTTGAGATGATTGTTTTTGTGTGGTCTTACTGACATGTTTAAAAACCATAGGAAAAAAATCAATTCTAAAATATTTTTTTTACTATTTTAAAAAAATGGACCTCATTCAGGTCCTCAAACTGGGAGACCTCACTTGATCCGCTCTCTCTCTCTCTCTCTCTCTCTCTCTATATATATATATATAGAGAGAGAGAGAGAGAGGTGAACAAAAAATGAGCCCCCGACATATAAATAATAACAAATAAACTAGCGGGGGGTCCTGTGCAATTGTTCACTTGACACATGCATGCTCAGAGCCGCCCCTGGGATGTGTTGGTAAGGAGATGGAGAAGTGTTACTTATGGTAGGCTACTACACTGGCCCTCTTTCTCCCGATCAAGACTATATGGATATACATATTATCTTATGTGATGTATTATGATAATGATATAAATCGTTTTGCATCATATTCAGATTGCCTTGATGCTTAGGGTGCTTATTTGGATAAGGCTTCAATACGAGTTTTTTTACAATATACTTTGTGGAGAATATCTTGTTTGGTAATATTTCTAAATCGGGAAACGTTGTTTGTACTTAAATAGCTCATTAAGGTAGTGATAAAACTTGTGATGAACTATTTTTTTTGAAAGAATTTATTGTGAATTTTGTGCCAAGCGCCTGTCACTCTGGATTGGCACCAGTTTGGCAGCTATAAAATATTCAACTTCTGTTTGCTTAAAATAGCATTTGTGAAAGAATATCTGTTAGGCTCTCTTATGCTAAAGCAATTCTTGTACAAATTCAATACATTATTGTTTTCCTATGTAACCATTTAATGGAAATGTGTATGGATATATCGTAAGTATCAACTTATAAGAAGTTAATGAGTGACAGTAACATTAAAACAGTCCTAGGCCTTGTAATATGAATGTGTATCGACTTGTTATACTCTCTCTATCTCTGTGTGTGTGTGTGTGAGAGAGAGAGAGAGAGATGTTGATCTCCTTTACTTTTTAATATCTTTATCTCAGCTCAGTTGACAAGGCTTTTCCTAAGTTAAAACTTAAAACTAAAAATGATTCTTTAGAAGTGGTCCGGTTTAAGCAGGATTGATAAAATGAAATGTGAAAGATTACTTTTGTAAAACTAGTATGGGAACTAAATCCCAACAAAGCTTAGCAGAGGAAATTAAGGGTTTGAAATTGATGGTCAGGATATATTTAAAAGCACTATCAGATCTTGGGATTGATCATTCTTTAATAGGTAGAGATTTAAGCTGGAATTTTCCAGAAGACTTTGCATGTCTAGCTGAAATGGTAATCTTATGAACTAATTCCTTTGATTGGTTTGATATTTAATTAAAAAACTATTTTAGGACCAGAACCTCTTTGAATTGGGATGAGAGGCAGATTTTTAAGAATTATTATGAGTGAGCAGTTAAGTTGAAGTCATAAAAAAAAAAAAAACTTGAGTTGGGACATGCTCATAATTTTCTTGTAAATTGAAGTCCATATCAAGAATATAACGGTCTGTAATACATTGATTCTTGAAAATTTTGAAATGTTGGTATGTAACAGATTGATTCTCGAAATTTTTTAAATGTTCATAACAGATTGTATTGATTCTTGAAAGCTTTGAAATGTTAGTAGTAGCTGTGAAGAAGACTTTATAAAGTTATTAATATGATTTGGTCATCTGTTACAAAGGCTAACATCTGCACTATTCATTTGATTAAAATCTAGTACCATGTGGCTGAGGAGGAGGTAAAGAATTGAGTTGAGGCAATGAGATGCTAAATAAGACAGGATATGGAGCTCGAATGCTAGGTATGATTGGCACGAGAGGGTCCTTATTCCGTACCATTGCAGCTTGGATTAAACAATTTTCCTATTTTACCTTTTTATTTATTTACAATGAAAAATTGTCTGACATGCATCCACCTGCCATTTTGTCTCTGTGCCTTGTTGGGCAATTGGCCCCTCAAACATGCCATACAATTAGGTAGCCATTTGTGTCAACGTCTATAGAAATCATTGCAGGTCTTATGGTCCTTGTAAGTTCCATCTTATCTTTTGTAGACACCCGCAATTGCAGAAGAATGTTTGAAGTTTGATTACATCTTATTGAAGATCTACGAAACTTATAGTCATTCATTTGATATTGAACAAATGTTTGGTTCTTAGACAACAATGAGTTGTTGGAATTCGAATTATGATGTAGACTTTGATTTTTGTTGAATTAGTAGTGAAAGTGAAGAAAATGAACCCCAGCTAATACTTGGTTCACTAGAATTTATATTTGCTCAAAGAGGTTAGTTATGTAGTCGATATTGTCATATTGAAATTTGTAAGATAATTTAAGAGAAATATTACTTGTCTAACACAAAATTAAATAATTAAGAATAAGCTGAATGGCTTTGTTTGATTCTGTTTGATTTATCTTTATAATTTAAGTGTGAAGTGCAACCAACTTGGAGAAGAATTACAACTACTTGGATGTGAGAGGTAACACCTGTGAATTTGACATTTTGGTTGTTGGTATGAAGAAAGCTCATACAAATGCACTCATTTGTAATGAAGATTTGGGAATCTTAGAGATCATGGGAACAATTTACTTCATGCATAACACCAAGCGGGCCTTGTGAGAAATGATTAGGAAAGCACTAGAGTCTCTAAATATAGAACTGAGAGCGGATGGAAAATATATGGAGAGAGGAGAAGTATGAGGTGCAAATAGTACGTTTGCTATGCCCTTTGGTGCGATGTGAGCGCTCTGCCTTTCATTGAATAGCTCTCCAATTGTGGACTGGTAAATATTTTGATTGACTGGACTTCGTAAGAGAAGGAAGATGATCCTGCCTTTTTGTGCGAATGAGCTAAGTAAGATAAATTTAAAGGAGCATTGCACCCAAGTCCTAAAACAATTTTTGCTTTGATCCTTCGCCCTCCTTCGAGTCCACTCCATCTTTGAGGTCTTTTTTATTATTTTGTTTTTCTTTTAATCTGGTGACTCATGTCACGTGGAGAAATTACAGTCTGTGTAAACCTCTCTGGTGGCAAATATCAACATAGAATTTTTCTTTTTTCATCCAAGATTATATATTAAAAGAAAAAAAAAAAGGGAGTGGAGATTCTCACACAAGCACACTGTATTGCTGAGATGGAGAGAAATGGAGAGAGTTGGGCGTCAGACTGGTTATAAATCCATTGGAGAATGAGAAGGTAAAGTCATCTCTCTCTCTCTCTCTCTCTTTGAGTGTGTGTGTGTGTGTGTGTGTGTGTGTTATAGGTGGTTTGTTGCATAAACTGATGGTGACTTTGAGGTGCTGGTGTATGTTGTTGCTGAGGTGGACGACATCTGTGTAATGTGAAGAATTGAGATAGATGGTCGTTTGGCAACAAGTCAGAAAGAATTATAATGGGTTGGTTTTATTTGCAATTGGGTTGGGTTGTTACTTTAATCACACTTGGTTAGGGGCACGATTATCATTTTAGATTTTTAGTCAAGAGCATCCATCAGGCCACGGCTTTGTGTCAAAAAAATTTAGGGGTTGTATGCAACCGTTCATAGTACATGGCCTCGAGTGTTAAATAAGTATCGGAGAGATTGCTATTGGAGAGATCTTTCTCTACCGACTTTGAGCTTTCAGGGTTGGACCATTGTTGAGTGTTGCATCTATAATTCTTGCATCCAAAGCCCAGATATATACGCTGCTTACAGCCCTTAATATTATGATACCCCATAGTATGATAATACACATCATTACTTCTTTTCTTGGATTTGGCTTAATATAATATTAAACATCATTATAGCCCTTAATATTATAGGGGATGTTGTCTTTTGGAAATATACTTCTCTTTTGGAAAGTATCAACTTATATTTTTCAAAATATAAAAATAAGAGTTAGTAAAATCATTCACAATATAAAACTCAATAAAGGATGACAATAAGAGCAACCGAACTGAGATAAAATCGAAACACCAATAAATTTGAATCCACTATAATAAGTATTTTTTATACAAACGTCTTAACTGAAATCAAAGATACAACTGTAATAACTCCGGATCAACACTCTTGAATACAAGTGATTACTACAATGATCCATCAACTTTTGCCCTAAGTATGACAAGTTGAATCTCTACAACCTCAAGTCTGATTGCACACCCATGCCATTCCTTCCTGTATATAACAATAATAATACCTATGGGGGAAAAAGATTTATAGATCTCGGCAGCGCCCTACAGTTTCAAGAAAGATTTTACAATATTAAAACAGTAATAATTGTGCAACTTATTTACGATAAACATGTCATCCCGTTGACACTCACATGCAAGAGATACCTCACCCCTCATTACAAGTGAGATACTACATGAGTGTCCTAACCAAAGGCATAATCAATACTAAGAAGTTTCTTTCACTATACTAGAAAGTACTATCACATAACGAAATACTAACATGGGATGAAGCTAACTACCCCAATACCTATATATACTCGTTCAGATGATCACGATCTCATAACTTAACATTTTACATTTTACATTTTTTAATATCTTTTAGTAAACATGGCCATCACTAGGCTATATCATATGTGCACAATACAATCCTGAACTAACCCCCACTGACATCACCCGAATAATTAGAGATACATTACCTCACATCAAAACACATAAATGTGACATAGGGCTTTTAGTACAAGTGTCCCTCATCAGACTAATATCATACGCATGTATATATGTCTCATAACAACCACATAAAAGGCATTTACCTTCGGGGACCTTCTCATACTTCTATCGGTAAATCTGTAAGAGTCCATCACCTAACAGATTTTAAAACAAACACAAACATAAGAATGGGGGGATCATTACGCGGTAACACCATTAACTAGTCCATACCAAACCCCACTCGATGAATCGAGTCATCCACATCTTACATCATAAAGTGGCCACCATCCTGAACATATAATCCTAATATATGACCACGAGGTAACACCATTGGCTATTTCACTCGATGGATCGAATAACTTGCGTCCCACATCGTGAGACGGTAATCATCCTGAATGTGTGGTCACAACATATTGACCTCCACAAAGTCCTACGTCATCATCTAGGAGTTTGTTACATGTTTACAACCAAAATCTTTGAAAACCCTAACCGATAGATTCCCCATGAATAATGGTATGTTCATATAATCAAACACCTCATATATATATATATATATATTACAGAGTAAATGATACTCCCAAGAGCATTCGAATTATTCCAATCCCTGAATGCTAGATTGCCCATTTAATTCTTAGGATTATTGATTCTCAGTGTACTCCCAAGCTCACCCGAATTATCCCAATCCCTGAATGACGGATTGCCCATTTAATTCTTAGGTTTATTTGATCCTCGAACCTTAGTAAAACCCAACCTTGCAATATACAATATATCTACGAAAAAAATAAGATACACATACTCTCAAGTGTACTTATAACTATCTCAATCCTCAATCACCAGATTGGCCCAATTTCATTTAAAGGTTTTTCACATCTCAAAATCGTATTCCCAAAAATCGCCTTCTAGTTTATCTCATTTTTAAACTATGAGAAAATACATGTCTCTCTCTCTCTCTCTCTCTCTATATATATATATATATATATATATATATATATATATATATATATATATATATATATAAAAACATATACTAAGTCATGATACATACAAACGCCACGCAAATCTTCCAAAGATAACAAAACCTGGACCATCATACCCAAACCCCACCTGTTAAACCTACAGGGATCGACTCGATTTGGACCAGGGCCAAGTTTATTCAAATCTGGGAAGCCTATCACTTCTTCTAAAAAATCATCCAAAACCTGTAGAAATAGCCCCCAACACTACACCACAAATCGAAATGGTAACGGCAAACTGGTCACAGTCCAAGACCGTGACTAGGCTATCACGGCCAACAATCGTGACCAGAGTCAAAGAACCCGTAATCATCTTCATGACTACTCACCACCGTGACATAAACTGGACATCGTCATGGCCACAAACCGTGACCACAGTGGTCATAACTATGGTCCATGACAATACCGTGACCATTATGGTGCCAAATTTACACCAAAATTCTAACCAACAGTGGTCATGGTCATGACCAAGTTAAGGTTTTCAGTTGAGAGGGGTCACAGCCCAAAGCTGTGACCATTTTGAATTGGTCATGGTTGTTGGTCACGGCCCTAGACCGTTAACACAAATCGTGACCAATTGATTTTTTCCATGTCATCACCATGGTCACGGCCTGGATTTGTGACCATATCGTGACCATGATGATGACGTTGAAAAATTAATTAGTCCTGGTCAAGGACCGTGACCACTGCCTTTAAAAAAAGAATCATAAAACCCAACGTCATTTCACTCTCTCACTATCACTCTCACTCTCTCCGTCTTATCGAAACTCCCTCCTGCCGAAATCTCTCTTCGACAACCTCTCTCTTCGGCTAGCATCCTCTCTTTCTCTATATATAAGTAGATCCTGTAAGGAAAATTTCCAAATAGTGTCAATTTTTATGTATTCGTATTATTCCGAATAAAAACCAGTTTGAGTCATAGGATATATTTTTTATGTCGCGATTCCTATTAAGCCTATGACATTTTGTTGAAGACATAACAGCCAAGCTTCAAAGACGGATCAGGCCGAGTTTTTGGTGAACCTTTCACGTCTTCACATGGTTTTTCTGAGATTCTCTCAGGTATGAATGCATAATGGTTTATGGATACTCGAAATATTTTTCTAAGGATGTTATTTTATTTAGAATTGATTTTGAAATGTTTTTTTTGAGTTATCTTGTGTTTAGAGTCGTATGAATATTCCTTTTCTTTTTATATGGTTCAAACGATTTTATCGGTTATTTAAATGACATTTGACTGTAGTTCAAATGACATGGCACTCTCGTTCAAATGAGATACCGTGTTCGTTTAAACGACATGCTAATTTCATTAGAATGACGCGCCACCTCAAATATTTTATTTAATGCATGCTTGGCTTAGAAAAACGAGGATGCAGAACATATAAAATTGAACAGAAAGATATACATTTTCTGCAATTGTTTACCAAAGGTTTCCAAAGTATTAACATCCTTTATTGTTTCAAGATCCGAGTTTACATATACAATATGTCATAAAGATCTTGTGTTTGCACTACTGTTTAATTCTTCTATCTTTTGAAGAACTGGTTTTATGCGGTGGACTTCGTACTTGCTGATTGACAGTTGTTGTGGATGTATGGGTGGATACTAAGGTACGCATGGACTCGTGTGTTGTGGACATGGCATAGGTGGACTCCTATGTTTCACTATAGAGGAGCGGTTGAAAAGAAGAAGAGGCGTCAAGGTTTGTGGGGATCGAGTCGTTGAGTAAGACTGTATTCTTCCTTTGTAATTTCCATATCATAGTGATTGGTTGGCCTCACCCATTCGAGGTTTTTTCCCTTAGTGGTTTCCTTATACATTGATGTGTTTTGTGAACTTTCTTTACTTTATCTTCTTAATCTCACTAGATGCATGTTTAGATTAAGAAGATAAAATTGGATTAATTAATTTAGTTCACAAAATTGGTGCACAATAAAATTGAGAAAAGTTTAAAAAAAATTGTCTTTGCCTAAAGCACACACACAAAAGGGCCTTCTCAATTTGGTATCAGAGCTAGAACACTAGGTTGTCGTATGAGTGATCCTGTGTGACTTTAGGTATGAATTTTGGAATATATAATGGATTTAAAACACCAATGTTTGATGGGTCGAATTATGCTTATGGTAAGATGCGTATGAAGTGTGCACTTAAGGCCATAGATGAGTGTGTTTGGTTAGCGATAGAAAAGGGGTGGTCTCCACCAGTCACGAGACAGTGTGAGGCCAATTATTTAAAACATGTTGAGTCATGGACCGATGCCGAACATAAACTTACATAATATAATTCTAAAGGTTTAAATGTTATTTCCTCGTATGTCACCTCGTAAGAGTATAACTGTATTATAATGTGTGAGACATCTAAAGAAGAACGGGATGTACTTGCTCTTACCCATGAGGGAACCAGCACCGTTGGGGCTTTCAAACTCCCAAACCTTACCACCCAGTTTGAGACAATTAAGATGTTAGAGAGTGAGACGTTTGATGAGTTTTAAGTTAGTTTATCCCATTGCCAACTTGTCGTTTAACTTAGGAGAGAAAATACCTGAAAATCAAGTCATAAAGAAAATCTTAAGGTCATTGCCTGCTAGATTTGATCCAAAGGTGATTGTTTTAAACTCTTTGTGTTTTCTTGACTCAATGAAACTAGAAGAGCTTGTTGGTGACCTACAAACTTATGACCTTAACATGTTTACGCCGAATAAAGAAAAGGGCATTGCTTTGAAAGCCTAGAAGGAGGAAACTAAGGTTTAGGATGATGATTCTGACACCGATTTCGAAGATGTGGCCATATTAGCAAAGAAGTTCAAGAAGTGTCTTAAGTTCCAAAAGCAATCGAAAGATGCAAAAACACTTGAGAAATTAAAAAACAATAAGGACGATCACGTCCCTAAAAATCGAAGTGAGAATGATAAGAGGGATGAGTCAGATAGGTGTTTTAGTTATGAGGGTTATGGCCATAGGGTGGCGGAGTTCCCCACTAGACTTAAGAAGGAGGGCAAGAAATCGATAGCATTTAACGCCACCTGTAGTGATAGTGATCCGGAAGAGGGAGAGGATTACCCCATTGAATGCAACAACACCGCGTTCATGGTTTATCATATGAACGACGAGATAAATCTTCTCATGAAGATACTCATGTAAATGACACTTCCGAGGCCATAGTGTGTGAATCCCAAGTGATAGAGGGAGAAGAGAGTGAGGATGAATATATAGAGGAGAGTGAGTTCCAAGTTGTCTTCTGTGGATTTTATGAGGAAACGGTGAAGGTGGAGAAGGTAAAATTGAAGTTACAAGATAGGTTGAAAGAACATGCCGTAGAAAATAATGATGCATTGATTGAGTATTTTAGGGCATGAGAGAAGACTCTTTGGGAGAAACTAGAATATGTTGAGGGTGAGAGAGATAATCTTCATGGTTTGGATGAGGCTATAAAGAAGGATATTCTAGAGTTTGAGGAGTCTAGACATTTTCTCGAGTCTAGGATTAGTGAGCTTGAGGAGAGATTGAGAGATTCAAGTAAGGTTAAATTTGATTTAGAGGCTAGGACAGAAAAGTTAGAAAATATGTTAGTTACCGCTCAAATCAAGGATGATAAGTGTGGTATAGGCTTCGATAATCATATTGCTCCCATTCCCAAAGACAACAACAATCGTGTGAGCAAGCCAACTAGGAACGTTAGGGGAGGTCCACATTTAGGTAACATTCCTCGTTGTGTCTACACTTGCACTCATTGCAGTAGGAAGGGCCACCTTAGACATTTTTTCTATGAAATTAAGAATTCTCCTATGAAGTTTAAGAATAAAGTCATTTCGGTTGCCAAAACCCCCATGCCTTATTACACACCTACTCGAGTTAGGAAATCGGACTTAGAGGCTTTAGGAATTAAATTTCATGACTCTCGTTTTCTTACACGTGATAATTCCCATGATACATCTTACAGATGATTGTGTTAGTATGTTTGTCATATGCTAGTTTTTTTTCATGATATATATTTTCTAGCGATATGGCATGTTTATCTTTTGTATTTTATTTTTCTTTTATTGAGTCTTATTGAAAAATGAAAAAATATTTTTGGTTTATATATTTTTGAAATGACAAAAAGATTTTGTTTTGGGGTAAAAAATATTTTGAAAAACACAAAAAGATTTTTCATTTTTTTTTGTGTCTTAAGTTCACACTTATGATGTGGCATATTGGCGTGCTTAGACCCTCTTCACTTCATATATCCACGTGGCTAGTACATTTGGTCATGATTGTGGATGCATAAATTGATCTTAACCATTTTTAATGGGGTTGTTTTGAAGTTGATTTGCATTTAGATTCGACTATGTATATGCCATTGCACACATGCACGAGCTTATTTGAATGTTTGACTTCTCATGCACATTTGAGTTTGGTGAGATATTCTCGTCTCAATCTTGTCATGTACGCGCATATTAGACTTAGGGGAGTTTTTCCTGTAAGAACCGTTGCCCATGAGGATTTATATTTCATATTGAAAAAATGATGAGCACGCACGGGAAAGGGCTGCGAGAGGCATGTGAACTCGTCGTGAAAGCTACCGTTTAAAAGAGCCCAAGAAAAAAAATGAAGGCAATAAAAAGATCATATGCTTGCTAAAAATGGGGCAAATAGGAGATTTTATTAGAAAGAGAAATTATATCTTCAAAAGAAAAAGTGAATTAGAAAATAATTATTATATGTTTGAGGGAGTTTAGTTGAAGATCAACGGGTTTGCACAATGTGTCCTAGGTTGAAAAAGTCGTGTTATGACGCTATTATTTGGTAGAATCTTTAAAATTATAGACTTGTGTGCATGATGTTTGTTTAGTTCATCAAGTTCAAAGTTTAATTGTCACATATGACTAAACTATAGTTTGATGACATTTAGTGGCCAATTAGAGCTTTTTGAACGTATCTTTGTGTTTATATTATGATTCATTTGTGTTAGTTACACCCATTCATTCCATTCCATGTTTTGGCACATTGATACTATGTTAACGTGTAACTCAATTTTTATTTTTGAGTTAGTTTTGTTACTATTTTTGTACTATCAGTTGTTTATATCATATATTCATATTTGTGGGTTGATTTACACTGATTTGGGTTGGAATAAAGAAAATTTGACGTCGTTAGAATGACTTCCTCTAATTGTTTGAATGACTTTGTTATGTCGTTCGATCTATGGATTCAATGAGGTTCCAGCGAGATGAAATCGACGTACAGTGATGGGTCGTTAGATGAGTACCTTCAAACGTCATTCTCGCGAGGGTCTACTATTTCACATCACTAGTAACAAGATTTCTTATGGTTCTAACAACATTCATATATCGTTTAAACGACTAATTTTTTTTAAAATTATTTTTCGCTCTGTTTCAGTACCTGCTTGATACATATACCTCTGCTATACTGATTTGGTACTTTTGGGTTGTTTGAGGACAATTTACATGCAGTTATCATTGATTTTTTTATGCTTGATTATTACACTGCATTGTTGGATGAGATTCTGTTTAGTCACATCGTTCGTTATACTAATGATTCATCCATGTGATTATTTACTAGCTATGATTTGTCATCTTTTTTTTTATCTTTTATTAGCTAGTGTCAAATTGGCCCGACTTAACATTTTACTATTTTTGGGTTTGTCCCAAAATAGCCAAAGGGGGAGATTTAGAAGAACAAATTTCCAAATAGTGTCAATTTTTATGTATTGGCATTATTCTGGACAAAAATCACTTTAAGTCATAGGATAGATTTTTTATGTCTCGGTTCCTATTAAGCATATGACATTGTGTTGAAGACGTAGTGGCCAAGATTCAAAGATAGATCATGTCAAGTTTTTGTTGCACGTTTCACGTCTTCACATGGATTTTTCGATATTCTCTCAGGTATGAATGTATTATGGTTTATGGATACTCGGAATATTTTTATAAGGATGTTATTTTATTTAGAACTGATTTTAAAATATTTTTTCCTGAGTTATCTCGTGTTTAGAGTCGTATGAACATTCCCTTGCTTTTTATATGGTTCAAACGACATTAGACTATCGTTCAAACGACATTAGACTATCATTCAAATGAGATGATGTGTTCGTTCAAACGACACACTGGTTTCGTTAGAACGATGCACCGCCTCAAATATTTTATTTAAGGCATGCGTGGATAAAAAAAATGAGGATGCAGAATGTGCATAACTGAACAGAAAGAAATACTCTTTTTGCAATTGTTTACAAAAGGTTTCCAAAGTATAAACATCCTTTATTATTTTAAGATCCGAGTTTGCATATACCAAATGTTATAGAGAACTTGTGCTTGCACCACTGTTTGATTCTTCTATCTTTTGAAGAATTGGTTTCGTGTAGTGGACTTCGTATTTGCTGATTGACGATTGCTGAGTCTGTATCGGTTGATACCGAGGTACACGTGGACTCGTGTGCTGTGGATGTGGCATAGATGGACTCCTACGTTGCACTGTGGAGGAGCGATTGAAGAGAAGAAGAGGCGTCAAGGTTTGTGGGGATCAAGTCATTGAGTAAGACTGTATTCTTCCTTTGTAATTTTTGTATCATAGTGATTGTCTGGCCTGGACTGTCCGAATTTTTTTCCCTTAGTGGTTTCCTTATACGTCAGTGTGTTTTGTGAACTTTCTTTACTTTATCTTCTTAATCTCTCTAGATGCATGTTGAGAGTTAAAAGATAAGATTGGATCAATTAATTTGTTTTACAAAATTGGTGCACAATAAAATTGAGAAAAGTTTTGAAAAAATTATTTTTGCCTAAAGCACACTCACAAAAGGGCCTTCTCAGGCCCGCTTCCCTCTCTTTATATATAAATTGTGTATGTATGTGTGTGTATATGTGTGTGTATTAAATACTGTGTATGTATGTGTGTGTGTATATGTGCATGAATGTACGCACATATGTATGAATCTAGTATATGTATATGTGCATGTATATGTACGTGTGTGTGTGCTCAATTACCCAAATACCCAATAATTTTTTTTAACTAATTTATAATTTTAAATTCTTAAACCCTAATTAGAGGAAAATTTTCTTAAGTTTAAATTAGTGGAAAATACCTTAAATCCTATTTACTAAACTCTAAAGCTTAAGACCAAATCAATAAACCCTAATGACTAAACCCAAACACCTAAACTCTAATGAATAAAATTTGCCCAAGTTTAAAATTAGTGGAAAATACCCTAAATCCTATTCACTAAACCCTAAAACTTAAGCCTAAATTAATAAACCCTAATGACTAAACCCAAACACCTAAACCCTAAAACCTAAACCCTAATACTTAAAATTGACCATAAATCCTAAATCATATACCCGAAATTGTAAATTGAAAACTATAAGCCCTAAATCCTAAATGATAAAATTCAAAACATGGAAAATTTATATTTAAGATTTGGACCCCATTTGTAAAATTTGACAATTGAGGTTTCATAGTGTAAGATATGGAATTAAATTTAGAGTTAGTGAATTAAAAAATTATGCATGCTTAGTAGGATTGTACCTTATGCTCAGTAGGACACTCGATACATATATGAGCCCTTATGATGTAACAAACTTAAGTTAATTACATGTCTTTTTTATGCAAGAACATATATGAGCTCTTATGATGTAACATGCTTAAGCTAACTACATGTGTCTTTTATTAAACAACATATATGAGCCCTTATTATGTAACACACTCAAGTTAATTACATGTCTTTTTTATGCAATAACATAAATAAGCCCTTACTTGAGATATTGTTATTATTAGTATGTGTTTTAGCATGTAGACAATAAAAGGAGTACGGGATAATTGTTAGTTATTGGTTGTTGGTTTGTTTGTTGGATAGTGATGTTAGATTTCTTGGATTGATAGAATACGTAGACTTTCAAACTCTTGCCATAATCTCTTATAATAAACCCTAATAAAATGTGGGTGGTTCCTTGTTTTAATTTCACTCCGGTGAGACATCCCACACACGAGGTTCACATAGGACTCATATGTTAAAATACGATAAACTTAAATTGGATCGGTTGAAAAATATTAACCAGTTAATGATTAATTATATTCATTGCTTGTAGGACTCATATCCACAACCTCGTATATTTTTCTTAAGAAAAATGAGGCATGGTGATAATCACTGGCAACAAGAGTACGGGAGGTTAAGAAGATCATACAGTTTAACTACGTTACAAATTGTGGAGTTCATCTCCATCAAGAGTACCTGTTCAATCGTATTCTATTTTCCTTAGCATAAATCTGGGAGGTGGCTGTAGAGAATATATTCTACGTACATAATCCCTACGTAGCCCTTACCTTTGTTACGTTGTTAGGGAAGGTAGACAAAAATATTCACATGTTGTGGATACAAATACGTATATATATATATATATATATATATATATATATATATATATATTTTTTTTTGTGGAGAAAGCATCCTTTTATTCTCAAATGATAGAAGAACTAGCCTCTTCTAAATAGCTTACATCATTGAGAAAAGACAAGAAAGAAAGAAATAAGAAACATAAACGAGGTTCTTTATAAATTAGAACCCTTACAGAATCAAATAGGAAAGAACTGATTAAAGCCAACTTTAAGCAACCAGAGGAATAAACAAAACACCAATGACCCTTAGACATTTCGGAATGAAGGTAAATACGTATATAGAGCATTGATGAAGACTATGATGTCTCGCGACATAAGCACATTAAATTGAATCTTTCCAATAATTTAAAGAAGATGTAATTCTGAGTTCATGTCACGGACATCTATACATCAATCATAGATATGCTTGCTCCTAGTTGGGCAAGTGCAAACATCCATAGGTTTTTAAAATTAATACCTAATGGAAGGAGATCAGACAAATTATACATATTTTAAAGTCTTATTATGAGAAGGTATATATATATATAGTCATAACTTGATTAGCTAGTTATAATTTCATGTTATTATAATGATTTCATCACTTATTAATTTTTTACATAATGTCGAGTGACAATTGACATAACGTACTAAATGATGAGGCGACACCCCAATCAAGATTTTATCTCTTTCACCCTAATAAGAATTCTCATCACCACATGTTGAGCAATTCTCTACTCCATAATTGGTTTAGTCCGCTACTCCAACTACGAGTAGGCAACAAAAACCTCTTACTCCAATGCTCCACCCGGTGCTCCCGATACCTCCCGATCAAATGATAATAATCCCATTGGATTCTCCTTTCTCGAGAATAATCCCACTGGTGATAAAAATGACCTCCAAGGATTTAACTGTGTTCGGGTATGTGGGAGTCGTGGGAGCAGATAACTGATAAAAATAATCCCACTCGAGAATAATTCACTTGGGAAAATGAATGTGGGAGTCGTGGGAGCAGATAACTGGAACACAGTTGATCAAGCCATGAAGGATTACATTTATAACCAACTCTATAAGTGTTTTTATTCCCCGACAGCTCAAAGCAAAATGTTCCTTCCCTAGTTGCTAAATAATTGAGAACGTATCGGAGAAACCTTCGGCAGAGACATTTCCTAAAGGGGGCATTGAGCTCCGACATTTTGGCTCTGAGAGACAAAGTGCCTTCGAATATTGAAATGTCGATTGATCAATAGAACATCTTTCTAGAAAATGAGGCGATGAACAAGAAATTGGTCCAAAGGGAGATGAATAAACAAAATAGGGTGAAAAAAGTTTATTTCCACAGGTTGGGCTCCAAATTCTATGAAGATTTGAAGGGTGAATAGTCAGATAGGACAAAGGACGGTCCACACGCCAACAAAAAACTTAATCGAGCCAATTTGTATGTGCACGCATGATGGGACAAATATAATAACATTCCACCACACTTGGCTAAGACTCTAAAATCGATCGAGGCCATTAGAAGTCACTCTGGTTCGAGTCGTTACGATGACATTGAAAATGGTACCCGAACACAGGCCTTTAGAAAGAGGGAGGACGAGAGGTGTCAAATCATATATGCCAAAAACCAAATTAAAACACACTGCACCTCTTATGAACGAACTTTCTTCAGACAAGAATCATCTATAGAGACAATACGAAAGAAATTCCAAGATAGATCGGGATATCCATGAGATTAAAAGTAACCTGGGAGTATTTACGAGTGAAATCGAGCTCCTTGTGCCCTTATTTACTCAAGGTTTTTAGCCACCGATGCCTCCTCAAGGTTTGCCCTACCATCCTTCTCAAGGTTTCCCTTATCCTCCTTCTACAGGTTTCCCCTCACAAATGTCCCCTCCTTTAACCTTCCCATCATAAATCCTGCCTCCTTCATCCCCCTTCCTAGTGCCTCCGCCATCCATAAGCCGCGGATCATCGTTATCCATTCATGGTGGCTATAGCGAGCAGTACTATTTTAAGAACTTAATCAATAGTAGGGTTATTGGCATGTGCACGCTCATCTCCGTAATTTTTGGAACTTAAGGACATAATCGACCTTTGCAGATGGGTGGGGCTCAGATTGTGCTTAATGAAATATACAATGATTTCGAAGATATACTTGTGCACGCTAATTTTGGAGAAGGGAAATAACTAAAATACTACGCAAATTGTTTTATCACTTGGCCACTTTATTTATTGGTCAAGCCTAGGTCATGGCCAATGTTTAATAATTTGTAATATTTGAGAACAATTTGTAATAATATTTGGTTTATTCTAGTTTTTTTAGTTTGTTTAATTTGAGTTTAAGTTATGTTGGATAATTTGATTGAATTATGAATAGTGCGTTCTTGTAAGTAACATGACCTTTGTTTAAACTTATTAATACAGGATAATTGAATTTCGAAGGTTATTTAATGGATTTCGCTCAATACAAAGAGTGGATGAGGGAGAGTAACCAAATATCTATAAAAGGAGTTCAAGAGTTAGTTAAACACGCTACAGAAATCTTAAAAGTGAAGATTCCATGTCCGTGAACCCCTTATTTAAATGAAAAATAGAAGTCTTTAGAAGATGTTGAGTTGCATTTACTAAAGTGGGGAATTTGTCAAGATTATAATATATGAACATATCATGGTGAGAAATGTACATTATGTTCCAAAAGAATTACCGGTACTCGACCGCGTGATGGAACCCCCTCGAGTAAAAGTGGTTTATGATTTGCCAGCACATCGTCCTTTGATCGACCTAATTGATCATGCTTATGGATTCCACCACCACCATTAAAACCACTAACCTATGGATACAGATAATATGCATTATAACCAAGTAAATTAACAAGTTAATGCTGAATTACGAGAAGATCTAGAATGCATACGGTTAAAATACGATGTGTCTAGACCTTTGTATAAATATTACGATGAAGATCACTCGGTATTATATGCAATGATTTGTTTGCATAATTTGAAGAGTCAATTTGGTTTGTCGAACAACAACGCAACCGAAATTCTTAAGTGGATTAAAGATATTTTCCCAAAAGAGAACACGTTACGAGATAATTATCTTAGCATGGAGGAAAGCCTAAAGGGTTTGGGTTTGAAGTACAAATCTATTCATGCATACAAGTATGATTGCATATTATACCGCAATGAGCACGAAGAGAAGTATCGATGTCCTATATGTAGCGAGACTAGATATGTGGCTTGTGCGAATGCAAAGAATAAGACTACAAAATATCGCAAGTGATCGCAAGTTCCATAAAATATTTTGAAGTATTTTTTACTCGAGACACGGTTAAAATGGTTTTTCACTGTACCGTGCATAACAGAGGCCATGACATGGCATGCTCGATGCGAGGTGGGAGAATTTTATGCGTCATCCAGTTGATTCACTCTTTTGATAAATTTCAAATGCATGTCATCATGAGTTTTTAAAGGAACCGCGCAATGTTCGCCTTGTATTATAAACCGATGGGTCTAACCCTTTTGGTAATTTAAGTACTAATTAGAGTTATTGCCATCCTTCATATACCGTGCATGAGAAAGGAGTTCACATTATTGCTTTTACTGATATCGGGCTAAAGGATCCCGATGATGATATTGATATATTCTTAGCCCCATTAATCGAAAAACTTTAAGAGTTGTAGGATAAAGTTATGACGACATTTGACTCTTATAAGGGTGAAGAGTTCACACTTAGAACATCGATGATGTGGGTGATCCATGAACTTCCTGCTTATGGCACCTTGTACAGTTGTAATGTTCATAGTTATTATGGATGTCCTATATATGGGGAGGAAACTGATACCACTTGGCTAAATCATAGTGGTAAGATGAGTTATATGGGTTATCATAGATTTTTGCCGACCAGTTCCCCTTTTAAGAATGACAACTCTAACTTCTTACCTGTAAGTCACGAGCATAGGATGTAACTTGCTCATCTTTCTGGTCAGTAAATTGAGGAGAATTTCAAGGTTGTGACTCGGCAGATACATATCTAGTAAAATACCTCAGTTTGCAAACCTAATCCATAAATTTAGGGAGGATCCGATCGACAATATTAAAATGAAGGAATAGTTAAGACGATCCATATTTTTTTACTTGCCGTATTAGAAAGATTGATCAACGCATAAAAGGTGTGTTCGTGTAAGGACACAATCGTTGTTTTTGTTTCACCATGATAATACAAACAAACCTAAATTACGATTACACTTGCGATACAAGTATAGCGGTAAGTCGGGTATCGAAAATCCACAGAGACGAGTTGATAGAATTTATAGGATTTAACACTTCTCAATAAAAGTGTAAAAGATAATTACTAACAAAATAAAAGATGAATAAAGGAAAAGATTAATCTAGGCGAGTGTATTGAAACTATATTAATAAAGTGAGTAAAAACTATAGGTTGCATCGAATATCCATCACCCGAGTTAATTAGTATAAAATGGTTACATGGGTCGACGAGTTATTGCAAATGCGTATCGTTTTGACAGTTAATTGAACCAAGGGTTGTCACGCCCCTAAATCCGCATAAAAGCCTAATCCAATTTTGGCGTCAACAAATACCCCAGAAATTATGCACGCAGGGTCGTAATCACGGAACATACATGATATGCCCCGTCAAATCCCCTAGGCGTAATAACTAGGACAACGCACCCGAAATAGACCCGTAAACACCATCACCAAAGCAAAACAACACGTCAACTCGAGTGAGTTCCATTCAAACACAACCTAGACTAAATTAGTTAGAAATCATATTAAAAATGCGGTAAATAAACGCAATAAATCTACACTAGAAAGCAAGGAAATAAAGCATGTAAACCTAATTAACAAAGCAAGTAAATTAACTACAAAGCAAGAATTAATGGAATACACACTATATTAATGGAGAGGGTGAATGAATAGTCATCTTATAAACCCAAAAGGGTGTCAATCCAAGAAAAAATGAAGAACAACTCTCCAAAAACCCTCAAACCCTAAGCTATTCTAACCTAAAACGAACTATATATGTTTTTTACATCAAAATTCCTTTATATAGTAAAAGGAATTAAATTAGAAAAGAAAAGGAAAAAGAAAAGAAAAGCCAAAATATCAGCTGAAAACAGGGCATCGATCGATCGATCCCATTGATCGATCGATCGATGGTAAAAATATCGGCCCACTGTCTTAGCACGATGGACAAACATTGAAGGATCGATCGATCGATCCTTTTGATCAATCGATTGATGACTATAGGTCTGCACCAATTTCCTCCTGTTTTGGTTGGATGGTTTTCCCTTCCGCTAAAATCGCCGCAACTTCTTCATTTTGGATCGGAATCACGCACCGCTAGTGGCCTTGCGAAGCTTGAGAGGAGGGCTAAAAATTTTGTGGAGATATTGGGCCAGGTGCCCAAGCTTTGAAATGACTAAAATGCCCTTGAACTTGTGACTGAGTACAAAATTTGAGCGGAATGCGTCCGAACTTCATAATTAGTACCTAAATACCTACAAATGCCCAATTATACCTCATATAGCTTGTTAACACTATAAACCGAGGTTGTCTGGTTAATGGGCTTAAATATAGAGATTAAGGCACCCGAGGGGCTAAAATACGTAGGTTCAAGGGATGAAATACGCAATATTTGCGTCGTATCAACGATCAACGTCTAAGACGTGATTGATGTGATGCACACAGTAAATAATGTTGAAAAAGATTTGATAGGTACATGTCTAGGTGGATCTCCCTCAAAAGATAGAGAGCGGGCATGCCACGATCTGCAGAAGATGAAAATAAAAAAAAAAAAGAAATTATGGTTAAAAAATGCTCCTACAACAGGAAGAATTTATATCCCCCACGGTTGCTTACACTTTGACTACTAATGAGAAAAAGATCCTCGTAGATATGTTATTCAACTTAAAGTCTACAACTGGTTATTTCGGTAATTTGCACAGGGTAGTAAGCTACCAAATAAATTACCTAAAACAGTGCAAGTCTCATGACTGGCACGCCATCATTAAACTAATCCCTATACTATTTAGGCATTGCTTCTCTGAACACAAATATCTTCGTTAGGAAGTTATACAATTCAGTTTGTGCTTTACCCTACTTTGTGCAAAAGTAGTAAGTAGAAATCACATTAACGCTGCAAAATCACTTTAGCCGAGGCAATTTGTGTATTTGAGAAATATTTTCCTTTTTCATTCTTCGATATTGGCATCCACCTTCTTGTGCATTTATACGATGAGGCTTTATTGTGTGGTCCCTTTAGGTATCGTTAGATGAATCCTTTTGAGTGCTTGATGAAAACCTTCAAAGATAATGTAAAGAATACACGATATATTGGAGGGTCAATTGCTCAAGAATATATAACTATGGAGTTATTGCTATAACCTCGAGAATATATGCCAGAACATGAGCTAAGGAGGTTTAATCCTAGTAGAGAATAAGTGATTAAGGAATATGATGATTTTGAGTATGAATTGCCTTTTGGGAACCCTAAGGAGGTAAGAATCACAAATCTATAATAAGAGCAAGCAACTCGTTATGTGTTTGAATCGCAAGATAAAGTTGAAGATTGGGGAGAGTAAGTATCAACTGAATTATTCTTGTATGATTATATGTATTCTATATATTATGATATAAACTCTATAATTTACCTGTAAGAAGTACGAGAACGAAATTTCCCAAAATTAGAGGAGAAATTTCATGACGAATGATTTTAGGGCATGGATATCATAAGAGGTATTTTCTACCTATTATGTGTGCGGTTATCTATTCTAGTGTGCTAAAAAAATGACCTAATAAATATTCATTAATAAATGCATCTTTTAAGAAGAGGTGATGTTTCTTCAAGGCTTGCACGCTTAATAAAAGGTCCCAAATTTTGTGCTAAAGATTTAAAAAAATCTACACTAATGGTTTTATTTTCGTTTCATATCCATTTGAGGAAAAGCCTTAGACACAAAACAACAAAATTCCAATTTATGCCTTAACTACTTGTGTCGCTAGCAAAAGTGATAAAAATCCAAAAGATACGGTGCTAACATATTATGGGGTTGTCCAACAAAAACTAGAACTTGATTATTTAGATTTCATAAAAAACGTATTCTATTGCGATTGGGTGAAGGTGGAGGATACTAAGAATGATTGCAAAGTTTAGCCTGACTCCAAAGTTATCATGGTTGATTTATCAAAGATGAAGAGTAAAGATCACATAGTCAATGAGCCTTTTATTTGTACCTTGCAAAACGTAAAGAAGATATTTGTGGAAGTACATAAATGATGGTAGTTAGTCTTTTATTGTTCATGCACCAAAGGGTATGGCTACTCTAGCAGACGCAATAAAGTCTCCTAAAAAGTTCCAGTCTGCTCTTGATGATAACCCTAGTTTGAAGGATCTTTTAGTTTATTTAGAGGAAGATTGAGTATCAAAACATTATTTTACCTTTGGCATTCCTATTTGTATCCTATTATTATATTGGTCCTTGACAATTCGATTTGTATCCAAATTGTATCCTATTATGATATTGATATTATATTGGCACTTTAGTTTTATTTATGCATGTTTAGATTGATTTACGAATATTTAGTTTAATTGATGAAAGTTTAGTTTGAATTATGAATGTTGAGGGGAACAAACACCTCATGTGGGATGCTCGATTTAAGAATAGAGTTTCTTGAGTTTATTAATGGACCAAATTGGTCCTGGCATCCCCCATATATATTGTCTTTGACTCTACACAAGTCAATGTATCGATGTGTTATCCTAGACATAAAATAAGAGGAGCCAATGCTTCGAATTTGTTTGTCCAAGATTCAGCCTCATCTTCAACACAAGTTCTGACATGCTTCAACTGTACAATATTGTCTTTCTCTAGTATCCTATTATATTTCTCTTGAGCCGTATTTTATCATATGAGATACATTTGGTTGTCCTCTTTAACGTGGGTGAGTTACTCTCTCAAGTGTTTGACCTCTAACTTGCAACTTTTCAAATCAACTTCAATCTCAAGTTTTTTTAGCACAATTTTTCGTTTTCCTTTTCCATGGCACCACATTTAATTTTCATGATTGACTCTCGATTCATCAGAATTTTTTTATATTGTCAAACTTGGACATGTGAAAAGATGATCGGATGGCCACCTCGATGATCACTATCTTGGAGCTTATTTCTCCGATCCGATCAGCCTTTCGCATGTCCAATTTTGAACATGTTGTTAAAATTTTGATGAATTGAGAATCAATCATGAAAACCAAATACAATTACATGTAAAATTAATACTAGGAAATTATGATGGCAAAGCTCGCGATGGAAGTTAATTTAAAAAGGTGCAAGTTATAGGTTGACCACTTGAGAGAGAATCTCACCTGCATTAATGAGGACAACAAACTTTACCTCATACGAGAAAATCGGGATCAAGATAAATACAATAGGATACTAGCGAAAGATAATGTTATGTCATTAAAGTGTGCCAAAAATAGAGCTCAGGATGAAGCTGAAGCCTAGAAGAATAAATTCGAAGAGCTAACACCTTGTGTTTTACGCTTAGAACAAGATATGGGTATAGTGACCAGTGCAGAGTCAAAGAAGGTAAACGTGGGAGGTGCCATGAGCAATTTGGCTAACCAAAAACTGAGGAGATTCTATTTCATTGCCTTAATGTGTATTCTTTACTTCAACTCAAATTTTTATATACTTTATACGCATGATTTTTGATATATTTTATTCTTATATAATGGTTAATTAATTTCTCATATGTTATCATATCACCCACAATCAGGAGACTCTATTTAAACTCATTTGATATCATGTGCTATAATATAACCCACAATCCCAAAACATCCCCTAGGGGGAAAACCCAAAATAGCTCTCGAACGTCTCTGTAAGGGAAACAGACACTTCGCACGTGATCAATGTAACTTATATGAACTGATCACGTAGTCATGGGACTCCCAATTTGGGAATAAGACTAAAATTTGCAAATAAGCAGACTTATACTTGAAAACATGCCCCTAGGGGGAAACCTAAAATAACCCCCTTAACGGACCTATGAGGGGCACAAACACCTCATACGGGACCAATGTAACTCATAAAAACTGATCACGTAGTCATGGGGCTCCCAGTTTAGGAGTAAGAACAAAACTTTCAAATAAGTAGACTTAGGTTTGAAAATATTCCCCTGGGGTGAAAACCCAAAATAACCCTCGAACGACCCCATGCATGGCAAGGACACCTCGCACGGGAGCAATGCAACTTGTAGGAATGGACCACATAGTCAAAGGACTCCCAATTTAAGAATATGACTAAAATTTTCAATTAAGCAAACTTAGGCTTGAAAACATGACCCATGGGGGAAAACCCAAAACAACCCCCGAACGGTCTCGTAAAGTGCACGAACACCTCGGACGAGACCAATATAACTCTTAGGAACTAATCACCTTATCATGGGATGCCCAGTTTAAGAACAAGACTAAAACTTGCAAAAAAGCAGACATAAGCTTGAAAACATGCCCATAGAGATGGAAATTCCAAAATAATCCCTAAACGACTCCATGAGGGGCATGATCACCTCGTAAGGGACAAATATAACTCATATGAATTGACTGAATAGTTATGGGATGCTCAATTTGAGAACAAGACTAAAATTCAAAAATAAGCAGACTTAGGCTTGAAAACATGCCCCTAGGGAGAAAATCCAAAATAACCCCCGAACGGCCCTGTAAGGGACATGGACACTTGACATCACGCCAACGTAACTCAAAGGAACTAACTGTATAGTAACAAGATGCTCGATTTGGGAATAGGACTAAAATTTGAAAATGAGTAGATTTAGGCTTGAAAACATGCCCCTAGAAATGAAAAATCCAAAACAGTTCCGTAAGGGGCACGGACACCTCGCACGGGACCAATGTAAGTCATAGGAGCTGACCGCATAGTCACGAGATAATCAGGCTGAGAATAAGACTAAAATTTTCAAGTAAACAGACTTAGGCTTGAAAACTTGTCCGTAGAAATGGAAAACCCTAAACAACCCTCGAACGACCTCGTAAAAGGCACGAACACCTCGTAGTGGACCTATGCAACTCATTTGAACTGACTGCGTGGTCACAATGCTCTCGATTTGGAAATATGACTAAAATTTACAAATAATCCAACTTAAGCACGAAAACATACCTCTAGGGGGAAATCCAAAACAACCTCGAATGGCCTTGTGAAGACCACGGACACCTCGCACAAGATCAATATCTCGTGTAGTCAGGGGATCCCCGATTTGTGAATAGAGCTAAAATCTACATATGCTAGGCTTGAAAACATGCTAGTAGAAATGGAAAAGCTAAAACTTCCTCCGATTGTCCCTTGAGGTGCACGGACACCTCCCACGGGACCAATGTAGCTCTTTAGATCTGGTCGCATACTCACGGGATGCCTAATTTTGGAATAGGAATAAAATTTTCAAATATGTTGACTTAGGCTTGAAAACATGTCCCTAGAAATAGAAAGCCCAAAATAACCCCCAAACGGCCCCATGAAGGGTACAAACACCTCACACAGGACCAATTTATCTCATTGTAACTGACCGTATAGTCACGGAATGCCCGATTTGGAAATCGAATAAAAATGTGCAGATACATAGACTTAGGCTTGAAAATTATCCCCTAGAAATGGGAAAACCAAAATAGCCGCTGGACGGCCCCATGAGGGGAACAAAAACCTCGCATGGGACCAATGTAACTCATAAGAATTGATCTCATAGTCACAGGATGCCTGATTTAGGAATCGGACTAAAATTTCCAAATAATATGACTTTGGCTTGAAAACATACCCCTAGAAATGGAAAACATAAACAACCGTTGAACGACCCCATGAGGCCCACAGACACCTCTCACAGGACAATGTAAGTCATCGTAACTGGCCGCATTGTCACGGGATGTACGGTTTGAGAATAGGACTAAAATTTTCAAATAAGTAAATCGTGGATTAAAAACATGCCCTTACAAATAGAAAACTTAATACAACCCCAAATGGCCTCGTGAGGGAACGGACGCCTCGCACTGGACCAATATAACTCGTAGGAACTGATTGCATAGTCACGGGATGCTTGGTTTGAAAATAAGACTAAAATTATCAAATAAGCGGACATAGGCTTGAAAACATGCCCCTAGGGGAAAACCAAAAACAACCCCTGAATGGCCTTATGAAGGGCATGATCACCTCACACGGGATGAATGTAATTCCATAACCCCTTCCATGTTATCAATTAGAACCTTATTGATTTGGAGGAGGATGTCACATTCCCCACTTGGCCAATATCCATCTTAGACCATGAAAAGAGGGTCCACTGTAATAAAGTGGTTCTGTTAGTGAAGGTCCTTTGGGAGTTTCAAGGTATTGAAAGTGCTACTTGGGAGAGTGAGTCAGGGATGAGAGATAAACATCCCAAACTCTTCCCTTAGCCGCTTGTTTTGATTTCGGGGATAAAATCCCCTAAGGAGGGGATATTGTAATACCCGACCCAATGTTGTATCTCTTTTCGTGTAATTCGTAATCAATAAATTTAAATAAAGTGGATTATTGTTTAAAGTGCTTCTATGCTTTCATTCGGTTTGGTTTAGTGACTCTTTTATGAATTAAGGATGTTATTGGGCTAATTTGTGAAACTTAAAAACTTATTACATCAAATGATATTTTGATCATTCAAGCGAGATTCCTATCTCGTGCGAACAATAAATTGACTCATTAGAAATGATCTTCAAATGGCCCATTGAAAAGATTACAGAATCATGTTATCCTAAGGTCGTTAGAAGGAAAGATTGAACACAGGAATGCCGTCATTTGAACGAGGTTGACCTCGTTCTAGCGACCCTAATGAAGTCAGATTCTGGTAGTTGTTCTGTCACCATTTGAGCTCTAGATCTGGAAGACGTGTCATCTTTTTGGAGCCTAACGAATCTGATACGTTTTGTAGGGTATTTTATATGTTTATGTGGGTTTTGTGTTGATTATAAAAGAAAGACGTGGGACGGTGAAATTCGACCACCATTATGACCTTCTTCATCTCTCTCAAGATCCAACAACACACATCTCCCTCCCCAAATCCATTTTACTCCATTTTAAGTAGTGCTAACCACTCTCACACCAAAAAATACCCATCTCTACACATCTACTCTACTTCCTAAGCGCTCTTCTTCAAGAAGGAGGTAGTGGAGAAACCTTGTGGAGTCACTTTGGTGGAGATTTGAATAGTCTAAGGAATTATGGAGCTAGAGTCTTGGATATTAGGAGTATAGGAGCTTTCAAGTCACCCATTGGTAGTTTTCTTCTTCAAAAACCAAAGTTAAGGTTTCTTTTCAAACTTTCAAGGTTCTTCTAGGTATGTATTGGTTGTAGGATGTTCTAGATGGATTTTATGCCAAAAATATGAAGTTTTATTCATAAAATCGTTGTTCTTGAAAACATGGAGTTTTCTTCAAAACAAACCCTAAATGGGTCTTTTATATATAAAGAAAATGGCATTTTTATACCTTGATAATTGGAAGAAAGCATGTGAAATTATAAAGCCATGTGTTATGTAGAATAAATACATGATTGAGGTATTTCTAGGTTGAAAACCTCCCTTAAACATGTAGGAGTATGTAGTATGCCAAAATGTGATAATGTAGACTTAAACAATCATGTTGAAATGGAATTTATCTCCAAACTAACAAGCAAAGAAAAACAGTCTCAAAGTTGTTAGGACTTGATATAATGCAAATGAAATAAATAGTGGAATTTACATGTGATCACAAGACAAGACTATGAACTTGAGTGAAAATGGTCTTAAAGATGTTGAACATTATTTTATATGGTAAAACATAAAATGGAAGGATATGGTTTTGAACATGAATGATAAACTTAGTATTATAAAAGCAGTTAATTTTTATGCCAAATAAGGAATAGAAAAATAAATGTTTTTCACAAAAGATAACGAAGAGGGATAAATAGGGAATTTTGACAAACTTGAGGGTCCTAAGGGTTAGGTCTCCTCTTGAGACCTCATCAATCTAATTTTTGGGTGAAAAACGAATAAAAGTTAAGTTTTGGCATGATTGTTATAGTTATTATGCTTCAAAACCATGGATGATGAGAATGATAAAAGGGGAAATGGAATAATGTGGACATTGGATACATGTTAAACACATAAAAGGTTAGACTCGAATGACACCGGGAAAATTAAGGAGGGCCCGAAGCCCTGGGATGAAAGTTCAACAACCACTGGTCAGAGGATATCATGGTGTCACCGACGGTGAGGAGCCCGTTAAAGCACACGGTATTTGAAAGATTCCGAGAAATAATAAAAAAGGAAAATTAAGTGGTTGTACTTGTAATTTAAGTAAACAACCCAATTAAAAGTAGTAATTGAGACTAAAGGATAAAAGGTGAATAATTAGTCTCTAAACCCGGTAAAGTATGGAAACAATGGGCTAAGTGTGAGTATAAGCTCATTCCTCGGGTGAATTGCATGTAGTTACATTAACAATAATTAAATTATCAAAGTTTTTGTAATTAAATAAAATACTCATTATTTGTTTAGTAATTCGTAGAAAGAGTATTGCTTAGTATTAATCCCATGTTGAGTGTTCGCTCACACATACTTTTCTTTATATTAAAACCCCCACCCCCACCCTAGGTATCACGAGTAGGAACATTGGGCAGGATACGGGTAAAGCCCCAAGGGTGACCAGCATAATTAGAATGATCTGTACTAATTTTCAAACAGTGGACTTTTGGTATTTGTAATTTATACATTTGGACTTTATATGGGCCCTGACCATATTTTGTAATAATACATGATGGTGTGACTTATTTTCAGTTTAATAAGCATCTTGGATAAACTCAATTCTTCATAAATATATCCTGCTAAATAACTAATCCCATAGTGGCGACCTTATATATATATATATATATATATATATGAACAGGAACTTTAACCACTAAACATGTGAGTCAAATTTAAAGGTTTTTCCTAAATCAAATGACTAAATCTCCCCCTCCCCCTTTTTACTCCCTGGTTCGGTGCGGGTTGACCCAACGGTGACCCAAAACTGGGCCGGGGCATTACAAATGGTATCAGAGCAATAAGATCATCAAGTGTGAAAGAGGATTTGCGCTTTCTTATTGCGTTCCCCTTACTTCCCGCATAACTCGTGATTAGTACTGCTTAGTAAATCACTTCCTCTATCATTTCATGCATACCATTGTGTATTAACTCTCTATTTTTATGTAGATACCTCCACGTCATAACATATCTAGTGGTTCCGTATCTAGCGAGCTTTAGCGTATGGAGAAAGTCGTATGACAACTTGGTGACTTTCTCTCTCTCTCTCTCTCAATAGTAGGCCAATTGTAGCGGAACCTTTGAAAGCACCACTTCCGCATCGATCCTCAAAGAATTCAGGAGGCTGAACCCATCCACCTTCAATGGGGCGTCGAGACCTGATGCAGTCAAAGCATGGATTGATGAGGTCACAAGGGTAATGGAAATTCTAAATGTGCCAGCTGGGCACAAGGTCAATATTTTGACATTTCAGCTGACTAAGCATGCACAATGCTGGTGGAGCACCTACTTTTCCAGCTTCGTCAAAACCATTGATTGGGAGAACTTTAGAGTTGCCTTCCTTCATCACTAGTTCCCGTAGGCATTTAAAGATGCCAAGAAAGGAGAATTTCTTTAGCTGATCCAGGGTAAGACTTCAGTGAATGAGTATCTGGTAAAATTCGAAAGCCTATGTAAATACATGGACTCCATTCAGAGGAATGAAGCTGAGATGACAAGGCTATTTGTTAAGGGTCTTAACTTGAGCATTCGACAAATTTTGACAGGTATGGATGTGCCCAATTTTAGGATAATTGTGAACAAGGCAATTAGGTTGGAGATTGATGCCAAGGATAGAAAGTCTATCTGGGAAAAGAAGAGGGAACCTAGCAGCTCTCACTCGGGTGGTCACAAGAAGTCTCGAAGCGGGCTCGGGGCTTCTTCACGAAGCTTAAGGTCTCTATGGGGGTTGTCTCCTCCTCAACACAGTGTAACAGTGATCAGAGCCATATGACCCCCATAAAGAGGAACTATCGTTGGGTAGTCAGCAAGGTAGCCAACCGACCATTAACTTCGTATCGAGTCGGGGTTCTAGTTACACGGGCCCCACCCAGTAGCAGTAGTAGTTTTCTTCTGGGTACTAGCGGTCGTCTAGGAATAGTGTGGACGATTCGCTTCCAAGTTAGAGGCAGGGTAGCTGCGGGCAGGATCAGTTCCCAATGGTAAACGAACAGATTTAATCTCGAGCGATCTTATGTAAACTCCCACCAGACTGCATCTCCTAGTTCCCCTATAGTGATGGAAGGTATGATTCCCCTATATAGTCAATTGGTAAAGGCATTTTTTTACTCTGGCGCATCGCACTCTTTTATGTCTAGTTCCTTGGCCTTTATTTTGGGTTTGGTAGTGGATCGGTTTCATCCCCCATCTTTATTAGGCTTCCAGTGGGTGGCAGCATAGTCCTCGACAGGGTTTTTCGAAAGTGTGTGATTATGGCCATAGACTTCGCCCTAGAGTACGACATGATCCTTATGGATATAGATGGGTCACGATATCATTTCAGTAGTGAGTAGGGTGTCGATTATCCCTGCAAATTCTCCACAGTCCATGAGCAGAAGAAGTATTTCATCTTACTGTTCAGTATGGTGGCCCAAAAAGATCTAGAGGGTATGATTTTAGATTATCCCGTGGTTTGGGAGTTTCGTGAAGTATTTCTAGACGATCTTCCCGAGTTGCACCACGGCGAGAGGTGGACTTTGCGATAGAGGTACATCATGCTGTGTCACCCATCTCTATCCCACCACATAGGATGGATCCAAAATAATTATACAAATTACGGACCAAGTTGGAGGAACTAACCACAAGGGATTCATACATCCCATTGTTTCTCCATGGGGAACCCTTGTCCTATTAGCAAAGAAAAAGGACAACTCTTTGCGACTTTGCATCAATAATCGATAGCTAAATAGGGTGACCATGAAGAATAAGTACCATGTGCCTCATATCGGTGACTTATTTGATTAATTGCATGGGGCAGGATGATTCTCAATGATTAATCTCTGATTCGGGTACTGCTAGTTACGTGTCAGAGGAGAAGATATTCCAAAGATGGTGTTTCGAATGCGATACGGACATTATGAGTTTGTGGTGATGCCCTTGGGTTGGCTAATGCCCCAACAACATTTATGGATCTCATGAATCGTATTTATCGCCCCTATCTAGATCAATTTGTTGCAGATTTTATGGATGACTTCTTTGTATACTCTTCATCAGATATAGATCACGAGGATCACCTCCGAGCGACTTTGTAAGTGCTCCGAGAGAACCAATTGTATGCCAAGTTTACTAAATGAGAATTATGGATGGAAGAGGTCAAGTTTCTTAGCCATGTGGTTTCCAGTGAGGGTATTTTTGTCTATCCATTAAAAGTGGAAGCGGTGTTGGGATGGAGTCAGCTAAGGACAGTCGTCGAGGTGTGAAACTTCTTCGGTTGGGACGGGTACTACCGTAGATTTTTACAGGACTTCTCAAGGGTGGCAATGCCTCTCATAATGCTTACTCAGAAGGATGTGTATTTTGAGTGGTCCGAGGACTGGGAGTTAGCATTCCAGGAACTGAAGGTCATATTGACCTCCGTGCTTGTTCTTATCCTTTTAGAACGGGGCAAGGGCTACATAGCGTACTGCGATGCTTCAGGTTCGGGACTTGGGGTGGTATTGATGCAAGATGATCGAGTAGTAGCCTAAGAATCTCTTCAGTTGAAGGTGAATGAAAAGAACTACCCCACCCAAGACCTGGAGTTAGCTGCTATGGTGTTTGCACTAAAGAGTTGGATGTACTAATTATATGGGGAATAGTTTGACGTGTTTTTCGATCACAAGATCCTTCAGTATATATATACACAACGGAATATAAACCTCTGACGGAGTATGCGGATGGAGTTAATGGAAGATTACGACTTCTCACTAGAGTACCACGCTAGAAAGGCCAATGCGGTGGCCGATGCTCTCAGTCAAAAATCCAGTCTCATGCTCGTAGCAATGAAATGACACCAAGTAAAAATGACCGTATTTGGAGCATGGAAGTGTTTGACACCCTCACCGTGGACAAAGACGGTGGGGCTCGACACAAAGGGAGGTTAATTTCCCTAATTATTGAGGAGATAAAGGACAAGGTGATGGGAGAAATACCATCAGTCGCGTTTCAGTATATACCATGTCGCCACCAATATGTATAAGGATCTATGCGGGGATTTATGGTGGTTTGGCATGATGTAGGAACATATGTGGCCATGTGCTATACATGCCAACAAGTAAAAGCTGAACAAAAAAAAATTGCCAGGGCTATTATAACCATTACCCGTGGCTGAGTCAAAGTGGGAACACATAACAATGGATATCGTTACAGCCTTACCACGATCAGAGCCTGGTCACGACACAATATGGGTTATAGTAGATCAGGTCACCAAGTCTGCCCCAATTTTTTTCCAATCAAGATCACAAACAATGTGGGTAAGTTAGAAAGACTGTGTGTTTGGGAGATAGTCAAGATGCATGGTGTTCCACTCTCAATCGTATCAGACATGGATGCCCGGTTCATTTCTCAATTCTGAAAGAAGTTTCCATAGGAGTTAGGTATGGAACTGAATATGAGTAAAACGTTCCATCCTGAGACCAAAGAGCAGTCTGAACGGATAATACAAATCTAGGAGGACATGCTGAGAGCTTGCTCACTTGACCTCCAGGGAAGTTGGGTGGAAATTTTCATCTGGCAGAGTTCTCCTACAACAACAACTATTAGGAAAGATTAAGATGACCCCCTTTGAGGCCCTTTATGGGAGGCCATGTCGCTCACCAGTTTATTGGGTTAAAGTGAAAGAGAAACACCTCACCAATTCAGACTTGATCCAGGATATGACTGATAAGATAAGGATAATTTTCCAGAGGATAATGATGGCACATAGCAGAAAAAATAAGTATGCCGATAATCATCGAATGCACTTAGAATTGTAGGTGGGTGATCATGTGATGTTGAAAGTGAGAGCTAGAACTAGGAGCAAACGGTTCGGGCAAAAGGGGAAAATATCCCTACTATTCATCGTACCCTTTGAGATCCTCGAGAAGATTGGAGATGTGTCGTATCACTTAGCGCTACCTCCACAACTGCCTCAGGTACACAATGTGTTCCATGTATCCATGCTGAAGAAGTATTTCCATGATCCCCACCATGTTATCGAATGGAAACTTATTGAGTTGGAGGAGGATGCTATATTCCCCACTTGGCCAATATCCATCTTAGACGGTGAAGATAGGGTCCTCCGTAATAAAATGATTTCGTTAGTGAAGGTCCTTTGGGAATTTTAATGTGCTGAAGGTGCTACTTGGGAGCGTGAGTTAGTGATGCGAGAGAAACGTCTGAAACTCTTCCCTCAGCCACTTGTTTTTATTTCGGGGATAGAATCCCCGAAGGAGGGGAGATTGTAATTCCCCGACCCAATGTTATATCTTGTTTTTTTTTGTAATTAGTAATCATGAAAATTTAAATAAAGATCATTATTGTTTAAAGAGATTATATCCTTTCATTGGGTTTGGTTTGGTGACTCTTTTATGAATTAAGGATGTTGTTGGGCTAATTTGTGAAACTTAAAAACTTATTGCATCGAAAGAGATTGTGATCGTTTAAGCGAGATTCTTATCTCGTGCGAATGAGAAATTGATTCGTTAAAAATGAGATTCAAATGACCCATTAAAAAGATTACAATAGCATGTCGTCCTAAGGTCGTTAGAAGGCAAAGTCGAACGAAGGAATACCATCATTCGAACGAGGTTGACCTCGTTCGAGTGATCCCAACGAAGTCAGATTCTTGCAGTTGTGTTGTCACCATTTGAAACCTTGATCTGGAAGACGTGTCAGCTTCTTGGAGCCTGATGAATGTGATGGGTTTTGAAGGGTATTTTATATGTTTTATGTGGGTTATAAAGAGAGATGTGGGATGGTGAAATCCCACCACCATTGTTATCTTCTTCATCTCTCTTAAGAGCCCACAACACTCATCTTCCTCCCCACAGACATTTTCCTCCATTTTTGAGTAGTTCCAACCACTCTCACACCATAAAATACGCATCTCTACACATTTTCACTACTTTCCAAGCTCTCTTCTTCAAGAAGGAGGTAATGGAGAAACCTCGTGGAGAAAAATTGGTGGAGCTTTGAAGAAGCTAAGAAACTGTGTAGCTAGAGTCTTGGAGCTTAGGAGTCTAGGAGCTTTGAAGTCACCCATTGGTAATTCTCCTCTTCAAAAACCAAAGTTAGGGTTTATTTCCAAACTTTCAATGGGTTTAGGATTTATTAAGTGGATTTTTATGCCAAAAATATGTACTTTTATTCATAAAATTTTTGGTCTTGCAAATATGTAATTTTCTTCAAAACAAACCCTAAATGGGTTTTTTATATATAAAGAAAATGGCATTTTTATACCTTCCTAATTGGAAGAAAACATTTTAAATTATAAAGCCATAAGTTATGTAGAATAAATACATTATTGGGGTATTTCTAGGTTGAAAACCTCCCTAAAACATGTAGGCGTTTGTAGTATGCCAAAATGTGATGTAAACGTAAACAAGCAAGTTGAAATGGGCTTTATCTCCAAACTAACAAGTAAAGAAAAACTGCCTCAAACTTATTAACAATTGATATAATGGAATGAAACAAATGTTAGAATTTATATGTGATCATAAGACAAGACTATGAACTTTAGTGAAAATGGTCTTAAAGACGTTGAACATTATTTTATGTGGTAAAACATAAAATGGAAGGATATGGTTTTGAACATGACATGATAAACTTAGTACTATAAAAATAGTTAATTATTATGCCGAATAAGGAATAGAAAAATAAATGTTTTTCACAAAAGATAACAAAGAGGGGGAAAAAGGGGATTTTGACAAACTTGAGGGTCCTAAGGGTTAGGTCTCCTCTCGAGACCTCATCAATCTAATTTTTGGGTGAAAAATGGATAAAAGATAAGTTTTGGCACGATTGTTAAAGTTATGATGCTTTAAAACAATTGATGATGAAAATGTTAAAAGGGGAAATGGAATAATGTGGACATTGAATATATGTTAAACACATAAAAATTTAAACTCAGATGACACTGGGAAAATTAAGGAAGGCCTGGAACCCCGGGGTGAAAGTTACAAAACCACTGGCCAGAGCATGTGATGGCGTCGCCGATGATGAGGATCCCGTTAAAGCACGCGGTATTTGGAAGACTCCGAGAAACAATAAAGAAAAGGAAAATGAAGTGGATGTACTTGTAATTTAAGTAAACAACCCAATTAAAAGTAATATTTGAAACTAAAGGATAAAAGGTGAATAATTAGTCTGTATACCGTAAATGGTGGAAAAACTGGGCTAAGTGTGAGTATGATCTCATCGCTCGGGTGCATTTCATGTAATTGCATTAACAATAATTAAATTGTTAACGTTTTCGTAATTAAATAAAATACTCATTATATGTTCAGTAATTCATAGAAAAGTATTTCTTGGTATTAATCCCCTGCTGAGCATTCGCTCACACCTACTTTTATTTATGTTAAAAACCCCACCCCCACCCCAGGTACCGCGAGTAGGAACGTTGACAGGATGCGAGTAAAGACTGAGAGGGTGATCAACATCATTAGAATGCTTTGTACTAATTTTCAAGCAATGGACTTTTGGGAGTTGCAGTTTGGATATTTGGACTTTATTTAGGCCTTGGCCATAATTTGTAACAATATAGGATGGTGTGCTCTTGGATAAACTCATTTTTTCTTAAATATATCCTGCTAAATAATTAATCTCATAGTGGCCACCTTTTTTGTTATATATAAACATGAACTTAAACCACCAAATTCATGAGTCAAATTTAAAAGTTTTTCTTAAATAAAATGACTAAATCTACCCTCCCCCTTTTAACTCCTTGGATCGGTATGGGTTGACCCAACGGTGACCCAAAATCGGGTAGGGGTGTTACATGGGTATTATTATCTCTCACCTTAGAAAACCAATAAAAAGTTGGCAAGAGTGGCCCAAACCAGATACCACTTTTGGAATCATAAATTCATTAATCTGAGGGGAAATTATGAGTTCAGTCCGAAGGAAAGTAGAAAAATTACTAGGTTTCTTCGGGATTGGAGTGGTTTGAACACAATTGGTACTTTTCTCTTACACTCATTCCACTTTTATTTCTTTATTGTCTTATCTCTTAACTTGTCTTGGTCTGTTTATAGTGAAAGTTGCTCCCAATATTTCAGATGCTGAGATAATATTGGTGGACAAGTATAGGTGATTTGATCCCCTCGTTTTTTAATACATCTCCTCTTTTGACAAGATTACTGAAATTGGATACTAAAAGGACGAAGCTCAACCTAAAGCTGGCGTGTAGGTCAAGATTGAGAGAGTGGTTGAGGAAGGTATGTGAAATTTGACAAGTGTGAGTTTGTCTAATATTACAATTCATACATTCACCAACTCTTATATGTTTTCGTACACCATTTACCCCATCTACTTCAGGCTTCCGAACTCAATCAACTTGGGAAATGGCACCAAAGGTATCCGATCATGCCACTATTAATCTTCTCTATAAGGAACAGGAAGTTTCTACCAAGAAGAAAGCCGTGGAGTTTTATGTCAAACCCAAGAAAAGGGTAGTTGGGTATTCTACCTCTTTTACTGAACCCAAGAAAGCGAGAGCTACTGAGACCTCATTATATCTGAGTAATTTTTAAGATAATTAAATTGGAGTGCAGTCATAATTATTTAGTAGATCTAATTATGATTAAATAAAAAATGAAATAAATTACAGGATTTATAATTTGCAATTTTTGAGTATATATTTGGAAGACAATTTAATTATATGCCTTGGGTCCCTAGAATAGTCCATATACCCAAGTAGTTAGGCCTAGATTCTCAACAAATCCAATTTCGCCCAAGACCAACACTTAAACACGTATATTTTGGTTTAAGTTGTGACTTTAAGAAACATAATTCATTATTAGGGTTTGAGAGGGGTGAGAGAAAATACTATTCACAATTTTGTGAAGGATCTTAGAGAGAGAGAGGACCACATCTCACTCAAAAGCATGAGTTTATTCTTAAAAGGTGCCCACACACCTACCTAGATTTGGGTGGATCATATACTAGAAGATCCAATCATTATAGAAAGTTAAGATAAGATTTTAATGATCCAAAAGAAGGCACACATACATCATCATCAAATACCATTCTCCCCATAGGATTGAAACCAAATTTGCAAATGTATTGTATTTGTAAACCTAGGTTTGTTCTTCAAATCTAGTTATGGCTTTTCATCTTTCTATTGTTTGATTAATCAAAGATTCGTGGGTTGGAATTTATATTCCTCTTATATCGATCCCCAATAGAGATATCCACAAAGAGTTTCCAAATACGTGTTCCTTCTTCAAAACTTCCTCTGACAAATGACCGAATTTTTAATATCTTCTTCAACTACTTTAAGTCACGAACCCACTCTACTGGTCTCGTAGAGGATTATGTCCTATCACTGTATGCAATTAGGGAAGCTTCGACTTGGTCCTGCCTTTCTGGCATCTCTTCATAATTGAATTAGACTATGAGATATGCTATGGAATTCCCCTTTATCACCATCTTCAACTCGTATACCCTTAGCTCCACCTCTAAGTTCATTAACCAACCATATTTTTTAAGTTTATGGATGGCCTATCTGATGGGTTGATCGGTTTATAGTTCAATCATGTGAGACTTGAAACATGGATTCATTCTTTTGGATGCCTCAATCAGTGCTAAATCTAGCTTCTTCAATCTTAGGTATCGAATTTTAGCTCCTATATACTCTTTGTTTGTATAGTAGAGTGTTTTTTACACTCTATCTTTGCACCTTATCAAGGCCAAGCTCACCACTGACTAAAACATTTCCAAATACAAATCTAACTTTACACTGAGGATCAAACTAAGAAAAAGAGGAGATCCCAGGGACATCTTTAATTCTTAAAATCCTTTCTCACACTCATGACTCCATTTGAAGTTTTTTCTCAGAACCTTAAAGAATGGGAGACATCGATTTGTTGCGTGTGATATAAATTTATTCAATGTTGTTACTTTACTTGTCAACCTATGAATTTACTTCTTGCTACTAAAAAATTACATGTTAATGAGGGCCTTAATTTTGTCAAGGTTAGCTTCAATACCCCTTTGATTGATGATGAACCACATAAACTTACTTTCTCTGACACTGAAGATGTATTTGGAAGGGGTCAACTTCATTTCATATTTGTCCATTACATCAACCGTCTAGCTGAGGTCACGAATGTGGCCGTCCTCTTTTTTTATTTTGGTAAAATTATCATCGATGTAGACCTCTGTGATCTTTTCGATTTTCTCCTTGATGACTTGGTTAACCAACCTTTGGTATGTTGCTATAGCATTTTTCTCCCTAAAGGCATAACGTTATAGCAATGTGTACCTCAACTAGTTATGAAATATGTATTCTCTATGTCCTCCGACTTGATCAATGAGAGTGCAAGTGCTTGAAATCCAAATGGATGAAAGATACCAAATCATAATCTCTTGTCAATATATGACAAGGTTTTTTCTTTTCAAGATCAAGTTAGGGCACAAATACAAGTCCTAAGGTCTATGTGTTAAATTTTTTACCAAGTAGATTACATCAGATTTTATCAAGCAATATTTAGGTGTATAGCTCAACACCGAGGCATACGAGGAAAAACCCGCAACGAAAAAAACCCTCAAATCGACAGAATAACAAATATACTATGGTAGAGTTTTACAACTAGATGATATAGATTTACACCCTCTAGATGATATGACCGATTAAACATTCATTTCCACCATATTCTCTGTAGAGAATGCCACCTAGCTGGAGAACTCTACACAACCGTGAGCAGTTTTGGTATGCAACCAATGTCATCAAGTCCTTTACCACAAATTCTTCATTTAGAGTTTGAAGTAAACCTTTTGTGTTCTAAGTCTTAGAACGAAGATGAGAAGCATTCAATGAGTGTAGTAACACTTTCTAGATGTGTGATGAACCTAATGTGAAAATGTATTTGAAAGTAATTTCTTAACTCACAAAATATATTTTTGATATAAATGAAATCCAAAAAATAACACAAGAAAAAATTATAAAGAGATTTGTTCAATGTATAAAAATATTTTAAAGAAAACAAGTTTACTTTAAAATATTTTTACATTTCACAAGTATTTAAACTTAAAATATCTCAATAATATATGGAAGTGAAAAATAAGATTTGAAGCTTGGAATAATACAAGATTCAACACTAAAAGAAGTTTTTTTATTTTCAAATTTTTTTTCTGTCCTACAATTATTCCTATGGAAAGAAGGATTTAGTAAAGATATTTTGTCCACAAACAAATCACAGAATCACAATTCACACTCTTTCACAAAATGAAGTCCAAATAACTTACCTATACAAAAAATCTTGCAAGAGAAGCGTTAAGGGACAAATAGGTAAGGCGTAGAATTACAAGATATGACATAGTATAAAAATTAGAAAATATATGGTTAGAACTTTAGAACGCACGAGTATCAAGAACGATGTACACAATCTCGTGCAAAACGTAGCTTTTTATGCCAGACTGACATATCATGTCGGAGCCTCGTAGAAGCAAAGATCTTACTCGCTGAGGGTGGACCTGCAATGACGATACATGCCAAAGTTGAAGATAAATCTCTGGAACTTAGTGTGGCCAGAGAGACACTATCGCTACATCAAGGCAAAATCTCACTGCGATAAAGATCTTGGGACAAACTTATAACTACCTTTATAAAATGTAGAAAATAAGATTTTCAAAAACATTTTTATTTTCATTTCATAAATAAGTCCAAAAGTCCATATCATCACAAAAACACACACCAAAAGAATTTCTAAAAATAGAACTAGTAGGAGAAAAATGTGATTATGTCTACATGTCCATTTTACCTTCCTAATAGTGATATAAAAGGATATTGATGAAGGTAAGGATGTTCGTTGAATGATTTAAATGAAACTTTATCGGAACAACATCGAGGATAAGACTCAAAGTATATTTTGGTTAACGGAATAAGAAAATCTCATCCTATTGGTGCACATGAGCATAATTCAGATGGCTCTAGACCGTGACTAACGCGTGACCTTTTAGGCATCAAAGTTCCTGCTAAAAATGCCACACTGATGGTCATGGTTTTGGACTGTGACCCATTTGCGACCAATCCCATTCAATTATGATCACAATCTAAAATCGTGACCCCATAAACTTTGTTTAAAATGGCCACTCCCAGATGGTCATGGTTCGAAATCGTGACCATGCATCAATACTCCATTAGTCACAGGAGGGGTCATGGTCTAGAACTGTGACCATACACTAGTGTCACTTTGTCAGAGGAGGGGTCACATATAGAACCATGACCATGTTAAAGCTATATATAAGACCCAGGTAAGACTGCAACCCACCGATAGTTACCATTTCTCTCTCTCTCTCTCTCTCTCTCTCTCTCTATATATATATATATATATATATATATATATATATATATATATATATATATATATATATATCTCCATCTCTCTCTCTCTCTCTCTCTCTCCCTCTCCCTCCCTCTATCTATCTATCTATCTATCTATCTATCTATCTATCTATCTATCTATCTATCTATCTATCTATCTATCTATCTATCTATCTATCTATCTATCTATCTATCTATCTATCTCCTCTCTCCCTCTATCTACCACCGTCCACTGACGACCCTCTCTCTCCCCAACGACACATCTTTATCCCTCTCTCTCTCTCTCTCTCTCTCTCTCTCTCTCTCTCTCTCTACGTGTATTCATATATGTGTGTGTGTGTGTGTGTGTGTGTGTGTGTGTGAGCATGTGGGCTTGTGTGTGTACATATATTAAAATTAAATTGGTATGTTGAAAGTATTATATTAAATTGAAATTGGTATATAAATGATAAATTGAAATTGAAAATTGTATATTGAAATTGGTAGACTACAATTGAAATTGGTATATGAATGTTAAATTGAAATTAAAATTGATATATGAATGTTAAATTGAAATTAAAATTGAGATATGAATGTTGAATTGAGATTGATATATAGAAACTGGGTATACGAATGTGAATATGTATACACGCGCACAGACTCACATGCGCACATAGATATACGACTTACGTGCACATATAACATTGGGTATACTCACACATATGAATTGGACACACACACACACACACACACACACACACTCTCACACGCTCACATATACATACAACATACGCTCACATATGAAATTGGGTATACGTGCACATATGAATGTTACACACACATATGAATTGGCACATACACATACATACTTTCACGTGCACACATGCACACATACTCACATGCGCACATATATACACACACATAGAAATATATATGATGAACATATTTTCAAAGTTTTAAGAAACTACCGAGATACATAAATTACATGTTTTTAATAGAGTCATTTAGTAACCTTTTTTATTGAATAATATGTTAACATGTTTTCTTCTTGTTCCATGTGTGCATGCAACTCGAGAACAATTATTAAAGCTCAACCGATTTAAGGTGCTTTCTTTTTTCAGGTAATTTTACTTATTTATTCTTTTATTTAAAAGTATTATATATAGTTATAACTGTTTGGTTAGCTTGTTATGGTCATGTGCACCCCTTCCTTAAGTGGTTGTTGTTTGGGTGAACAAAAATTGGTGGAAGGGTTCGCATAATTGGTTGTCAGATAGTAATTTTAGGATTAAATTTATTAAAATGAACTTAAATAAGACTTATTGAAACTTTGCGGATGAATATTAATGAATATATTTGTTTAGTTAACTTGTTGTGGCCGTGTTCACCCCTTCCTTAAGTGGTTGATGTTTAAGTAAAAACAAATTGGTGGTAGGGCTTGAACAATTGGTGGACATATAGTAATTTTAGGATTAATTTAATTAATATAAACTTAAATTGGACTTTTTGTGTTTGATTTATCAATTGGAAAACAATAATTAGTTTAGGATTAATTTGAGCCATTACCTCTAGGACTCATATTCACACCATCCTTTTATATATTTTCACACGAAAAATGAGTGACGATAATAATTACTTTCAATAAGAGTAAGAGAGGTTGCAGTTGGACCGTACTAAATTTTTTTTATTAGTTCGCGCCATATAGAGGAAAATCCTATTTACAGGAACGTGAATAGGAAAATTGAACACTTTAATTACGTTACAAATCACGGAGTTGATCTCTCGCAAGCATACTTGTTCGATCATTTTATGTTTTCGTTGGTTAACTATTATGGTCGTGTTCGCGCATTCCTTAAGTGGTTGATGTTTGTGTGAACACAAATTGGTATAAGGGCTTGAAAATTTGGTGGACACATAGTAATATTAAGATTAATTTAATTAAAATGAACTTAAATTGCACTTATTTCTATTGTGAGGATTGATATTAATGCACATATTTGTTTGGTTAACTGTTGCAGCTGTGCTCATCCATTCCTCAAGTAGTTATTATTCGGGTGAACACAAATTTGTGGGAAGGCTTTCATAATTGGTGGGAATATAGTAATTTTAGAATTAATTTAATTAAAATAAACTTAAATTGGACTTGTTGATACTTTACGGATGACTATTAATGCATATATCTATTTGGTTAGCCTGTTGCGGTCGTGGTCACCCATTTCTTAAGTGGTTGCTCTTTGGGTGAATTGAAATTGGTGGAAGGGAATGCACAATTGGTGGACATATAGTAATTTTAGGATTAATTAAATTTAAATGAACTTAAATTGAACTTGTTAACACTTTACGGATGAATATTAATGTATATATCTGCTTGATGAACTTCTCGTGGCCGTGTTCACCCCTTCTTTAAGTTGTTATTTGGGAGAACACAAATGTGTAGAAGGGCTTGCATAATTGTGGACAAATAGTAATTTTAGGATTAATTTAATTAAAATGAGCTTAAATTAGACTATTGATCCTTTGTAGATGGGGGAATTTATTAAATATAAAGATATAAATCTTAATAGTGATAAGATTTCGTGTCCGTGCAACCATTGGATGAACGAAAAATTTAAGTCTTTGGCAGACGTTGAAATGCATTTATTAATGCTAGGTATGTCGCAAGACTAAAAGATATGGACATTACATGTGGAAAATAGGGTCCCACATGTTCCAGAAGAATTACCGGTACCCGACCATGTGAAAAAACTCCATCGGATGGAAGTAGTGAACGATTTGCCAGTTCATCGTCCTTTGACCGACCAGATTGATGATGCTTACAAAGTCCACCACCATCAAAAGCGCCAGCATATGGATACGAATAATGTGAATTATGACCATGTCAATGAATAAGATGCCTAATTAACCAAAGACCGGGAATACATACGATTGAAAGTCGATGTGGCTAGGCCTTTTATAACAAAAATGCAAAGAAAATCAAACGGTATTAAGTTCAATAACCGGTTTACATAATTTGAAGAGTTAATTTGGTTTATTAGGAAATATCGTAACAAAAATTCTTAAATGGGCAAAAGACATTCTCCTAAAAGATAACACGTTACCAGATAGTTATCTGAGCATGAAGAAGAGCTTTAAGGGCTTGGGTGTGAAGTATAAATCTATTCATGCATATAAGTATGATTGCATATTATACCATAATGAACATGAACTAAAGCACATATGTACAATTTATAATGAGCCAAGATATATGGTTTGTGAGAGTGGAAAAGACAATCCTGAAGTATTTTCCCCTCTGGCCATGGTTACCAAGATTTATCACTGTACCGTGGATAGCAGAGGCCATAACATGGAACACTTGAGCCTAGGGGGGTGGGAATATCATGCCTCATTCGGTTTATTCACTCATATGGCAACATTCAAACGCATGACATACTAAATTTTGAAAAAGAACTACGCAATGTCCATCTTGCATTATCAACCAAAAGGTTTAACACTTTCTGTATTTAAGAACTAATCAGAGTTATTGGATAGTCGTCACGGCACCTTAAAGTCTCCCTCCAACAATGTGCATGGTAAAAGAGTTCACATTATTATCATTTTTTATACCTGAGCCAAAGGCTCCCGATGGCGATATTGATCTTTTCTTGGCCACGTTAATCTAAGAACTTAAAGAGTTGTAGGATAAAGGCATGAGGGTATTTATCGCTCATAAGGTTGACTTAAAGCAATGGTTATGTGGGAGATCCATGAATTTCTGTCCTATGGGACCTTAACTGATTACAATGTTAATGGTTATTATGAATGTACCATATGCGAGGAGGAAATCGAATCCACTTATTTATATAATAGTGGGAAGATTATTTATGCAGATTGTGGCCATCCCTTCCTTTTTGGCTATTTTCCTCTCGTCTCGGGGTTTCGGCACTCGCGCGTGTGCACTCAGAGAAGGGAGAGATGGTCTCGAATTATTTTTCTAGGAGAGATTCGACCATCATCGATATGGGGCGATATAAAGAGATGGATTCGCCAGCCTGTTTTTCACAAAACAGGCAAAAGAACATGTCACCGCCTCGAGAGAGAGGCATCAAAGATAAACTGATGATTACGAAAATAATAGTTCAGAGGTTTGGGGGCTATGTTACGGAATGGGAAGGTGTTAGGCACCCACCCCACCCTTTCGGTCTCTCATGGACTTGTGTTACTATTTTCCTTAATGTCTCCGTGAAGTGTGCGCGCGTGTGTATACAAATGGAGATTGGAATCGCTCGACTCATATCATGGAAAGATAAAATGAGGTAACCCAAAGGAATGTTCTCAAAACAATAATAGAAAGTATGATGTGTGTGCTTATCGAGATATTGATCGTTATAACGAAATTATAATATTCGTTAGATGGAACACAAATATGAATCACAGGTATGATACATAGAGTAATGTATAAATAAAAAGGATGAAAACATGAAGATTCAAAAATTGGAAAATTTAAAAATTACAAAATTAAAAAATTGGAAAATTGGACTCAAGTCTCAAGTTTTATCCTGAAACATCTATGTAGTCTATAAAGGCATTAAAGTACACGTAGTTCGCATGCGGCATACGGATGGGGTTTATCCCATAGATTCAAACGGGAGTTTATTATGATTGTGTGTGTGGAAAAGGTATTTCGAATTTTGAGAAATTGTGATGGAAAATCTCGTTGGAATTTATAGGGGTAACCCTCTTTTTCTTTGTTTTGGGTTTCTTTTATAGAAAAAAGTATCTGCAATGTAACTCATAAAGGACGAGGCGTTAATGTGTATGAACTACAGTATAAAACTAGAATAGAATTTATGTAACTAATGCAAAAATAAAGAAATTTAAAGGGAGTGGAGAATATTTGGACCTTCTTTGGAGAATTGAGGCCTGATATTGATCCTTGATGAACTACCTTGAATGTTAGGATGAATGTTGGATGGGAGAGAAGGATATTTTTCTAAATTGGGTATGAAAATGATGGGAATTGAATATGGAAAGGAATTTCACACAATGAAACTTCGCTGATTGCAAGAGAATGTTGTGAGATTCACTAATATGGATGATCTCATGTGTGTCTTGATAGTGAGCTCATGCCCTTATATTATAGGGTAGGGGGACTTCTGATCATCATACCCCTAGACACACTGCCGATGGGCAGGGAAATGGACCTGCCGATCGACAGTCTCATGCAATTTTTTTCAAAAAAATGGTCGTAGAACGCAATTCATAAATTGAGATTTCACATGGGTCATACCATTAGAAATATAATTAAAATACCTTTAAGAGTCCCTTGGGCCTTTCCCGGGTTCGGGATTTGACTTTGGGTCAAATGGGGCTCAGAAGCACTCGTCGATCCTTTGGACGAGAGATCGTCGAACGGTAATGGATCGTTCCAAACCGTATATCAAAATCACACACGGGGTGGATCATTGGACATTTTATGCAAGGGGCTTCGATTTTCCAAATAACTTCGCTCATTTTGGAGAGTTGACTTTGGTTAATTGGGGACCAGAAGTGCCCGATGAACTTTTAGAATAAAATAGTTGGTTCGTCCGTACTGTAAGACTGATTCGTGCACGAGGCAGATTGTTAGAAAGGGTTTTTAGTGAAATTAGAAGATTCATTTAAGTATCGTTCGAGCTAAAGAGTTGAACTTGGTCAAACGGAGCTCGGGAGCGCTCGATGGCCTCTAGATCAGTTTTTAGGGGGAAAATAGAACATTCGTCTGAACTGTTATGCTGTTTTATGCATGAGGTAGACCATTGAAAAATATTTCCAATTCCCTTCTAAGATTTATTAAGCTTTCGATCTGGATATGGAGTTGATTGGGGTCAAATTGGGGCCTTGGCGCGCCCAGTGGCCTCTAGATTGGTTTTCGATAGTAAAATGTTTCACTCGTTTGAGCTATTATGCCAATTCATGCACGGAGTGGACTGTTGGAAAGGGAATTTGGAGCCCTTTGAAGATTCATTGAGCTTTCTCTCTAGCGATAGAGTTTATCGGAGTCAAATGGAGCTCGGAAGTACTCAGTGGCCTTTAGATCGGTACTCAGAGTATGACCTAGGTTTTGTAGTGAATTGAGGAGGTGTTAGGGACCTAAGGAGAGACTTATTGGGTCCTAGAATGTGGTGTCTATAGAGCCCCTCTACGGGTGAGCTTGGAACAAGTGAAAGCCATCGAATATAGTTCAATTTTGCGGACCTAAAGAGACGAGGATGATCGATTCAGAGGGCCGAGGCCATTTCTAAGGACCTAATGCGATGCTGAGGATGGGCGATTCTGAGGGCCGAGGTCAATCGTGAGGACCTAAGATGGGAGAGACAAATCCTGAGGGTCGATTTCCATTCTGAGGACCTTAAGGGGAGCAAATAATTTTGATTGTCGAGGTCAATTTTAAGGACCCTAGTAGAGAGCGACCGATTCTGAGGGTCAAGGTCAACTCTGAGGAACTTAATTGGTTGTGACCAATTTTGAGGTTCGAGGTCAATTCTGAGGACCTTTAGTGGGAGTGACAAATTTTTAAGCTCGAGGTCAATTCTATAAACCATGAGTGGGAGCGACCAATTTGAGGGTCGAGTTCAATTATGGGGACGTTAGTAGAGAGCGACCACCAATTCTGAGGGTCGAGGTCAATTTTGAGGACCTTAAGTGGGGGAAACCATTTATGAGAGTCGAGGTTAATTTTGAGGGCCTTAAGTGGGAGCGATCAATTATGTGGGTCGAGGTTAATTCTGAGGACCTTAAGTGGGGGAAACCAATTCTGAGGGTCTAGAGAGCGACCAATCCTGAGGGTCGAGGTCAATTCTGAGGACCTTGAGTGGGAGCGACCAATTTTGAGATTCGAGGTCAATTCTGAGGACCTTAAGTGGGGGCAACCAATTCTGAGGGTCAAGGTTAATTATGAGTACCTTAAGTGGGAGCGACCAATTCTGAGGGTCGAGATCAATTATGAGGACCTTAAGTTGGATAACTTTCCTGGGGAATCTTTAAATTTGGATACTTTATTGGGGAAGAGACATTTTTCTGGGGGTTCTGTCCTTTGAGAGGATCTGAAAATCTTAGTCTGGAAATTCCATTCTAGAAAACATTTGGCAACTTGAGATTTTGGAATTCCCCTGGGGAATGTGTTTCTCTGAGACGCTGTTGGGAAGAGATATACGATTGGCTTATAGCTCCACTGAGGAAGTTGGATTTGGAAGTTACGCTAGGGAAACAATGGATGACTTGAGCTTTTTAGGATTTCTCTAGGGATTGTTTTGGAAACTTCTTGGAAAGAATTTGAGAATTTGGGTAGTATTGCTGAGGAGGAACTTAATTTTTGCTGAAGATGAAATTCTCGGGTCTTTGCTAATGGATGTATTAATTTTTTGGGATTTTAATGTAGGGTATAAAAGGTGGTTTTAGTCTGACTGTGGATTTAGGAGTTTGAAAAATTATTTTCTTAGTGAAGAGATGTTCCAACATTCATTTGGTAATCTTAGTTATTTTTTTGGAATTTTATGGAATTTTTTGTACAGAATTTCAGGGGGTGTCGATCAGCAGGTAGTGGGAGTTGCCAAACGACAATGGCACGATCTTTTGGACTACCTAGGGAAGGAGAAAGGACAGTGCCGATCGATTGATGTCAGGGGACTGCCGATCGGCATGCCCTTTAGCCTCCTATAAAAAGGGGCGAGTTCTTCTCATTTTTTACAGCTTCTAGCCTTCTCCTTTCCCGCTTCTCTCTTATGTGATTCGTTCCTGCATCCATTCTCCCTTTGTGTTTAGAAAATGGTGGAATTTTCAAGCAGCAATGTAGACATGGTGTGGCTAGGTGTTGATGATTGGGCGCACTTGGAGTGGCGGGCCATTGTGTCCTTAGCGCTGGGTAATGAGAATGCCTTTGATTTGTTTGAGTCTGTCTCCAATGAGAAAACTCTTCTTCATGAGCCTGAGCACCATCGATCGTCCAGGGTAAAGAATCCTAATGATTATGTAAGTATCGCATGACTCTTGGTATTCCTTTTTGCATTTTTCTTTTGCATTTTTTTTGTTTCTTCAAGTTTTGGCATGAAGTTTTTCTTTTGATAGACTGACATCGCTATGTCGAATCTTCACTCCTAGGGGATGATGGGATTTAGATATGTGTCGGAGCACCTTCGGCTGGTGGTGCGTTGGGTGGTTTCTTCAGTTAGTTTTGGTGTTTGGCATCTTCTTTGGATGAGACGCCTCGTTCGATGGCTATTTTATGTGCTATGGGGGACAGGTGGTGAGATACTACCCTTACCATTCATTTGGGTTTTGGGGATATGACTATGACTCCCATTGATGTACAGTAGCTGCTGGGGATAGACTTCAAGGTGATACAGATCGAGGTGGATCGCACGCTGAGGGTGACACCGGTGGCGGTGGAGGCGGCGCTGGGTGATGTCTGGTGGATAGTTTTTGGCGACTCAATTCGTGTTTCTGCTTTTTGGGAGAATGACGGGATGTAGGTTTGTCAGATGGCTCAATTTTTTTTTGCTTTTGGGAGGATTTCTGGTGGCGCCGAGCGACGACGTCATCCATTTATGATTTTTACCATATTTGATGGTATTTTTGAATATACCTCTCTTTGCCTGGGAGAGCTTGATTTTGGAGACCATTTATTCATCCATGGATGCTTTCAGTCGGTTATTTTGATAAACTTTTAATGGCACCACTTATCTTTTGGAGGTATTCTTCTATTTGTTTCCATTTTTCCTTTTTTGCATATTTCTTTATTTCCTTTTTGAATTTTTCTGATTGCTGAATCTTATCATTTTGCTGATGTGGTTCTACGAGGTAATTGGGCTTAATGACCATTTAGTTGGTTTAAATCATCAGTCGGTGAGGGGCTTCTATCAGATTTATCAGTGGCGGAAGTCCAATCGAAGGTCGAGGCGGTCCATTTCCTTGGAGGCGGTGCGTCAGGTCTTAAATGACCTAACGAGCGAATGGGTTACTCCTTCTTTTCTCTTTTGAATTTTTCTTTCTGTATTTTCCTTATTATTTGTGCAATTATTTAATTCATCTTAGCAAAATTTAGGTTACCTTTTATCCATGGGGGATAACCATTCAGCATACAGGGATGGCTGACGGGCATGCGCAGATGCGTCGGTTGTTGGCGCACGAGTTTGGCTAATCCTGTTAGCTGGGGGAGAGAGTAGTCAGGAAGATTGTGGAGGATAAGGTGGCGGTCGGACCATCGATGCTCCAAAGATATATGAGGCAGGTGCAGGAGATGTCGGAGGACGCCCTAGTAGCGACGATGATCGATGAGCCTTATTCTTTGTATACGGACATGGTGGCGGCGTGCAACTACCTCAACTTTATGTCGAGCTAGCCGATTCTGTCATGCATTAATGATGTGGTGAATATTCCTCTGCATCCTACAACTTAATGCAGGGGTCCAAGTTGTCCAGTGGGGTCCGCCCACAGTGCAGGATGTGCAACGAAGTCAACAATGTCGGTGACGTTAGAGGTTCCATTTTTATGGCTTGCTCCTCCCTCCTACAACATTAAATGACCTAGGGGAGGATCGTTGCGTGTGCTGCATCAACCCAATGTGATGGACCCGGAGGTGCTGGGGCTGACGGAGGATGTCCTTCAACCAGAGGTATATCCTTGTCCTTTGCTTTTTTCTTTTTTAATATCTCTTCACCTCAAACTGACTGATTTTCCTTTTCTTATTTTCCTTACAACACGTACGGATGTCGGCTACTTGGATGAGAGACATTCGAGATTGGGTGGCTTCTTCGACTGCTCATATTCGGGAGTCGATCCCAATTCCTTCCTGTTTTGTGCCGTCTGCTACGTCTGAGGAGGGATCTGGATCGATTAGCATAGGCTCTTAAGCTCATTGTCGGGCAAAAGTGAGTGCTTCATCGGGATGGGGGATCATAGAGAGAGAGAGAGAGAGAGAGAGAAAGAGAGAGAGATAAGAGAAGAGAAAGTTAAGAAAGTGTGGGGGATCGGGCTGAGTCCGGTTATTTTTGCTTTATTTTTTCTATTTTCTAGCAAAAGAGATGTAGTGACTGCAATATATAAATGGGGTTTTATTTATTTATCTTTTCTTTTAATGACTTAATCTACATGGACTTTTAATTTGTTTGTTGAGACCGTTAAAACGATTAGAATTATTTAAAAAAAAATTATTTTGAAACAATATGAGTTAAATATAAAGAGAGTAGAATTCTGAATTCCCTTGGGTAGAAATTATTTTTATTGAATTTTTGGTTTTGACAAAAGAGGAAACATGGAATTTTCAAAATATGGGGGGATGTTGATCAGCATACCCCTTAGCCTGCCTATCGGCAGGTCAGTCTAGTCAAATCACCCCAAGGCTTTGATTTCACTCTCTTCAGCTACTTTGTCATTTATGGGGTAGGGTTTCATTCGGATTTTCCAAGACCCTTGTCTTTAGCTAAGTTTTTCAAGTATAAAAGGGGGTTAGGTGTGTGTGTGTGGGGGGGGGGGGGGGGGGGAGGGGGGGTTTCTTCACCAATTCATATCCTTCTCCTCTCACTTATTTCTTGCTTTGTGTCTTATTTCGTAAAAAATGGCTCGTCCCATAAGCGTTAATTCACCTCTTACCTTGAGAATTTAGAGCTTATGTGCTCGTACAATGTGGACTACGACCCCTTCAACTTGCATCGGGTTTCATTATGGCGCAACCAGCCCATTGATTGGAACATGCTGATGACGGGGGTACAATTCTAGTACCCCGAGGATCATGTCTTTGATTTTGTCTTGGACAAAGTCTACCCAACTTACGAGGAGTTTTTTGCTATGCTGGGGGTAAATTCCAGTGTGGTGGTGGCCATGCTTGAATTCTCTCAGTCCCCTCGAGCACCGTTGGTAGAATTTTTCCACATATCACCCTCGGTGGCTCGATCATTGGTTATGGAGGAATGATCTCCCTCATTGCTATATTGTATTCCATGCATTTGTAGATTGTTAATGATGTGGGCTACGCCAGAGCTGTCGCCCTTGGCTTAATTTCAAAGTTATTATTGGTGACCAGGGACCTGCTGGTGGACCCTCAACTTGATACATTCAGTGACTTTCTGAGAGGCAGCCCCAGTTATTCTATTCATGTGGCTGTCTGGGAGATTCTGCTTGGCGTTCCCCCTTGAATATCCCTTGGAAACTTTGTCGAATTTCTTCACACACTATTTCATTAGCTTTGGCTCGACTATTGAAAATTAGGAAAACTAGTTTGTGGAGCACGGGGCTCGATGTCTGTGCTGGTCAGTACCCTGGTGGGGGGAGATGCAACCCATTTTGGAACTAGGGAAATACCAGTATGTTAGGTTGGTTATCCTTCGGCATACCTCTTTCTACTTTCCTTAGCAGATCCTAAATCAAGTAGGATGGGAGCAGATTGTCCCACCTCGAACACTAAACTTCTTTCCTGTGGAGGATTTGACGGAAGGCACAACATGTGGTTAGGCTCTTTGTGGGAGATTCGTCAACCTTTGAACCGTCCTTCTGAGTCTGTTGGTAGAGTTTATCATGTTTCTAGGGACTACATGAAGTGTCTATAGAGGAGGGTAGTGGCTAAGATATTGGCAGAAGAGACCGGGAAGAGACGACTCACCATGTTTGACACCATGGAGAGAGGCATAGTGGTTTTCCCTAGGTTGGTCGAGCTTATCATTCCATGGATTTACTTCGGTATTACGTCCAAGCAAGTTAAGTTTGGGGACCCTAGTATGTAGATGATGATGGGTATAGTTCTTCTGGTAGTTGTGGGTAGGGACTTTCTGTGATGCTGGTGATTATTTGTTAAACTGATTATGTTTTTGGTTATTTTTAGTAGGAATTATTTTGGGAAGGTTGTTTAGTTAGTTTAGGAGTAACTTGGTTTGGCTTTATTTTCTAGACAGTTAATGTTTGTGGGGATAGTTGTTTGACTCCATATGTTGATATTTCATATAATCATGTTTCGGGTTTCCCCATAATGGAATAAAAAAGGATTTTAGTTATATTGTTGTGCCTCTTGATGAGTTTTTCATCTAAATTATCTATACCAATCGCTAAGGCATACATAATCCTTTAGTTCAAGTAAATGATAAAACTAACTGTCGTTCTCGGGGATAAGAAGAGAATGGTTTTTTATGAAAAAGAGGGGGACCATGCCCATGTGAAGCGTATGAGCTGCCTACGTAACTCTGGGGGTTTTGGAAATTTGCTAAAAAATATTTTTAAAGGATCAAGCCCCACACAGTTCTGAGTAAAGGGAAATGAAGATTTTTTTTTGGAATAGAAGGGGGGTGAGAAAAGTCGTAGCGCGCCAAGATTTCTAACTAAGGGTAGATTTTCTTGAGATGATCCAGGTTGACTGGATGGACCATATCTTCTCCGTCAAGGTCAGTAAGCATAGAGGTGCCCCCAATTAAGATCTTCTTCACGAGGTGAGGGAAACTCCAGTGGGGCTTGAATTTTCCTCTGGGGTCCCAGACGGGTTCTATGATCTCTTTAAGGGATAAATCCCCTTCTCAAACACCATGGTAATTGACTTTATTATTGAATGTTTGTGCTATTCGGAGATGGTACCCTTGTATATGCTATAGAGCTTTTATTCTTCTTTAGTGCAAGAGTGACAACTCGTCAAGACGGCTCTGATGCTAGTCTTCCTCGCTGAGTTTGCTTTCAACCATGATACGTAATGAAGGGATTTCCAGTTCAACAGGTAGGACTACTTTCATGTCGTATACCAGAGAGTAAGGGTTATCCCCAGTAGATGCTCTAACTGTAGTGCTGTAGCCCTAGAGGGCGTAGGGGATCCGATCGGCTCAATCTCGGCAACTCTCGATCATAATGTTAATGATATCTTTGAGGTTCTTATTAGAGGCTTCAATTGTACCGTGGGTTTGAGGTCGGCAAGAAGAAAAATTTTGCCTATGGATTCCATACTCGTCGGCCAATTTTATGACTTTCACCTCAAAGTTTAACCCGTTGTTTGACACTAGCTCGTGCAGGACCCTATATCAGGAGATGATGTTTTTTCGGATGAACTTGGCCACCTTTTTGGCATTCAGCACTGTGTATGAATCGTCTTAGACCCATTTGGTGAAGTAATGAATGGAAACCAAGATGAACTAATGCATGTTTGAGGCTTTGGGTGTATATTTCCCAATGGTATCGATGCTCCATTTGGATAACGACCAAGGAGAAGTCATGTTGTATAATTCCCGTGGAGGAAAGTGCTGGAGATTGGTAAACTGTTGACATTTAAGGCATTTATGAACGTAGGTGGTGCAATTCTGAACCATGTTAGTCCAATAATAGACATGTTGGATGATTTTGTTAGAAACCATATAGCCATTCATGTGGGGTTCGCATTCCCCGCTGTGGATTATCTTCATCATCTCTTTAATGTCAGCCCTTACAATTCACTGTAAGAGGGTTCAATCGAATTTTCTTTTTAATAGTATTTTATCACAGACAATATACTAGGCAACAATTTTGCGAAGGTTTGCTCGATCTTTCTTGTTGGAATCATGGGGATAGCTATTGTCTTTGAGGAGGTGCCAAATATCATAATACTAGCAATTGGTCATATCAGGATCTTCTTCTGTAATGAGTTCAATGTGGTAGCAGTGGGCTAGTTTTGCTTGGTTTTGGACTAGGAAGGGGTTCATCATTATTCCTTTGGTCATGTCAACCATTGAGGCTAGGGCATCGGCTAAACAGCTCCTTTCTCAAGGCAGGTAGTGGAAGGTAATATATTGGAATTAGGAGGCCAGCTCTTCTAGGTGGGCGTAGAAGGGTAAGAGTTTCTTATCCTTGACTTTACATCTTCTAAGAACTTGGCCGATGATGAGGGATGAATCCCCGTAAACATCTAAGCATTGCATTATTTTCTTAAGAGAGACTTTGAGGCCTACAGTGCATGCTTTGTATTCGGTCATGATATTGGTGCAGGAAAAATCTAGCTTGATGGAAATGGGAGTGTGAGAATCATTAAGGATGATTAGGATTATCCCAATGCCATATCCTTTCTTTTTGTCAGCGCCATTAAAGAACATTTACCACCAGTGGTCTTCTTGGTAGGCACAAAGGATATCTTCATTCGAGAATTTGGTGACCCAAACATCAACTTCTTATATAGGGTGGTTATCAAGGTAGTCAGAGATGACTCTCCCTTTCATGGCTTTCTACGTAACATACATAATATCAGATTCGGCTAACAATATCAACCATCGGACCATTCAGTTGGACAAAGAAAGTTTCTTGAGCAGGTATTTGATAGGATCCATTTGGGACACAAGTCTGATGGGAAAGGCGGGCATGTCGTGCCATAATTTTTGAGTGACCCAGACAAAGGTGGCACATAATTTTTCCAAGGCAGTCTAGTTGAATTCGTATCCTGTCAATTTGTGACTGGTGTAGTAGATGGATCTCTCCTTACGGGTTTTTTTAAAGGTATTGGACCAATAAAGCCCCGACTGCTGTGTTTAAAACGGTCAGGTAGAGGAGTAAGGGGAGACCAGGCTGAGGTAATATGAGTACTAGTGGTCGGGTTAGATATTGCTTGATTCGGTCAAAGGATTCCTTACAAGCTTCATTCCAAACCTTGGTTGAATCCTTCTGGAGGAGTTTAAATATGGTTCACAAATAAAAGTCAACTGACTGATGAACCGACTGATATACTGTAATTTTCCAAGGAATCCCGAGACTTCCTTCTTATTTGGGGTGGTGTCATTTTGAGCATGGTTTTCAACTTGGCAGGATCTGCTTCAATCCCTTTTTCACTAACCATGAATCCCAAGAGATTTCCTTTGTTAACACCAAAAATACAATGGGTTAAGTCACATCTGGTATTGCCGTAGTCACTCAAAGAACTTTTAGAGAGCGGGAACATGACCTTCCCTAGTCTTAGACTCGTTGATCATGTCGTCTATATAGGCCTTAAATTCTTTTGTATCAAATCATGTAAGATGGTTGTGGAATCCCTCTAGTAGATAAAACCAACATTTTTTTAGAAAAAATGGTATAACGGTGTAACATAAGGTTTCTCAAGGGGTGATGAATGTAGTTTTTTCTTGATGATCGGGGTGCATCTTGATCTGATTGTATCCAAAAAACCATCAACAAATGAATTGAGAGCATGATTGGTCGTGTTATCAATAATGATGCTGAAATTGGGTAGCGAGTAATCATACTTTGAAGAGTACTTGTTCAAATCTCAGTAATCAATGCATATGGAAACCTTTCCTCCTAATTTTGTCACAGTTACAATGTTGGCAAGCCATGTGGGATATTCGATCACCCGAATGAAGCCTACGTTCAACTGTTTAACCACTTCTTCCTTAACCTTGAGTGACCATTTAATGCGGAGCTTTCGTCATTTCTGCTTGATCGGTTTGCATTCGGGGAATGTTGGATTCTCATGCTGAGCTATTTTGGGGTCGATTGCGAAGACTTCCGCAAATTCCTTCTAGAGATCTTCGAGTTGTGCGTTCTATTCCTCGTCAAGGGTGGACCCTATCCTAATCTCATGCGATTGGATACTAGAATCGAGATTAATAACAACAGTTTTATCTTCATTAATTTGAACACGATTATATTATTTATTATTAACCTTATTAAGATCAGTTAAGAATTGTTCATTTGCAAAATCATCATCATTAAGAGTTTGATTAGAATCAAGAAAATTAATGTAAGGCACAACAAGATACTCAAAATCTTCATTTATTTCATTGTTGGGTAAAATAGCATCGTGGACCTCATTGAAGGAGGTCTCGATTACATTATGGTCAGAATAAGGAGGAACAACAAAAGAAGAGGAAATGAGATAAATATCTGAGTTGGGTTTCAATTCATCAGGTGGAACTGGTATAACATGACAGTTGAGGAGAGGTGCATCAGTGGTCTTGATCAGGCAAGATGGATCTAATGATGTAATTCTTGAATGGATCATGAAGAGTCTCAACCTTAGTGTCTGCAAGTTGAACGAATCCTCATAGTCACTTCCCTCAAAATCTCCAGTAGCAGTTATAGTCTTCTCAACGAACAGTTGAACATGATGTTGGGAATCTTTATCCAATGAGTAACTATCTTGGAAAAAGATCTCCATTCATGGCTTCATCTTATTGTCCATATGATCATACCACAGTTCGGGAAAGACACAAAAGGGGAAATATTCAGCCTCTTTGATGAATATTTTGTTCAAGGAATCCCCTAGGACAGTCTTTGTACTTTCTAGCCTTTTTTTCAACCGAGGTTAATGAAGCATTCTGAGTTCCTCTGTTGGTGGTTAATAACCCAAGCCACAGGGAGGAAATGCCTTTTTCAACACTATGGGTTCTAGTATTCCCTGATATCGTCATCCCAGACCCAGTCCCGGCATAAAGTGCATGTTCTTGAACATATGTATCACATTGACATTTTTGTGAGTACTTTTTTTTAGACAAACTCGGTCTTTAAAACCATCCCTTGCTAGAACTGGAAGTGGTTCGACTCAAAAACTTAACAGAAGCATATCATTTGCCCCATGTTGTATCTCTAGAATCGGATTACTGGTGCTTGCATTCTCAGTATTATCATCATCGTCCAAGATGGTGATGAGCTGCCCATTGGCAAAAAACTTCAGTTTTTAATGGAGGGAGGAAGAAAAACCCTTGATAGTATGGAGCTATGGTCATCTGAGCAACAGGTTGAAATAATTCGGGATGTTGATGACCTGGAATTCATTAACGATATTTATAGGGACAACCCTTATTGTAAGATTTATGGATCATATCATTTCCCAACGAGTATTGTCATAAGCACGCACCATGGTAGAAGTTGAAGCAAGGTCTCTTACTTTCAGTCCCAAGCAGTTGAGGGTTTTTAACGAGCAAACATTAAATGCTAATCCATTGTCGACAAGCAAAAGTGGGACGGTCTTTCCCATGACTTCAATAGAGATATTGAGAGAATAATTATGATTTGGACCAAACTTAGGGATTTTCTCTCCAAATAAGGAAAGCATTCAAGTATAGGTTAGAGATCCGACTAGATTTACGGCTTCTTCTGGCATGGTGGAAGGAGGGACTGTGGTCACGGTAAGTAGTTTAATAAAGGACTTTTAGTGTAACTAATAAGATATAAAGAGTCCCCCATATAGTGATGTTAGCTTGAGTTTTCTTCAATTGATCGAGGATCTTTCTTTCCTCGAGGGTCATTTTCGGCATAGGAAGTTTCTCAACACCTTTTCCCTTATCGATCGGGTTTGAACCTGGTAATGACTCCCCTATCTAGCCATATAGTTTACAGTAGAGGGGAAAAATAGAAACCTTATTTTCATCTATGTCGGGCTGTTCGTACACTTTGTTGATCTCTCTTAGAAGCTCCTTAAACAATATCATTGCACATATACTGACTACTGGGCTAGTCTTGCCTATGTTTGTCTTTTCATCAAAACTATCAAATTTATCTCCCCATCCAGTGGAAACAACGTCATTCTTTCACGAGAAGTTAATGCACTCTTCAACCTCAATGGTCTCTTTGTATAGATCCTCCCACTCAACGAGGAGATGTAGAAGAAAACAGACCAAGCACCCTTGTAGTTTCAAAGCATAAAGTAACTCGAACATACTGTAAATTTTACTGGTCTATCAAAATGAGTCTGCCATGATATGGACTATATAATCTAAGATATCTTCATCGGTAGGTATTACCCAACTATCTGACTCTCGATCCCACTTCCAAACTTTCATGAACAGTGTGCTGAATTTCTGAAAGTCAATGGTCATTTTCGAGGGCAATTTCATCCCAAACTCTAGGAGTTGTTCTGGTAATTCCACATCTTTTCCTTTAGAAAGAGTAAGAACGACAATACATGCTCTTGTGATAAGTGACAGGGCTTGATCCTCAAAATTTTTGGGATTCCAGAGAAAGTACGGGCAAGCTTTGAGGGGTTTAGGCGAGTATACGAGTATGATGCGTGATTTGCTGGGTACAATATGAGTAGATGGATCAAATTCGGGGTCTTCTTCTAGGAAGATGGCATTTGAATGATTTGTGAGTGGATTGTGGATTATGTTTGGTTTAGGATTGGCTGGTGGGGAGATTATACCCCAATCAATTAGTCCTTGGATTACATTTCGGAGATGGAAACACTGATCATTGGTATGGTCGACATTTTGATGGAAATCACAATGGGCTTCTGGTTTGAAATTTTTAGGAAGTGGGTTTGTTAATGGACGAGGGTCTAATGGCTTAATAAGATTTCATCTCACAAGGGCTTGGTAAACTTTGGAGAGGGGAGTATAAAGCTCGATGTATTCTTTTTTGACTAGGTTATGGCAACTTTCTAGTGCCTATGAAGTGGAAGGCTGATAGATGTTGTTATGGTTGAAAATGTGGTATTGGAAGGCTTCTCATACTTTCGGGGAGTGAACTGTCCATATACTTTCTTTGGCTCAACTTCTTTCTTCTACAGAATTTCTTTGATCTCTACTCCTTCTTCCTGAAGAGCTTAGAAATGGGGGTAATATTGTCCTCCCATCGTCGTTCCGACATGGGGTAAGAAGTTTTTCTTCACAATACTGACTTGTTCCTCTTCGGAAGGTCGATTGTTCATGGTGGCTACTTTCTCACTCCATCTTGCTATGAAATTACTGACAGATTCTCTAGTGTTCTTTTTGAGAAGTTCTAAATCATGGAGGGTAAACTCCAACTCCTTCTTATACTTCTATTGTGACATGAATTCACGGTTAACATCCTCCTAACTTAGAATTATTGATTCTTCGAGAGACAAGAACCAATGAGAGCACTGTCCTTCAAAGTCTGTTGGAACATCTAGGCCATTATTTCCTCGGAGGCACCTAGGAGAGTCATGGCTTGCTGGTAACTTCAGAGATGGATAATTGGGGGCCCACTACCCCCGAACTTCTCAATATTGGGCATCTTAAATTTTTTTGGTAGCATTGCTTTAGGATAAGGAAACATATAAGTGTAATCCATGTAGTTCTCGAACATTCGAACTTGGTCAAACTTTTTGGTCAACATCTTAAGGTCCTCCTTGACCTTGTTCAACTCTTCTTCCTTTGGATCAATGATCACAGGTAGGTTAACCCCTGGTTGGTCAAGATTCGACGTAGGGAGCTGAGCTAGCGGTGGCCCTTTGGAAGAAGGGACATGTGGAGCATGATGATATTCTTTCGGGACCCAAATAGGCTCAGGCATGGGTGGTCCCATAGCGCGGGGGAAGAGAACCTCAATCTCTTCAGGAATAGGGAACCAATTTTGCTGCATCTCATGAACCTCAGTTTGAAGGTTGTCAATCTTGGCAATAAGTTGGGCTAGAACCATCATCAAATCAGGATACACAATCATTACTTGGTCTTCATTCTCCATGGAAAGCGAGTGAAAGTGTATTCCGGACTCAGAAAAAGTAGCGGGAGAACTGACGGAGCTTTGGGGCGATTCGGAAAAGATTGAAGCAAGTAGGGAGCCAGGCCAAGGGTCGGGTATGCGATTGATCTGAGAAAGAAAATTATTCGAATTTATTTTTGAAAGATAAGGGAGGAAAACTTTTATTATAAGAGAAAATGTCTTTGACATTTTTATTTTTGGAAAAAGGAGGACAAAATGTTTTTGGATATTTCGATAAAAGGAGAAGAAAAAGAAAATGTTTTTGACATTTATGATAAAAGGAAGGAAAAAGTTTTTTGGTATTTTGATAAAAGAATGAAAGAAAATGTTTTTGACACTTTTGGAAACGAAAGGGGAAAAACGAGAGAAGGGTCTCAGTGTGATTATTATTATTATTATTATTATTATTATTATTATTATTATTATTATTATTATTATTATTATTATTATTATTATTATTATTATTATTATTATTATTATGTTCTCACTTGTATCAGGTTTACCTAAATGCAAAAAAGAAATGCCAGATGGGCCCCGAGCCTGGAAAAATTGGGTTTGAAAAATATGTAAAACACAGCTGGGCTTGTTCCCAGGCTCGTGGAAAAGGCCCCCTTTTTGAAAAAAAGAAAATCTCACGAAATTTTGGGCAGCATGTCGACTCAAAATTTCAATAGAGTTTTGGGTAGTAACTGGTAAACTAAATATGAGTGCCCTAGGTTTGATGCCTATATGAGGATGTGCAGTTGTTGGGTTAGTATAAAGGTTCCCCCTTTTGGCATGACTTCCACAGTATACGTCTTGCTTTTGAGGGAAATCAGTAAATGTGGACAAGCTATTTGATATACTTGATTGTACGTGAATTGCCTCACTATATACCTCATGGGGACAATACGTGTGAGAGAAAATTTGACATACTTGACGTACGTGAACGAGTTCCCTGAGATATATCTCCCGTCATAACTTCGGTCAAGCGGTACGATGCTGGGGAACCATTTGATATACTTCGAAGGTACTTGGCCAATGCAAGGTGAGAGTCATATTGTTTAGGCTATTTGCGACCTTCCGGACCAGCGCCCATCACAAAGTGACCTCCTAATACGGGACATAATTTTGATCCATAGCCATGCTCTTTGGTGATGTAGTGTGCAAAATGCATGATTCATGATTAGTACATTATAGAGAGAGTATTTTATTTAGCATGATGAGAACTATACTAATAGGGTAGAATGTACAAATATCATACAAAGTAAATCTAGCATGGAGCATGAAGATTATACTAAGCATGGATATGTGAGAGTGAGTGATGTGTGAATATATATAAGTGGGTGATAGTGAACCTAAACATGGATTAACTACACGTGGTGTGTGATAAGTGTGAGTGAGCATGGATATATACAAGTTTGGTAAGTGTGTGTGTGTGTGTGTTAGTGACACCTAAGCATATATATTCCAAGTGGTGTGCGCAACATGTGGATATAAGTAATCCTACGTGTAAGTAGTGTGAGGTGTACATGGAGAGTATCTACAAGTGTGTGAGTGAGGAATGAGTGAGATGTGATATAAACATGATGTAGATATATGCAAGAAATAATAGAGGAGAAAAAAGGGAACATACCACGCACACATGAGGAAAATGATAACACCCATGCAAATAGAGTCTAGTCTTCTTATGATAAATAATTCCCCATCAAAGTCGCCACTGTGGCCATCCCTTCCTTTTTGGATCTTTTCCTCCCGTCTCGGGGTTCTCGAGCTCTCGTGCTCATTCGTAGAGGGGAGAAAAGTTCTCGCGCTCTTTTTCTAGGAGAGATTTGGCTATCATCGATGCGGGGCGATACAAAGAGATGGAGTCGTCACCCTATGCTTCACAAAAAAGGCAAAGGAACATATCGCCGCTTCAAGAGAGTGTCATCAAAGACAAGTTGATGGTTACGAAACCAATAGTTCAAAGGTTCGGGGGCTAAGTTACGGAATGGGAAGGTCTTAGGCACCCATACCGCCCTTTCGGTCTCTCATGGGCTTGTGTTACTATTTTCCATAATTTCTCCGTGAAGTGTGTGAGCGTGTTTATTTAAATGGAGATTGGAATCGCTCGACTCATATCATGGAAAAGATAGAATGAGGTCATCCAAAGGAATGTTCACAAAATAATAATAGAAAGTATGATGTGCACGCTTATCGAGATATTTATCATTACAATAAAACAATAATATTGTTTAGATGGAACGCAAATATGAATCACAAGTATGATAAATAGAGTAGAGTAATATATAAATAAAAGGATAAAAACATTAAGATTGGAAAATAGGAAAATTGAAAAATTGGGATATTGGACTCGAGTCTCAGGTTTTATCTCGAAACGTATATGTATCCTATAAAGGCATAAAAGTCCACATAGTTCGCATGCTACATAAGGATGGGGTTTATCCCATAGATTCAAACGGGAGTTTATTATATGTGTGCGTGTGGAAAAGGTATTTTTAGTTTTGAGAAATTGTGAGGGAAAATTCGGTTGGAATTTATAGGGGTAACCCTTTTTTTGGATTTTTTTTATAGAAAATAAAGTATGTGCAATATAACTAATAAAGGATGAGGCATTAATGTGTATGAACTAAAGTAAAAAAACTAGATTAGAATTTATGTAACTAATGCCAAAATAAAGAAATTTAAAGGGAAAGGAGAATATTTGGACCTTATTTGGAGAATTCGGGCTTGATCTTGATCCTTAATGAGCTCCCTTGAACGTTGGGACGAATGTTTGATTAAAGAGAAGTATATTTATGAAAATGGTGGGAATAAAATATTGAAAGGAATTTCACACAAGGAAACTTCGCTGATTGCAACAGAATGTTGTTGAGATCACTGATATTGATGGATCTGAGGTGTGTCATGAGAGTGAGCCCGTGCCCTCCTATTATAGGGTAGGGGTATTGTCGATCATCATACCCCTAGCCCTAACAATCAGGATGTGACCCTAGATATACTACCAATAGGCAGGGAGATGGACGTACCAATCGACAGTCTCGCGCAGATTTTTTCAAAAAAATGATTATAGAACGCAACCCGTAATTTTAAATCACGCATAGGTCATGACGTTAGAAAGGTAATTCAGAGACTTTTAAGAGTCCTTTGTGCTTCTTCCTGTTCCAGGAGTTGACTTTGGGTCAAACGAGCCTCGAAAGCGCTCATCGTTCCTTTAAACGGGAGATCGTCGGATGCTAATGGATCGTTCATCCACAGCATAAGTCCAAATTGCGCACGGGGGTGGATCGTTGGAAATGTTATGTGAGGGAATTGGATGTTCCAAAGAGATTCGCTCAGTTCAGAGAGTTTACTTTGATCAATCGAAGGCCAGAAGCAACCGATGACCTTTCTGTGTAAAACGGGCCATTCGTTCATACCGTATGGTTGATTCGTGCATGGGGCAGACCGTTGGAAGGGGGTTTCAATGCTCTTCGAAGATTCATTGCACTTTTGCTCTAGGATGGAGTTGATTGGGGTCAAATCGAGGCCTTAAAGCACCCGATGGGCTCTAGATTGGTTTTCGGTAGTAAAATGGTCCCGTTATGCCAATTTGCGCACGGGGTGGACCGTTTGAAAGGGTATTCAGATCCCTTTGAAGATTTATTGAGCTTTCTCTCTGACGATAGAGTTGACTAGAGTCAAATGGGGCCCGAGATCACCCGGTGGCCTCTAGATCGGTACTCGGAGTACGACCTAGGTTTTTTAGTGAATTGAGGAGGTGCTAGGGACCTAAGGAGAGACTTAGGGGGTCCTAAAATGTGGTGTCTACACCGATCATCATATATTTCTATCGAACATACGTCCTTTTAGGAATGAAAAGTCTAACTTTTTATCTATGGATCAAGAGCATAAGTGGAACCTCCTCATCTTTTAGGTAATCAAATCGAAGAGAAGGCGAATGTGACATGTAATACCCTGTAATATTAAGTGAATTAAATTCAGTTTATATTTATTTATAGTTATCTGCAGTGACTGAGAACGTCACTAATTTGTATGTATTATTTGAAATCTATTTTTTATTGAAAATATATTAAGACATAGATAATTATATAACAAAAGTAAATAATTAATTTGATTATTTTTTGATGAATTTTGGGATGGGTAGAAGGTTCGTTTACACTTAAAAGGTTGGGTTTTAAGGCTCATAGGTTATTATAGGCCTTGGACAAGACTTTAGACTTATTGGATTGGGGCTTAATGAGGTGTGGTCCATGGAGAGGCTAAGACTAATTTCGTGGGTAATTAAAATAAAATAGCGATTTGGGTTAGACAATCATTTTATACACTTTGAGGTAACCCTAGAGCTAAGCAAGAAGTCTAAGGAAAGGAGAAAGAAGATTTAAGGCTTTTCATCTAAGATTTAACATAATTGAGAATTGAGGCAAGCTTGTTTAGTACAAGACTGTAATTAAAATTTTATTATGATGTTATTATTATTTGGATTCTTAATTTTATATGAAAATATTGAATTAGAAAATTTATATAACCACTTTTAGGATTAAGGCACTAGACTTTGTTATGAAATTCAAATGATTATCATGATTTAGAGTAAAAAAAGGCTAAATTGATGTTATGGCCATTGTAACTCGTGTTAAAGGTTAGGAATCCTTATTAATATTGTAAAATAAACTGAAATTAGGTTGAACTAGGATGGAATCATGAGTAGAGTTATTAAGATGATAAATTAGGATTATATTCTAAATATTGTAATAAAAGAACTTAAAATCATTAGAGATTGGTTAGTATTGGTAGTGGTACTAATATACGTAAAAAAGGTACTGTTTGGGGCCATTTTGGGATCTGGAAATGTGAAATTGGGTCCAACAATAGAGGAATTTCATTGGAAAGAAGAAAGAGTCTGTCCAGATTTCGTTAATCAAGAATTTTGAGTCGTTCGAACGAACATAATAATTTCGTTTGAACGACATTAGGAATTCGTTAAAACGAACAGTGTATTCTTGTTCGAACGAGGAGATCGAACAACATTAAGGAAAAATACTATTTTCTTAATAAAAAGAAGTTAATTAAGGTGATTAAACTAGGATTTTGACTTGTAACCCTTATCTGTGTAGAATTTACTTATTGGTGTATTATATGTAAACATTCCATCTCCCGTACAGAATGATGGATGGAAGGGCTTGATTTTGACGTCGGTGCTCGTACACAATGATGTCTAGAAGCGCCTAATTTTGATACCGTCACCCTTTACCATGATGTCGGGAAGGGTCTGATTGTGATATCGGTGCCCATACACAATGATGACGAGATGGGCCTGATCCTTTCATACGGAATGCGTTTCGGACCATGTTGGCTTATGATTATATTGATGTAAATACTTTCCTATGATATTATAAAATGGTGATGTTCAATGGAATAAATGTGGAATTGTACCTAAAAGTTAGTAATGTTGTAAAAGACTTAATCAACGGGAAAACATTGGGCCTGGGAGTAGACGCATATGATATGTAGGGTTGTTTGGGTTGGGTCAACTTAAAAGAAACTAAAAGACTGGATGAATATTCGTAGTCATATTATAATTCAAAATCAATTATATTATTATACTACTTGAACTTACTGTTAACGTCTCCCATTAACTTTTTAGGACATAGGCCTCCAATGCAGCCTCACCACTGATTCAGATTTGATATTTTATTCACTATTGATCTCATAGGATGTAGGTATCAGGCCTATAATCTATAAACCTTTTTATGGTTACATCAACTTTACTTTTGAATCAGTTGATACATTATGTTGGTTTGGTATCAGAGATTGTATGGTTCATCATTTTTATATGGGACTTTTGGATTTATTTACAGTCATGATTAGAATGATGCTCAATCATTTAGACTCTTATATTATTAATTTTAGACCTGATCAATCCATTATTAAATTTAACGGGGGTTCACAGTTGGTACCAGATCATTCTAGGTTCTAGTGTACTAGGGATCTCGAGTGCATCCATCACTTTCCGCATAACATTCTTTGATACTTTAGAGTTTGTATTTTGATTTTATACTCCATTCTTCATACGCGTACTTATACGACTAGTTTACTATCTTTCTGATCGTGAATACCCATAAAAAATAAGTCAAGTCACGACAGGCTGCTTGTGTCGAGTGTGAGGCCATGACACCCCAACAACCGCAGATGCAACCACCTCCACCACCGCCTTAGGGGAAGTATTATTGCACTGATCGACCTGAACCCTATCATCGTACAAACTGTAGCTACGACCATGTCCTCTATGCAATGGCAATAGCTGCCATCATTACCACCATCCATGGTTGCACCTGTACGTGTTCAGTCGATTATAGATTCATGGTAAAAGGTGATAAGACCTTTCTAGAAGAAGTGTCCACCGAAATTTTTGGATCTATAGATCCTATATTAGCATTACTGTGGAGGCATGACATTAAGTGCCATACTTGTCTATTAGTGTTTACTAACACACAAAGGAAGATGCCAGCTAATTGTAGGCTTATAGGAGATGCATTACAGTGGTGGGAATTGATTAACACTATAGAGGCCGATCTCAAATAAATATTTCATTGTTATGGTAGAAGTTTAAGGGGAAGTATTTCCCTTTGGTACAATAAAAAGCTCTGAGAGCTAAGTTTGATAGATTGAGATAGGATGGTCACACATTAGAAGATAATGAAAAAGAATTTACTCGACTGGTGAAATTTTCCTCAGAGATCAAAGATTTAGATCCAAAGAAGATACATCAATTTGTGCAAGGACTGGCATGGGGAATCAGGAGCATTCCAATGGGAAATACGACATACACTTCTTAAACATAGATAATGGATGTAGCATCGAGACATTTCCATAACCTTAATGTATTTCAGGAAGAAAAATAACTGAAAAAAAGAGAAATAAGCTTATGGACAAGGGATGAAGTTAGGAGATGTAGGTGTGGGAGGCTTCCGATCCCATAAAGGATCGAGTCAAGGGTAGTAGCCCCTGAAAGCTAATTAAAGGATGAGTTAATTTTCATCTTTAGGGAAGATATGGGAAGTACATCCAGAAGGGAAAGGGGCAGGTCCAGTAGGGACAAGGTAAGAGATATCAGGATAGACCCAGGGAAGGGACTACATAGTCATGGTTGGGAGCGTACCACCCAAGGGACGTTCTATACTTATGGATAGAGGGGGAACTATTTTCGTAATTGACCTAAGGGCAACCGGGTAGGACATCAGGGACAGTTACAGGCTCTTCTAGGCCCACTTTAGTAGTAGGCTTTGCCAACATTATCGATAGTGTCTCTGACTCAAAGGGGACCTCATCTTCATTTTGGATGTGTGTACAAGGTTCATCAGGTGGATCAACCAGCACAACCTTAGGTAATTAAGGGTATATTTTATATTCATGTGTGTTATGCATGGTTATTTTTTGACATGATGGAATCATACTCGTTTATCAGTTATACATATGGATCTACATTCGAATTATTTGACATAGCTGAGCATATATTGTTGCACATGGATACCCTATTAGATAGGGCTCTACCCTACGTCATGTGTGTAGAGGTGTAGCGGTTAAGATTGACTGATTGTGTTTTTTTGCCGATTTATTTCTTTCAGATATAGCTACTTATGATGTTATATTGGGTGTGGATTGGTTAGATCAATACCATTCACAAATAGATTGTAGCAGGAAGGCGATTACTCTTGATATTCCTGATCAAAAAATGTTTTTAGTAGTGATGCCTAGACTCGAGGGGGTCCAACACACATTTGTATTATGTTGACACGACTTCATCTGAGGTTATTACTGTATGTTAGATTTGATATTTGTTGTCTAGGAGCTCGTACGTGTTTGAGGAAGTACTCAGATTACCAATAGCTGGGAGGTAGATTTATATATTAATTTGATGTCAGGTACCATACCCATTGCGAGGGAACCGTACCGAATGGCTCCATTAGAAATGAAGGAGTTATGCGAATAGAAACAATACTTATTGAGCCAAGGGTTTATACGGAGGAGTACATCTCCGTAAGGTCCACCAATCTTATTTGTGAAAAAGAAAGACGATTCGCTTTGATTATGTATAGACTATCGGGAGTTGAATAAAGTCATGCTTCGAACAAGTATCCATTTTCACTTAACGATGATTACTTCAACTATTTGAGGGTCGCATCATTCTTTTTAAAGACTGACTTACGATTGTGGTATCATATTTTATATATTCGAGAGGAGGATAATTTGAAGACGGCTTTTCTGACATGATATGGGTTGTACGAGTTCCAGGTCATGCCGTGTGGGTGGGCCAATACACCAACAATATTTATGGGTATGCTGAATTGGGTATTTTGACCGTTTTTGCATCAATTCGTTATTATGTTTATAGATGATATATTTATTTACTCACAGTAAAAGGATAAACTTGCAAAGCATTTGAGGTTAGTGAGAATTGTATGCACTCGCTTTTAATAAAGCTCTGATACCAATTTGTAAGAAGTGTGCTACAGTGAAATAATGCGACTTCTCAAATAAATTCAATTTTAATTAACCCAAATTTTAGTTAAACCCTAACACATACATCTAGGTGATTTGATAACATAAAATCAATAAGCATGCAAAAGAAACCAATATCAGGAAAAATTCCCGGAGGGCTAAACCTTTTATTTCACTATAATTATAAGTCGCAACTTACACGGATTATAATGAAATAAATTTTGACACACGAATACCCGCAGGAGTCGGTCGGTGTCATAAGTAGTGGTTCACACGCAGCTATACCACAAGAATTGAGTCTTTTCTTTAGCTCAGGAATACCACAACACTCACTAATGACATGCAGTCAAATAGACCAGTACCTCCCTCAAGTGGTACTTATATTCAGCAGTAGGTTACCCTCTCTACAAGAGAAAACTTGAAAAAGATATATGTTCTTGGGTTCCAAAACAATTCACCACAACATATGGGATTTTTGTGAATTGAAAACAAAGAAGAAGCCAAAAGTATTCTGCTGATTTTGTAATGTTTGCAGAATGAAAAATGAGAAAAACTTCTTATGAAAAACGGAGTTGAAGAGTCCCTTAAATAGAAAACTTAAGGCGGCAGATCGCTCAAATGGAATAGCATGTCGTTTGAATGAGATACAGTGTCGTTTGAATGATAGCTTGCACTTCGCGTGACATGCGATGCCGTTTGAACGACGTACGTTGTCATTAGAACGAGAACAGTAAAATCCAATATTTTTCCTTTTTCTTTTTCTCGTTAAATCCACCGCCTCAAAAAACTCCAAAAAGAATATTTTTAAAGGAAAAACATTTAAAGCTTTGCTCCAACACTTAGAAAGTATTTTGTGAAAAATATCCAAATATTCTAAGTGAAATGTAAAGGAATAAAAACACAACATTTACCAAATTTGTCTTGCAGAAGCTTCTTTGATGAAGAACTTTGATATTCGAATTCGTCTTGATGCTTGAATGATTTTGAATAATTCTTCGACGGTTGTAGCGGTATACAACATACTCTAATGATAACGGACATTTATAAATTATGTCGTTACAGTTGGTACCCCAGACACTATGGGAACATAAGTTGTACGCTGAGCTCTCGAAGTGTGGATTCTGGATTTTAGAGGTACAGTTCTTGGGCCATGTTGTATTTGAAGGTGAAAGTTCAGTGGATTCTAGCAAGGTATCTGTAGTTTTCAAGTGGGGACAACTCACAAGATCTACCAAGGTTAGAAGTTTCTTAGGTGTAAGGTACTACATGATATTAATTTAGGGGTTCTCAAAGATTATCGAACTTGTGACACATCTCACTTGAAAGGGAGTACCATTTGTGTGGAGCAAATATTTTCGGATAGACTTTGAAGAGCTCAAGGAGAAACTTACCACTGCACCTGTCCTTGCATTACCAAAAGGAGATGTGGAATATTTGGTATTCACGGATGCATCGTTACAGTGGTTAACATGTGTACTAATGAAGGAGGAGAAGCTAATCCCTTATGTGTCCCGAAAGATAAAGCCTCATGAGGATAAGTACCCCACATATGACTTAGATTTTGGAGCGATAGTATTTGACCTTTGAATTTGGAAATATTATCTATTAGGTGTACAATTCACATTATATTCCGATCATAAGATTTTCCAATACTTATTTACGTAAAGAGAGATGAATATGTAGCAGAGGAGATGGTTGTAATTTGTGAAGGACTAGAATTTATTGATTCAGTGACACCCATGAAAGGAGAGTGTGGTAGCTGACATACTAAGTCGATAACTGATAGTTAAGTTAGTAGCATTATAGGCCGAGCAGGGAGAGAAATTATCAGATATATGTTTAACACAATGGGAGGCCAATTGGACTCTAGATTTGATGGAGGCCTTTTGGGGACTAATGAATGTTACACCATCCATGGTGATAGGTATACTACATGCACAATATTCAAACTCATTCTGCTAAGAGAAGGTTCGCGGAATAGTGTCAGTTGAGTTCTATCGTTATCGATCAGTTTGGATGGCGGGTTGAGATTTTAGGTCCGATTGGCGGTGATGAAGGATTATGACTTAAGTAGAGCGGTTTTAACTGAGGCTCAGGGTTCATGGTACATCAAGATGGGGATAATATGTATTAATACCCGTTCATATTGTACTGATGGATCGGTATAAAGAGGGATATAATGAATTTTCTATTTAAGTGTGCCACATTCCAGCTAGTGAAGGTAGAACACCAAAGAATTCTTGAGTGGAAGTGGAAGATCGTATCCATGGATTTCAAAGTGGTATTTCCATGGTCCTAGAGAGGTCATGATTTGATTTGGGTCATTATTGATAGGTTGAAAAAAGTGGCTCATTTCTTTCCAGTTTGGAAAGATTTCACATTCGAACAGTATGCCAAATTATTTATAACATAGATTATATGACGCAATAGTGTACCACTTGAAATTATGTCCAATTGGGATAGTAGTTAATATCTCAATTCTGGAGGAGTTTTCAGGAGGCTATGGGCATACAACTGAGTATGAGTAAGACTTTTCACCCTCAGTTTGACAGTTAAACTTAACAGGTTAACTAGATTTTAAAGGAAATGCTCTGAGTTTGTGTATTGGATCTCAAAGGCGAGTGGGATTAACATATACCTCTCATAGAGTTTGCGTACACAAATAGTTATCAACAAACTATTGGTATGTCACACTACGAGGCACTATATGGGCGACCATGTCATTCGTCGATTTGTTGGTTAGAATTTGGGGATCATAAGATATTAGGGCCGTATATTATTCAAGAAACCTTGGAGAATGTGGCACTCATCCGAGCATGAATGCAGCCAGCTCATGATCGGTGGAATAATTACACTGATAAGAGACGGGAAAAACTAGAGTTTCAGGTAAGGAACGAAAGATGGTGGTTAGATTTGGATCCAAAGGGAAGTTAGCACCTCGTTATATCGGACCCTTCATAATTTTGGATAGAATATGCCTGATAGTCAACTACAGGGAGTACATGATGTTTTCCACGTATCGATGTTGAGGAAGTTTCCCAGGGATGAGGACGCCTATCAACACATCGATCTCGATGTGATTGAGCTGCAGCCTAATGGGAGTTATGAGGAGCAATCTCAGTGTATACTTGATCAGAAAGAGCAGATCATATGATCAAAAGTCATTATCTTAGTTCAAATTCAGTTGAGACACTATAGCGAAGCGGACTCTACATGGGAAAGATAGGATAACATGCGGGAGAGGTACCTAGAGTTATTTTAGACATATGATTTTAAGTTACTTTCCAGGACAAAATTACCTATTTTCGGGGGAATAATGTAATAACCCGTAATTTTAAGCGAATTAAATTCTTTATATTTAGTATATTATGATTTATATTTATTTACAATGACTGGTGATGTCATTAATTTATGTGTATTAATTGAAATTATTTTTATCAAAAATATATTAAGACGTAAATAATTATTTAACAAAAGTAAATAATTAGTTTGATTATTTGTAGATGACTTTGGGATTAGTAGAAGGTCTATTTACACCTTAAAAGTTTGGGTTTTAATCCATCTAGATTTGTATAGGCTTTGAACTAGACTTTAAACTAATTGGATTTGGTTTTAGGCTTAATGAGGCATGGTATATTGAGATGTTAAGTCTAATTTCGTGGGTAATTCGCATAAAATAGAGATTTGATTTATACTAAATCATTTTATACACTTGGGCGTAACTCTAGAGCTAAGGAGGAAGTCTAAGGAAAGGAGAAATAAGATTTATGGCTTTTAATCTAAGATTTAACGTAATTGAGATTGTGGCAAGTTTGTTTCGTATAAGACTATATTTGGAATTGTATTATGATGTTATTATTCATTGGATTCTTAGTTTTATATTAAAAGATTGAATTAAAATATTTATATAACCACTGTTAGGGTTAAGGGACTAGATTTTGTTATGAAATGGGGATGATTATCATGATTTAGAGTAAAAATTGCTAAATTGATGTTATGGCCATTGTAACGCATGTTAAAGGTTAGGAATCCTTATTAATCTTGTGAAATAAATAGAAATTAGGATGGAACCATGAGTAGAGTTCTTGAGATGATAAATAAAGATTATATTCTAAATCTTGTATAAAAAGAACTTAAAATCATTTATATTGGTATTGGGACAAATATACATCGAAGAAGTAATGTTTAGGGCTATTTAGGGACCTGGAAATCTGAAATTGGATCCAACAATGGCAGAATTTAGTTGGAAAGAAGAAGGGTTCAATGAAGGTCTCATTCGAATGATAATTTAGAGTCGTTCGAATGGATATAGTAATCTCTTTCGAACGACATTAGGAATTCTTTCAAAAAAGGAGATCGAACCACATTAAGATCGAATAGTATTTTTTCAATGAAAAGAAGTTAATTAAGGTGATTAAACTAGGATTTCGACTTGTAATCCTTATCTGTGTAGAATTTACTTATTTAGTGTATTATATGAATATATAACGTCTCCCGTACATAATGGTGACGGGAAGCGCCTGTTCCTTTTATACGGTATGTGTTTCGAATCGTACTAGCTTATGATTATATTAAAAAGATACTTTCCTGTGATATTATATAGTGGTCAAGGTCAAAGGAATATATGAGTAATAATACCCTAAAGTCAGTAATGATGTAAAAGACTTAATCATGGGGAAAACATTGGGCTCGAGAGTAGACGTATGTGATATATAGGCATGTTTGGGTGGGTTCAACTTAAAATAAACTAAAAGATGGGATGAATATGCGTAGTCATATCGTAATCCAAATTTGATTATATTATTATAATATTTGAAATTGTTGTTATCGTCTCCCATTAAAAAAAATTAGGACATAGGCCTCCAGTTCAGCCTCATCCCTGATCCTGATTTGATATCCTCTTCACTGCTGATCTCATGGGATGTAGGTGTCGAGCTCGTGTGATCATTCTATATATACCTTTTTATGATCACATAGACTTTACTTTTGAATCAGTTGATACGTAATTTTTATTTAGGATTAGAGATTGTATGGTTCATGATTTTTATATGGACTTACTTATGTATGCTTTCAGATTTATTTACAGTCATGCTTAGTATTGTGCTCAATTATTTAGACTCCAGTATTATTGATTATAAACTTGATCAACCTATTATTAAATTTTATGGTGTGTCACACTACTACTTTGTGAATAAGTTTGTAGTAAAACACCCTCAATTTTTTGCCAAAAGCGTAAATCTAGGGAGGATCTACAAGATCCTAGTAAAATGAATGTATGGTCCACACAGTCAATCTTATTTGACTTTCTATATTATAAAGAATACCGCATAAGGCATGTAATTGATGTGACGGACATGGAGAAGAATTTTGCAAAACATTCAATAGGAACATGTATGGGTGGATCTCATTCAAAAGATGGTGAGAGGGCTCGTCGCGGTCTAAAGGAGATGAAAAAAAAGTTATGGTTAAAAACTAATCCTACAACAAGAAGAAATTCGATTCCTGCGGGGCTTTCACTTGGATTACTAGTGAGAAAAAGATCCTCTTAGACATGTTATTCAACTTTAAGACTCTGACTGGTTATTTCGATAATTTACATAGCTACCAAACATATGACCTGAATTGGTGCAAGTCTCAAGACTGGCATGTTATGTAGCTAGCAAAAGCGATAAAAATTCAAAGGACATGGCTTTGACCTATTATGGGATTATCCAACAAATCCTAGGACTAGATTACTTAGACTTCAAAGAAGTCATCTTTTATTATGATCGGGTGAAAGTGAAGGATAATACAAATGGTTGTAAAGTTGATCCTCCCTCAAAACTTATCATGGTAGATTTATTTAAGATGAAGCGTAAAGATCACATGGTTAACGAGCCTTTTATTTGTTCCCTTCAGAATGTGAATAAGGTATTCTAATATAAGTGTATAAACTAACACAATTGGTCTATTATTATGGATGCACCAAAGGGCTTGACTAGTAGATGCATTAAAAGCCCCTACAGAGTTCCGACCTGCTCTTGATAACAACCCTAATTTGAAGGATCATTTATTTGATTCAGACGAAGATTGAGTTTTGAAACATTATATTATTGTTATTTAGTTTACCCTTACATTGACAACCCTAGATTCGAAAACATTATTTTATTGAGTTTGAAAACATTATTTTATTATTATTTTGTTGATCTTCAACTCATATATTTATTTCTCTTATAGTTGCTTCCTCATCGCTCATCTTGTTAAGTTTTGAATGTGAAACTGATAACACATCGCCAACCTAAGGTAACCATATGAATGGTTCCTTGAGAGTACCCTTTGTGTAGTTTCTTGAGGGTTTACCTGGTTATATCAGGTTTTGTTATGAAGCTCGGAACCCCAAATATGTTGGACCGGTTACACCTTCAAGATACTATTCAAGGATACTAAGACAAAACTTCTGTTAGGAAAAATTTCCAATTGAGTCAATTTGTATGTGTTGGCTTAATTCTGGACAAAATTATTTGAGTCATAGGATAGAAGTTGTATTTGTGACCTTTCAAGCCTATGACATTTTAGTTGAAGACGTATTGACACGGTCAAAGTGATCACGTCATCATGCCATGTTTCGTTATCAGTGTTACAAGCATCTCTCATGTTTGAATGCCTATATTATGTTAAAATTTGGAAAAAAAAATTGGGTGTTAGGATGGCTTTTCAATGTTTTAACATGACTTTACATTTTTTAGAGGGAGATGTTTATTTTTGTCGATCATTCAAACAACTTCAAACGATATTTTTTTATCTGTCCTGCATTCTCGTTAGAACACGAATCTCACAAAATCAACTTTTATGGAAGTTTTCTTCTCAACTCCTCATTAATTTTTATCCACTTATTGTAGTACGGGGTGGGAGTTTTGTGACATAAAGTTTTCATTCTTTAGGGCTAAAAATTCCTATAAAAAAGTTCATCAATAGTGGTTAATCATTCATGATTAGTTTTTATCAAACACCAACTCAATTTTACACCCATTTGGTTTAGTCCAAGTCTCTACATGATATTAATGTTTTGAGTTCATAGTTTCGTATTGCATAGATTCCTATGGATTGTTTCTTATGGAGGATTATGTACTCGTTGAGTTTCATACGATGAACTCCGCATGCGTGACGGTAGCAGTGCCCCATTGGTGGACTCCGAGACGTAGGTGGAATCCTACGTTGTCACTAGGCAGAAATGGAAGGAACAAAGAGCATCAAGGCTTGCGAGGAAGCCAAGTCGTTGAGTAAGTCTTCTATCGTGGCCTTATATTAAATCCGTACTTAGTGAACTTGTGGCTGGGTCGTCCAAAGTTTTTCCCAGTGTGGGTGCTCCTCGTACGCCATGGCGTTGTGGTTGTTTATTTTATCTTGCAAATTCACACCTAGATGCATGCTTAGGTTTAACAAGATAAAAATGGTTTTATCGTAAAAAATGGTGTAATTGGTGCTTATTTCATTTGGGTAATTTATTTTACTATGATTCAAGTTTAAGAAAAAATTAATTCGGCAAAACTGATGTTTACTTTGGTTTGTATAATTTTGAACTTAAATTGAAGTTGTGTTTTAGAAGCGAAACTTTAAATTTGAAGAAAGTTAAAATTTGGAATTCTGAGGACCATCATCCTATTTAGTGGTATTAAAACATAATGTATAAATTCATCCGGATTTACAAATTTCAATCAGAGCTTAAAATTCAGGAAACTCGCACTTACAAATTGGTATTAAAGCATGATATACTTTTCAACTACAGATGTGATGTAATATCCTTTATGTTTTACTAGTCCCATAAATGGTATTTTTATTACATTTTTAGTTTCTTTATAATACCCTTTTATCACTAATCTCACTTCTTTTATTATCATATATACATTCACATTTATTTTCATAAACAAAACCCAAAAAGGGGGCCCATACAAAAAATCCCAATTTAGAGTGTTCTCACATTTTTCTACATTTTCAACACATTTCTCATATATTGTCATTAATCAAAAGAGACACCCTAAATTCGTATTATGGATTGACCCAACCTTGTTCATCTTACGAACTACATGGACTTTGATGCTATTTTTTATTAAGATGGTGCCCCGAAGTCATTTTAGAATTCATGTTCTTTCTTACTTACCATTTGGAATATTTTGAAATCTTATATGTAGGCCTAGGTGGATTGACATTTCAGATGTATATATTTCATTGTCATACGTGTTGGATGGATATCCACAATGTTCATTAGATGCCGATGAAAATATTGCAATGGTATTATCATATTGCCGCAAACATTAGTTGTATTGTAATATTATTATAATTTAATGGCTTAATAGTGTTAATTTGTGTTGTATTTTTATTTTTTTATTTATGGATGATGTAATGGCTTAATATTTATTTGTATAAATAAATACAAGTATGAAAATGTATATATATATATATATATTTTTTTTTTGGGGGGGGGGGGGGAGGGTGTAGGAATTTTTTTTTTTGATTTTTTTCAACGGTCACAAATTTGGGCGGTGACCATATAATATTTTAATTTTTTTTGTATATGATAGTGACCAAGCCCGTGACCAATTTTTTTTTAAAATAAAAAAATATATGGTCATGGTTTTAACCCATGACCATATATTAGTTTTTATTTTTTATAAAATGGTCATGGGTCTGGTCATGGTTTTAGACCGAGACTAATAACAAAATACTCCTTTTTGGGTCACGGTTTTAAACCGTGAGCACTAAATACCACAATAATTAGGTCACAGGCTGGGTCACGATTTTAATCCTTAACCTAGTCATGATTTCGAACTGGGACCATCCACTCAATGTTGACGTCATCCACTAAACCATGACCCCTAAAATGGTCACCCTTAAATGGTCATGGTCTAGATATGTGACCATTTACCCGGGCTAGGATCCGGGGCCAAGGGTAGTGGTTCTTAGGTATTTTACAGTCCTAAATTATTTCGGACCCTAGCCCAGGTATTTTACATCCGGGGCCGAGGGTATTTTAGAGTCCTGAATAAGGTATTTTACATCTTTGATGAACTTGTCCTTCTTGAGTTTATCAACCTCTACCTCAATGGATACATTCCTCTCTTTAGCAAACACCCTTAACTTCTGTTTCATGGGTTTCAAAACTTTTACGACGTTGAGTTCATGACAAAGTACTTTTTATCAATGCTTGGCATGTCTTCATGGCTCCACGCAAAAATGCTTCGCCTCTGCATGAGGAAGTCAATGAGCACTTTTTTTTTAATCTTCGGGTCCAAGGTGGAGCTGATCTAGACCACTTGCTCTAGACGTTCATCATCCAATATCACGAGTTTGTTTCCTCATATGCCTCTCTTGTATTCAATTTTTCTTCATCTTGAGGATCCAAAGTCTCGATTTGGTAAGTGGTAGTTAGCCTCTCATGCTCTAGGCTGATATGCAATAACATTCTCGTTGTACCACTTGATTTCCTTTCACCTGACCCAATCCGAACTTTGTAAGGAATTTTAATATTGGATGCACAATAGAGGAAGTTACTCCAACTTTTTTCAAACCTACCCTATCAAAAATGATGTTGTAGGCCACAACCACGTTCTTGTTCATGACGAAGAACTTCATCATTTTCATACTGCAAGTCAACCATATCCCTAGTGTAACTTGAAATTCAATTATTCCTAGGGGATGCACTTTACCCCCTAAGAATCGGATATGTGGGTGGTGATAGGTCTACAATTTTCTTGCATACAACTTCAATTTCTTAAAACACTCATAAAATAGGACATCGGCTAAACTTTAGTCATTCATTAGGATTCTCTTCACAGTTCATTCATACACTGTGAGGCTTACTACTATTGGGTCATCATGGGGATATAACAGACCACTCAGGTTATCCTAGGAAAATTCCACTATCAGATGATTTATGTTAACTTCAAGGGGTTAGCTGTCCAATATTTTAACTAGATTCAATTCGTCTCAGTCCCAGTCTGCACAAGCTTTTGATTCATATAAATATGCCTTTCTTTTTATAGGGCCATCTCCACATCCACTATGCCATATACTGAGAATGGTCCTGGTTTTGGATCATGAGAAAGGCCTAGGGGTCACATTTCGGGTTTGTGAATATTTTGGGGGTTATGGTCTGAAATTATGACCATTTTAGGTAGTCATAGATCCATTCATGACATCATATTAGGGACCACAGCTCTGGACCGTGACTCAATGGTCATGGTTTTTAACCTTGACCCAAGTTGTGGTAGTAAACCGTGGTTTTTTTAGTCACGGTCTTGGACCGTGACAATTCTAGTTGAAATTTCATTGCTAGTCATGATCTTTTACCATGACCCTCCATCATTACCATAATGGTCATGGACCAGAACCGTGACCAAAAATAAATTTAATTAAAATAATAATTTTCAATTTCCCACCTCCCCCAAAAAACTTGTACATAATTTCAAACTTGTACAAATTTCCATGATAGAACTAACTAATACATGAATAAAAAAATAATAATACAACATAAATGAACTATTAAGCCATTAAATTGTTCAACCCCAATAATAATACAACACAACCTGTATACATTTTCACAAATAATAATACAACACAACTTGTATACATTTCCACAATTAATAATACAACACAAATATATACATTTTCACAAATAAATATTTAAATATTTAATCTTTTCCTTCCATCAAACATATGCAAATTTTTCACAAGTGCTCCTTTTCTAACTAGGCCTTCAAATATTTTGAAATGTTCCAAATGGTAATAAAGGACTTGAATCCAAAAATGATTCAGGATGCATACGAAGTCAAAAATGGCATGAAAGTCCAAGTAATTCATAAGATGGAGAAGATTGGGTCTAAACCATAATCTGAATCTAGAGTGTCACTTTTGATTTATTAAAATAGATGTCAAATGTGTTGGAAATGTAGAAAATTATGTGAACACTCTAAATTGGGAATTGTGGTATAAGCCCATTTTTTTGGGTTTTTGATTCATGAAAATATATTTGCATGTACATATGATAATAAAAAAAGTAGGATTATGTGACACCCCGCCTAATTAAACCTTGGGTGATCAAGCCTTATTTTAATATAAACAGGTTTCTTAAATTGTTCATTCTTAGCATCACTGTCGAACGTCTTTTAAATTTACTAACCACCTAAATGAAATTAAACGGGTGCCAAATTTTATCCTTTTTAAAACAAAACATTCACCATACAACCACATTACAAATACTAGAAATAAATAAGCAGTTTATAAAATCTGAAAGCACGTAAAGTCTTGCCGAAAACCATGGCCCAAGAGACAACTACAAATCCATAACTAGAATAAACTGATATAGTAAAGGTGGAACAACATGTCCTAACTAAGAATAGTAAAACTGAGACCCTGCACTAGAACTGAAAAAGATGAAGCGTCTAAACAATCCCTGCAACATCCACACTTGCTACAGCTCCCAAATCACTGAAATGAAATCATGCTGGGTGTCCCTGTGGTTGGGCACCTAAAAGGTTTTTAAAAAATTTACATAGCAAGAGTTAGTACTCAAAACATTTGAAAATATTTTGCAAGCAGTTATCACTATTAAGTTATTGATTACACATATTAAGGTTTCGCACACTCCCTTGATCTTCCTCACCTCTCTTGCGTAGTACGTAACTATTGATAACACTTAGTCTACCTAGTTACACTGCCCATAATCGTATTTAACTCATTTACTGTCCGTTGTCCTTATTCTTGTAATAATTTCATCACGCTATAAATTATTACTAAGACATTTACATTTCATTTCATTATCTACTATTTTAAATTAATAGATAGTGCACAAAGAATACATTTCATCACATAACAATGTATTTAATCTTAGTTACCTCTAACATATCCTTTTATTACACATAAAGGACTCTTGGTTCGGAATAATGCGTCGACCCCAAGTGAAAGTTGGTTCGGAATAATCCATCGATCCCAACTATCTAAAAATATAAATATTTACACATATTCTGGTTCGAGACTCTTTCATCGCGACACCAGTTACAAGTTTGGTTCGGCATTTATCATCGACCCCAAATATATAATAGTTTTATGTTAGTTCGGAATGTCACATCGACCCTAACATAATTAATTTAGGTAATATCCTCTTAACCCAAACCTTTTTATATAATTTAGTAGGTACACACCCGACCCAACAAATCATACCCGTACGTAATATATTTTACTTATATACACCGTACTTATAAATTATAATATTTTTCATCATTGTATTTATTCGAGTATTCACGCAGCTCTAAGGGCCCTAGTTACCCCTTTCTTAATTCAGTAGCTAAGTTAATATTTAACCTACTGGTATTTCTTTTTCTGAAATTTAAATCTCATTCTCTCCGAAATTTAATTCTCACAGTTGCAACATAGGGCTAAATCGCTCGTTCTTTCGTCAGTCTATTTCTCCAAAATTCCCACTCAATCATATCTGAAGAAATCTAATGATACACCTACTGGTAATTTTAAAGTCCCCTCATAGGTAAAATATCATTTCTAAGGTTCCCATTAAGAGACGGTAATTAAAAGAAATATTCGCAAATTTCTCTAAAGTCCAGCCAGGGTCGATCGATCGACTGCTCGATCGATCGACATTCAAGGGTCGATCGATCGATCAAGCAGTGACAGACCCAGTTCATCTTCTTCCTACGGGTTTCACCATTTTTATTTCTCTAACTTTCATGATAGTCCACCATATTCACAACCAACAATTTCTAATCATTCCTACATGTTCTGGGATGATTACTAACGATTTAAAACAACAAAATCATTATAAATATTGGTCAAATTAACTAAAAATCTCATTAATCTTCAAGAACCCTAAACATGCATTCTTTAAATCTTCCATCCAATCTGCAGATTTTCTCACGAATTTGTCATCTAGATTTCTATGATATAAACATGCTTTGTAATCCAAAAACGTTCTACATGCAGATCCTACTCAATCATGGATCATAATCAATTGTTTGTTCCCAAGAATATCATCAAAATCATGCTCTTCCTAAAGCTTAATTATGGGTATTATAACTCAATTATTTTTGTAAATAACCACTTGCCTTATGATCTGTAGGGTCTGATTTCATGGTTGTTGATGATGGTTGATGATATTGATACTTCAATCCTCCTTCCCAACAATCTTTGTGGTGAAATTTCCTTAGGATGATCCCTCCTTCCTTCTTTTGCCTTAGGAATTTGCCTCTCTCTCTCTTCTCTAATGGCTATGGTGTATCTCTATTTGACTAACCCTAGACACCACTCTTATAATCTGATCTAGGGTTTCAAAATTCGTAGGTCATCTTTCCCATAATTGTAAAGAGACCAATATGCCCCCGAATGGTCCCGGTTTAGCTCGAAATTGACCCGGCACTCAACTAGTACCCCCGGGTATACTATTTTGACTAATTCGACCCTTTCGGAATCAACCGTGGACTCTAAATTATCATTTGAGTCTCTTAAATATTTTTCTACTCTCATCCTTAATTTTTGTCCTACGCGCGATACTCGGTTGAGATAACTCCGGTACGTCCATATAGTCACTAGATCGTACCTAAAAACATTAAAACTTTACTATTCACATTTAGTAAATTTTTACTCGTCATAATCATCTTTATTAACCTAATATTTCATTAAATTACTCATCTCACGTAATTTAAATAAAATGTAATTAATCATATAAATTACTCTACTCACGTGTTCACTTTAAATTACTCTACTCACGTAATTTAAACGAACGTGGTAATAAATCACATAAATTACTTTACTCACGTAATCACATTAAATTACTCTAATCACGTAATTTAAACGAACGTATTTTCCTAATTAAGCAGAATTACGGGTGTTACAGATTAGTGATATAAGTATTATAAAAAGTTAAAATGGCATAAGAACACTAAAATATGCATTTATAGGACTAGTAAAACATAAAGGATATTACAACACATCCGTATGTTTTGTCTGAGTATTCTTGAAGAGTTTCTTAAAGGTATAAACAATCCAACACATTCGAGGTTCCTATATGCATAACAACACTATGATATAACCTTGTTAGGATTGAAGTCTTGGATAATTCGATCGATTAGACCCCTAAGAAATAATTCAAGGGTGCTCACATGAAGCAAAGTAGGAATAGTGATAGAAGGATATTAGAAAATGGGATTAGTATTACTAATAAGAGATTTTTATGCCTTGTGTCTCAATGAACATCACATAACACAAACCCCTAATCGAGGAAACCATGAAAATAATGAACACCAATAGAAATCGTGACCATTAGTTTGTTTACCTCAGATTGGCAGTTTCTTATCAGTATCACATTCAAAACTTAATAAGATCTAGAGAAAAATTACAAAATGTGAGCGAAGAGGAAGAAAGTGCAAGAGAACTAAATATATGAGTACAAGATGCACGAATGTAAATAAATACAAGGGTTGTTCCAATACATATGATTTGTCCTACATGGGTTAAATAAATAATAATAAAATATTATTTTCAAACTCAATCGTTGCCTAAATCAACTAAAAGGTCCGTCAAATTAAGATTGTCTTCAAGAGCAGACTGGAACTCTGTAGTGGCCTTTAATGCATCTGCTTAAATAGTCAAACCCTTTGGTGCATGCATAACAACAGAACGATTATCGTCATGTATGAACTTTGAGTAGAATACCTTCTCCACGTTTTTAAAGGCACAAATAAAAGGCTCGTCGACTATGTGATCTTTACTCTTCATCTTAGATAAATCTACCATGACAAGTTTTGAGGAAATATCAACTTTACAACCATTAGTAGGGTCCTCCACCTTCATCCAATCACAATAGAAGCCGTAGTTTTTACGTATAAGTAATATAGTTCCTGGGTTTTTTGTACAATCCCATAATAGGTCTGTATCGTATCCTTTGGATTTTTATTGCTTTTTCAATCCACATAAGAAGTCAAGGAAGAAATTGAAATAACATTTTTTTGCATCAATAATTTTTCCTAGCATGGGTATGAGAATAAATGAAAATCATTGATGCCTAATTTTTTGTACTCATTCACACAAAAATTGGGACCTTTAGGTAGGCGTGCAAGACTTGAAGAGACATCTTTTTTTTTAAAGATGCATTTATTAATGGATTTATATTAGGTCCTGTTTTACAACACATACATAAATGACCAGAACATAAGAGGTGGAAATTACCTCTTTTGATACTTATACCCTAAAATCATTCATCGAGCAATTTCTTTTCTGATTTTTGGCAATTTCACTCTCAAACTTCGCTTAAAGTGTTCATGCATTTGTAGATTTCATATGGTAATAAATAGAATGTAGATAATCAAACATAAATAAGTTATATATGTAGCTACTTACTCTCTCCAATATTCAACTTCATCTTACGATTCAAAAACATAACGTGCTAATTGATCGTATTGAAGATTGGTGAGCCTCACCTATTTAGGGTTCTGAAAGGCAACTCATCCTCAAACCTGTCAGCTCCCTCAATCACTCGTTATCCATAAGGATTAAACCTCATAAGTCCCTTTTCCGGCATATGTTCCCAAGCGTATAATGATGATTCGCATGTTATATATTGTTTCGAGATTGACCCTCCAATATATCGTTTATTCTTAACATAATCTTTGAATATTTTCATCAAGCACTCAAAAGCATACATCCAACGATACTTGATGGGTCCAAACAATAAAGCCTCACTGCATAGGCATAAGTAGGTAGGCAGTGATGTCAACAAAGAACGATGGAGAATTATATTTCTATAATACACAAATTATAAGCACAAATATTTTAGCTTAGGCTTTTTATTTGTCTTTATTTACACTTTGGCATATTTGGCATATGCAGTTATAAACCGTCACACTACGACATGATAAACTGGACCGCAACATCTCAAAGTTCAAGACTCCTATACACCCCAAGAATGTATAAAGCTTTTAGGAGTTTGAAATTATTCATAAGGTTATTTAGGATGTTACTTTTTCGAAAAAACTGAGGCTGGATTTTTTAAAAGTTTAAAAAAATATATTTATTTAACCTGGTTCACATAAGATCAGAATCTCGTTCGAATGAAATGGCCTTTTCATTTGAAGTGTCGTTTGATCTTACATTGAACGAATTAATAACTAGGGAAAACTATTGGAATTCGTTAGAAGGTTGTTAGAATCTAGTTCTAACAAGATAGATGTCTCGTTTAAACGAACTGCAGTTTTCATTCCAACGAAATGACAATCTCATTCAAACGACTTCTATTTTCGTTCAAACAAATTTTTCACTTCGAATCTTGTGTCATGCCTATAAATACCTGTTTTGAGTTATTTTTTCGTGGGACTATGGGAAAAATGTAAATATAATATCTTTACCAAAGTTTTTCCATCCTTTTGGATTCCAAGCACATTTTGATTAATACTTTACATCCCCAAATAGATTTTATGAATCTTTTTGAAACCCTAAAAAGTTTTTTATCTTGTATACACACTTGTGGAGAGAGATCTCTACGGATGAATTTATGACTCGCGGGATCACGATAGAAGAAAATCGAAGAAGGCTGAAGGCTGATTAGTGGATACCGAGGGTGGACTGCCACCTGTGAACAACTCTGGACCGAGCCATTTTCTTTATAGACTTTGAAGACACTGCGTGTTATACTTATGGGTTGTATCAAGTAGTCTATAAGTCGATAGTCTTATAAAACTTTCTAAAGTACTGAAAAATGGGCTTTGTCCTAAAAAGGGGTTTTTCCTTATTTTTCGTATTTGATTGCGTGATTGTTTTAATTTCTGTGATTGGACCATTTAGCTTATGCACACTTAATTTTAATAGAAATTAAAATTTGCTAAAATTGAATTTGTGTCCTTTGGGATTTAAATTGAAAAAATCCAAAAATAGAATTTTTGTCTGTAACCATCCTTGTCAAGCGTGTTCATACACGAAACAACTTGGTATCGGAGCCTTACACTCTTATAAGTGGTATAAGAGCCATTTTCCACAGTAACAATCGGCATCAGAGCATTCCATGGTAATAAGTGGTATCAGAGCGGTTACACTAATTTATCGTTTAGATCCTTGCTTAGTGCTTTTTAAGGTGATTCTTTATCCTTTTCTCTTAATTATGATTTTTTTCTCTCGATGGATAGCCAAAGTGAATATTTATCTCATTTGAATTTAAAGTTTGCTAACAGAATTAAACTTCTTGAAAAAGAAAATTTTCATTTTAAAGATGCTATGGAACTTACAAACTGTTCAAACTAAAAGATATTTCTTTCGTGAGAAGCTTGTGGGTATGGGCCGTGATTTTAAACGTCCAAAAAAGAGAGAGATGATAGAGCCTGATTTTTAAAAAAGGAATTAGAGGACTCAAACATTTCTAGGGTGAGTTTATGTTCCAATGAGGAAAATGATAAATTGATTTTTGATTTGAAGGCACACGAAAAGACTCTTAGGGATAAGTTTGCTTGCATTAAGGGGGACCGAGATAACCTTCTAGGAATGATTGAAAATTTAAAGAAGGAGTCAGTAAAACATTTAGAGTCAAATTCTTTGCTTGAGTCTAGAATTTTAAAATTAGAAAAAGATTTAAAATACTTGAGTAGTTTTGGTAATAATGGTACTGACACCCATGTTTATAATGCTTCCGGTGTCAAAGCCAAGATCATTGTTTGTTTTTGAGGGTCAACCACATCCAAGGAAGTTAGAAAAGGTCAACTCATAGGTAACATTCCTCGTGTTTACTCATGTTCGCATTGTGGTAAGAAAGGTCACATTAGAGCGTTTTGTTATGATCTTGGAAGATGTCCTAGGAAGTTGAAGTCTAGTATCCCTTTAGTTCCCAAAACCTGACGCGTTAGGTATACATCTATTCGAGTTAGGAAATTCATTTTAGAGGCACTAAATGTTAGGTTGGTTGATTCTCATATGCTTGAACATGATGCTTCACATGCTACATCTTATGGGTGATTGCTTGAATGTTTTTGTTTGTCATACTCTAGTTGTGCTTCATGATATGTGTTTCCTACTGATATGACATGTGTATCTTTTGTATTATATTTTTCTTTTATTGAGTCAAATTGAAAAAATACAAAAAGATTTTATTCTGTTAATTTTTTTAAAAACTCAAAAAGATTTTTGGTTTTTGTATATATTAGTTTTAAACATTTGATATGAAATATTGGTGTGTCTGAATCCGTACTTTTCATGTGGCTAGGAAATTTGGTTATGATTGTAGACAATTAGATTGTTCTTAACCATATTATCATGGATTTGTTTCGAACTTGATTTTCTTTATGGATTCGACTTTGTACGTGCCACTGCACACACATGCATCAGCTTTTTGAACGTTAACTTCACATGTATCTTTGAATTTGGTAAGATGTTCTCCCATCAATTTTGTCATCTACATATTTTAGTGACTAAGGGGGAGTTGTGCATGTAAGAACCGTTGCCCATGAGAATTATTTAATTTAATTAAAAATAATGAGTGTGCACGGAAAAGGGCTACAAAAGGAGAAAATATCCTTTACAAGAAATCCACCGTTGGAAAGAGCCCAATAAAAAGACTAACGACAATAAAAATAGAAAAATTACAAAAAAAGGGAAACTTAGTTTAATGTTTGATCATTCAAAAGGAATAACTTCAAAAGAAATGAGAAAATAAAATAAAATAAAATAAAATATGATATATGTTTATCTTTTGAGGATTTTAGTTAAAGATCAACGATTTTGAACAATGAATCCTAATTATGCTTATTTTGTCAAGATGCTATTGATTTATATAATCGCCAATACTCTAGGTTTGTGTGCATTGTGCTTGTTTATTCATTTCGTTCACATTTTCTTGTCACTTGAGGCCAAATCTTAGTCTTGATAAAGTTTTACGGTCAATTTGAACTTCTTGAACATATTTGAGTGTTTGGGTCATAATTCATTTGTATCTAGTTTGCGCTCATTCATTCCATCCCACATGTTTAGACACATCGATTATATGCTAGTTTGTAAATCTTATGTGTTTTTTTGTCGAGTTTGTGATTGTTTATACCTCTATATGTGTGCATAACTTTCTTTGGTATATTTTGCATATATTATATATGGTATCTTATTGCATCTGTACAATCTTATACTTGAGAATTTTTTTAAAAAAATTTCAAAAATAGTTGGTTGTGTTTACCTTTGAGATTATCATTACACATGCGTTATTGATATATCTTTGTGATAATATCTTACTTCTTCTATGTCATGATTTATTATTCATGTTTCACTTCTACTCCTTTGTCTATTTTGTCCCAAAAAGGGGGATAACTATTTAAAGGAGAGATTTGATGATGAGTTTGATTTATAGGGGAAATCGCTTTATTAGTTTTGTTTTCTATATGAAACTCGATGCATTACGGGGTATTTTTCTTTGCTTCATGTGTGTAGTTATCGAAGATGAAGAGCATATTACGCCAGATGAAGAAAAAGTGACCAATGGAAGAACAAGATGAGATTGAAGACAATGCCTTATGTGAGTCCATTCTAGGGTTTAGGAAGGGTAATGGGATATATTTTTTGTCTTAGAGGTTTTTTTTATGAAATTTTGTTTCCGGTTAGTTTTGTATCGGAATAGCCAAAAGGGGAGATTTGTAAGTGCAAATATTTTATCTTAGGTTTTTTATTTGTTTTTATATACACTTTGGCATATTTAGCGTAACCCGTTAAAAACCTCCACGCACCAACATTATGAACCAAACTGAAACATATCAAAGTTCAAGAGTCATCTACATCTCAAGAAGGTATTAAGCTTTAGGAGTTTAAAATTATTCATAAGGTTATTTGAGATGTTACTTTTGATGAAAAAATCGAGGCCGGATTTTTTAAAAGTTTTAAAATAAATATTTAATTTCTAAACCATGTTCAAATGAGATCATAATCTTATTTGAATGAAATGGCCTTTTCTCTTGTAATATCGTTTAATCTTATATCGAACGAACTACTAACGGGGCACACTATTAAAACTCGTTAGAAGCTCGTTATAATAAGATTGTTGTCTTATTCGAACGAACTGCAATTTTCATTCAAATGAAATGATAATCTAATTCGAACAACTTCTATTTTTGTTCGAATGAATTCACCGCCTCGAATTTTTTGCTAGGTCTATAAATACGTGTTTTGAGTTCTTTTTATGTGGGACTTTGGAAAAAACATAAACATAATATCTTTACCAAAGGTTTTCCTTCTTTTGGGTTTCTAAATACTTTTTTGTTCACATTTTACATCCCTAAATAACTTTTGTGAATCTTTTTGAAACCCTGGAAATTTTTATATCTTTAATACACACTTATGAAGAGAGATCTCAACGACTGAATTTTTCATCAGAGGGATCACGATAGAAGAATGCTGAAGGCTGATTGGAGGATATCGAGGGTAGACCGCCACCTATGGATGACTCTGTACTAAGAAATTTTCTTTAGATATTTTTTAGACATTGTGCATTATACTTGTAGACACCACATTCTAGTACCCTCCTAAGAAACTCCTTAGGTCCCTGACACTTCCTCCTTCACCATAAACCCCACGTCATACTCCAAGTATTGATCTAGAGGTCATCGAGCCCTCTCGAGCTCCGTTTGACTTCGATCAACTTTCTCATATGAGATAAAGCTCAATAAATCCTCTAAGGGATATGAATGCCCTTTCCAACGGTCCACCTCATGCACGAATCGGCCTTACAATTCAGACGAACAATCTGTTTTACAGTCGAAAAACTATCTAGAGGCCACTAGGCACTCCTAGGACCCATTTGACCCCATTAAACTACCTCGCCTGATCAAAATATGAATGAATCTTCGAAGGTACCTAAATTCCCTTACCAATGGTCCGCCCAATGCACTAATCGGCCTTACGATTAGGACGAACGATCCATTTTCTCCCAAGAACTTATACGGAGGCCACTGGGCATTCTTGGGATTGACTCCCATTAACTCTTTAACTCGAATGAGACTAAATGAATCTTCTAAGGACTCTGAATACCCTTTGCAATGGCCCACCCCATGCATGAATCGGCCTTACGGTATGGACGAATGACCCCTTCACTTTGAAGGGTCATTGGGCACTTTTAGGCCTCGTTTGACCAAGGTCAGCTCTCTGAACCGAATGACACTGAATTAATCTTCAAAGGACTCTACATTAACTTTCCAACGGTTTATACCATGTACGAATCGGCCTTGAGGTTCAGATGAACGATCCGTTTTCCTTCGAGAATATCTTGTCCAAAAGACCGTTGGGCGCTTTCAAGCCCTGTTTGACCACAACCATATCCCCAACTCGGGAGAATCCCAATGGATTCTTAAAGGGATCTGAATTACCTTCCCAATGGTACATCCTGTACGCAATTTAGACTTACGGATTGCATTTTACGACCATTTTTTTGAAAAATCTCTATGAGACTACCGAACGACAAACCTATTTCCCTACCTCTTGGCAGTGTGTCTAGGGTTTCCTACCAATAGGCATGTCAAGGACAATGCCAATCGACACCCCCTTGAACCTATATAAAAGGATAATGAGCTCATTTCCAAAGGCACCTCAGAAACATCCCTCTCAGTGATCTCAACAACATTCTCTCAAAATCAATGTGGTTTCCATATTGAAACTTCCCCCCCCCCCCCCCCCCACATTCCATTTCCATCCTCGTCTTACTCAATTTACTAAATTCCATTCCCTCTCCCGCTGCCACCTTCATCCACTTGTAAGAGCATCCCTTTAACAATCGAGATCAACCTTAAAGCTTCCTAACAAGGTCCAAACCTTTCACTCCCTCTTTAAATTCTCTTATTTTGCATTAGTTATTTAATTCTTACTTTAGCATTTCATCTTTATTAGCTCACACATGTTAATGTCCCACTTTTTATTAGTAGTATTTCACATATTATATTTTCTATAAAAAAACAAAAAACAAGAAAAAGAGGGTTTGCTTATAAATTCTAAGCGGAAATTTCTTGCTACATTTTCTCACACTAAAATATCCCTTTTCTACACACACACATATAATAAAGTCCATGGATGGATTTATGGGATAAACCCCACCCTCGTGTTACATGTGAACTACGTGTACTTTGATGCCTTTTTAGGCCACGTAGGAGTCTCGGGTAAAATTCAAGATTCAAGTCATCTTTTCCTACCTTTGTTCATATATTATATTTGTGATTCATGCTCGCATTTTGTCCAATTTATACCATCGCTTTTTCATAAACGATTGGTGACCCAAAAAATGCGCACATTATATTTTTAGTTACTATTTTGAGAACACTCCTACACATGTCCTCACTCCGTCTTTCTCCATGGCGCGAGTTGAGTAATTCCATCTCCATTTATATATACATGCACACACACTTCACGGAGTTATTAAGGAGAAGAATAACACATGCCCATGAGAGACCGAAAGGGTGGTATGGGTACCTAATACCTTCCCATTTAGTAACTTAGCCCCCGAATACTTGAATTAATTGATTTCACAAGCATCAATATGTGTTTGATGTCGTTCCCTCGAGGCAAAAACTTTTCTTTTGACTGTTTTGTGCAAAATAGGTTGGAGACTCTATCTTTACACATCACCCCACATTTGACGACGGCTTAAGCACCCTGAGGAAGTGAGCGAACACCACCACCATGTGCACACGTCCACCGGGAGACGAGATGACCACAGTGGCGACTCTGATAGGGACTTGTTTGTCATAAGAGGGCTAGACTCTATCCTTACATGGGTGTTATCATTTTTCGCATGTGTGCGTATGGACCTACCTGTATGTTCCCTTTTTCCTATATTACTTCTTGTATATATCTACCTAATGTTTATATCACCTTTCACTCACTTTTCACTTGACACACTTATAAATACCCTTTATGTAAACATCACCCTACTTACACTTGTACGTAGGATCACTTATATCCACATGTTTTACACACCACTTAGAATATCCATGCTTATGCTTCACTGGAACACACCTCCACTTATCACACTTGCACATATCCATGCTCACTTGCACATATCATATGCCACTTGTCATTGATCCATGCTTAGGGTCATTAGCACACACTCACTTATATATATTCACACATCACTCACTCATATGTATTCATGCTTAGTGTAGTCTTTATGCTCAATGCTAGATTTCTTTTCATGATACTTGAACATTCTTCCCTATTAGTATAATGCTTCTTTTACTCATCATACTAAATAAAGGCCTCTCTCCACAATATAATAATCAAGAATAATGTATTTTGCTTACTACATCACTAGGAGCATGGTTATTAACCAAAATTTTGTCCCATACTAGGGTGTAACTTTGTGATGGGCATTAGTCCAGAAGGTTGCAGTTACCATAAGCAATATGAATCTCAACTTCCATTGGCCTAGTACCTTCAATGTATATCGAACGGTTCCCCGCAGTGTACTGCTTGGCCGAACTCACGATGGGAGGTATATAGCAGGGAACTCATTTACATACATCGAGTATATCGAATTTTCTCACACACGTACTATCCCCATGAGGTATATAGCGAGGCAATTCACATGCACTCATGTATATGAAATGTCTTGTCCACACGTATCGATTTCCCTCAAAAGTAAAAAGTATATCGTGGAAGTCATGCCAAAGGGGGAACCTTTACACTAACCCAACAATTGCATAAAACTCATATAGGCATCGGACCCAGAGTACTCATATTTAGTTTTTCGGTTGCCACACGAAACTCTATCGAAATGTCAGGTCGGCATGTCGCCCAAATTTTCACGCTATTTCATTTTTTTTCAAAATAGAACCCTGTCAAAGATCCTGGAAACAAATCAAACCCTATCTTACATATTTTTCAAACCTAATTTTCCTACGCTTGGGTCTTATCTGACATTTTTTTTGCATTTAGGTAAACCTAATATAGGTGAAAACATAATAATAATAATAATAATAATAATAATAATAATAATAATAATAATAATAATAATAATAATAATAATAATAATAATAATAATAATAATAGTAATCATGTTGAGACCCTTCTCTCATTTTCCCTCCTCTTTCTCAAACAACTGAAATACTAAAAACATTTTCCCTCATTTTTAACAAAAATGTCAAAAACATTTTTCTATTTTTCAAAAATACCAAAAATAAATAAATCCTTTCTTCCCTTTTTCAAAAATAAATTTGAATCATTTTCCTCTCAGGTCGATCGCATACCGAGTATTCACCTGGCTCCCCTATTGGCTTCGTTCTTTCGTTAAACTGCACCGCAGCTTCGCCAGTTCCCATAGTATTTAATCCGATTCTGAAATCCACCTTCGCCAGTCAGTCCTCCATGGAAAACACCAATCAATCACTAAATGTGCAGCCTAATCTATGGCAACCTTAAAATCGAAATTCATGAGATGCAGCAAAACTGGGTCCAAGTTCCCGAAGAAACCGAGGACCTCTTTCCTCGAGCCATGGGTCCACCCATACCTGATCAAGTTTGGGTCCTAGAAGAATATCACCATGCTCTGCGTGCCTCGCCTACCAACGGGCCACCGCCATCTCAGCTCCCTATGCCAAACAATGTCCAGACATGGTCTAACTTGCCAGTTGTCGTTGATCCTAAAGAGAAAGAACTAAACAAGGTCAATAAAGACCTCAAGATGTTGTCAAAGAAGTTTGACCAAGTTAGGATATTTGGTAACTACATGGATTACACCCACATGCCTCCCTACCATAAAGCAAGATTGTCGAAAAAGTTTAAGATGTCATCCATCGAGAAATTTGGGGGCAGCGAGCCCCGAATTGTTCATCTTCGCAGATATCACCAAGACATGACCCTTATAGGCATATCTGAAGAGATAATGGCCAAGATATTTCAACCGAATTTGAAGGACATCGCCCTATGTTGGTTCCTCTCACTCGAACAATCCAAAATCTGCGACTGGGATAATGTCGCCCGAGAATTCATGTCACAATACAAGTACAAAGAAGAACTAGAGGTTACACATCATGTTCTAGAGATTATTAAGCAGAATCATGGAAAAACTGTCAGTAACTTCATAGCAAGGTGGAGAGAGAAAGCTACCACCATGACCATAAGGCCCTTTCAAGAAGAACAAGTCAACATCGTGAAGAATGATTTCTTGCCCTATATCCGAACAACTATGGGAGGTCAGTATTATCCACACTTTCGAGCTCTCCGAGAAGTGGGTGCAGAAATTAAAGAAAGTGTTACCAAGGTAGAAGTCGCACCGAACAAAATGATCGGACAGTTCATTTAAAAAAAGTACAAAAAGCCTACCAATATTATGTAACACCCAGCCTAATTAAATACCGAGTGGCTAGTCCCATACCAAATTAAAACAGAATATACAGTTGGCTCATTCTTAGCATCATTGTCAAAAACATTTACAACTCACCCAATACCCAATTAAGCTGGTGTTAAAAACATTCCAAATTTCAATTTAACAAAATTCATTTTTTTAGTTTGCAAATAACACAACATATATTATTCTACAACATTGATAACTGAATAGATAACACAAAATAATTTAAATGCATTTGGAATAAACATTCCCACATAATAATCCATTACAATAATCCCAACAATATGAAATGTATTAAAATGACACGAATACAAGACTGTATGACTTCGATAGAAAAGAGATATCTGAATCCTTTGGGCGACATACCCTAACTTAAGAGAATACTGTGAATCAAAAGAAGATAGGCATTTAAGCAATATTCCATAGCTCGTCAAAATCAACTAAGGTTGGCGCCCCTGCTGCTGGACACCTGATATGGAAGATACAATAGAAAAGAGAATATGCAAGGAAACGGGTCAGAGCCCGATTGTAAAAATGATTTTTAAAACAAAAAGTATTTAACAAGTGCAATAAAGCATTTATTATGTACATGTTAGCATCCCACTCTCACTTGCTATTCTCACCTCTCAACTAGAGTGCACACTTAACGTTTCCTATTAACCTCCTAGTTAATGGTTCCTCATTACTAGTTTCATATTATGTTACTATCCCATATTGGAACCCCGTATGTCCCATACCATACGTCATATAATTATTCATATACGTTTCTCATTAATATGAATTAATCTTTTCAATTCTATAAGAATAAACATTCATTAACTTAATTCCATTCTCTTTCTCTATTCACCGTTATCTACAATTACCACCGTAGATAGATTTAACCACTATATACATTCATACAATTCATTATTATATATATATATATATATATATATATATATATATATATATATATATATATATATATATATAATACGGCACCCCGAGTCACAGCTGCGGTGCAATGCATTACTCTGCTATCATGTCCCAATATCGCTGGTCGCCGAATAGGGGACTAAAGGTTCGGTAAGGATTCCTCGAACCACAAACAACATACAAGTTGGAGGAGAACATAGTTCCCATATCCATGGTTCATGCACATACCTACGTTCCCACAGTCAGCGGACTTATCAACTCCCCGATAAGTCTTTCATAGACCTATGTTCTCGAGCGACAAATCAAAGATCCCATGGATTCATCATGATATGGCTGCCCTCACGCGCAAACCTCCCGTCGATAACAAGTAATCTAGGTATGTCATACACATAATCATCAATCAATCAAATAGGCATTATCATACCTATATTACACTATCAACAAGGTACTTACATTACCCTAAGATAGTTCCCATACGTAGCATTATATCTCTTTAAATCCCACGTATTAAAATATCATAACTTTACTTCATAATTTAATTATTCCCGAGCCTCACTCAATACTCAAGGTTCAAGTAGGTTTTTCCTCAACATATATTCAGTAAGAAGTCACTTAAACCCTACTGGTCCATATCGTCATATCTTCCCGAATTATGACAATTTAAACTCTCCCTTTAATTAAGGTTAAAATCGATACTTTCAAATCTCTTATAAACACGTCTTCTTTCACTTAGGATTAAACCCTCTTGTAAACTTAGGGATACCCAGGTGTTATATTAAATCACCCCTACTGTTCCTAACTTTAATCCTCATGCATCCCAATTATAATTCAACTAATGAATTTAGCAACCGAAATTCCTTTAAATTAATTATCATTATTCTAATCAATTAAATCCCAATCAAATTAATTCAAATCTTAGCTAGGGCTTACTGATCTTTTCTAAGTCCCATAATATCCAATTAATAATCACTAAAGATCTACAAAAGGTTTAGGATAAGAATAAACATTAAAAAGAAACAACTTTAACAATTCCGGGGAGGTCGATCGATCAAAGGCAGGGGGTCGATTGATCGATCACTCAGGTAACAACCCAAGTTTTTCTACATTTCTGCAACTACGGGTTTCACCATTTTTGTTCATTCAAACCTTCATATTAACAACACAAATGACTTATAATCCTTACTACATGATATACCAACATATATAAAAGATTTCTAATGATCTAAACATCCTAGAATCATCAAGAGATTGGATTAAAAAGCATGTTTATATCCTCTTTTTCCAGAAAATTATCAACCTAATATCCTCAAGAACACAACAATGGTTTTCAGAATTTCTTCAATAGATATATGATTATTTCATGGATTACTCTCAACCTACAACATGGGTTTGATTCCTATATCTTTTCAGTTTCCAGAAATACATTTAACAACTCCATTATTATCTTCCAAACATGAAAATCATCTCTTTTTATAACTATTCTAACATGGACAATATACAAACTTAGATTGCCATTATCAAACACTTGCCTCTAATGAAGGTATGATCCTTTGGTGTAGAAAATCACAGGTGGTTCTCCCTTCTCCGGTCAACCTCCGGTGGTGGTTGGTGGTGGTAACCCTTGGTTCTTAGTTCTTCTCCTTCCCAAGTAAACTCTCCTCTTCCCAAGCAACCTTTCACTCTCTCTAGGAAGATAACTTCTCTATTTTGTGTAGAGGAGATGAATAACCCACGTACACTTAATCTACCAATACTTATAATAGGACAAAATCCGAAATCACTATTCATCTCCCCTATAAAAATGGCCAAAATGCCCTTTTGGGTTGTCCTTTCATTTCCAAATGACCCGAGACCCAAATCCAACATCCAAATAGACTTTTCTGACTATTTCGACCCTTCCGAACACAACGACGCATTCGAAATGACTATAAGGTCGATAAAAAATAATTTTACTTTTTAATTTAAACAATTTAGTTCCGACACGTCCCATACCGCGTCCGACTAAAAAAATCCAAATTACTGAATTAATATCACACAGCCATATCAATAGCTTCACAGTCATATATTACCTAAATATCTTTAAGTAATATTCAGAATCATACATTTTAATATCCATAATTCGGATAAAACCAAAATGAATTAATTAATAATAAAATCGAATTAATCCATTAATTTAAAATATAACCCATTTTAATATCATTAAAAATCACGGGGTATTACATATTATAGTTTCAACCATCAATAATATCTCCTAGACTGCTACCTCTTGGGCACCAGAAAACTTCCCTAATCCCTCCATAAAGGAATACACTGAGCTCCAAGATCCCTTATCCAGAGTCTACCAAGCCTTATTAAGCCAAAGCCTCATCAACCCCCTGGACCCCCGTTCATTACCAAACCCACTTCCTAAGAAATTCAAGGCTGATGCCCATTGTGATTTCCACTAGTCTTTTGGCCATACTATTGACCATTGTTTTCATCTCCGAAATGTAGTCCAAGGTTTAATTTATCAGGGTATCATTGCCACACCAGCTAATCCTAAACCTAAAACCACTCATAATCCACTTCTAACCTACACAAATGCCATCTTTCTAGAGAATGACCCAGAATTCGTTCCATCTACCCAAATTATTCCCAGTAAAGCACCCATTATATCCGTAATCTCACCCAAACCACTCAAAGTTTGCCTATATTTTCTCCTACACCCTATTTGTTTCATCGACCAAGATTTGTCACTCATCACAAAGGTTTGTATTTCCATTCGTACTCGATCCGAAGAGAGAGATATGGAGTTATCGACTGTTCTGAACCAACTCTTGGAGCTCGAGCTTAAATCTCCCACCAAAATGACCATCGACTATTAGAAATTCAGTGTCTTGTTCATGGAAGCCTGAAAATGGGCTCGAGAATTAGATAATTGGGTGGTACCCATTAATGAAGTCATCTTAGACAACATAGTACAGATCATGTCAGATATATTTTGATAGACCAACGAGATCTAAAGAATTTCCAAACTACTCACTACTTTAAAGCTTCAAGGGTGGTTAGTCCCTTCACTCTTGCACCTCCCCACTGAGTGGAGAGATTTATATGAGAAAGCCGTCGAGGTCGTGGAATTCATCGATTTCTCTTGGAAGGATGACATCATTGCCACTGAATGGGGGGATTAAGTTGACAGCCCAGATGATGAACCGAGTCAAGAAAAGGCCAATCCAGTAGTCAACATATGCAGAATAATATCTCTTGAGGGCATATTAGGGGAAATCCATAAAATAGCCATTCAATCGGAGATAAATTAAGACACATGGTTCTTGTTCTTCCCCGCTTATATAAACCACATAACCTAATTAAGAAGACACTACCAAGATCCGAATCCTCAACCATCAAGAACAGATGAGGGAAAGAGAGTTGCCGAATAACTTCCCATGCCAAAAATGACCATTGAAGAGAGCAAGATCCTCGACCAACTCAAGAAGACTCAAGACAACCATCACCTTGTGGGGAATCTTCATGTCTTCCCAATTACAATGAAATGCTCTAATAAAGCTTCTCACCGGGACACGATCCCTCCTTCCACCACTCTAAAAGAAGTTGTAAACGTGGTTGGATCCTTGACCACCACTAGACTCCTTTCCTTTTCTGAAGAAGAAATTTTGAAGGTCGGCCCTGGCCAAAACAATGCCCTCAACATCTCCATTAAAGTAATGAGAAAGATAATACCACTCTCACTCGTCGATAATGGATCCACCCTCAATGTTTGCTCACTAAGAACCTTCAATTTCTTGGGGTTGAAAGTAAGTGACCTTAATCCTACTTCGGTCGAATTGCGTGCCTATGATAATACTCATTGAGAGGTGATGGGATCCATAACACTAACAATAGGGGTTGTCCCTATTAATCCAATTACCTAGTTTCAAGTTATTGACATACCTTCATGCTTTAACCTGCTACTTAGTCGATCGTGGCTTTATAGCTCCGGGGGGTATCTTTCACCCTTCACTAGAAGTTGAAATTCTTCGCCAAAGGGCAAGTCATTACCATTTTTAGGGACGATCATAATACAAAAAATGGAAGCACCAACAATATGATATTAAAAATAAATCATGGGATGAATGACATGCTTATCTCCGGCTTCAGGGTTGATCCACTTCCCCTTCCAACATGTGATAATTTCAAAGATTGAGTCTGTCCAGAGCACAACCCTCACGATAATGTCAATATGGTACAAATATTCAAGAATATGCATTTCATGCTTGGACTGGGTCTAGGGCGACATAAACAAGGGATACTGAAGCCCATAGTTCTGAAAAAGGCCTTTTCCCCCATGTGGCCTGGGTTATTAGCCTTCACCAGAAGAACTCATAATTCTCCGATAACTATAGTTGAAAAGGAGTTTAGAGTATGTCAAGACTGTTTTGAGGGATTATTTATATGAAAGATTCATCAACAGGGTGAAGAATTCCCCTTCTATTGCTTTCCTGAACTATGGTACAACCATGTGGATAATAAGATGAAGCCGAGGATAGAAATCTTCTTTCAAGACAACTACTCTTGGGTCAAAGACCACCAGCATAAAGTGTAACCTCTCACTCAAAAAGACGTAGCCCTTGTAGACGTATTTAAGGAAAGTGATTCTGAAGGCTCATTCAACCTGGATACACTAGGGTTGACTCTCTGTATGATCCATTTAGATGCTACCCCGACGAATCCTTCCACTCTGATCAAGGCTGATGATGACCCTTTCTTTAACTGGAATGCTATACCAATCTTACCTGCTGAAATGCAACCCAACCTTGTTATTTAACCTAACTTTTCATCTTTTATTATTCCTCCCTTTTCTGATAACAATGTAATCGAGAACTCTTTTCATAGGTTCTCAACGCTGTTTTTCCCGAAAATGAAATAAATGAGGATTTTAACTATATTGTTGTGCCTTATATTAATTGTCTTGATTCTAGTAAAACTCTTGATGATGATGATTTTGCAAATGAAAAATTCTTAACTAATCTTAATAAGGTTAATAACTAACAACATAATCTCGTTCAAATTAATGAGGATGAAACTGTTGTTATAAATCTCGATTATAGTAGCTAACAGTGCGAGATTAGGATATGGTCTAGCTTCAATGAGAATGAGCGCACGCAATTCGAAGAGATATTAAAGTAATTTGTGGATGTCTTCACATGGTCTTACAATGAAATGCCCGACATCGATCCTAAAATATCCCAGCATGAGGTCCCAACTCTTTCAGAGTTCAAACCGATCAAACAGAAGTTGGGAAATCTCCGTACTTAATGGTCACTCAAAGTCAATGAAGAGTTAATCAAACAGTTGAACGTAGGCTTCATCTGAGTGATTGAATAGCCCACATGGATCGTCAATATTGTACCCACACCGAAATTAGGAGAAAAATTTTGCATGTGCGTCGACTACCAGGATTTGAACAAAGCATCTTCGAAGGACGACGACCCGTTGCCTAACATCATGGAAAACACGACCAGTTATGCGCTCAAGTCATTCATTGATGGATTTATTGGATATAATCAGATCAAGATGCACCTTAACCATCAAGAAAAAACTTCCTTCATCACCCCCTAGGAGATATTTTGTTACACGGTTATGCCATTTGAGATTAAGAAGACTGGGGCTACCTACCAAAGGACCGACACAACCATCTTGCATGATTTGATACATGATGAGGTCTAAGTCTACATAGACAACATGATTATTAAGTCTAAAACTTGATAAGGTCACGTGCCCGACCTTCGAAAGTTCTTCGAATGACTACGACGATACTAAATGTGGCTAAACCCACAAAAATGTGCTTTTGGTGTCACAAAAGGAAAGATTTTGGGATTCATGGTCAGTGAAAAGGGAATCAAAGTAGACCTTGCCAAGCTGAAAGCCATACTCCAAATTCCACCACCCCGAAAGGACAAAGAAGTCTGGGGATTATTGGGAAAATTACAGTACATCAGTCGTCTCATCAGCCAGTTGACTTTTATTTGTTAACCCATCTTTAAACTCCTCTGAAAGGATTCTACCAAAGTCTAGGATGAGTCTTGTCAAGAAGGCTTCAATAGAATCAAGTAATACCTTACCCGACCTCCAGTAATTATGCCTCCGCAGCCAGGTCTCCCTCTACTCTTGTACTTGACTATAACAAATACTACAAAGGCTAGCCCAATATATTGAAAAATCCCGTAAGGAAAGGGCCATCTACTATGATAGTCAAAAGTTGGCTGGGTATGAAGTCAACTACACTGCTTTGGAAAAAGCATGCATTGCCCTAGTATGGGTCACTCAAAAGTTATGACACTACATGCACTTTTTTCCCTTTAGACTTGTATTCCGAATGGATTCTATTAAAGACCTATTGGAGAAACCCTCCCTGTCTAGCCGAATGGCCCGGTGGCTGATGCTACCAGCTGAGTTCGATATCATATATGTCACACAGAAATCCATAAAAAGGAGAGCCATCTTCGATTACCTTGCTAACTAACCTATGGAAAAAATTGATGTTCGGGTCTCTGAATTACCGGACAAAGATATTCTCTACACCTCTCAGGAGGAAATCTGATGGAAAATTTTCTTTAACGGCACTGCCAATAAGAAAGGATACAACATTAGGATCGTCCTGATCTCCCATGATGACTCTCACACTCCCATTGCCATCAAGCTAGATTTTCTGTGCACTAATAATATGATTGAATACGAGGCATGTACTGTAGGTCTCAAATTCTCCCTTACGAAAGGTGTCAAATACCTAGATATCTATGGGGATTCTTCTCTCATCATCATTCAAGTCCTTAGAATATGGAAAGTCAAAGACGAAAAGATCTTACTGTGACAACCCGAATATGATTATAATAAATTATGCTTAAATCATGATTAGGTTATGTGATATGAGTAATATTTTATTAATATATATGATGCTAAGTTATTATTTTTAGTCTAATCCTACCTTCAGAAAGCATGAAATATAGAATTAGTTACAAATACAAAAGTTTGAAATTTTGGTAGGAATATTATGGTTGGAGACTAGTTTTGACCCATATAAAATAATAATTGACTTAAGGTAAAAACTAAATAGTTGTAGATATATTAGTTAGGTTTGTAACACAACAAACTATGTGTTAAATGTAGGTCCGAGCAAGAAGTTATGCGGAATTAGGAAGCAGGGGCAAATTTATCCATTCGTTAAATGATATTTCGTCTTATTAGTATAACAAATGGTGGATGTTGATTGGTTAAAGAAGAAGGTGGGTTTTGGCTGACTTTAAAGGATTGAAATAATCTCCTCCTTTAGCATATTTCATCCATGGAAGAGTTTTATCCTAAGGAGAGATAACTGGGAAATTTACGAAGAAAAGACGAGGAGAAGTTAGAGAAAAATTCATAAAAAATTACGTAAACGTCCCTAAGGTAATTATAATCATAAATCTTGATATATTTTTGGTATTATTGATTTAAATGATATAAATTGTCATTTGTTTTCTAAATTTCCATGTCTTGAGGTATACGTATGGATAGATGCGAGTTTAAGCAAAGTTGAACGTGTAAATCATACATATTGCTTCGATTGGAAACCTTGTGTATTCAAACTTCTATATCTTTTTGTATATTTATTGGAATTGAATAATTATATTTGTAGATGAAAATAGACTCATATATGTGTAACATATCCTAACATTATGTGAAAATACCAAGAAATGAATCTTGGGTGATAATTGGAAGTTGGGTATAAAATCTGCCCCAAAAATGGAAGTACGCATACCATGTGTTCGATGTTTTGCCTGACATAGCTAATGAACACTAAAAATTATGGAACTTTAATTTATTATTATTCAATATGTTTATTGATATTGGGTGGAATATCATAAAAGTTATGATGTAGAGAAATTATGAAAATTCCTGGAAGTTGACTGAACGATTGATGAGACTATAGGGAAAATTTCTATGCATTGAAGAAATGGGCATAACTTGCTATAGGAAACTTGAAATGATGCACCGTATTTTGTATTGGAATCCTAATATGATAAGGATTGAATTACCAATAAGAAATGAATGTATGTTTGGTCTATGATTTGGATATGTCAAATATATTCACATGAATTTGGATGGAACTTCAGTTATGATAAATAATTTGAATAGAATCATTTGATGCTTATGGATTGAGTTATGTTTGAGATATTCCTTGGATTGTTGATATTATTATGCGGATACTAATATTGTAAGAATGATAGGAAGGGAATAAGAACCAGTTGAACAAGTATCAGACAAAGGAAAAGGAAAGACTGTTAAATTACCGAGGTAAGTGTACTTATGATTTGTTTCATATATAAATATGAATATAGCTTTAAGAGAGGATTTGTTTGAATACTTCAGTATTCAGGATTTGTTTGGATATTAAAATATCGAGGATTTTTTTGTTTCTTATAATCCATGATTGGTTTGAATACTTTGGTATTCAGGATTTGTTTGGATATTAAAATATCCAGGATTTGTTTGGATCTTGTGATCCAGGATTTGTTTGAGTACTTCGGTATTTAGGATTTGTTTCGAATATTAAAATATCCAGGATTTGTTTGGGTCTTATGATCTAGGATTGGAATTGTACAAAGATACAATGATTTGATTGGTCTTATGACAAGGATTTGTTGGAACTTATGTTCCAGGATTTGTTATTGCCAACGGGCAGGATTGTTTAGATTATATGTTCACGGATTTGATGTAGAATTGTCATTTCACTATAGGGAAGGATTGTTTGGATTTTATATCTAGAGATTTGATATAGAACTATTAATTCATTACATGGAAGGATTGGTTGGATTTAATATCCACATATTTGATATACAACTATTAATTCATTGCATGGTAAGATTGGTTGGATTTAATATCCACAGATTTGATATACAAATATTAATTAATTGAATGGCAGGATTGGCTCGATTTAATATCCACAGATTTAATATAGAACTGTTATTTCATTTCAGGGAAGGAGTACCTCGCTAATATTAATGCTTATGGTTTATATTTTGACATTTTCAGGGTTGTATGTAGCCAGTTAGGATATCATATGATCAGTGATTCTAGGTTTGCACCGTTAGAAAGAGCTGGGGATTAAGCATGAGGATTTTGCCATTGACATACTGAGGTTTTACTACACTTTCACATATCATATACTAAGTTAATATGGATTCATTTAATGATTGCAATATTTAACATAGTCAATCATGGTATAACATGTTCGCTTAATTATGATTATGATGTTAATTACGTTATGGTACAAAGAACCTGACTATGTTTACTGTACATGGAAAAAAAATATTGATAAATGAATTATATTTCAGATGGACTGAAGATTATGACTTAATCATAATATAATGGAAATGATTATAATAGATTTGGGTTCGGGGTGTGACAATTAGTGGTATCAGGGTGTCTATGTTATTAATTCTGGACGTGTGTGACAATTAGATGGCAATTGTTGATTTGATATGATATTTATGAATTGTTTATGTACTAACCAATAGTTTAGTATTATAATTGTGTTGGTTGTTATAATTCAGTTATTATAGATGAAGCCTGGGTCATGGTACAAGCTATTAGTTCCAGGCCAGGTGGACGAGTCTTTACGATGAAAGAAGCTCAGGCTACTCTAGATGTGGTCACAGGTACACTTTCTATTACTAATAGAAGTGCTTATGTTTTGATTAATCCATGTTCCACACATTCTTTTGTGTCATATGCATTTGCTATATATTTGAATAGACCATGTACTCGTTTAGATGTGGGGTTGGGTATTTATATGCCTATGGGCATATGGTTGTAGCTGAATATGTTTTTCGTGATTGTGTTTTGACTGTGGGGGTTAGAGATACAGTTATAGATCTACTTCCATTGGATATTTATGATTTTGATTTAATTCTAGGAATGGATTGGTTATCTAAATATCATGCATCTATGGATTGTTTTTGTAAGGAAGTTTTTAAAATGCCTGGTGAGTCCGAATTTAAATTTGTGGGGGAAAGGAAAATTGTTCCAACTTGCATTATCTCTGCTATTCAGATGAGGAAATTGTTGAGTAAGGGTTATGAGGGTTTTTATTGAACATGTTCTTGACACTACAAAGTGGGCTTTACAATTAGTTGATGTTCATATTGTACGAGATTTTCCAGAAGTGTTTCCTAGTGAGTTACCCGGGTTACCTCCAGAAAGAGAAGTTGAATTTAGTATTGAATTAGCACCGGGGACAACCCCTATATCTATGGAACTGTATAGAATGGCACATGTTGAATTGAAAAAACTCAAGATTCAGTTATAGGATTTACTTTATAAGGGGGTTCATACAGCCAAGTGTATCTCCATAGGGTGCACCAGTTTTATTTATGAAAAAGAAAGATGGTACTATACGTTTGTGTATTGATTATAGGCAAATGAATAAAAATACAATTAAGAAAAAGTATCCTTTACCTCGTATAGATGATTTGTTTGATTAGTTGCAGGGTGCTAAAGTGCTTTAAAATATAGACTTACGATCTGGTTATCATCAGTTGAGGGTGAAAGAGAGTGATATTGTTAAAATTGCTTTTCACACTCGGTATGGTCATTTTGAATTTCTTGTGATGTCTTTTAAAGTGACTTATGCTCCAGCTATATTTATGGATCTTTTGAATTGGGTACTGCATCCTTTTATTGATTCGTTTGTGATAGTTTTTATTGATGATATTATGATCTACTCACGTGATATGGTTGAACATAAAAAGCATCTCATAACTATTTTGAATGCGTTGAAAGATAAGCACTTGTATGCTAAGCTTAGAAAATGTTAATTTTGGCTATCACAAGTTGCATTTCTAGGCCATATTATTTTTGGGGATAGTATATGTGTTGATCCTAAAAAGGGGAAAGTTATTGTGAAATAGTAGAGGCCCAATAATGTGACTGAGGTGTGGAGTTTTCTGGGTTTGGCTGGATATTATAGAAGGTTTATAAAGGGATTTTATTCGACAGCCTTGCCAATGACTAAATTAGCCCGAAAGGATGTAAAGATTGAATGGGATTTCGATTGTGAAAATAGTTTTAAAGAATTGAAAAAGAGGCTGGTAATTGCACCTATGCTTACTATTCCACATGGTGGAGATGGTTTTGTTATTTATACTGATGCTTCGCATCAGGGGTTGGGTTGTGTTTTTATGCAGCATGGTAAGTTTATTGCTTATGCTTCGAGGCAGTTGCGTACCCATGAACGTAATTATCCTACACATGATTTGGAACTTGTTGCTATTGTGTTTGCTTTGAAATTATGGTCTCATTATTTATATGGTGAAGTATGTGAATTTTTTTACTGACCATCAGAGTCATAAGTGTTTATTTACTCAGAAGGAGTTGAATTTGAGGCAGAGGCGGTGGATGCAGTTAATTAAAGATTATGATTGTACAATTCATTATCATTCATGGAAGGCAAATGTAGTTGCATATGCTTTGAGTAGAAAGGATTCGGTCAGGTTATCTTGTACTCGATGTGCTAGAGTTGCTCACATTATGAACTTGAGATTGATGGTAGTGGAATTACAGCTAGCAGATGGGGACAGATTCTTTGCTCATGTAAGCGTGAGGTCATTATTAGCTATTCGTATTCGTGATTTGCAAAGTCAATATCCTTTTCTTGAGAAAAATGACAAGATGTCAGAGATGGTAAGTCTGATGATTTTTGAATTGTTAATGATGGCACTTTATTGTATAAACAAAGATTATGTGTGCCTAATGTGGATGGATTGGAAGCAAAAATTTTCGATGAGGCTCATAATTGCATTTATACTATGCATACTGGAAGTACTAAAATATATAGATATTTAAAGGAGCATTATTGGTGGAATAATATGAAGAAGGAAATAGCTGATTTTATTGCTAGATGCCTTATAGTCAGCAAGTGAAAGTGGAGCATCAGAAACCTACGAGTTTTCTTCAACCAGTACCAATACCGGAATGGAAATGGGATCATGTAACGATGGATTTTGTAGTTAGGATTCCTCGATCTCAGAAGGGGTCAGATTCGATTTGGGTAGTAGTAGACAGGTTGACCAAGTCAGCTCATTTTCTAGTAGTCAAGACTACATATACAATTAGTAGGTATACTAGATTGTATGTTAATGAAATTATTCGATTGCATGGAGCACCTATTTCTATTCTTTCAGATAGGGACCCTACCTTTACATCCATATTTTAGGATGGTTTGCAGTATGCTATGGGTAATAACTTAAAGTTTAGTACGACTTTTCATCCTCAGACAGTTGTGCAGTCTGAGAGGACAATACAAATTTTGGCAGATATGTTTAGAGCTTGTGTGCTTAACTTCAAAGGTAATTGGGATGAATAATTGCCTTCGATAGAATTTGTATATAATAATAGTTTTCAGTCTAATATTGGTATGACTCCGTATGAAGCATTGTACGGTAGATGGTATCGAACACCAGTATGTTGGGATGAAGTTAGTGAAAGGAAGATTGAGGGTCCAAAGTCGATTAAAGTCACCACTAAAAAGGAAAAGATTATTCAAGATAGAATGAAGACAACTCAAAGCAGATAGAAAATTTATGCGGATAAATGACGAAAATATTTAGAATTCCAGAAAGGGGATTATGTGTTTCTTTTAATATCTCCATGGAAGGGAGTTATGAGGTTTGGAAAAAAAAGTAAAGTTAAATTCGCGCTATATTGGACCATATAAGATTCTTTAAAAAGTCGGGGTTATTGCGCACAAGTTAGCATTACCCCTAGAGTTATCCCGATTACATGATGTTTTCCATCTTTCTATGTTAAGAAATTATGTAGCGGATCCTTCACATGTGTTGATGGAACAACCTATTAAGTTGAAGGAAGACTTGAGTATGTGGAAGATCCACTTGATATTGTGGATAGGAAGGAACAAATATTGAGATCCAAAGTGATCCCACTTGTGAAAGTTGTGTGGAGATGGCATTCCATGGAAGAAGCTACATGGGATAGAAAGGATAGCATAAAGATGCATTGTCCGTATTTTTTTTATTCAAACAACCAAGGTCTGTCAATTTCGAGGATGAAATTTCCTAATGGGGGGAGAATTGTGACAACCCGAATAAGATTATGATAAATTATGCTTAAATCATGATTAGATTATGTGATATGAGTATTGTGTTATTAATATATATGATGTTAAGTTATTATTTTTAGTTTAATCCTACCTTCAGAAAGCATGAAATATCAAATTAGTTACAAATACAAAATTTTGAAATTTTGGTAGGAATAATCAGGTTGGAGACTAGTTTTGACCCTTATAAACTAACAATTGACTTAAGGTAAAACTTTGATAGTTGTAGATATATTAGTTAGGTTTGTAACACAACAAACTATGTGTTAAACAGAGTCTCGATCAAGAAGTTATGCTGGAATTATGAAGCAGAGGCAAATTTGTCCATTCGTTAAATGATATTTCGTCTTATTAGTATAACAAATGGTGGATGTTGATTGGTTAAAGAAGGAGGTGGGTTTTGAACGAATTTAAAGGATTTAAATAAGCTCCTCCTTCAATATACTTCATCCATGGAAGATTTGTAGCCTAAGGAGAGAGAACCGGGAAGTTTACGAAGAAAAGGCGAGGAGAAGTGGGAGAAAAATTCATACGAAATTACGTAAACGTCCCTAAGGTAATTCTACTCATAAATATTGTTATATTTTTGGTATTATTGATTTAAATGATATAAATTATCATTTTGTTACTAAATTTCCATGTCTTGAGGTATACGTATGGATAGATACGAGTTTAAGCAAAGTTGAACGTGTAAATCATGTATATTGCTTCTATTGGAAACCTTGTGTATTCAAACTTCTATATCTTTTTGTATATTAATTGGAATTGAATAATTCTAGTTGGAGATGAAAATAGACTCATATATGTGTAATATATCCATAAATTACGTGAAAATACTAAGAAATGAATCTTGGGTGATAATTGGAAGTTGGGTATAAAATCTGCCCCAAAAGTGGAAGTACGCATACCATATGTTTGATGTTTTGCCTGACATAACAAATGAACACTAAAAATTATGGAACTTTAATTTCTTATTATGAAATACGTTTATTGATATTGGGTGGAATATCATATAAAGTTAATATGTAGAGAAATTATGAAAATTCTTGGAAGTTTACTGAACGATTAATGAGCCTATAGGGAAGATTTGCTATGTATTGAAGGAATGGGCAGAACTTGCTCTAGGAAACTTGAAATGATGGACCGTATTTTCTATTGGAATCCTAATATGATAAGGATTGAATTACCAATAAGAAATGAATGTATGTTTGGTCTATGATTTGGATATGTCAAATATATTAACATGAATTTGGATGGAACTTCACTTGTGATAAATGATTTGAATAGAGTCATATGATGCTTATGAATTGAGTTATGTTTGAGATATTCCTTGGATTGTTGATATTATTATGAGGATGCTAATATTGTAAGAATGATAGGAAGGGAATAAGAACCGGTTGAACAAGTGTCGGGCAAAGGAAAAGGAAAAGGAAAGCCTGTTAAATTACCAAGGTGAGTGTACTTATGATTTGTTTCATATGTAAATATGAATATAGCTCTAAAAGTGGATTTGTTTGAATACTTCGGTATTCAGGGTTTGTTTGGATATTAAAATATCCAGGATTTGTTTGGGTCTTATGATCCAGGATGGGTTTGAATACTTCGGTATTCAGGATTTGTTTGGATATTAAAATATTCAGGATTTGTTTGGGTCTTATGATCCAGGATTGGTTTGAATACTTTGGTATTAAGGATTTGTTTAGGTCTTATGATCCAAGATTGGAATTGGACAAAGATCCAATGATTTAATTTTGTCTTATGACAATTATTTGTTGGAACTTATGTTCCAGGATTTGTTATTGCCAACGGGCAGGATTGTTTGGATTATATATTCACGGATTTGATATAGAATTGCCATTTCACTATAGGGAAGGATTGTTTGGATTTTATATCTGGAGATTTGATATAGAACTGTTAATTCATTTCATGGCAGGATTGGTTGGATTTAATATCCAAAGATTTTATATACAACTATTAATTCATTGCATAGATAGATTGATTGGATTTAATATCCACAGATTTAATATAGAACTATTATTTCATTGAATGGCAGGATTGGATGGATTTAATATCCACAGATTTAATATAGAACCGTTATTTCATTTCAGGGAAGGAGTACCTCGCTAAGATTAATGCTTATGGTTTATATTTTGACATTTTTAGGGTTGTACGCTGCCAACTAGGATATCATATGATCGGTGATTTGAGGGTTGCATTGTTAGAAAGAGCTGGGGATTAGACATGGGGATTTTGTCATTATCACACTGAGGTTTTACTACACTTGAACATCTCATATACTAAGTTAGCACGGATTGATTTAATGATTGAAATATTTAACATAGTCAATCATGGTATAACATGTTCGCTTAATTATGACTCTGATGTTAATTACGTAATGGTACAAAGAACCTGACTATGTTTATTGTATAAGGAAAAAAATATTGATAAATGAATTAAATTTCGGATGGACTGAAGATTATGACTTAATCATATTATAAAGGAAATGATTATAATAGATTTGGGTTTGGGGTGTGCACTTACCCTTCCACGCCCACCTGGAAGAGCTAGCCTCCCACTTCCGAGATATCACCTTCCACCACTTGCCTCATAAAAAGAACAAATTAGTGCCCTTGCTACCCTAGACTTCATGGTCGACATGCCCGATGGAATAACGATGGCGTGTTTCCTAGTAAAAAAATAAGCTACGTTAAAGAGTAAAATTCCAATATGGCCAAATTCTAGTACTAAGACATTTGGCGCCTCCTCAAGCATGGTGGGTATCCCCAAGATGCCAATAAGAAAGATCGTGAGAGCCTCCGCAAATTGGTTACCTAGTACACCATATGCAATAAAGCACTATTCAAGATAAACTTCGATGGAACCCATTTACACTGCATCGCATGGGCTAACATTGAGGAAATGATACAAATGATCCACAGTGAGGAATGCGGACCCCACATGAACGATCATATGGTTGTCGAAAATATTACCCGTCAAGGGTATTATTGGATCGCCATGGTTCAGGATTGCACCGCCTACGTCCAAAGATGCCTCAAGTGCCAACAGTTTTCTAACCTACAGTACTTGCCTCCTACGGAATTGTACAACATGACTTCTCCTTAGTCGTTCTCCCTATGGGGCATTGAGATCGTAGGGAAAATCGTACCCAAAGCTTCAAATGGGCATGAGTTCATCATAGTCGCCACTGATTAATTTACTAAATAGCTCGAATTCGAGTCATATGCAGTACTGAATGCTAATAAGGCAGCCAAGTTCATCCAAAATAACATCATCTGATAATACAGGGTCCCCCACTATCTAGTATTAGATAATGGGTTACACTTAGAAGTTGAGGTCACAGAATTGGTCGATGAGTATGGGATTCAGAAGCATAAATCTTCTCCTTACCAATCCCAAACCAATGGTGCGGTCGAAGCCTCCAAAAAACCTTAAGGCCATCATTAGCAAAATGATCTGGAGTTATCAATATTGGGTCGATAGGATCCCTTACACCCTATGGGGCTACCTCACTTAAGTCAGGACTTCTACTAGGCCTACCCTTTACGCTTTGTTATACGACATGGAAGAAGTACTGCCCGTTGAGCTAGAAATACCTTCCTTATGCGTTATGCTCAAGAGCAGAGTCAGCGAGAAAGACTGGTATCAAAGCCACATTGATGAACTGTCACTCTTGGATAAAAAGAGGCTGAAGGCTCTATACCACATACAAGGGTACCATCGCCAGATAGCGAGACCATTCAATTGAAAAGTTAAGGACCGTGGTGTCCAAGAAGGAGACTTATCCCTAAAAGAGATCATGAAACTCGTCCGGGACCCCAGAGGGAAATTTAAGTCAAATTGGAGAGGCCCCTACATAGTGAAGAAGATTCTCTCAGGACGAGTCTCTATGCTCACTGACCTCGACAGAGAAGAAATGACATGTCTAGTCAACCTGGAATATCTCAAGAAGTTCTACCCTTAGTTCAAAATCTAAGCGTGCTACGACTCTTTTCATCTCCCTTCTATTATAATAAAAACTCTTCATTTCTCTCTACGCAGAACTACATGGGGCCTGATCCTCTAAAAAACTCATTTTCTTTCAAAAGGGAACTCAAATATTTTCAAAACCCCCAGAGGTACGTAGGCAGCTCACACACCTTACATGGGTACAGTCCCCTTTTTTTTCACAAAATGCTATTCTTTTCTAACCTTCAAGAACGACGGTTCATTTTATCATTTACATGAACAAAAGGATTATGTATGCATTAGTGATTATTATAGATAATTCGAATGTAAAATTCATCAATTGGCACAATAATATGATCAAAATATTTTATATTTCAAATAAGGAAGTTCGATACCAATACACGAAGTATCACCGAAGGGAGTCAAAACCAACCACCCCTCTCCGCTGACCAAACTATTCCTAAATATACCTAACCCTAACCAAACTTCACAAAATTATTCCCAAAACCCCAAATACAAAAAGAACCCAAAATCTTCACAAGAGTCACTAAAAGCTTCACCCAAAAATAATCCCAGCTTCGTAAAAACCCTATTCCCAGCTGCCAGAAGACCCAACCCCATCATCATCAGCCCCCTAGGTCCCCAAAATTCTCTTTCCTGGTTAATATTTTGAACACACTCCATAGAGCGATACGCCCTAACTAGCCTGGAAAAAACCACCACTCCTCATTCCATGGTGTTAACAAGAGTATACCACCTCTGACCAGTCTCCTCTACCAGGATCTTCGCCACTACTCGCTTGTATAATCATTTCAGATAGTCTAAGAACACATGCCAAACCCTACCTATGGGGCTGAGATGGGCGGGTTGACAGTCAATGATTCTCACACAGAGAACCTAACCTCATACACATGGATTCAGTCAAATCTTCACCCCAACAGAATTCTAGTGACTGATGAGACACTATTTTCTCCCTTACAACTTGACGTAGAAGTCGCCAAGGTAAATAAAATGAAGTATGTCACACAACAACTAATTGAGAATACCAGTACTCTCCCAGCTCCAAAATAGGCTTCAGTTACACCCCACCATGGCACCTACCAATGAAAGCACCAGGCTCCATGCTCTACGAACTAATTGACCCAGTTCTCCACAGAAAGTCCAAAACTGATAAAGTATAGAGAAAATTTTTTTGGCTTGCCTACTAAGGGATACTCAGGAGGATCCTTCAAGCGAAACCTCTCAGCAAGGCACATGAAAAACATCACAGAGATCCCTATAAAAAATAGAGCGACATTCCCTCCAAGCATCAAGACCATTCAAAGTCTCTGTTAGTATCAACGTCAGAGGACTATGATGGTTGGAGATCCATGCTATTATCGCAGCTAGCTGGGGATCCACCATTAAGTTCCCCATCACTAGAAAAAGCCTCGAAGTAAGGCCCAAGGAAATAACTCTGGTGTATCCCGCATTGTTGAAATCCCTCAAGCGAACATAATACATGACAGCTGGAAGAGAAATCATCTCCCTAGTAACCAATGGTCAAGCCATCGAAAGGGAAATGTGTAGCAACTCCGCTAACAATTCCTTGAGAGATCGAGAAAATTCGAGCATAGCCGCCGCTACACTGGGAATAATTCACAATATGGATGAGAACTCTTCATAAGTCAAGAATACCTCATCCAAACCGAAACGGAAAACATGGTCTTTGGGATACCATAATTGCACCACTGCCGCTAGCATATTCCAATCCATGGCTCTGTTACACCATAAGGAGACTCGACGTAAGTTGAAAGCCTCATTGTCCAGGTTATACAAACACATGGATTATAAACTTTTGAGGTAGTAAGAGAATTTTTCATGTATCAAAAGGTCCATTTGGGGAATAATGGAGCAGAAAACAAGAAAAAAGAAGTAAGAAGAAGAAAGTTAATGTGGATGGAAAAACTACACTCCTTACCTCCCCTTTTATACACAAAGGGTTTGGCAAAAGACAAGGGATCTGAGGAGTTCGAATGAATTTCTTCCTCACAAAGTACTCTACTCTATAAGAAAGTGCAATCAAAGCCTTAGAGTGAATTGACTTGACCCATATACCGATAGGCAGGATAAGGGGTATGCCGATCGGTAACCCCTATTTTAGAAGATCCCATCTTTTTTTTTTTTATCAAAATCAAATTCTAAAAAAATATGTATTTTAAAGCCCCCTGGTTAATTTTTTCTTACTTATCCAATTCTACTTATGATTTCCCAAAATAAACCCTTTTCTCAAGTTAATTAAGATCTCCTTTTCTAAATAAACATCCCGTCATTTTTACAGCCTCAGCAGCAAAGTCATTAAAACAAGAATTAAAAATGAAAATCCCCTTCAAATATATATATATATATATATATATATATATATATATATATATATATGTCGTCATTGCATGATTACATTTTTCAGGGAAAAAAACAAAACAACGGGACTCAACCCGAACCCACAATTTCTCTCTCTCTCTCAAACCCTCACCCCTGCGATAAACACGCATCCCTCGGTGACGAGCAGTAGAATATCCACTTCCAGAATGCGATCCCTCATCCGAGGTGGCAGAAAAAACCAAGCAAGAAGGAACGAAGTCCTTAACATAAGCAATCGCAAAGGCCACCCAGTTCTTGATATCCATTAGGTAAGCGATCGGCACTCGAAAATGCTGCAAGCAAGGATGGAAGACCTAATCAATCAGTAAAAAGAAAAGAAGGAACCAAAAGAGACAAGACAAGAAAAAAAAGTATATCTCAAGCTGAATAACGTCATCTGTAAGCCCCATCAATCCCGACACTGCTGCATTAGGGAGGTGAGGCATGCATAGTGTCCCTCGTAGTCAACTGGAAATTATAACAAGGGGAGTGACCTGAATTAGCAGAGCCTCATCTGTTACTATCGCCGCTAACGATGTACCACTCGTGTTGTGGGAAGATCCTACCTGCCTACTGGTACCCCTACCCGAAGTGGTAGCAGGCGGAGGCATGTTCACTACAACATAAACAAAATATGGCATTAATCAGCTCATCACGAAGTCTAGGTAATCATAGCCAGCCACCATGTTCGTGGGGAGAATGTAAGCCTCGCCAACCATCTCCACCATCCTAGCCTATGTAGAAATCTCCCTTACCTGCCTCATATACATCGGGGGCACCAACGGTGGGACTGCCACCTCATACTCCATGATCTTTCGCACCCCCCGTCTCCCAAGTATGAGGCATATCCAAACCCACGCGTCATCAACCTACTCATCTGCGCATGCATACTCATCAGCCACGTATGCTGAGGAGTCGTTCCCCAAGGGTAAAAGGTCACCTGCAAGACCCCCAAAAAGATCAATATTCATGCAAAGAAAGAAAATTCCAAAAGAGGATTCAAAAGAAAAAATGAAATAACCTGATCAGTCGTAAGCATGTTCAGGGCCCACCGCACCCCCGCTAGGAACAAGGATTGATTCGACCACCTGTTGGACTTTTGACACCGGTATATCAGACATAAATCTCCCAAATCTTCGTCCTTTAGGGATATCAGCCTCACATTGAGACCAATCACCTCATATAACCACGTCTACAAATAGACGTGAATTATCATAAAAATATACTAAAGGAAAATTTAAGGAAATGCTTAAGAAGAAAAAGAAAAGCGAAAGTTACCTCCAAAAGGTACGTGGCTCCCGTGAAAGTTTGTCAGAAGCACTAACTAAATGCATCCAGAGAAGAGTAAAGGGTTGCCAAAGTCAGGCTCCCCCAATCATAGAGCGCGATGTCAGAAAACGTCCTTAAAAGTGGCAAAAATAGAGATAAACGACGTCGCCACTCATCGCCACTAAGAAACCACCCAAAATAAGCAGAATAAATAACCAGGGCATCTGTCTCACTTGCTTCCCATCATTATCATCAATCCTCCTACTTAAGATCACCTCCCAAAGATAAGAGATGCGGATAGAATCCTCATAAATGATCTTACGCACATCCTCCAATGCTGCTTGGATCTTCTCTGGTGTCACCCTCATAGTACGATCCACCTCAATCAGCACACCCTCACAATTTATCCCCATCAACTGCTGACCATATATGGGAGTAATAGTCATATCACCAAAGACCAAATGGAAGGTGTGGGTAGTGTCCTACCACCTCTCTCCCAAAGCACACAACACTGCAGTAGAATACGGCGTCTCATCCAAAGCCTGCGCCAGACGGCCAAAACCAGCAGAAGTAACCATCCAGTGCACCACCACCGAAAGATGCTCCCATACATCCCTCAACCCAGTGATCCCTCTAGAACGCATGCTTGAAGGAGCTACGTCAATATGCCAAATCCAAAGAGAAGAAAAACCTTTCATGATAAGAAAATAAATAAAAAATAAGAAAGAATACCAAAGATCATCATCGTCACATAAGCACTAGGGTTCCTCACATTAAACGAATGGTGGTGTGTAGGATCACAAAAAAGAGTGCACTACTCAGCAATGGGCTCAAACAAATCAAATGCATTCTCATTACCTAAGGCAAGGGGCACACTAGACTTCCACTCCAGGCCAACCCGATCATCAATGATCAACTAATCCACGTTGTATTCCTCACTGGAAAAGCCTTCCATTTGAAGTCTTAAAGAATAAAGGACATAAGAATGGTTTTTAGAGAGAAAGGGCAGAAGATTCAAATTCTGGAAGATGTGAAAAAGGGGGAGTGATCACCCTTTTTTATAGGGGACTAAATGGCATGCCTATCGACAGACCCCCTACACCAACCGATCGGCACCTTCCTGTTCCTCTGCCTAAGGAAGACCAAGAGATCATGCCATTTCCAAATAGTAAACCCTATAAGACGCTGGTTGGTAGGCCCGTGAAAATTTTGTACAAAAAATGCCTGAAAAATCTAAAAATAACCTAGAAAATTCCTTAAAATGCCAAATAAATATTGGGACATTTTTTCATAAAGAAAACCATTTTTTGGAACACTAAACCCCTTACCGACTCCCGAAATCCCCAACAGGATTAATATTTTGATCTTACCCTATCATAAACCCTAAACATATTCCCCAAATAAAACCAAGTCTAACTATAATTCCCTAGTGGAATCTCAAATCTCAAGTCTTCCCCAGTGGAACCCAAATTCCTCCTTAGCAAGATTGTAAAAAAATACCTTCCCAGTTTACTTAGTGAAGCTCTCCCCTCTCAAAACAACGTAATTCCCCAATCGGGTGCCTCAAGGGCAAAACCTTCCTCAAAAGAGTCCCAAAACAACATAATAATTCCCTACAAGAACAACTCCCCACGTCATAACTTTTGGTCCTCAAAATTGACCTCGACCTGTAGAATCGAACGTCACCACGTTAGATCCTCATAATTGACCTCAACCTGCAGAATTGGTCACTATAACTTTAGGCCCTCATAATTGACCTCGACTCGCAAAATCGATCGCTACAACATTAGGTCCTCAGAATTGACCTCGGCCCCCCCTATAATCGGTCATCACAAATTTAGGTACTCAGAATTGACCTCGGCCCACATAATCGGTTGTCACAAATTTAGGCCCCCCAAATTGGTTATCATCATTGTAGGTCCTTAGAATTGACCTCGAACCACATAATTGGTCGCTACAACTTTAGGTCCTCGAAATTGACCTCAACCCGTAGAATTGGTCACTATAACTTTAGGTCCTCAGAATTGACCTCGACTCGTATAATTGGTTGATACAAATTTAGGTCCTCAGAATTGAACTCGACCCATAAAATAGATTTCGACAACTTTAGGTCCTCAGAATTGACCTTGACCTTCTAAACAGATCATCCTCTTTCCGTTGGTCCGCAAAATTGATCTCTTTCCCAAAAAACCCATGTGTTGTTTATTCGACGATCTTCACTTTTTCCAAGCTCACTCGTTGAGGGGCTCTGTAGAGACCACATTCTAGGATCCTCCTAAGCATATCCTTAGGACCTTAACACTTCCTCCTTCACCATAAACCCTAAGTCATAATTCGAGTACTAATCTAGAGGACATCGGGCATGCCCAGGCCTCATTTACCTCCAGTCAACTTTCTCGTCTAAGTGAAAGCTCAACAAATATTTGAAGGTCATTGAATCCCCTTACCAATGTTCCATACCGTGCATGAATCGGCCTTATGGTTTGAACAAACGATCCATTTTACTATTAAAAACAAATTTGGAGGTCATGGGGCGCTCCCAAGCCCCATTTTGACCCCAATCAACTTCCCCGCCTAGTGTAATATCAATGAATCTTCGAAGGTCTCTGAATCCCCTTACAAAAGGTCTACCCCGTGCATGAATCGGACTTACAGTTTGAACGGACGATTCGTTTTCCCTTTAAAACTGATACGGAGGCCACTAGGTGATCCCGAGCTCCATTTGACTCCCGTTAACTCTTCATCTCAAACTAGACTGAATGAATCTTCAAAGGGCCCTGAATACCCTTTCCAATGGTTTACCCCATGCGTGAATCTGCCTTACGGTATGGACAAGTGACCCATTTCACTCCGAAGGGTCACCGAGCACTTCCAGGCCCCATTTGAACAAGGCCAACTCTTTTTTAACAACTAAACAAGCCCTTGATGTTTTAAGATATTGGTTTGCATTTTTGAAAGGTTTAAAAACCACAAAAGACTGAATGAATATCTGAAAGGCTTCGAATACCCTTTCCAATAGTCAATCTCGTGCGCAAATCGGCCTTACGGTTCGGACGAACGATCCATTTTCCTTCAGGAGTCTATTGTTGAAAAGATCGTTGGGAAATTTCGAGCTCCGTTTAACTAGAGTCAACTCCCAAATTTGGGAGAGGGCCATGTATTCTTAAAGGTATTTAAATACCCTTCCCAACGATATGTCTCGTTCATGAATCGGACTTACGGATTGCATTTTATGACCATTTTTTAGAAAAATTTGCATGAGAATGCCGAATGGTAAACCCATTTTCATGACTATCGATAGTGTGTCTAGGATTTCCTACTGATAGGCATGTCAAGGACAATGGAGATCGGTATCCCCTTGACCCTATATAAAGGGGATCACAATCTCACTTCGAAAGGCACCTCAGAAACATTCCTCTCAGTGATCTCAATAAAATTGTCTCGAAGTGAGCATGGTTTCCATATTGAAACTTCTCCCCCACATTTCATTTCCATCATATTCTTACTCAATTTAGAAAATTCCATTCCTTCTCCTCCCTCCACCCTCATCCACTTGGAAGAGCATCCCTTCAACAAGCAGGAGAAACCTTAAAGCTTTCGGAAAAGGTCCAAACCTTTCACTCTCTCTTTCAGTTCTCTTATTTTGTATTAGTTATTTAATTCTTACTTTAACATTTCATCTTTGTTAGTTCACACCTATTAATATCCCACTTTTTATTAGTAGTATTGCACATAATATATTTTCTATAAAAAAAAAAGAAAAAAAGAGTTTTCTTATAAATTTCAAGGAGGATTTCTCACTACATTTTCTCACACTAAAACATCATTTTTCTACACACACATATAATAAAGTCCCCAACTGGATTTATGGGATTAACCCCACCCTCGTATTAAATGTGAACTATGTGGAATTTAATGCCTTTTTAGGATACGTAGGCATCTCGGGTAAAATCCGAGATTCGAGTCCTCTTTTCCTATCTTTGCTCATATATTAGTTTATCTTGCATAATTTTATGAGTTATAATACCCATGTAGTGTATGGTTCTTGATTTAGTGAAAATTGATAATGTTCTTGGGAGATTGATGATTAAAATGAATAATTCTGGGTAAGATTGCATGTAGAATGAATCCACATATGTAGAGGACACGAAATCAGATTATTTGTGACAATTAAAATGGGAGAAATTTGGGTAAATGAATGATTATGCATGAGAAACACTAAAACTAGATTTTTTGTGAATATGGAGGTTTGATCGGGTCTTGGATGAAATTTGTATGGATTTGATACATGATTTACGTTAGAAATCATCCCCCCATATATATATGAAGTTTAGTTATGTTGGTTGGGAGTTTGGGAAAGATCCATGAGGATTTGAGGGTTGAACAGTGAGAAAAATGCAACTGGGACGAACATTGAGAAAAACGCAAACCTTTTTTAAATGTTTTTATTTCTTTTAATATTTTTTAACATATGTATATACATATACATATACATATACATATACATATACATATACATATACATATACATACTAGGGTATGCCCACGCCTGAAGGCACGATGATAATTTTACAAAGTATCCATCGTGGTCAAGTCATAAAAGTTTTGTATTATAGTATCAATCATTATCAATTTTCCTGAAGGCACGATAAATACTTCCAAAGTATTGAATTGGCTAATTTTTTTTATATAAAATAGTTTATACTATAGTAAAAAAATGTACACTATTTTAAAATCTTTAGGCAATGTTTCCTTTATTTATAGGACTATTCACCTGTTCTAAGGATAAAAAAAATAACCCAACAACACTAATAAAAGTCCATCCGGAGCACCATATAAACAAAATCGTCAATTATACATTATTTATGAAAAATTCCATATACATTATTTATGAATAATCGATCTATCAACCCACTTGTGACATAATTGTTATCTTGCTTTTTAACTCTTCTGCCATGTTCACATGTCTTCCCTCCAACCCCAACTTTTGCCATAAGAAAGAAATATAAGCTGAAATTATTCCATCATAAGAATTAGTATCCTGCGTATAAATATAAACAATTATAAGACCATAAGAAATAATAAGTTCCATTAAACCTACAACCACTTTAGGAAAAGTTAAATATAAACAATTAGTAATATATTATTTTCCTAACTTAAAGAGGTAAAATAAAAATACGAAGTTATGATTCAAGAAACTCCATATTTTAAAGGTAGTCTAAAGGATATAACAACAATCACGTAAATGCCAAAACTCAACATAAATTCTAACACCACTCGATAAGTTACTTGAAAACACTAAAAAATAGAGTACACGAAATGGTGTTAAAAATGAGATATAGTAACCTGCCCTAATGTGTACAATAAAGATGGAACAGAATATCGGTGTTTGAAATGAGATAATAATTTCACATCGATAAACCAAAATAATGGTCAAGAATGATTGCATGCGCAAACTAATTCATGCAATAGCAAAACTCACTACGTATAATTTCTAGTCAATCATTGATAAATGAGAGTACACATAGGTTTAAGTAACAGAATAATATTTACCAGATAACTACCAAAATTTGAGTTGAAATATATGTGAAATACTTAAGCTGACTCAACTCAAAGACAACTACCAAAAGATGATCAATATCACTCGAGCTACTTCCAATATGGCTCATGTAAGAGATTATACCATGCTAATGAAATACTCACACGTGTGTAAGAAAAACTCACCCGGTTTTTGGGCAACAAACTATGTAGTGAGTTTGTGCCGAAGACATAAATGGGTTTTAATCACATAACAATTTAAGCCATAAAACTAGTACGTGATAAAAGTCGACAATTCAGAAATTAAATAAAAAGTTATATAGTTGAATCCCATCTGCTTACATAAAATAGATCTTGAACATGTGATTCCCGATCTACCAATAATTTTAAACTTGACATCAAGTACCATGTTGGTGATATAAACTTTCAAATGATATAAGATTATAGAAAATAAACTTATCATCCCAAAGTTGATAGATAAGAACTAAACACTGCAATTTGATTGGCACAACCAAAAATAAATTAAATTTAGAGAACTTACAATTGAGTCAATAAGAATCCATTGGACTTGTAAAATCAACAACTTACGATTAATTTGGAGAAGTTACGATTAATTATTTAGTGATACGCATATTACCTTCACTAAACATTAGATTAAAGATATAAAATTGGGAATTGAATTTCTATAAACAAGAGCCTACTATCAACTAGACTTGTAAAATCAATAACATTGTGATATACAAAACATTCCATAGCATACAAATTGTTTTTGCCCCTGCCATTGGCTTGATGGAAACGTCCAAGCAACTGGTTTCTTAACTATGCTTAGCAAACACTAATATATTATCAAAAAAGCCTATGTACTACTAAAAATACATACACGGGTTGAAAAGGATAACAAAAAGGTCTGCAGGTACAAAGATAGGAACATTAAAGTAAACTTTAATAACAAAACACAACGTGGTAGTACCTGAGAACCACATTGAAGAGAAGGTGCTTGCCAAACCAGAAAATCATCAAAATAAATGGGCCATAAATTAAACAATCTAATAAAATAAATATTTGAGGTATCAAACCAACATAGATTCAATAATCATATTATTGATTGTAAATATAAAGAAGATCAATGGAAAATAGTAAACATAATATATTGATTGTAAATAAAGAGAAAATTCAGCAACTCAATGTAAATAAAAATAGAATTAACATGGAAGAGTACAATTTAGGTTACATACCTAATATCTAAACAAAATCAGATGATGACTTGGTCAAAGAAAGAATTTGACCTGATAAACCAACGTAGATTCAGTAATCCCAATTCGTTTTTCACCTGAATTCATTCAAACAAAAAGTATGAAACCCTACTTTGTAATACTGTGGATTTAAGCCTAAAATACAGAACAAAGAATCAAACATATAAAAAATTGTTACAAATAACAAATTACGATTCATGGGACTCAAATTCGAACAAATTGCTATGCATGGGACTCAGAAACCTCAACGGTTGTTTCAAACTCTCCAAACACATGGAATAAGAAAATCCAAACACATTGAACAACACTCAGTTTGGGAAAATATATACCTCGCAATACTTCATGAGTCCAAATAAATTTTAACAACACTCGGTCTACCCACTTTGATCTTATCCCACTTGCAATCAATACTGCTTCTTGCTATTGTTTACCCACTAAAACGCTCACACTATCTGTATAATCCATATCATTTAAAAAGTTAATGTGAATAAAAAATATCCATATGATAACAGGGGAATGAAAATAATCAAACAGGTTTGGAGAAATTTTTCATAAGGATACATATGCCAAAGAAGGATACTTGCAAAAAACATCATAATGGTTTCAATAATCTTCAATTCACATGAACACAGTTAGCCTTAGGTGAATTAAACGCCAATGATTAAAGATTCCTATCAAAATATAAGATATTAAAAATCATCAAAAAAGTCCAAACACCTAATGGAATGAGTATGATATGATAAAATGATAAGTGAGTAAAGTTTCAAAAAAGTCAAAAAGTTCCAAACACCTAATTAGAATATAAGTTATGTACCATGTCCATATTTAAAATTGTTTCAATATGTACTTGACATTACAGAATCCTGAATTTTTTTAAAGGAAATAAATAATATGAAAATAGTTCAACATAAAGCCTAATAAAAATCCAAGCACCAAAACTGAAAGCCCAGAGCTAAAATTTCTAATACATAGACCTCCATATAATCCAGTAATACCCACAATGCCCAACTCAAAACTTAAATACTTTATAAACTAACATATTGGACATAAACCAAATTTTCAAAAAAATCGAATACAGTTAAAATTATATTGAACTTTTACCTTGAATACACAAAAAACATGCACTAAAATGTCCAAGAGAATAAAATATGAATAGGATATGCGGTAAATATAATTCTAAAAAATAAATAAGAATGCGAAATAACTTATAGTCATTCATATTTGGTTAAATAAAGCATTTTATCATATAGTATATGAAAATTGCATAAGGAATTATCTAACACCATAGCCTTGTGCAATAACAAATAAAGCTTGAATATATTCAAAAGGAAACATCATCTACTACAACTGTGGAAGAACATCCTCATATTCCACAACAAAATCCGAAAACACATAATAGAAAATAGAGAGGGAGTATATTTGATATATAGATCATTTAAAATTAGAGAGCACCAAACAAGCGTAAGGTTTCCAAAATAGGATGCGCCTATGAATTAAATCCAAATTTAGTAAAACAAAATAGAAATAGGCAATGTATTGGACGATGCAAATAAAAAAATAGTACAAATGTGACAAACCAACGAAAGTCATCCTAATGTTAACCTTAATATATAACCAACTATGAGAGGTGGAGCCACTGTCTAGGTCTTCAAAAAAAATATTTGGAGAAAAAAAAGCATAAAGTTTTAATCAAAGAGATAGAATGTTTGGAGGGGGTCGGGGTCAGATCTGTGCAGAAGGGTGTTAACTAATGTTGGACGAAGGTGTTGTTCAAAGTTTGGGGTGGTCTACAATCTAGTTTGTCTGAGATTTGGGTGGCCGGAGGGTTGGGTGGTTGGTGATGTTCTAGTCTTTGCTTTAAGTATATGAATAACACAATTGCTAGTCTTTGAAACAATAGAACATATAACACATAAATAAAGGTACAATTATATGCATACATTAAATAAATATTACAACCTAATCCTTCTCCTTGACATGAACAAAATATTTTTTTTATTGTTTCAAATAAACAAAGCATGTGTTGTTGTTTGGAGTTTCTAGAAATTGATTGGAAACTTAAAATAAACATAAATTTCACTCTAAACCTATGCATACCATGCCTTTTTTAAATAATCCTCATTAGCCGGGCACCTTGCGAGGCGATAAGTTTAGTCTTTAATAATGTCTATATCCTCTTTATGAAAATTTTCATCATTTTATAGCTAAAGTATATCTTTCTCAACAGAAGAATCACGCCTAATCTGCTAATCCCTGCCATCAGAATTTATATAACCTATAGTTCCTAAATGAGGCTTAAACTTATGAACTTGCATCTATGTAAAGTATCTAGTCAAGTTACCAAATGTAAATACCACACTATTATGGTCATCCAGTATAACATGATAAATACAATTATCCACATATGCCTCAGAAGACACCAAACTATTACTATTTGGTATCCTAGAATTCAACTTATAATGACTACAATATTAACACAAGTTACCTATTCAATCTTCTCAATTGAAGTAGATTTTATGAGGCGTTGACTTTCCACATTTACGAAAACCATATCTTTGTTATCGAAGGTCTATAGTGATGCTTGGAAAAGTGCCTTAAATTTAACAAATTCCTCTTTTAAGGTGTTTATTTTTATCAAAAAACTGAGCTTTAACAATTAAATAAACATTATAATAAATCCTTCAAATTACTTAAAAAAATTTAATAGAGTGTTTATCAAGAATGAAAACATGTGCGAAAGGGAAGGTGTCAATAATGATTTGTGTGCAATGTGGAAAAAGGACAAAATATCAAACAAATGGCATTTTTGTAGCTAGCTTACACGTTGTGGTGGAGTTTTTACCTTCCATATTAAAGGAGATCAAATAGTAAAACAAAAAAACTCACAATTCTTATTCATCACATGAGGATAGATCTCCATAGTGTGTCCGAAGAGTAAAACTCACCATTCTTCCTGAGCCATTCTGAAAACTCTTAGTGCCGACATCCCGGAGATATAAATATACATTCACTCGTTTAAAGGACAGAACATAAACAACATGCTTTAGAACTAAAGATATAAACTTCAAGTCATGGAACTCTAAACCCAAACAATATACATGAGCACCTTTAAGGTCCTCGCATTCATGATAATGGGTGCCTGATAAGAAATCCACAAACATAAAATAATTATGGGAAATACTTACTACAGATGTAAATCAAAGATTGAAATAAAATATTTTAAAAGAAAAGAGCAAATGCTATTTTTATTTCTAAGATAATTGAATACTGAAATGAGAATAAAAGGGCCATAAATACTTAAGCTACATCCAAAACATTTTTTGGTTTCTCACATTTGAAGAAAAAACATGGATACAATGAAGAACGATATATGCCTTCATAATATGATTTTTTTTGTAAATTCAATAATAATAACAAGACAGACTCCTAAAAATACAATAATTACGGGTGGCAATTTCCTACCGGGCATGACCCAACACAAAATTAAGAAGGTGTGTCATGTTCGGGCTAGGATATTTTAGCCCAATAGATGGACATGTCATGTTCACACCATAGTTTTGACACATAATTAACCTAAATTGGAACGTTTTAGTCCCATTACAATGCGATGAAATAGCCCTATTTTTCTTGATTACCACCACTTTATAAAAAAAATAAGTGCATGATTGTATTGGATTATTAAAAAATGGCATTACAACACATGCTCAATTCATTTATTTACATTCAATTTCCAATGAAATTGAAATTAGTTGACAATTTTAATACTTATCTTGCTAAAGAAAAGCAAAACAAAAATAAAATAAATTATAAATCCATAATGAGAAGATCGTAAGCTCGTTATTATTAGATTTCAATCAAATGAGATACATATGATTCCAATCCAAAATTTTAAAAGAAGTATTATTTAAAAAGAGTCTGCCAAAGAGTGGAAAACAAAAATCAAGAGATAGGCACACACACCTTTCTTTTTACCTATCCTTTTTTCCCTCATGTTCTTCAACAAACAAATATAGAGTTAGATCCATCAAAAAAAAATAATAATAATTAATTAAGAATTTTCTTATTAAATAAGATCAAAACATAATTAATGTTACTCATCACTTTAAAAGAATCAAACAAAAGAAATGAAAAATAGACCTCACAAAGGCCATATGGTTCCAGTAATCTCTGCAGAGCAACTATGTTGTTCAAATCTCCTTGAAACCTAAAATCCAACATCATAATAACACAATCAAAATCGGGAGTAGAAAATATCCATAACCGCATTTGAAACCTAAATGCAACAAAGAATCAAAATCCCTAATCTAAATACAACAAAGACTAAAAAAATGGAAAAAAAAACAAGTGTGCATTTGAAACCTAAATGCAACAAAGAATTGAAAAAAATCAAGAAATAATAAAGAAAGCCTTAATCGGAGGATAACTGGAGGTGTCATTCGTGGCTTGAGATGGAGAGCTTTGGTGGATTCATCATGAGTTTGTAGATCGAGATAGTAGATGGATAGAGTAATGGAGAGAGAGAGACAGAGACAGAGACAGAGACAGAGACAGAGAGAGGATGGTAGAATACTATTTTACCCTTACTTTTGAATTTTGCTGAAGAGTGTGAAATAATTAATTTATCTTATGTCACATAGGATGTTTATGATGAGGTCACATGAATAGTGAAAACATATGCTACCTTATATATATAGAGAGAGAAAGAATGACATTTGGTATGTCAGTCGAACGAGTGCATGTACCTCGTTAGAATCGAATGAGCTCGATTTTGGTAACTTTTGGCCTATTCTGGAACCTCGTTAGAAATTTCATTTCGAACGAGATCATGTACTTCATTCGAACGAGATCTACCTCATTCCAATGAGCTTAGGAATTTTTGAAGAATTTAAAATTTTCCAAATTGCTTTTGATCCTTATCTCATTTTTAACAAACCTCATATAAATAGGAATGCATAGTAGAATTTTTCTAAAAGACTTTTTTTAATTCCTTTTGAGTTCCCAAACTCTTTTAAAAAGTTCTCCCAAACTCTAGTTTAAACCCAAATTGTTTAGGATCCAAGTTTCAATTCATATATGCTATTAAAATCCTATTTTGGGGAGCTAAGGCTTATTCTCCACATTTTTGTGAGAATTGTTTCATACGGTGGACCTCATATTAGTTTTTTACATATGGTGGACTCTGTGGTGTGGTGTTGCGATGAAGAAGTGGTGGATTTAGTGTTCTAATTAATTGACGGTTGCTAAGTTGTTTGGTAAATACCAAGGTATGTGCAGACTCAATTGTTGTGGTAGTTACGTGGGTGGATTCCTACGTTATCTTTATGGAGGAGAGGTTGAAGATCGAATATGCATCAAGGCTTGCATGAGCATAGAGTCATTGTGTAAGTCATATATCAACTTCTATAAGTCCTTTATCATTGTGAATTTGCGTGGTTAGGCCATCCGAGGTTTTCCCATTTGAGTTTTCTTTGTATGTCGGGCATTATGGTTTGATTTATTTATTTTATCATGCACTCACCTAGATGCATGTTTAGTTTAAGATAAAATTGGTTAATATGTTTAATCACAACTTGTTTAAAATCAGTGCTGTATTTTACTATGGGATAAATTGTTTAAGTTTAATATTTAATTTGAAAAAATTAAAAATTGGCTATTGTTTAGATCATTCCCTATTAGAACGATATCTCACACCCCAATAACCAATCCACTAGTACAAATATTGAAAGGATTTACAAACTTAACAGACACGACTTACACATGATTAACTTCAATTCAAATTCTACGGTCATTCTGAAACTTCCATCTTTATAGTACTAGTAACTATCAAGATCCACCACAACTTTGCCTTGATAGTCCATAACCCTCAGGACTTTATATCCACTAATCTAAATAGACCCATGAGTCTGCTAAATCTCTACCTCAACTTCTACTCCTGCCTTTCCTCTCTAGCAAACTTGCCTTGGATCGCAACTCATGTCAATCGACACACCAATCTTAAAAATCTCCTCAATCATTGATCACAACCAAAATCAAAACCTCGACAGAATTTTAATTTATATTGTGTGAATTTTGTTTCGGAATAACACCATTAAAGGCACTTAATTTATTATGAAAAAGGGTTTTTCTAAAACATAAAAAATAACCAAAAGTCAGTAAATTACTTGGGAGATTTTTGGGGTTTAAAGGCTCTAAAAGGTTTTGTTGAAAATAAATGGAGTAGTTGTTCTTTTAGACTATCATAACTCTCCTTTTATAAAAAAAAAAGGCATGTTAAAAAAGAGTCCAAAGACTTTGAATGATTCCAACCAATTAAAAAGGGATTAAAAAATGAAATAGAAAAACTCACATGCCTAAGTGAAAAGGCAAACAAAAAGAAAAAAAAATGAAACAAAGCAAACCATGCGTGAGACAGAATGATAATAAAGAAACCAAAAGCACAAAACCTTAATCCTCATGCTAATGACTAAAAATAAGCCAAAAGAAATAAAAATAAATAAATAAAGACTAAATTTTAAAGACAAGCACGCGTAGAATGCAAGTACAAAGAAGGAAAAAAGTAATAAAAGACTAAACTAAACAACCAAAATAAAAGGTTGGACATCCAAACTATATTACATAACACGGTGCATAAAACTAATCCAAAAGGAAATTTCAACTTCAGAATCATACAACTATAAAGCTCAGACAAAAATGTTAGATTTAAATTTAATAAATTAATTAACAGTTTTTATAGATCAATAATACAATACATGAACATATAAACTGTTATGTAAATATATGACCTTAATCTACATAATTATCACATGTGTCATAAATAGAGTTGAAAATATACCTAAGTCAACATTAGAATTGACGAGTGAAGAGGCTGTCATTGATGCCTCCAACTCCATCATGTTCCAACGGTTGGATCTTCTATAGCCAAAATAGTAGTCCAAAATAAACACAAAATTGAGTCTTTGGATTTCTCTCCCTTATCCTATAATTACATTATGTTGTCTTTTCATGTGTTTGAATGATGGAAATCAGTCACTTATTTATAGGCAGGAACAAGACCCAAATCTCCAACAGTCACTTAATCTCAACCGTCCATCAAGGTAGATAACTAAGAGTCATTTTGACTCCCGGTATTTGGAGCACCCTTTCATTAACCAAAGTGACTCTTAGTATTAATCTAATTATGGATCATATTATGTATAATTATTCTTTAAAATAATTCTAACATTCTCCCACTTGGTCCATAATTATCATAAGGCGCGCAATAATCTTTGAGTCGTCCTTAAATGGTTTTTCATAAATACCTTAATCAAACAAACCATTAATACGGGTCATGGCACTCACATACTAATTTAAGAGCATGATCACTTCCATGTACCACAACAGTAATAATTCATCCAATAAGGTCTATAATCGGGTTATTTAATAATGGTCCAATAATGTCTTATATAAAAGACTATTTCTGTCATATTCATCAATTCACATGTATATAAACCTATATTGCAAGACAAAAATCAAAATGTTCATAATACACTTTAATTGATATCAAATGTAGTGTCAAAAAAATTAAGCACCAAATAATATACAACACTTATACTTAATTGGCTACATGCAAGACTCACATCTTAAGCATGTTTCAAGAATGTCCTTTGGTGATAGCCCATTTATTAGTGAATATGTTGCATTAACACTTAAACTAATGTGTTCGACTGACACTTGTTGTTTCTGAACTTCTTCGTTCACATATAAGTATTGTATTCTAATGTGCCTAGGTTCTTTAAAATACCTATCAGTTCTTCATAACGAAGAGTATAGCGGAATTATCATAATATTTCAGCGACTTGATAATAGCGTCGACAACTTCAACTCCCAAAATAAATTTTCCGCAACCATAATCCATAAGTTGTAGCCCCAAAGCGTGCTACATACAATATGAAATTATTTCTCACTCTTTCATAATATTGGTCACTAGGCCAAAACAAATCCACTTAATTAAGAGAGAACAATTACCATAAGTGTGAGCATATAATATTTTAAGCATCTCATTACTTCATACTCTTAAACTATTTTATTTCTCTAATCTATCATTCATTATTAAGAGAAATTCAAGAATTATATAAATATACTCCCACTGACTTCAAGGTATATATATACGTAATCAAAATACATAAAGTATTCTTAAAATACCATTAATGGGAAACTGACATAAGTTTATATAATGATTTCTCAACTTCTACAGTTCTTTTCTTAAACTCTCATAAGTTTTCACACTAAATGTAACTCTTACTCAAAAGGAGCTACTAAAGCTATAAAATTTTAATATTCACAGATATAGGTGAATTTTTTTATTTTTGCCCCTTTGTATATTCGTAATAAAAACTTTTGACCATAAGTCTAGCTTTATATCATTGATTATCAAAATCAAACATTTTCTTACTCATCTGTCAAATTTGCATTCTTGTGATAAATCTCACAATCAGTCAAAATAGCAAATTCATTTAAGAGTTTCTTAAAACTATTCATATCCATTAACCAAAATAAGAACTACTTTGGAAGTTAAAGGAATGACTTGAGTATATTAACTTCTTTTATAACCACAATATGTGGTTTGATACTCCCACTAATTTCACCATTTTTTAAAGAATTTGACATTTAATATTTTCGATTTCGAAAATAATTAATGTACTCTCTTTCGAGTGTAGACATAATTATAAATTTCGATTCTTTTAGTTGATTCTAAATCCATGCATGTACTAGGCATTCCCAATCATGCGGGCGTGTCCAATTGGGTAAGTAAACTAGAATTTATATAATACATTTTTAACCATATACATTCATTATTGTGCGAATAAATCTTGTGGTGATATCGACTTGTTGCGTTTGATTTTTTGTTTTATAACGACATGTTCTATGTAGGTCCACTATCATAATTTTTCCACTTGGGCCACATAGACCATTCTAAAATTATAAAACTGTAAGAGCTAAAACATGAGTATCAAGATTCATAAGTGACAACCCAAAGGCAATCTAATATATTAAATCATCAAAGTAAGTCTAGATTTAAAAAGAGCCACAACATCAAAAAGTTACTTTGAAGTTCAACATTATGATATAGGATCATAATTATTTTTCTTGTATAAGTTTCATAAAAATAATTATACAACCACAAATGAGAATACCATAATTAAGGAAAATATATTCTCATATAAACGTAAAGATGTTTTATATACTCGAGAAAAATATTTTGAAAGGTCACTGAGGGGTTTTGAAATGATTCCAAAATAACATAAGAATAGGAATCCAAGAATTTATCGTTTGTTTTATGGTTTGTCTTGTAAGCATCCTCATATCGATTTAGAACCATGTTTCGTAGCACACTAGTTTTTTTGAAAAATAAAACAAATTAATTCATTCATATTGAATGATCTATTATAATTTACAAAATAAAACTTAAAGTATGTATGTTATATAATGGGAACTCATTTTAATCTCTAACATTATGAGATTTTGCACAAACTCTATGCTGAAGCCGTCTATAATTCTTCAAGGTTTTAAAAACGTTTCACGCATTAATTCATTAATTATGGGATCCTCAAGTAATTATAATGATTTAGCAATTTTAAGTGAAACTTAGCTTCTTTATTTCATTCTAAGAAGTCAGTCTCAAGAACAATAAAGGGGAAAAACATGCAATTTTAGAGAAATAAAGTAATATAAAATTAATGAAATAAATAGCTCACTACATTAATGATATGAGTTAACAACACGTACATTAATAACATTTTATAAATGTGGACATTCTTTCGTAATAACTTTAAATATTTATATATATAACTTTATTGGGTACCATGTTATGTAATTTAGATGAACATGCTATCTAGGATAACTTTTCACCACCTAATTGCACAATCTCTTAATATTTATTTCATTTATCCAAAATAAATTTTCTTTGGGTAATTATCTTGTTTGACGAAATAAATCAAATATACCCCATTAATGTCTTCACATGTATACGCATAATAAGTTATTACTACAACTTTTATCTTTAAATTTAATATTCACAAGCATTCTTGTTGGGTCACTTTGGTGGCTACCAAACTATCTATTATATGGATATTAAATTATTCTATGGATTGTATAATAATTTCAACAATCACTAATATTTTCAACAAATTATAAATTAAGGAAGGTTATGGACTCTTTGGAGCAACCGATACCAACCTTAATAAACAAACATATTGCCCCTTAATATTAACTTCACCATTGTAACCGAACTCTTTGGATAAACTAAATCACAATGGCTTAATCATAATGAAATTATTAATTATCCGAACACTCAAAACCATATCCGAACTCTTTGGAGCAACCAAAACATTGTATTTGAATGTTATCACAAAATTCAGCATTTACAATTTATTAGATTAGACCACGTTGGTGGAATCGTAACATTATCGTAATATAAATACTGAGATGAAAACCTTAAGGCTTGCCAAAATATAGTATTGCATGTTATCATAAATTTAACATTTAAAGTTTATTAGACTAGACCACTTTGGTGGAATCATAATCTAATCGTGATATAAATGCTAAGAAGAAAACTTTAGGGCATGCTTTTAATATTTCTTTACTTATATTGGGCATAATAAGCATATACACATTAATCAAATATTTACCATTTTGAACATCGAATAAAACTTTACGCAAATATTAGTCTCAAGAAGAAATTTAAATCATTCGAGCTTAAGTTGATGTGAAAAAAAAATTGCTCATTAATGTTCATTTGATAATCGAAATTATCCCTTTAGTACAATGAACAAGCTGCATCATCATTGCATCAACATTCTAACACTCATCATTATATTTGGACTCACTAGCAGCAAAATTTATACACAGTAATTTAATATTTATAATTGTAGATTATGGCACTTTAATGGATACATAATCTAATCTAATATAAATATTAATATCAAAACCTAAACCATAACCATAATAGTCATAACAATATTTGGTATATATCGAAAATATTATGACAGCCAAATAAGATAAGACAACTTTTGTATTTTTAAAATAAATAAAATGGAGAAATTCATAATTTTCAATAATGGAAAATTTGAGTAATCACTATAAGAAAATTCTTAAAAAATAATCTTCCCAATAAGAGAAATTTAAAAAAAAAATTGAGAAAAAAATAGATGTCAACTTTATTACCAAATATGACAAACTTAAGGTTTTGAGAGCTTAAACGTGCTCAAATAGTCACAACAATGCTCAAATAGTTACAACAACATTTATTACTAAAAAAATTGTAATTTTCATCATTAAGTCTTCTCGAATTGACATAAAAAAAAATTACCAATCCCAGGTAAGTCGACAATTTTAATCTCAATTATTGTTTATTAGAGGCATAAGAAAACTGTTCCTGAAAATGTCTCAAAATATTCAGATTTACAGTTTTATAAAATAAGCAACTTTAAACACATAATTAAAATTGTCGCAAAAGAAAATCACAATTAGGGAACCAAAACCAATTTTAATTTGGTCATAAAATTTTGGTAAATAAAATTTCATTTTATGAATTTTTCTATTATGTGATTATATAGATTCACCAATTAATTTATTTGGTTGCATTCACACATATCCTAAATTGATGTATCCTTAATTGTGCTTAAATCTTTAATTCATAAAGTGTGCAAAATAAATTTACTTTCATAGAACGTTAGGGGTGCAACCGGTACGGTATGGTCAGTAACGACCCCTTACCAATACCAAAACCACATTCTATATGGTAAAATCGTACCGTACCAATTTACCGACCGGTACATCAAAACAAAAACCAAAACCAAACCGACCGGTTTTTCGGTTTTTTCGGTATTTTTTGGTTTTTTGGTTTTGGTAATTTCGGTTTTAATTCGGTTTTTTCTCGGTAAATACCAGAATTTCAAATCGGTTTATGCATTCGGTAAATCTGGTATATATTTCGATATACCCATTTCTAGCTATTACAATTTCTAGCATTTCTAGTTGTTTGGAACAATTAGAAACGTACACAAACAAGTACAATTTCTAGCATTTGTAGCATTTGGAACTATAGATTTAAACAGATACGAGACCAAACTAATCGGTTTGCTTTTGTCGGAGCCGGAGGAGAGTGAGACGAGATGAGGGAGCTCGTGCCTGAGGAGAGTGAGCCAAGATGATGAGCCTAAAAAAATGATGGAGCTGTTACCTCAAAAAATATTCGCCGAAAAGTCAAAATCATCCACACTTCCAACACCGGAAAAACAAACATTCGCCGGAAAAGCCAACTCACTGGAAAAGCCAACTCGTCGGGAAAAAAAATCACCGAAAAACACGGAGGGAACTTAGATCCGAATACAGCTGGCGCCGAAAAAATTGTCACCGAAAACCCGATCTCAAAATGAAGTAACCACACCAAATCGAAAGCCAAATCTCAAAACAAAAAAATGGTGTTCTCAAATAAAAGTCCCCAAAAATTTATTTCTCAAAATCAACCCAAGGTTGAAGAAGAAGAAAAAATGAGAGAGAGAGAGCTCAAACAAAAATGACGGCCACACTTTTTGAGAGAGAAAGAGGTAAAAAAAAATGAAATGGAACCCTAAAAAAAGATCTCTACACAAACCACAATATAAAGCCCAAATGAAATAAGGGGAAAACGGAAATATAGCCAACAAAACAAACGGCTCTTTTTATTTTAACAAAATGCTGCCTAATTCATTTTGTATTAAATGTTTGATTAATTAAACAAAATATATGTTTAATTAACATGATTATTTAACACTTAAACCAAATACTCAAATGAATAAATTTAAATTCAAAGAGAATATAAAAACTCACTCATGAGAAATAAAATAAATATAAGTAGTATGATACCCAAAATAATTTGACACTGCACAAAAAGTTTGGTACGGTATTTCGGTACGGTAATTTTGGTACGATATCGGTACGGTAAATTCGGTAAATCGGTTTTTTGTATCTAAAAACCAAAACCAACCAAATTTTTTACGGTATTTTCGGTTTCGGTAAAATCGGTTTTTGGTATTTCATAATATGAAACCAAAATCATTTTTTTCCGGACCAAAACGGTACGGTATGGTAAAAACTCGTACCGGTTGCACCCCTATAGAACATACATGCACACATATATTACGTAATGGATATAAAATTAATATCCCAGAAAAAATATTATACGCAATTCTTGATGAATAATCAGAGGTCCAAATATAGATACGTACACAGTAATTGAATATTTGTGACTATAGATTAAGACACTTTCCTCCTAATCTAATATCATATAAATATTATGTCACAATTATTTTAGGAATTTTTGCAACCAAATAGAATATACTCTTTAATCTAATATACGCTAACATAGGTAGGGCACTTTGGTGGACACCTATCCTATCTTTATGAAAATATTAGCACATGAGATTATTAACATGACAAATATATATACAATGATTTGGAATGATATAAAGTACATAAGAACATCTAAATAATATAAACATTACATATGTAGTGAAAAAAAATCTCGTAAAATATAAAAAAAAATAGTTTTCACCATATATATGTTTAGAATTGTAAAAGAATCACTCTCCAATTCGCGGAGTCGAAAGTATAATTTTCGTGAAAGAGATATAAAAGTAAACGTTATTTCCAAATCTATTTTTTTATTGATGACACACAAAAAAAATGTCACTTGAAATACAAAGTTCATAATAGGCAATAAGATTTCAGGGACGAAAATATTCAAAACGTCACATAAATGAATTTAGACAGATTTAATAACAGAAAACAGAAACGTCACATAAGATTTTCATACATAAACATTAACAGATTCAACGACAGAAAACTAAAACGTCGGAGTAAGTTTCACCCACGAATATAAACAGATTCTGCGACAGAATATTAGTAGGTCGCAGAAAGTTTACACGCAACTCTTAACAGATTCAGCGACAGAAAATAAAATTGTCGCAGAAAGTATTATTCATAAACATAAGCAGATTTTAAACTAAGCCCAAATTAGAGTCATAAAAAAATATATAATAAAAATACCACATAAGTCTCATAATTTAGAATATAAAATATGCTATAAAATATGAATTTCATATTTAAACACAAAGAATAATTATGTGATCTAAATCATATGCTCTGATACCACATGTTAGATTTAAATTTAATAAATTAATTAACAGTTTTTATGGATTAATAATACAAACTGTTATGTAAATATAGGACCTTAATCTACATAATTATATCATGTGTCCAAAATAGAGTTGAAAATATACCTAAGTCAACATTAGAATTGACGAGTGAAGAGGTTGTAATTGGTACATCCAACTCCAATATGTTCCAATGGTTGGATCTTCTATAGCCAAAATAGTAGTCCAAAATAAATACAAAATTGAGCCTTTGGATTTCTCTCCCTTATCCTATAATTACATTATGTTGTCTTTTCATATGTCTGAATGATGAAAATCAATCACTTATTTATAGGCAGGGACATAACCCAAATCTCCGACAATCACTTAATCTTAACTGTTCTTCAAGGTAGATAACCAAGAATTGACTCTCGGTATTTGGAGTACCATTTCATTAACCAAAGTGACTCTTAGTATTAATCTAATTATAGATCATATTATGTAGAATTATTCTTTAAAATAATTCTAACAAAAAAAACAATAAAAATTAGTTGTGAACCATGCAATATAATCAACAACAAAAGGCTAATGAATAAAAAACAAACAAACAAACAAACATAAGATCCAAAAAACCAACACAACACAGCTATCTATATGGATTAATCTATATAACGATAAATTTAAGGCCGCAGTCACGGGTCATTTTAGTCGCGTCGCGGGGCTTAAAGATTCGTGTCCATCCCCCATCTCGCGATAGAGATGCGAGGTGAACAAGAAATCCAAAAACAATTCTTATACGAAATTTGAAAAAATACCCGTAGGTTAAATTTCTTTTGGGACAAATAAAAGTGTCATAAAAATGTTTATGCCTCAAAATGCTATAGCACATAAAAGCTTAGAAAAAGACCCTTAAAATTTTTAAAAAATATTTTAAAATTCTTAAAAAATTATCAAAGCAAATATAGTTTTTATATTTCAAAAAATTAATATTTCTCACATGTTATACCTTTTTGTGCGACTTTAAACTTTGGCTTGATTGATGTAAATTTAGTTTTGCAGATGATCTTCAATAAAATTGACATGAACCTGAAAAAATATTTTAGATGCGGAATATCAACAATACGGAGAACTATGTTCTCACATCTTCCATTGACCTCCTTGTACCACCTACACAGATTTGAATCAAGAAACGCGGTCCAGATTTCCTTTAGATCCATGTCGATCAATGAATACATACAATTGCTCCACTTAACTTTACCCTTTTCACTCCAAAAAGAGACCTCGAGAAATCCCCTTCCTAAGTAGGATTTTCCTTCTCACTATTGCCTACTGCCTGGAAACATGACACTCATGTCTTCAGCGTAGTACATAAAAGTAAAACACGCCTTGATAAATTAGAAATTTGTGCAAGTTGTTTCCCTAAATTCTTTGAAGCCAGAATAAGACGATATAAACAACCTATTTGCTCACCCTTTTCAAGGACTAAGTAACATAGCAACCACATGTGGCTTTAAAGACTATTTTTACAAATGACCACTTGCAATCTTTGGAATCTAACAATCTAACTGCTATTAAATTTTTATGTACATTCATGATATTAGCTACGCTACCAAATTTATGCTCTATTCCATCACACATCTTGATCTTTCCCATTTCCACATCGTCAACATCATAACTCTCATCATTAAGACTTTTCTCTTATTTTTAAACCAACATAAAAACAATCTTGGACAAATGTGACGGGTATAAATCAAATATAACATTCAATCTTAAGACCTAGAGTTACATTTGTAAAGTGTGAGAAATTTTCTAAAACAAAATTCATCCAGAGAAAAAAATTCCAATAAAAAAAAATCATTTTATCCAAATTCGTGAAAATTTATATCTTAACCTCTACATGAAAAAACTTGATTTACAAATGATTCAACGTACTAATATTTTTTCACTAATCATTATAAAATATTCAAAATGAGGAAAAGTAAATCATGAAGTTAAGATAATTATTTTTACAAGGAACACCCACATAGGAAAACCCCTAGGCCAAATTAATACTTTTCAATAATATAATTAAAGGATTACAAGAAAGAATAAATGACTTACAAACTTGAACCTCTCCTATAATCAATAATACACAACCTATGTATATAATCTTTTTCACCTTATACTAGGAAGAGTGGGCACTAACTGCATCCAAAGAACTACTATGTCGCAATGTGTTAATCTCATTGATAATGTCTCTTTTGTAGAACTTTCAATCTTTTTAATAGTTGAATCTAATGAAAAGGAACTAAGATAGAGAATAAAACTAACGCCGAGTATGTATGAGGATATTTAAAGGTTGATGGTGTAGAAGAGTGTATGGAACTTAAATATTACAGAATATTTTTCAAACTTAAAAAATGATACCTCAACTCAAGAACAAAATATTATTTAAGTCTTGCGTAGAAGAAGTTACAAATCGTTCAAGGGTTTCCAACAATGGAACAAAGCATTTGAAGAATACACACAAATTGCTTGCACTTAAAGAAATCAATTATATTTAAGCTTGGATTCAACAAACTTAGCAATGGTTAATTCACACTATCCACAAGTTAAATAGACAAGGATGGTACATTATGGTGACTATAGCTTGTAGTTATGTTACTAGTCAAAGTGCTTAGGTCATATGCTAGTAAGAAAAGGCAGAGATGCAACCTTGGTGCGATTTCTAATAATTATAGCCAAAAAGATCTCCAAATCCGAAATGTTTTTCATTCCTCCATGATAGTTTGGAAAGAGGTCTACTCCAATGGAGAGAACTTTGCTATAGAAAATTTCAGCAAACAAGTTCGCGAAGAGTTCATAGGTTCCTAGGAGGCGACCTTAAAAAGTTCGTAGATAGAAAACCATGTATGATGTTTACTTTTCAGTAAAGGCATTTCAGTTCATTTTGAAATAAGAGTCATGGTTACGAGAAGGCCTTATATATATATATATATATATATATATATATATATATAGTTGATTGAACTTAGTAGGAATTCCACTGAGTTGGATTAAGCTTGATCACAGGAGATCGAAATTCCGATTCTACTTCAATTGTATAAGTTCACAACCTAGATAGGGAGCTGACTTCCGATGGATATGGTTTTGTGTACAATAATTGTTGTTTATCTCAAGCTAAAGTAACCTGTCTGATGGTTTGAGAACTTATAAGACAACTCAAAAGAGGATTGTGATCGGTTTATCCAGGAATGCATTGAACATGACCACCCAAGACATTTAAATGTAAATATTGTCTTAATTAGACTTAGGTAATCTCACCCCATTTGCAAATGGTGCATAGATTATTAATCCCGAGGATTATGAGGATTGAAATTCTTACACAACTGTTGCTTTGAATATTATAGAAAAGATTCATTTTGTTTGATTTCCAATCTCCGCGGATTGAGAAATTGTTGTCTGAGTAGGTTTGAGATAATAATTTGGAGGAATCGACATCCAAGAGATATCTTGGATTGTGATACCCCTTTAATTACTTATATATTTTGTTTCCACCAATAATACCCGATTAGTGGTGCTGATGTCTAAAAGTGAAGGGGATCAAATTTTATAATCACAAATAAATAAGTTTAAGCAAGCTAGACAAACACACAAGAGACAAGGATTTTAAAGTGATTCAGCTGTAAAAAGCCTACGCCCAGTGTTGGTAATATTTCTGATGGTTAGAATAGCTCAGTATGGGGCGTTCTTATGCTTGATTGAATCATCCCCTTGAGCCAAGGGAGATTATGTATTTATATTAATTGGGAACCCAAGAGATGGAATGCGTTTTCAGGCACTTACATCTGTATACAATAAATTAGACTCTTGATATTCAGTGTTGGTCACCATTACACCCAAGTAACCTTTGTTATACCTAATAGTTCACTTTTTAGGTGTTGATTGGCATGCCAGCCGACCAGGTGCCTCTAAAGCCGACCAAGATAACTGAGTGGCCACATAGGAGGACAAGTGTCTACTTTTTATTGGTCCACGTAGGAGAATAATTTTTACATACAACAAAAGCCCCCAATGCCCTATGCTTGATGATTGATCGAAAGTTTGGAGTATTTGTTCAAAATGTTGCTCGGTGTGATGTTTAAGAGTTGGTCAGCAGCCGACCTCCCGGACTTGTTAACTTTTTCACAAGTACTATTGATAATGGCATTTTTGTAAATTATTCAAAATTTATCAAACCGCGAAGGGGTAGACTAGTCCTTTTGCGTGTTAGGAAGCGTGTAACCAACGGTAGTTCAAACGTTCGTACAGTTCCTCCATTTCACTATTCCTCACCTTTTGCACTTAGCTTTTGTTTTCCTTCTCAAGCCGTTCTTCTTAGATATTTGTTGCTTGCTACCTGTTGTCATTTTTCAAGCTATCTTTCCTCTTTTATTTGATTTTCCTGCCTTTTGAGTCATGGTGTATATTGTGGATGGAAATTCCTCAGAGGAATTTAAGGAAAAGAGGAAAATTTCTAGTTGAGCAGGTTTAGAAACTGCCTATGGCCCTATTGACGTATATTATTTAGCTGAGGGTCACTAGATTCCCACTATGTTCACTGCTGAGTATGGAATTAATTTTTCTCGAAACCCACTTTTTCTTTAATTATGTCAATATTTTGATGTTGTCCCAGTGAAAATAACCCCAAATACATGGAGGGATGTGAATAGAGTGAGTAGGTTAAATGAAATTAATGGGATCCATATTGGGATTCCTGCATTGATGTTCTGTTATAAATGCGGAACTATTGAGGATGGCGCCTATTACTTGAAGACTAGGCAAGCTAATAGGGATTTGGTGGTCAACCTCCCAGATTCCAATAAAGACTAGTGGGATCATGGTGTCATTATCAAAATTGACAATATGCCACACTTCTTGAGGGGGTAACATACATTGGACCTAGGTTCCCCTAGGAAGGGCGTGGCATAGGTCATTATTTTACTCTTAAATTTCTTCCCTTGTTCATGAACTATTCAAAACATTGTCGACTAACTATCTTGTTCTATTTTTGGTGCAGAGGAAAGTAAAAAAGAAGTGCCCCAAAGAAAGTGAGGTTAATATTTACGACCTCAAGTATCTGTGGGACATTCATCAGTGATATAACAAATATAGTACCCTGCCGCGGAAGGAGTACAATGGGCATGTGCCGAAGCCTTTACACCTAGGCCTATCACTTACAGGCCACAGACTTACCTTTTATATGCCTCACTGGCCTACTGTCGCAGTCTCTCATACACAGGGTGAGGCCCCTTACTTGTTACAGGGTGCGGCCCCTACTTGTTACATGGTGCGACCCGTCTGATCACATTAACTGGTCGCAACCCCTTTCATCCACCAGCAATACAACATCTACACCTATATATAGAGGCCGACACCTCGAGATAGGGGATGGATTGATTCTTCATCCAATTTTGGATTCATTTTCCTACATCACTATCAAGTTTGGAGCTGATTACTCTCTCTACGCCACTAAGCATAGCTTGGGGGCTGCTGGCAGGAGCATCACATCCACCATCCCAGAGGCACCGGAATTATCATAGTCCTGTACTACATTCTACTCCCATGCTTGTACGCCTCTTGAGGCCTAATTACTATGTACCAAACAACATATATAATGAGAGTATGGCACTAAAGTGGACGTAGGATCATTTTTATAGCCGAACCACCCTATATCTTGTCTTTTATCTCTCTTTACTTGCTTTATTTGCACATTACATATCTTATATTTGACTTACTGGTACGAGAACGATAAGTGGACGCTTTCTCGTATCATCAATTTGGCACCGTTTGTGGGAAACGAGGTACTTCAATCTTGTTTCTCTATATTTCGAGTTCTTAAACACCTTGTTTTATTCATAGGGATCCTTTGGATCATCTTCTCATGGGTGAATCTTGGTTATTATGCTCTATTTTGTATTTGCACCCTTAAGAAGGTCTGGCATATAGTCAGATCTACTCTTGGGTCTCTGTTTTTATGACCTTAGATCTATTTTACATACCCCCGTGATATCGCCTCACCTAGATAATGCTGGAAAGATTGATGGGCTTTATCCCCGTAAATGTGGGTGATTAGTGAAGGGTTATATTTACTCCCTTTTTGATGTTCTTTACCTATGATCCAGGGTTTATTATTAGAATTGTGCTATTTTGTGCACCCTGAGGGTATTATCTCATGTATAGACCCTAGTAGGTATGCTCTCTACGTGTTTCAGGAGAAAAACTCAGTTTCTAAGTTTTAATTTCGGGATTGTTCCCTTCACTACCTAGAAACGGATGCGTCCTGGCAGTTCAATTGCCTTTTTTGCCGCGGCCTCTACTAGTGCAGTTTCATTACAACAGCTTCAAATCATCGGGGAATGGACTCAGGTGGTCTCCAGCTCAACCTTGGTGAATATCATTCAAAGGCCACGGCAATACACCTATGTGCTTTACTGGTAGCGACTTTAGCAGTAATATCATGCAGCAGTGCAAGTGCTGTATCCCAACTTTATACTCGGCTCATACTACATTTCTGTGATCACTCACTTCTGTTAGATTTATCTCAGATTATATATATTTTTAAAGACTAACAAAGCAGAAAATGGAAGGAGAATCCATCCAGATCACAGAAGTCAAAGATGAGATTGTGCAATTGTATAATCGCCTCAACCATTTTTGCGACAGTAATGCTTTACTCCAAACTCAAGTCAACTATTTGACCCAGAGGGTCCTCATGCTAGAGGCCGAAGCCTCATGCAATATGAGTGCGGCACCCAAGATCATTGTTGCGTCAACCATCACTGCCGCGGCCGTACTAGGAGCTTCATCCCCAAAGGCAGTTAACAAGACCCAGAAGAGGAAGGTGGAGAAAGATGAAAGATGCTTCGTGGATTACACCCCATATACCTTCCCAGTTGAAGACATCTTTGAGTTCGTAAAGGAGGACAAGCTGTTGAGGTGGCCCGAGAAGCTGAGGGCTCCTCCCCATCATAGGAATAAAGCCAAGTGGTGAAAATTCCACCAGGATCACGGCCACAACACTGAGCAATTCTATGCTCTGAAAGATGAAATTGAGAGGCTCATAAGGCAGGGGATGTTGCATCGCTTCCTCAAGGATGCCTAAGGTATGCAGCCTAATCTGACAGGCCACATTCCTCTTTTTATGCCCATATTTATGTTTCATCTATTTTTATTCTTAGAGAAAACTCTTTCTAAGTGGTTCCATTTTAACTTTGTATTGAACTAGCAAAGTCCTGAATATATGAATATATATATGAAATCAACTTCACTTGATAGCGCCATATTTTGATTCTCATTTCCATTAAAGGTTATCTTATAAAAGACTCTTTGTCTTAAACGAATTCCGATTCGAGACAATATGTTATATCGGTAATGATAATATCTAAATGGGCCCACAACACCCATCGTGATGCCTGATTAACTAAAATCAAGTGATAATTAAAAATGGGAAAGCAATTATTGAGAGCAGCTATATAAATTGGTTTGCAACATCACTCAGAGAGACTATATTCCAACATATTATGGCTACATTCTTGAAAGCAGTTATCAAAAAATGTTATTAGCCACGGGGGCTTATAATGCCCGTTCTTAGCTTTTGGGATGCGTGATTAGCCACGAGGGCTTACAATACCCTTTCTTAGCTTTCGGGATGCATCATTAAGCAGGGAAGCTTATAATATCTAGGCAGGGATGGATATATATATATATATATATATATAAAGAGAGAGAGAGAGAGAGAGTTGTGGGTGGCGCAATAACATAAACCAGTCTTGGGAGGCTTGATAGTATCCCGTATATTAGCTGTGGATGGCATAATAACATAACCCAGCTCGGGGAGGCTTGATAGTATCTCGTATATTAGTTGTGGGTGGCATAATAACATAACCCGACCTGGGGAGGCTTGATAGTATCCCGTATATTAGTTGTGGGTGGCATAATAACATAATCCAGCCCGAGGAGGTTTGATAGTATCCCGTATATTAGCTGTGGGTGGCTTAATAACATAACCTAGCTTGGGAAGGCTTTATATAAATATATCCAAATATATCTTGGGGAAGATTTATAACACCTAGCCCGGGAGGCCTGAAAGTAACCCAATCGACTAAAGGAAAGCCATGAAAGACAGTTAAAGCGAGTAAAAGAGGTTGTGGCACTGACACCATGAAGCATACCAAAGCTACAGAAAAATGGCCACTGCCCAGCATGTTGTCATCAATTTCTTGGCAAGGGCTTGAAGGGAGTCGCGGCCATTAAAGAGTCAATTCATTCATATAAAAGGGATGCATCAAAGATACATGGACATCATTATTGAATTACTGAAAGGTCGCGACTGGGTTGCAAATCAATTGCAACCACTGAATGTCAACCAAGGCTTGGAAAAAATAAGCGAAGATGTTAAGTCGCAGCACCAAAGCCATTTCTCTTTGGCACCGCAACTTGGGGATAATGGCACCACAAATATGGGATGAAAATTTTACTTGGTGAAGGAAAAATGTAAAAGTTTTGAAAAGTTCAAGGTAAATCACTACAAACCGTAGCCTATTAGGAAGAGCCATTTGTAAGGTCCTGCCATGGACTTATACATGCATCAGTTATTGAAGTATTTTTTTAAATTCATCCAAGTAGGCAACAATTCAAATGTGGAAGCATCAAATCACTCAAATATAAATGAAGACAACAAAGAAATAAGCAAACTAATAAACTAAGAAAATGTACTGGTATTGATTAAGGGTGCAACCCTATGCTAAAGGGAGAGACATCTTCTGCGTTTAGTAATCATAGGCAGTATGTCATCAACAAAAGTGTAGGAAAATTAAGTGGGTGAAGCCTTTACAAAAAGGGACGTAACCCAAATGAATCAACAATTCAGAGATTATAAGATTGTTCATAAAAATACATCACAGCATAAGAAAAAAGAAGAGAAAGGCTAACTTAGGACGCCTCGTCATCCTTTTCCTCAACTTCGTCGTCATTATCCATGGTCTCTGTAATGTCACCTTCCATAGCCTCTTCAGCCATCGTTCTGGCCCTTTCTTCCGTGACAGCCCTTATTTCAGCCACGCATTGGTCATGCTCAGCATCACCCAATTTCTAAGACATGATTTGCTCTTTGGACTCCGAGAAATTTTTGATGACCCTGTGCCTTAGTTCCTGGAAGCTGCAGAGGTAGGATTTGTTATTTATGAGGAAGTACTCTTTTAAAGTTTTATATGTTATGACAGCCTTATTCGTAGCCTCAATCAATGACGCAGCATGATCCTCATCTTTTTTCACTATAGCTACGGTATGATCCAAGCCCTCGTGTATTCTCTGTTGCTCTAGCTCGTTATATTTTCTCTGGATTAGCTTGAGTTTTTTATTTGAGGCCGCAACAACCTGAGCGGCTTCAGTAGCCTGTGCTTAGTAATTTTTAAATCCATCGTAGCCTTTATAAGGTTATTCTCTGCCGTCTTTTTAGCTACAGTCGCGGTACTAACTTGGGCATCGACAGTCATCTTATACTCCTCTAAGATTGGGACACTTGATTTCTTACCAGCTTATAATAAAGAACTCCTAGATGTTTCAAGGTCGGTTTTATAAACAGACTTCGCAGCCTGTTTGAGCTTGTAGAGGGATTCATATTTGGCAGTATGCGACATGATAACCTCTACGGCCTAAAAGATATGTAAATGTGATCAGTACAAAGAAATATAACCAGAATTTTAAGTTCACTTAAGAGCTTATCCTCAGTAGGCTGTGGAGATTGTACGCCTGCAGATCTTCATAGTCTTCGTCTACAAGACGATATAGATCAATTATGTCTGTGACTTTTTTCATCTTTTAGGGTACTCTGGAAGTTGTATCCTATGAGGATTAAGGATTTGGGACCCTAATATGAAGCCACGGACGGCCATCAGGGCCCACCCTCGGCTAGATTTGTGGAGGCGGTGGATTGGAATTAACAGCCGTTACCTTCCACAGAGGAGGAGATGAAGGCGAAACTTGAATAGGGTTATGCTCACCCTGGTGGACTATCTCTGTGGGAAACAGGTTAGCTACAGCTAGTTAAGGGGCAATGTCATCATCAAAGACTTTCCTTGTTTTGTCAATATTGGTCGCGATATCACCAATATTATCATTTCTTATCACATCCTTCAATAATGGAGTGGCTGCAGCACCCCCGATAGTAATGTTTGGGTCAGGAATGACAACATTAGGATCCTCTGTCGCGACATTCTTAGCTTTGGACCTTTTTCTTTTTCTCCCTTTCTTGGCAGCATTGTTAAGGACGGCAGCGTCCGCATCCATTTCATCAAGTTGGGCAGCCAAGAGTGCCCGATCAATCTCTTCACCTGAAAATTAAGAGTTCAATAGGGGTCGGAGTTGACATATACGTTACTAAAGAATGATTTAAAGTTACCTTCTGCGGCCATGGGAATGTTCTTACTAGGGAAATACCCAAAGTGATGGAAATTTGCTGAGGTAGCTAAGACGGAAAAACTCTTTGAATTGTTGCTGAGGTTGGCCGCGTCCTCAACTCTCTTTTTTGCTTTGCTGTTGAGTTTCAGATTATCAAAGGCTGCAGAACAATATAGGTATCAGTACATGCCGCGCGGCATAAAAATTACTAGATTGGCAGTGTTGGAAAATGCTGCAAAAAATAAAGTAAAAATATGAAATACGGAGTGTGTCGCAACCAGAGCAAATACCTTTTCTTTAAGGCCGCCCCCATTACCGCGGCATCTTATATGATCTCTCTCTCTCACACTCCTCTAGATGGATTTACCATTCCCCTCTAGAGATGTAAAAATATTTTCTTTTCCAGTTCTTCACATTGGTGGGTCTCTCAATGTATAAATACTCTTCATTATTATGAAGAGTAAAGTAGTAGTACCAAGCAAACTTGATGGAGTTCTCCTTTGGTCTATAAAAGTGGAATAACACCATGGGAGTTATATCTCTACTGAAATTTTCCTGCCAAAGTATCAATGAGGTAAGTATAGCCTATAGCCATTTGGGTCGAGTTGGGATGGTGCCAAGTTCATACCACCAAAGATTCTCCTGACAGGAACTGGCACGGGTAGCCGCAATCCATATATAAAGGCATGCAAAGGAAAGAAAATTCCATCATTAGAGACTACGAAACATGATCTCTGCTCTGCGGAATGAGCTAAGAAAATAATCCCATTCGAAAATTTGAATGTCGCGGCCACCTGATTGACCCATTCTTTATTCATAATACTACGAACATTTAATGCTACAAGGGCCCTTTCAGCATTGTTCGATGGACCAGCTAGCTCATCTCTGGCCGCGAAGGGCCCAACAGCTGCACCCCTAACTTCAGGAGGGTGAGTGCTAGAATTTATATCCCTCATTGACGTAACCTCACAAGAGTCCATATTATTGGTGTAGTTCGCGGAGTCAGAATCTAGCACTACACAATTAGGATACTTTCTCAACTGGCACGGCCCTATTGTCCTCATAGGACGCACTGAAGTAAGCTCGAGAGGAGAAACTCCAAAGTGTGTGTTCCAAACATTTTTGAGAAATTGGTTAGGATCAAAACTCATATGGTTGCAGCAAGACCTGAAAATCAGAAAGAGTTCACATTTAGGTGCTGCAACCAATATGGAAATACAAGCCTCTTAGAGGCCGCGACAGGATTAATGAAATGCAAGTTCAAAAGATAAAGAAGAAATGCTAGCAAATTTGGCTAACTACACCAAGTGTTGGCCTATAGAATCCTAGAAATCAACTTTTTCCACTGCATATTGGGGAAGGAGATGGTATATTCTTTCAAGCCGCAGCCATTGGGGTTATTAGCAAAGTGTTGCGGACACTAACCTAAGAGACATGATGCATGCTGTGGAAAAATTCTTAAATAGGTTAGTATTTAATGTTACCTAAAATAAGGCTAAACCCTAGGCACGAATGGATATTTTTTACATGAAAAGTGACATGAGGCCACAGCCAAAATAACAATAGAACATGTTACCTGCCGCGGCTAAACTTCTAAGCATCTTAACTCTGAAGATGCATATTCTAAAGATCAAAGCCCTAGAATTTGAAAAGTTTATTCGAGAACATCAAGAACATAACGGTATTTCATCGAGTGAAGATCAATTCAATTCCATACCAGTTATCTACTACAATCCATTCAAATCAAGGGGCTTTAATGAGTTGATTTCAACTAAGACTAGCAGTATCAATCCTATTTGGAGTTTGATAATGAAATTAATAGTATGAATTCAATTCAGAGTTCGATATGAGTTCAATTCAATTCAGAGTCCAGTTCAGAATTCAATGATCAATTCAAGAAAATCGAGGGGCTCAAATATGAGTTCGTATGGATTATTTGCCAGTAGAAACCCAGAGAAAATAGCAAAGCATCGGGTTAAAATTAGAATTCAGGGAATATTTAGATAGAAAATTATGTGGATATTGAAAGGAAATCTTGGGTGTTGCTCAGCCTTGAAACAATAGTTGCTCATCCTTGAATCGCTTGACAACCACCATACGCTACCTTAAAAGGACGTCGAAAAACTCAAGACAAGGAATACCATAGATTGGTTTTTGATTTTGCTCTCAACGTTTTGGAAAACGTAATGAAGGCCACAACCAATTTCCATTTATATAAGAGGCCACAGGAATATAAATCATTGCCTTTGACATGCCGCGATATCTTTATAAGACTTGATTTCTCAGCCGTAGCCCCAATCACAATCTTTTGGCACTACGACTTGGAGGCTTATTGATATAACAAATATAGTACCCTACCGCAGAAAGAGTACAATGGGCATGTTCCGAAGCCTTTATACTTAGGCCTATCACTTACAGGCCATGAACTTACCTTTTATATGCCTCACTGGCCTACTTCCGCAGCCTCTCATACACAGGATGTGACCCCTTACTTGCTACAGGGTGCGGCCCCTACTTGTTACATGGTGCGGCCCGTCTGATCACATTAACTGGTCGTAGCCCGTTTCATCCACCAACAGTATAGTGCATACACCTCCTATATATAGAGGTCCACACCTCAAGATAGGGGGTTCTGGGTTCATTTTCCTACATCAGTATCAAGCTTCGAGTTGATTACTCTCTCTACGCCACTAAGCATAGCTTGGGGGCTGCTGACAGGAGCATCATAGCCACCATCCCAGAGCCACCGAAATCATCATAGTCATTTACTACATTACACTCTCATGTTTGTATGCCTCTTGAGGCCTAATTACTATGTACCAAACAATATATATAATGGGAGTGTGGCACCAAAGTGGACGTAGGCTCATTTTTATAGCCGAAGCACTCTATATCTTATGTTTTATCTCTCTTTACTTGCTTTATCTATTTTTTACATATCTTATATTCGACTTGTCAGTACGAGAATGACAAGTGAATGATTTATCATATCATCAATCATAAGGGAGGAGAAGAGCATCCTTGAGAAACCTCTGTCTTATTGGAATACAATAGTACGCACTTCATTCGTTGCCTGACCTACACTTATCTTGCCTCTGTCACTCATCAACTTGGATAAGGAACTTGTGTATAGTTCTTCTGCCATTATGTCGACTAGAGTAGAGCTTACCCAATGAGGAACTTCTTCTTTCTCTGAGTCCCTTGATACACTACTATCCCTACTTCACATACTGCAGAGATAGTGAAAAAAAATATCTAATTTACTGGAAAGATCTGGATCTACTCCCCTTCCTTACAAAAGACCACTATAACTGATAAGAGGCCTTAAGTCCTTACTATCGAAGAGATCCAAATTAAGGATCATCAGTACAAGAGGTTGAAGAAAGGCTTACCAGACCATCAAGAGTTGGCCAAGAAGTCTGTTGTTGAGCAAGGCAGAATTGAAGATGCCTTTGTGGTGATTAACTCTAGGTTAGCCAAACTAGTACTCTTTGAGTAGATAGGTCAGTTTCAGCCCCCATAACCAGAGACCGATTAATTGAGAGGCCTAACAACACTTTATCCTTGGTAAGTTCATAACTCTTCCGTTGATCTTCAATAATTTTTTATATTTTCCTTCTGAACTAATATAACATACTCATTTATTTGCAGTTCCTGGTAGACTTTAACCAGATGCTGGAGAAAGACGACCAGCTAAAGTCCTCCTTAGCTGATGTGAGGAAGTTTTTAAGGTTTACAGAAATCCTTAAAGTCTTATAAGTAAGATCTAGAGAAAGAGATAGATAAACATGGTAGGACAAAGTTAAATCTGTAGAGGATAAGGCGAGGGAAACAGAGGACCAATGAAATACTGCCTATGATAATTTAACCCAGGTCAAGCTAAAACTTACTGAAACTGAGCGCAGGGCAAAGGTTGTTGAAGATAAGACATCCAGTCTTACTAGTGATAACATTACTCTAAAGTCCAAGGGCAAGAAGAACAAAGAATAGGATGCCAATACAGGTTAGGAAAAAGGTTTTGTTGAATCAACCATTCAAATAGAGTATGCAAATAAGTTGTCCTTCAAAGAGGGTTGGTCGGAGGCTTTAAAGGAGGCCGGCACACAGTCAGACTTTGAGTTATTTTAAAGACATGACCCAGGAACTCCGTCTAACCTACTTGAGGATTTTGATGATGAGGAGGAGGGTTCTGTGGAATCCTCCAGAGTGCCTACCGATAATGCCGACCTTTCTACTGCTAACCAAGACAATGCCAAGGATAAGGAGAAGGTTTAACACCTTTTAGCCAGTTTCTTTTTGCTTTTTCTCTTATGTATTTTCCATTTCTTTTTATTTTTCCTTTATAATGTAATCAACTCTGTAACCCTTGATTTATCAATAAAATGACATATTTTTTCTCAATCGTTCCCACTTTCTTGTGATGTTGATTGCTTGTCAGTTTCACTACTATTTGTACTATTTGTCTTTCTTGGTTGGTCCTATATACTTTTATATGTAAATTTTTAATTTGATGCCAGGAAGAAGGTGACAGTTTCTGCTGAATTTGACCTTAGGTGATGCGGGTGTATTCTTGAGGTTGGTCATATTCCATTGATTTAAGAAGATTTAAAACGGTTGCTCGGCCTAAATGACTCCGACCAAGTAAAATATTCCTATGTTCATCTTTACTGTCTTCTAGATAGAGCAGTGGCAAACAACGCTGGGTGTTATAAAATGATTGAACAAATGAAATAAGACCACAAACTCTCTAGGCATTGCTTCATTATAATTATGAAGATAAGTATAAGGCCTTAAGTGAAGGTTGGGGTTTTGATAAGAAAATGCAAGAAATTACTTCTACTGTGAGTAAGAAGGAGCTGGTGTTGAATAATGAAGCTAAAAATGTCCGAGCGATTGCTTTATTTATGGAAAAAGTAAATAATTCCTTGAGGAATGAATTGAACAGTCTGAAGAATTCAAATAATACCGAGTCAAATGAAGAGGTATCCTTTTTGGATATGGAGAATGCCAGGCTATTGGAAGAACTGGAGAACCTGAAGAAGAAGAAACCAAACATGGTTAGTCTTCTAGGAAAACCTTGGTTGTTCGGCCAACTATAGATGAAGAAAGAACCAAGAAGGCCTCGATCGACCAAGTTTCTCTACTCCAGGAAAAGGATAAGGCTATCAGGAAACTCCAAGGCAATGTGGAACGACTAACTTTCCACTACCATAAGCAACCCAGGGCTATCTAGATGGATGATTACGATGAAGCCTTAACTTACTTAGATAAACACATGAAGTAAGCGAGGTCGGATAGATATAAATATGGTTGGTTGAACTTGCTTAGACTGCTGAAGAAACCTGAGGGCAATGATTTATGGCATTATCATGATCCAGCCATGTTGGATTATCCTGATCCACCTTTCAAAATGACGTTAGTTAGATTCCACTTTATGCCATTCCTTAGAGTTTAATAAAAAATATATTGAGGATTACGGCCTTAGAGGATAAGAGGAATATGTTCGTCCCAAACACCTACTAGATCGATCGATTAGCAGTAGACATACCAGAATGAGGGATTTTAGATCTATTACTCTGCCGAGCACACTTCATGATCCTCTTATTGGGATGAGCAAAACTAAAGGAAAACGCCCTGCAGGATAGGATTGTATTTTTGGCTTTTTGGATCTTTACTATGTAACACACCATACTTGGAATGAAATGAAGTTATTTTTATAGTTTTGATACCTTGTTATCTTTATTTAAGCTTGTAATTAATATTAATCGTATTGTCGACTAGATAATTTGTTCAATGATTAATTAATTATCTTGTCGACTACGTAACCTGCTTAATTGATAAATACTGGATTCATGGTTGAATTTATTTATAATGCCTTAGATTTGACTAATGTTTTTAGATAAAATTGTAAATAGTTTTATTGAACTAAGTTTTTGCATTAGTTATCAGTGGCGACCATATGCATGAGGAATGTATAGTTATCCCCATGTTTAACTTGGTCGGGTAAAACCTCTTGTGTTTGACATTAAGTCATATATGAAGTTTTACTAACTTATTGTTCTTGATTTATCGAAGACGAAATCATACATGAAGTTTGAAATTATTTCTAAACTTTTCTGAAGTTCGAATAATTTGAACTAGAAATGAACTTTTCAGATGTTGGAAAAGTTTGAACTAAAAGTGAACTTCTCTAAAGTTGGAAAAGTTTTAACTAAAAGTGAATTTTTCTTGAAGTTGGAAAAGTTTGAAGAAAAAATGAACTTTTTTAAAGTTGGAAACGTTTGAACGAAAAGTGACTATACTGAAGTTGAAAAGGTTTTAACTAAAAGTTAAAACTTAGTTAAGTCACTTTGGCACTAGCACCATACACCCAAAAAAATCATAAAAAGGAAGCGTACAAAGTAAAAAATTGCAACTTCATTAAATTGAATAATTTATTACATTAAGGCAAAAGTACTGATAATATTTGCAAAGGTGATCTGCGTTCCATGGATTTTTGAATTCTTCTCCTTTCAATGTTTCCAAGCCCTCTAAATTATTGTTCTTCTAGATTACCTTCTTAATTACTAGATCTCCCTATTTGAAGTTGGTCGGCTTGACCCCCCCCCCCGGGATGTAGAATCTAGCAGTCCTTTGTAGATTAATAGCCATCCAAATCGCAGTATCTTCTCTGAATTCCTCAACCATATCTAGATCTAGTCGCCTCATGAGATCACTTTTGGGCGAATCATAATTCTGCACTTTGTGAGTCGATAGACCTATTTCAGCTCATACCACTACCTCAGTGCCAAAAGTGAGCATGTATGGAGCCTACCTTGTTGTTGTTCTTGGTGTAGTCCTATAAGCCTAAAGGATACTATGAAATTCATTGACCAACTGCCTTTAGCATCAGCCAACCTTTTCATCAATCCATCGAGCAAAGTCTTGTTAATAATTTTCATATGACCGTTACACTGTGGATGTACAGGTGCTGAATGAATCTTTTGAATTCCAAACTAGATGAAGTATTCTTTAAACTCATCGTTATCAAACTGGGTATCATGGTCGGTGATGAAAGCATAAGGCATCCCATTACGACATATGAGTTATTTTCATATAAACTAAAAAACCCTCTGATATGGAATATCCACCAAGGGCTCACCTTCTACCCATTTGGTTAAGTAATCCACCACTATAACTAGATACTTGAACCTTCCCTTGGGGTTGACAATGGTTCAATCAGGTCAATCCCCCAAATAGAAAACGAACAAGGAGAAGTGATGGTAGTTAGGGTATCCTACGATCTTCTATGGATAGTAGAAAACTTTTGGCACTTGTCACACTTTTTGGAGAAAGAAACACAATATGCTATCATCGTCAGCCAATAGTAGCCCTGTATGGATATTCTTTATGTTAATAATCGATCGGATGAATGATATCCGCATGAGCCTTTATGTACTGCTTTGATCGGATCATTTACTTAGGGTGGATGAACACAACGAAGTAGAGAGACAATATATCCTCTTCTATATATAATGCCCTTCTCCAAAACCTAACTGGCTGCTTTGTGTCTCATCTTCCTAGCTTTTTTCTGGTCGAATGGTAACAAGCATTTTTCAATGTAATCTTTGATCGATCCATCCAATAATGACCTAATTCTATAGAAATCATAGTGACAACTTCCACATCAATACTCCTATGGGCGAGAATTTCTACTGGAATGGTTTGTCTGAGCTCTATCTGAGTTGCTGAGGCTAGAGGATCAAGGAGATCTCCTCGGACATTCTCCACCCTTGGAATTAAACTCCCATGACTGCATGATTTAAAGATATAACATCTATAGCCTTGTTCAAATATCTCAGCATTATTTCTCCTTTAACTCCATATATATAGAGTATCTGATTGACAATAAGCTGAGAATCACTATGTGCTATCACCTGCTCGGCACCCAGTCATAAAGCTAGTTCTAATCCTGTAATCAATTACTCAAACTCGGCTTCATTGTTGGAGGATTGAAATTGAAATCACAGAGAATATTCTATATCTAAATCATTTGAAGTGTTGATGATAAGTCCAGCTCCACTACTAGTAGCGCATGAAGATCCGTGTATAAATAATTTCCAAATTGGAACGCCGTTAGTGAAGTATTCTTCTAACATAACTCCATATTTGAATATCTTCTTGCTTTGTTCAACCATTTTCTGAGCCCTTTCTTAAGAATCCGATGATTCTGGTTGGTCGACGACAATCTAAGTTTGCTTTTCAGCTGAGTTCTCTTTTGAAAAAGTATGCTCGATAGGCAAACTTGGATTATTTCGTACATATGCATATGTGAACTCTTCAATAAAGTCTTCCATCGCTTGCCCTTTTAATGAGGTTCTTGGCACATAAATAATCTCATATTCCCCAAGTTCAACTTCCCAAGACATCAACCTTCTTGACTTTTCAAGTTTGTGCAAAGCTTCCACAATAATATGGTCCTAGAAATATGATCTCATCCATCTAGAAGCTTCAATAAGAGCTAGTTACAGCTTTTCTAAGCGTGGATATCTAATTTATGCTCCCCAGAATGCTTTTTTAGTGTAGTACAACAAATTCTGAAATCCTCCCTCTAATCGGATCAAAGTCATGCTAAAAACTAACTCTGAGACAACTAAGTATAGATAGAACTTTTGTCCTAAAACTGGTTAGGAGAGGAGTGGGAAGATCCCAAGTATTTCTTCAAATCCAGAAAATATTTCTTACATTTGTCATTCCACTCAAAAGTTTTTTTTAATCATTTAAAGAATGGGAGACATTTATCTGTTGCTTTGGAAACAAAACGATTTAGAGCTGCCACTCTTCGAGTCCGTTTTTCACATCCTTCTTACTGTTCGGGGACTACAGTTCCATTAAAGCCTTTATTTTGTAAGGGTTGGCTTCAATTCCCCTAAGATTCATAAATATCCTAAGAACATTCCTTTCTGTACCCCAAAAATAAATTTCGTCGGGTTAAGCTTCATTTAGTGTTTCTCCAACTGATCAAATGTCTGGGAAAAATCTGTAATATGGTCGACAATAACCTTTTTCTTCCATATACACTTCCATGTTCTTACTGATCTGGTCTTCAAATAGTTTATTTACCAGCCCCTGATATGTCACCTGCATTTTTAGCCCAAAGGGCATAACGTTGTAACAATATATTCCTCGACTAATGATAAAGGACGTGCTCTTCTTGTCTTCTGGCTTCATTTTAATTTGATTGTAACCAGAATAAGAGTTCATGAAGCTAAGGAGCTCATGGCCCATAGTCGGATATACCAACTGATCAATCCTTTGTAAAGGAAAATGATCCGTTGGGCATGCTTTATTGAGGTCAGTGAAGTCTACACACATGCTCCATTTGTTGTTCTTCTTTTTTACCATCACCACATTGGCCAACCAATTGGGACATTTGACATCCTCTATAAACTATGATTTTTGTAGTTTTCCATTTCCTCTTGGATTGCCATATTCTTCTCGGGACTAAAAATTCTGCATTTCTACTTGATCGACCTAGAGTCCTTGTAAATGTTGAGCTCATGGCAGATAAAATTAGGATAAATCCTTATCATATCCTCATGGACCCAAATGAAAACATTATTCCTCTATCTAAGTAATGTAATCAATTACTGTTTGAGAGAAGATGTTAATCTTGAACCAATTTAAGTGGTGCTTTTCTAACTTCTCATCATCAAGCACAATAGTTTATGTCGCTTCCATAACCCATCCCTTCACCATATTTTCCTCTTCTCGAGGATCCAAAGTATCAATATGATAAGTAGTAGTGCCCTTCTATATTTACAGTTGGTCGGGTGAGGTATAATAGCATTCTCTAGCTTCCATTTGGTTTCCATTCACTACACTGACTCCATAATTGGTAGGTAAATTCATGCACTGGTGCACAATAAATGGTACCTTTTAACTGCTTTGTAAGGGCACAAATTTATAATTGAGTCCTTTGTAGTTTTTGGCTTAATTTTGGATAAAAACGTTTGAGTCATAGGATAGAGTTCATTGATCTTCCTTCAAGCCTATGACGTGTTTGTTGAAGACGTAGCGGCCAAGAGTATAAAGCTTCATCGTATTGCCGAGTTTAAAGTGCCTCATTTCTACGTCATGAACATGGTTCCATGCTCCCATGGTATGAATGAATTACATATATATATATAGCAGCTTGGAACAGTATAATGGTTGTAGGTTTAATAAACACTGTTGTTTATTTTTCATAAAGATTTAATTAAAACTTTAAATAAAGTTTATAAAGTTTCTGGGCTAAAAATAAAATTTCCAACTTTCTGGAAGTTCGTTCGATATGTCGTTCGAACCAGTTTTTCGTTCGAACCAAATGTCGTTTGAACGAGTTTGCCAACGAGTTCCCAGTTTGGCCTCTACAACTTCGTTCGAAACGTCGTTCGAACGAGATAGATGTTCGAACGAGATTTCTAGCGAGTTCATTTTTAAAGACACTGGAACTTAGTTAGAATGTCGTTAGAAGGATGTTCGAACGAGACTTCATTCGAACGACAAATCTCGTTCGAACGAGATTTGGCGGGAACAGTTAAATGACAGTTTTCACCCTCTTTCCCATTATCTTTCCCCACTAACTTTTGACTGATTATCTAAGTGCGGGAATCATTTTTGGAAAGTTAAATTTTTCATACACATATACCTCCAAGAGAGAGTTTGAGAGAAAAAGTTCATGTTTTAAAGTGTTTATTTCTCAAAGAAAAATCCATTTTACCCTTTAGTTTTCACCCATATTGTTTATCCAAGCTTCCATATATATATATATACATTGCTTGGAGTTTTAGCACCATTTTTTCATCTTTACCGTTTGAAGAGACGTATGGGTTTGCTTCCAAATCCCACAAAGAAGAAGAGGTTTGTGCTGATTTACCCACTTGGAGAAAGGCTCCTTGTTCGGGTGACGGTGATCATATAAAGTTCGATCGGTGGATTCTGAGACCGCGGTGGAGCTCCGTGGTTATTCACTAGGCAGAGGTTGATAAAAAAGATGCGTTGGGTCTTGAGAGGGATCGAGTCGAGTGTTGTAAGTCATCTTGCTTGTATTTGTAAATTCCGTACTTAGTGGATTTGAGGCTAGGGTCGTCCGAGGTTTTTTCCCGTTGTGGGTTTTTCCTCGTACATCGCGGCGTAGTGATTTATTGTTTACCTTATCTTGCTATACTCACCTAGAAGCATGCTTAGGTAATTCAAGATAAAATTTGTTTTTAATCACTACATGTTTAATTTGGTGCTAAATTAATTTTGGTTAATATTTAATTAATTCAAGTCAATTAATTTAATGTGTTAGAATTTGGTTCGGCCTAATTTGTTAAAATTGAGAAATATGACTTAGGAAAAATTTCTAGGACTTGGTTAAATTGGTTTAAGTGAAATTAACATAAGTGTGTGTGTTTTTATCTTATTTCACTTTGTTTAATTTTAATTTGAAGTAAATTAAAATTTGGTGTTTTTGTGAACCATCTTACGCTTTCACATATCTCAACAAGGAATTTGTTTTTAATATTTTAAAATTGGGGGCCTTCTCTTTCAAATTGGTATCAAAGTCAAAACGATAAATTACTTCGTTAAAGATCCTTTAAATATTTTTGGCTAAAATGGATTTTTCCCCATTTTCTAAATTTCCTATTTTCGATGGTTCTAATTACGCGTACTGGAAAGCGCGAATGAAATCGGCACTTAAATCTATCGACGAGAGGGTTTGGATGTCTGTAGTTAATGGGTGGTCCCCACCAACTCATTTAGTAGATAATGAACGTGTTCCCAAACCGACCGATAGGTGGAGTGAGAGTGAATTTAAACTTTCAAATTTTAATTCCCGAGGTTTAAATGTCGTGTTTAGCCCTGTCACACCGGATGAATTCTGACGCATTATGACGTGTAAGACCGCTAAAGAAGTGTGGGATATTTTACAACCCACTCATGAAGGTACTAGTGTCATTAAAGATTCGAAACTCCATAACCTCACCACTCAATTTGAAACTATCAAAATGAGTGATAAAGAAACTTTTGATGAATTTTAAGCTAGACTTTTCGATATTGTTAATTCATCTTTTAATTTGGGAGAGAAAATACTCGACAACCGAGTAGTAAAGAAAATCTCAAAGTCCCTACCCGATAGATTTATTCCAAAAGTGACCGCTTTAAATTCTTTACCAACTTTAGCCTCTACGAAATTAGAAGAGCTTGTAGGTGATTTACAAACCTATGAACTAGACATGTTTCCCTTTAAAACATAAAAGAAACTAGAAAAGGGCATTGCTTTAAAAACCCGAAAAGAGGATAAACAAGTAGTAGAGAGCGAGAGTGATAGTGACTCGGAAGATATGGCCTTGTTTGCTAGGAAATTTCGAAAGTTTCTTAAAATTAACAAAGATAAATTTAAAAATGAGTTTAAGAAATTTGAAACTTCTAAGCATGACAAAGCCGAGAGGATCCCTAAAACTATTAATAAAAATTTAAATAGGGACGAGTCAAATAGGTGTTTTAGTTGTGAGGGTTATGGCCATAGGGCTTCTGAGTGTCCCACTAAACTAAGGAGAGAGGGTAAGTGACCCATTTCATATAATGCGACCCTTAGTGATAGTGATAAGGAAGAGGGACCCGATTCCCCCACTAAGCGCAACTTTGTGGCTTGCATGGCTAGTCATGTGAGTGATAGTGAGAATTCATCAATAGATGAAAATTTATCACATGACACTTCCAAGGTCATTGTTTATGATTCCCTTGTTTTTTATGATAGTGAGAGTGGAGAAGAAAGAGAGAGTGAAAATGAAGAAGAGACTAATGTGAGTGAACTTCAAAATGCTTTTCAAGAATTATATGAAGAATCAATTAAATTAAAAAGAGCTAATTTGAAGTTAGAAGCTAGTTTGAGAGAACGTGTTAAGGTCGTTGATAATAGTGTGTTGGTTGAAGACCTTAGGACACGAGAGAAATCTCTTCGAGAGAAGCTAGAATATGTAGAAGGCGAGAGAGATAGACTTAGAGGTTTAATGGAATCCTTGAAAAAGGAGCTTCTCGAGTTTGAAGAGAGAAATGTGTTATTAGAGTCTAACATTCTAGAATTAGAAAACAAATTAAAAGACACTAGTAATGTCAAATTTGATTTGGAGTGTCGTTCGGAAAAATTATATAAAATATTAGGAACGGTCCAAATTAAAAATGACACTTGTGGTCTAGGCTTCGATACTTCTAATGAATCTACTCAAAAAGCCAAAACCAACTTTTTAGGAGAATCTCCTAGGAAAGCCTTTAGAGATCACTCCTTAGGTAAATCTTTTCGATAAGTTTTTAATTGTGCACATTGTGGTCGAAAAGGTCATCTTAAGAAATATTATTTTTATCATAAAAGATTTTCTAAAAAATCCCAATGTAAGGCAACCAAGGTAGCCAAGATTCCTACACCCCGAGATAGTCACTCATCATTAGTTTGGGTTAGGAGATCCGACTTGGTAGCTTTATAAGATAGGGTATTTGATTCTCATTTACTTTCACATGATTCCTACCTTGCAAAATCTAAAGGTTGAATGTGTTAGTTTTGTTTTCATACTTTAGCTTTTGTACTTCATGCTATATTCTTCATGCTAAATGTATGCTTATTTATTTATTTTCTAGTCTATGCTCCATGCTTAATCACCTGCTAGAATTATGATTTTTTAATCTTTTGTATTATATTTCGTTCATTTTGTTTGCATTAAATGAAAAATACAAAAAAAAATTGGTTTATCATTTTTGTTTTATTTGTTTAGTAATTTAGGCTTAATGAAAAATACAAATGATTTTTGTTTGTCTTTTGAGATTTATTTTTAATTTTCGGTTAAAAATTTCAAAAACTCTAAAAGATTTTATTTTGTGTGTATTTTAGTTTGACACACTTTATGTGGCATACTCTTGTGTTAGAATCCCATCTTTTACGCTCCCATGTGGCTAGAATATTTGGTTTAGATTGTCAATCCTTACTATGTTCTTCACCATGCTTACATGGAGTAGTTGGATTTTGTGTTGATATAATGGATTCTATTTTTTTATACCTCAATTCACACATGCACGAGCTCTTTTGAAATTTAACTCTGAATATTTGAGCTTTGTGAGATGTTCTCCTACCAATCTTGTCATCTGCATATTTGTGACCTAGGAGGACTAGTGCATGTCAAAATCCATTGCACGTGAGATGTGTGAGAAATAAAAAATGATATCTATATATGTGCACGGGGAAGGGCTCCGAAAGGATTTATTATCCTTTGCGATTGTAAGCCACCATTTGAAATGGACCTAAAAGAAATACGTGGTCCAAAGGCCTAAAAGAAAATATGGCATTAAAAAGAAAAATATTTTTCAAGGCCTATGTTTGATTGATATATTCATTCTAAATTAATATAAATGCTTATTGAGGGAGATTGGATGGTATATCAACGGGTTGCACAATGTCCGTTTATCCTAGTTGCGCTTTCAAGGTTATGACTCTATTGGTTTGTAGAATCATCAACATGTTAGGCTTGTAAACATTGTCTACGTTTGTTCATTGAGTTTAATCAATATTATCACATGAGGTTATATTAAAATATGATGAAGTTTGTAATCAATTGAGAACTTTCTGAACATGTTTTAAGTGATTGGGTCTAAATTTAATTGTTACTAGTTCACACCCTAACACTTTCGTTTCCATATGACACATTTTCGACATACGAGTGTGAAAAGTTTATCGTATTTTATGTCATTTCTGTGTCTATATCTATATATGTGTACTTGCATCTATTAGGTATAACTTATGTATACATATATTTGATATTTTTGTTTAGTCTTTGCCTTGCTTTCTAGCCCATATATGCTTTAATTCATAATTGGTATCCATCTTATTGCATTCTTTGTTGATATCACATGCTTTATACTTATGTATCATATTGGTATTTATTTCTTGCATCTCAGTAGGTATCCATTAGTAATTATTGGATTAGTTATGATTTTTTTGCCCATGTACTTTAACGCTCTCATCACTTTATGCACTATTACATGTTTTAGCTTGTTATCCCATTCTATTTATCCCTTGCTTGTTTTAGATAAGTTATTTAGGTGTTTATGCTTTAAATTTGGGGAGATAAGTTAATTTTTAATTCTTTAGCCTTTGTCTATTCCTGAACAAAAAGGGGGAGAACGATAGGGGGAGAAATGATATCTAAACCTATTATAATCGTATCTTAGTTTGGGGGAGATTTATCTTAGGGGGAGACGTGTTTCTAAGTAGGTAATTTGTTTGATAAATGAGAGAATTAATTTAGGGGGAGTACTTACTTTAATTGTATTATGTATTAACTCTTTTGATATTCCCTATGCATGTAATGTGTTTGTTTAAGTGTGCATGAATTATATTATAAGTGGAAACTTTCACCGGCAAAGATTGTGATCCTTTGGGTTGTTTGAGTCAAGCATTGTATTTTTATTTTGGGTGGGACATTTTTGTCTGTCTAGTAGAGCTTGACGGCCCTTTAGGATTTTTTTTTGTTTTTGTCCAGAATAGCCAAAGGGGGAGATTTGTAAGGACATAAATTTCTAATTGAGTCCTTTGTAGTTTTGGCTCAATTCCGAACAAAAACGTTTAAGTCATAGGATAGAGTTAATTGATCTTCCTCCAAGCCTATGATGTGTTTTTTGAAGACGTAGCGGCCAAGAGTATAAAGCTTCATCATATTTCCGAGTTTAAAGTGCCGCGTTTCTACATCATCAACATGGTTCCATGCTCCCAAGGTATGAATGCATTACATATATATATAGGAGCTTGGAACAGTATAATGGGTGTAGGTTTAATAAAAAAAATTGTTTATTTTCAGAAAGATTTAATTAAAACTTCAAATAAAGTTTATAAAGTTTCTGGGCTAAAAATAAAATTTCCAACTTTCTGGAAGTTCGTTCGATATGTCGTTCGAACGAGTTTTTCGTTCGAACCAAATGTCGTTTGAACGAGTTTGCCAACGAGTTCCCAGTTTGGCCTCTACAACTTCGTTTGAAATGTCGTTCGAACGAGATAGATGTTCGAATGAGATTTCTAACGAGTTCATTTTTAAAGACACAAGAACTTCGTTAGAATGTCGTTAGAAGACCGTTCGAACGAGACTTAGTTCGAACGACAAATCTCGTTCGAACGAGATTTGGCGGGAACAGTTAAATGGCAGTTTTTGATAGTTTTTACCCTCTTTCCCATTATCTTTCCCCACTAACTTTTGACTGATAAGCTAAGTGCGAGAATCATTTTTGGAAATTTAACTTTTTCATACATCTATCTCCAAGAGAGAATTTGAGGGCAAAAGAATAAAAGAAAATTTTCATGTTTTAAAGTGTTTATTTCTCAAAGAAAAATACATTTTGCACTTTAGTTTTCACCCATAATATTTATCCAAGCTTCCATATATATATATACACATTTCTTGGAGTTTTGGCACCGATTTTTCATCTCTACCGTTTGAAGACACATTTGGGTTTGCTTCCAAATCCCACAAAGAAGAAGAGGTTTGTGCTGATTTACCCACTTGGAGAAAGGCTCCTTGTTCGGGTGACGGTGATCATATAAAGTTCGATCGGTGGATTCTGAGACCGCGGTGGAGCTCCGTGGTTATTCACTAGGCAGAGGTTGATAAAAAAGATGCGTCGGGTCTTGAGAGGGATCGAGTCGAGTGTTGTAAGTCATCTTGCTTGTATTTGTAAATTCCGTACTTAGTGGATTTGAGGCTAGGGCCGTCCGAGGTTTTTTTTCCCGTTGTGGGTTTTTTCTCGTACATCGCGGCGTAGTGATTTATTGTTTACCTTATCTTGCTATACTCACCTAGAACGCATGCTTAGGTAATTCAAGATAAAATTTGTTTTAATCAGTAAATGTTTAATTTGGTGCTAAATTAATTTTGGGTAATGTTTAATTAATTCAAGTCAATTAATTTAATGTGTTGAAATTTGGTTTGGCCTAATTTATTAAAATTGAGAAATATGACTTAGGCAAATTTTCTAGGACTTGGTTAAATTGGTTTAAGTGAAATTAACATAAGTATGTGTTTTTATCTTATTTCACTTTGTTTAATTTTAATTTGAAGTAAATTAAAATTTGGTGTTTTTGTGAACCATCTTACGCTTCCGCATATCTCAACAAGGAGTTTGTTTTTAATATTTTAAAATTGGGGGGCTACTTCTTTTCATGCTTCATTCCCACCTTGTCGAGAATTATGTTGTAAGTTGATAGGGACATTTTTTTCTAGAACATAGAAATGTATCCTTTACTTTATACTTGTCGGCCAAGTGTCGACCAACACATCCATCTTGATTGTTCCTAAGGGATACACCCTTTCTCATGAGAACCTAATGAGGGGCCTTTAATAAGGTTCTAGCTTACTACCTTGTAGCCCTAGGCTATGAAAACAATTGTAGAACATAACATTTCAGAACTCCCATTGTCGACTAGAGTTCTTGGCACTTTACCAAGGTAAGCCTTACAAGTGATGACTAATGGGTCATCATGAGGATAGACTACTCCACTCAAATTATTCTTAGAGAAATTGATCACTAATTTTTCCTTTTTAACCTTCCCAGTCCGACCATCTATGCATTCATACATATCAATCTATCTAATAGAAGGACATGCCTTGGCTTCATTCAGATAAGATTTTCTTTCAGTAATTTCTTCTCCTCCAATAATGTCTCCTCCTTCAATGAAGTGACAGCCTTCGACAGGACAAGATCATCCTCATAGTTATTATTGCGTGCTCTTTTCATGTCATCCTTTCCTTGGTCATGTGACTCAGATATTCTTTTGGCATCTCGGCTACCATTCTAATCAACACATTTAGTTAATTTTCCTCTCTAAATAAGATTCTCCACTTAATTATTCAAAGTAATACAATTGTCAGTAGTGTTCCCATGATCTCTGTGAAAATCGTGATATTTGGATTTACCTCTCCTGTTGGGAGGTAACTTAAACTTCTCAGGCCAATTTAAGTCTTTGTTGCCTCTGATTTATTCTAATATGTGATGGACACCCATTGGAGTATACCCATCGTACTTATTGATTATGTCAACTTTCTTATCTTTTGATCTTTCTTGATCAAATTCTTTTGACTTTTAGTTGTTGCCTCTGGAATTTATTTATCAACCATATCTTCCTCGGTATTCATAATATTCCCTGGCTTAGCCATCATCTCTGTCATAATTTTTGGTGGATTTTTTGCTAGAGCATGGTAGAGATCCTAGGTGAGTAACCCACTTATCTACGCTATAATAACTGTGTTCTCTTCTTAATCTACCACTTTTAGTTTCTTAGTGTTTAAGCGCATGACGTACTCCCAAGTACTTTCTCCAAGGTTTTTATGCACGGTCAAGAGATGAGTAAAACTCTTGATCACCTTATCCCCAAGCATAAGTTATCAATAAATAGTTTGACGAACTGATGGGAACTAAAAAAATTACCTTTGGAAAGATGGTTGTACCATATCTGGGTTGAACCTGTGATGGAACTAGAGAAAGACATGCACCTTATTTTGTCAAGAACATAATAGATATCAGCAGCATCCTGATATTGTTCAGTATGGAGGACCGGATCCGTCTTTCCATCATACTTATGAGTAACAACTGGTGGATTTAATATGGAAGGAGTGGGGTAGTCCATAATATCCTGGATAAAATATGATCCCTTAACAAAACTTCTTTGCGAAATATGTTTGGTTTTGGTCATTTCCCCCACCCGATCTTCTAGTCGTGCATAGATCATTTCCAAGAATGATCTTCTGAATTAGACTTAGCTGAAGTAGCTTTTGTGGCTTTACTATGCACATGCGCTAAAATTTCTTCTTGAGAAGTATTCTCAGCATACACAGAGCCATTCACGCTAGCCCTAAATCTCATGGATCCCTCTATGCACTCGTGAAAATTATCTTGCTCCTTATGATAATCTCAAGCTGCCCGGGGACCCAAACGATCGAACGCAGATTCCATACTCAGTCATTCCAATATGCTAGATCGCTCGTTGGAGAAATATTGACCATCGCAATAATTCATTGATCGAAATGATGATGTTGCTCCAGGAGGATATGATATGTCATGAGAAGACCTCGAGTGATGAATTCTCTCATTCCTTGCTGGAGGAGTTGGCATATCCCTCCTGGAAGGTTCATTAGTGGATTTGTATTGCAACGAACGAGTTAGTTTCCTAAATGAATCCTACATGTCTTCCTGTCCCCTAAACAAGTTGGGAAAAAATCCCTGGAGATCTATCACGCTAGGGGGAGCAGATGAATTTAGATTATTACATGCAGCCACAAGGCTGCTCTCGAGAACAATGGTCATTCTTCAGAGAAGGAATATAATAAATACAAGAGGTTACGAACGATGACAAGTAGTCGTTCCCACAGATGACACCAATCTGTTGATGTCTAAAAATGGAGGGGCCCAATTTTATAATCATAGATAAATAAGTTTAAGCAAGCAATACAAACTCACAAGAAATAAGGCTTTTAAAGTGTTTTAGCAGTAAAAAGCCTACATCCATTGATGCTATTATTTCAGGTGGTTACAATAGCTCAGTAAGGGGTTTACTTTTTCTTGATTGAATCATCCCTGTGAGCTAAGGAGATTATGTATTTATATTGGTTAGGAACCCAAGAGATGGAATTCCATTATATTTTTAGGCACTTACATCTGTATACAATAAATTATACTCTTGATATTTAGTGTTGGTTGCCATTCCACCTGAGTAACCTTTGCTATTCCTGATGGTTCACTTTCTGGGTGTTGGTCAGTATGCCAGCTGACCAGGTGTCTCTGAAGTCAACCAAAATGGTTGAGTGGCCATATAGGAATATATGTGTTTACTTTTCATTGGTCCACATAGGAGAATAATTTTTACATACATAAGGTGGGTTACTTAATAATTCGGTGGAGTGGAAAATAAGTTAAATATAAGGATAAAAGAATTTATTAGATGTTGGTTAAAATCAATTAATGACAAAATGATTTAACCAAGCGGGTATTAGAAACTTAACCTGGGGAATTGCATTATGTACCACAGTCAACTTTGAAAATAAGACCTATTTATCCCAAATGATTGAGACATAATTGGAGCACAAACGTGATAATTTAGTGGAGTTAATTACGATTAAATAATAAAGGAAATAAATTATGGTAATTGTAATTTGGGATTTCGAGTATTTATTTGAAAGCCAATTTAATTTTTTATCTTGGGTCCCTATTATAGTCCAATACCCAAGTAGTAGTCCCGAAACTCTTTGGAAGCTTAGTTAAGGGTAAGCCCACGACATATGCCTATTTATATTTGTGTAAGCTGGGGTTTTAGGTTAATGATTGATTATAAAGGGTTAGAGATAGAGAAAAAAAAACTTTTCACGTTTTAGTGAAGGTATGTGGAGAGAGAAAATAATTTCTCTCATAATTCACCATGGTGTCATCTCCAGGAGTTCCCACACAAAAGGCCTACTTTGGGTGGATCATATACTTGTAGATTTTGGCATGTTCATAACATTATATAAAGGTTTTTGGAGACCTTGGAGGGAAGAAAAATCTATATCATCATTAACATATTTCTCCTCACACAGATCAAAATAAGATCCACAACGGTATTTTTTTTTATACCCTAGGTTTATTCTATAAACCAAGTTTTATTTTTATTTCCAGTGGATGATTAATTAAGGTTATTATTGATGTAAAAAACAAGATCATATCTAATTAATCAATCACAGATAAAAAGGAAAGAATAAGACAAAGGATTTTTAAAGTGGTTCAGCCTTATAAAAATGGCCTACATCCACTATTTTGTATTGCTGACTGTTTGCCTTGAATCTCGATAATAGGTTTACCTGGAGATCCAAAGTTCCCTTCTTATGAGGAGGTTACAATGTATTTATAACCTTGAGGCTGTACATATGAAAAGACAATGCACTGTTATCTAGCAGAAATATACATTTGTACGATAATAATGCGCATTTAATGCGTAGTTGCCTTTTGGTTTTCTGGATTTGGATGCTCTGCATGTTAAGTAGTTCGGACCGCTTAAGTTGCTCGGTAGGCTTAAGTAGCTCGAATCTCTTAAGTATGTTGCTCATTGAAAGTATTCATATTTGCCACATAGGTTGTCTTCATGTGATTAGTCCACATCAGCAGATTAAATTTGGTATCAACAGAAGCCCCCAATGTTTCACAGTTGAGGTTGAAGAAGAGTGTGGAGCATTTTGCTTGAAAACTGCTTGGATTACTGGTCTTCATGAATTTTAGGAAGATTTTCATTGTATATAATTCCTTTTTTAGCACATAATATCAAGCTTCATAAATATTTTGAATTTTCACGATCACTTCGATATTTGTGCCCTTTTCCTCTTTTAGCCACCGGGAATGCAAACGTCTTCCCTTGTAATCATTACTTTTCTCTATTCCCTAGGTAAAGTATTTAAGTGCGATAGAAATCCCATTGTCTTATACTTTTCAAATCTGTATTTATGAACTCATCATTTTCTCTCTATCTTGTGCCTTCGTTCTTTCCATCATTCATTGTCAACCGATCTCTCTTTCTTCTGTAAGATTTTCTTCCTTCTTCCTTATTTACTTTTTTCATCATGGTTTATCTTGTTGAATCGTTGGATAAATTTCGATCTGATTTTTCAATCCATTCATGGGTAATTTTGGAAGAACTTTCTTATCATTCTGATTTATTTTCTTTAGCTGAGGGACACTGGTTCCCAAGTCTTTTTGTAGTTGTGTGTGGCTTTTCTTTCCCGCCAAATCCCCTGTGTTTGGAGTTTTGCCAATATTTCAATATTGTACCTGCAAGAGTATCTCCAAATACATGGAGGGTAGTTAATGGCGTACATATGTTGAATCAACTTCATGGAACTCATTTGGGAATTCCATAAATTATGTATTGCTATAGATGGGTTATCGGTGACACTACTTTCTATTTAAAGACAATGTTTTAGAATAGAGCTTTAGTTTTCAATCTTCCCTATGTCAATAGGGACTATTTTTATCATGGGGTTGTGATGAAAAATTAGCAACACCCTCCATTAAATGGAAATGATGTGTACCAAGGTCCCAAGTGTTCTCTTTATGGCAATGGGATAGGTTATTTTTATTTTTGAAATCTTGTTTTCTTTGTATTCGATGAAATGCCTCACTGATATTAATTTAGTTTGTTACAGTTGACAGTAAAAGGAAGCCTCCAAAAGATACTGACGTTAACATAAAGCATTTAAAACTTATCTGGGGCTTGCATCAATCAGTTGTTGGAGAGCATGTGAGGTCTGCTTCATATTTGTTGAGATACAGAAGCTCCACTTCATCTTTCATTTCTCGTACTGTGGTGGTTGATCTTGACCGGATACCAAATTCTGAAATCAGTGTGAAAGGATCTTCTTCTTATTTAAGTACTCTTATTACTGATTTGATGAAGAAGAGGAAAGATCCTGCATTTTTTGACAAGTTTGCCTTTGCCATCAAAGAGCCAAAGAAGAACAGACAGGATGACGCAGATGAGGGGACAAAGAATATAGATGTACCCCCCTCCACTGCTGCTAAGGAAACTGGCAAGAAGCCCTCTATGCCTCCAAAAGAGACGGCACCTTCGAGTGAAAATATTTCCATTTCACATATAGAGATAGAACCTTTAATTGAAAGTGTTCTTACTCCTATGAGGATATTGAAAAGAATTTCTACTGAGAGACCTGTTGCCCCTATCTCTTAACCTTCAAATGTTGAAGGTAATGTTCCAGCTCTTATTCCTCCGAGCTCTGCTATGGGCTTGATCAGATCTTGGACTGTTCTAGAATTCCAAGGTATTGAAGAAACTTTTTCTCATGAGATAATTACTACTTTGGATGCTCAACACATTACGTCAGTAAGTATCATTAGCCTGAGTCCTTTAGCTTCTAGTATTAGGTTCATATATTGAATTAAACTTCTTTCTTTTTTTAGCTCGTGACGTCTGTCAATAGTATTTTGAAGGAAGATGAAGCCATCTGGGCTTCCACCTCCTCGGGTGGGATAGAAGAATCTTTTGCTAGATTAACTCAATCTTTGAAGGAATCTCGTCAGAAGTACGAGGAAGACAAAAATGCATGGGAGAAATAATTCAAGTCTGTTGAAATAGATCGAGATTGATATATTTTAAGCAATGGAAAGGGGCTACAAAAGACAAGTTGACTTTGAGTGAAAAGCCTCATTTGCAAATAAAAGAGCCTAAAAGATTAACGGCACATAAAAACAGAAGTGTCAGGCCAAATTTGGATTTGATCATTGATGCTTCATTATACATGAGAATTAATTTCTTCAAATTCTTTTGAGTGAATTTTTATATTATGAGAGGATTTTGAGGGAGTTAAAGTATAAGATCAATGGGTTTGCACATACCATATAATCTATAAAAACATTAACTAGTTTTGAAAGCTAGTATTGTGAAAATCATTTTAGATTTTGATTTGTTGATTATATTGAGTCAATATTATATGAATTCAAGTTTTTACACCTACGGTAGACTTCAAGTACATTCGTTAGGAGTATCTAAAATCTATCGTGTACAAATGTTATGTTTGTTTGAGTTAATTTACATATCGAATTTGTTCCCACCCATTCCTTACGCTTTCACGACTTGGTTGTCTTAATGTTAGTTCATGGTATGTGTTGTACTTGTATATTTTGTATACATTATAAAAATTTGACAAATTCAAAAATAGATGGTTTGGTTTTTCTTAGTTTATCATTGCACGATATTTAGTGACTTGTATTTTTTTTATCATATTCTTCAATTTTTGTGACACATTATGATTTATTACTTTAGTTTTTCCTTTCTTTTTCTATTTCGAACAACATAAAAAGGGGGAGAAAGAATTATAGGGGAGTAGGAGTTTCATTTGCGGGGAAAACATAAGTTCTGATTTTATATTTCAAACTCTTTATTTCGTTACGCGTATTTCTTTATCTATTGTGTGCATGTACTCTTTGATGAGCATATGCAAAGTACACTTAAGACAAAGTTTCCAAGAAGAAGATCAAGAGAAAGTGGGAGAATTAAAGATTTTAAGATTTTAAGATGTTGAAGATTTTGAAGACTTATGTATTTTGATATGATTCCATTTGTGGGATTTGGGAGGGTATTAGAATAACGTTTTTCTTAGGAATTTTTCTTTGGTAATTCGGATTTTTTATGTTTGTACCGAAATAGGCATAGGGGGAGATTTGTAAGGGCAACATTTCATACATTGCCCCTAGGACCTAGGTTACAGACTTTATGGCATATCTCGTTACTCTATGTCACATCATCGCGATCACCATGACGTATCAAACATCCAAATATCCAGCAACTCTAACATGCATCTTCAATGTGCATCATCATCTTCATCGTGCTCTTCTACTCCACCTAATTATGGTATGATTTATATTTGGATTTCGACGTTCCCTTATAATTATATCGGGAGTTGGTTTTATTTTATTTGATTTAAAAACAAGGCATTTTGGACTTAAAATAAAATAATTTGTTTGCCCCAGTCTTAACGAAACAGCTTTTCATTCAAAGGGTCGTTTGAAGTCTACATCAAATGAACATCTAATGAGGATGTACTATTTCAAGTCATTAGAAGGTCGTTTGAAGCACGTTCCAATGATATAGGTTTGTCGTTCAAACGAAACTTATTTTTGTCTTAACAAACAGTTGATTTCGTTCGAACGAGCATCAAACTCGTTCGAACGACTGGTGTTGCCTCATTTTTTGTGTTTTTCTATAAATATATGCTTCATGTAGGGTTTTTATAATACTTTTACAATTTTAATTTCTACAAATCTGCTGCAAAAAGTCTCATATTTTAGAAGGGAAAATATATTTTGATTCACACGCATCACTTCATATATATAGTTGTGAATCCAATTTTAAAACCCTCACGTAACTACATACCGGAATTACATCTTATGGAGAAAGCGTCTCCATTAATGATCTTGTGATTCTTACGAGAATCATTGCTAAAGGAAGACTGCAGTTTTGTAATTCTTGTGAAGATTATAGTTAAAGGAGGACGAAGGCCACCTGTGAGAGATTCGTCGAAAAGCTATAGATTCATTTATAAACTTTGTAAGTTGCGATTTGTAAATTTATAAAGTGAATAAAAGGTTTTGCTCGAAAGGAATTTTTCTGGAAAACGGTCTTATGTGGTTTGAATGTATGTTTTACTGTTTTACGCAATAATCATCTAGTTGCATGTTCTAGCATAAAAAGAATTACAAATTCGTGTGGGTTGTCATCTGAATTTAATAAGTTAACTCTATAAGATCATTGCGCACTCTTCAAAGAATGATTTTACCAAACGAAGGGACTCTAATTAAAGAGTTGGGCTTTAAAGTATATGATGAAAATTCGTACTTTGGAAAGTAAAGATAAAAAGTAATATCTTGGCAAAATGAATAAAATGCAAGTTTACTAGTGTGTATGAATAATAAAAAAAAAATCATATTAAAGTGTATAAAAGGGTGTTTGAACTCAAAGGTTAAGTTTGACAACAAATGGTAATTAAAGTGTCTTTCAAAAGCTGAAATACCGAGTTTGAGGTAAAATGAAAATGGATTTTTTATAAAGTGTGAAACTTGAAAATAAAGTGTGTTAGGAATTGTCTCATCCAAAGTATTTGGCCCCATCGATCGCTAAAAAGTAAATAAATTAAAAGGCTTAAAAGTGGATGAGAAAGAAAGAAATAAAAAGGGGTTATAATGGCGTAATAAATAAAAGGCACTCAGAGATAACCAAAAAAAAATTATTAGAGGCCGGAGCCCTAGGGTGAAACTTAATGCTTAGATCCAAAACCGATCATTAGTAGCATATTCCAGGATGGTGAAAGTCGATGACAGGTTGTATAACACTCATGAATTGGTACCCGAATTAATAAAGTGAAAAGATGATTTTGAGCACGGCGCTCATTAATGTAAAGGCAAGTTTGCAAGAAAACTTAGAAAATGTGAAAGTATGTTAATAGTTAACTTAACGGGATATTGTTATTGTTCAAATTAATGATTAAATGTGAGTGGGCTCGTCTCCCAGTTTACGTAGTCTATACGTCAATAACATGCCAAGTTGCATTTTACATGAGAACACTTAATCAAATGAAGGATAATTTTATAATCTATAAAATATACTTTATATGTATAGAAATTTCTTTGTGTGTATTACTCTGCTAATATTTCTCCTAATGGGATAATGCTCATACCCCACCATCCCCCCCCCCCCCCCCGGTACTTCAGGGAAAGATAAGACAGGGAAATTACGAGAGGCAAGGAAGGATTTAAGGGCAAGTAGAGCTTTGTTTACTATTAATTTTGAGTGTGTAAATCAAAGGAAACTTTTAATTATGTTATCTGAAACTATTTGAAAGTATTTTAAATTTGGTTTGTAATAAGACAAGATGACGTGGAGTTTCTTTAAATTATTAATTTCTCTATGAAATTATAAAATTCTTTTATTTCAAGTGGTCTTGTAAACTTCAAAAGTTGGACATCATTTCATTAATTAAATTAAATTAATTTTATGACACAAAAATGTGAAAACGAGATTTTATTTAAAAAGAGGATTTTCTTAAATGGAATCAAAGTACAAAAAGGGTTTTCGCATTGACCCTCGGAAGTTAGGGCATCATAACTTAGTATCAGAGCATAGGTTACATGCGTGTTAGAGTGTGCGCTTGCGTTTCACTTTTATATAAAGGTAAACCATTATATTCTGCCATCGCTAAGGTACTGGTTCATTTTGTCTACGCTGGGGGTAAGTATAACAGTTGGTTATTAGAATGGGATTTAACCCTTTGATGTTCGGGTTTGAGTTTGAAATATAATCTGTAAAGTGAATTTAGAATTTTACAATTGTTTATGTACACGAGTGGGGATTCAGGGTGATGGGGTTTCTCACAATAAGTAAAAATAATTTGAGGTTATAAAAGGTCATGCCACCGGTGGTCATACATGAGGTTAATAATGGTATTGAGAGTTGTTTGTGTCAAGGAAACGTGACACAATAGAACGATTCAGGTGGACCCTTAGAGATAAAAATGTTAATACATGGATCCAAAATGGCAAGTGTGTTAGTCTAAAACATAAGTTTTAATAGTTAAGCAAGTATATGGTAGTGTACGAATTTTTAATACTTAGAATGAGGTTAGGTATATGACATGAAAATAAGAATGTAAGTTATCACTGGTTATTATTACCCGCGGGGCATGTCAAGACGTGAAGGTGCTCCTTTTAATCATAATAAGTCAGGAAAATATTGGTCTTATTATTATGTAGAATGATTGAGTTTCATAGGACACATATGATAAGTCACTCAATGGTGTCTAGTGACAAAGAAATTAAATTGGGGTTTAAAATGGACTTTTGATGTTTTTGTCCTTTTTAAAATAAGAAGTTAGTTCTTGATGAAAGTGTAATAAGGGGCTTAATTTAGTATCAAGGATAACCTGTTGTATAGATTTTAGTATAAAAAGGCAAGGTATGCATTACCTTGTGGAGAAAATTTTGTGAATATTTGGGATGAATCAAATGATTTGTAGTTAAAACAAATTGTTACAAGACTTAAGGAATGACTTTCGAGCAATTGTAATCATTAACGAATAAAGTTGTGATAATTGTATAATGGTCTGAAAATTTTAGTACTGCCTTGGTTTAGTGGTCAATAATTTAACAAGATCTCTTACATTAGAACCTACTACTCAATGGTTTTGCGATTGTGGTAATATAACAATACGGGTAAGACCTAAGTGTCGGGTCAACGTACACGTTAAGTAGGGCCTCGGGTATAGATTCACCCCATTGAATAAAATTTGAGATAGTTTGGGTTTATTAATATACTTATTGATGATAATAACGATGTTTGGAGAAAAAAATATTATGGTGATATTTAGGTATATGTATTCCCCAAGGTAGTAAAAGTTAGTTAGTGAAAGTTGACACATAGTCCTGGCAAGGGAACAATAATAATTACCGTATGGAAATAATATCCTAAGTAATATAAGTGTATCTCAATATAATAAAGGTCAACAATGGTTCTCAATGGGCAAGTATTAGTGGTATCTTAGGATAATGATTGTAAGTTCAAGTATGAACTCTTTAGATTAGAGAGTTAAAACATGCAATAATCATAGGAGCTAGTGGAGAATTTTTAATGTTCATTTTATTTTGTAGCGTACCATGATCATCAAATATAAATTACTAGGTATGATCTCTAAGGAATTAAGCATCGTAGAACTTGGCGATAACATCCCTTTTTTTCTAAAGCTTGACATGTCACTGTTCAACTTAGTACGATGGTCTGGGTTGAAATCTCAGTCCGTTGGGAAAATACCTCGATCGTAGGTAAAGGATTCAAGTAGTAATGTAGGTAACAATATACTTGTGTAGTACCTTAGTGGATAATATTTGCGTTCATAGTCTATAAGTCACATGTTTAAATAGTACATAGGTATGTTGCGATTGTAAACAATGATTATTATTTTATTGTCTATAGTGGTAAAGACAATGTTGGCCTAGTGTTAATTACAGGATGGTTCATGAATAGTTGTACATTAAAGTCTTCTTGCTGGTCTAGAGTCGTGGATTATAGGTGTATTAAAATGCTTAAAGTGCGTAAAAAAACAGCAAGTTTTCATTACATGTGATTTGTTGGTTGACTTAGGTTAAATGTTCTACGTTTAGGTCGGTAGAATTATCCATAGTTGCTCCTAAGGTTTAGAGTGCTTAATTGATGACGGATTAGTATTCGCCATAAATTTTAAGTTGTCATCCTAGTGGGGAAAACAAATGACCATGGTCTCTAAAATATGATATATAGTGACCATGCAGATTTATATTTTAAGTTTAGGAGGCAATTAATAGGCCTTGATGATTAATTGATTTCATGACACGAGAAGTTATCATGGTTGCTATCGGTGCGTAGTAATTACATGATCTTATACCACAATGATGTAGGCAATTATTCCCCTATGTTTAAATTCGGAGAAAGCCGAGCACTCGGTAGATTTAACTATATAATACTTTGGTGATAAGAGCCTAATGAGAGTCTATTAGATTTATCGGTGTAGAAAAATATTAAGTAAAAGGGTGTTGAGAAATCGAAAACAACTGGTATATTGTGCTTCAATGAGTATATTTATGATTCTAAATGGGAAATTATAAAATACTTGTTTGGCAGTGCCATAAAATATGATAAATGTTGAACCAAGAAAGTATCTCATGGTCTTACGAATAAATTGCATTTTGGGGCATATGATTGATAAGGGTTGTTGTCATGACCTGAAAGGATAAGTATTATGATGGTTAGGAGTTCACGAAAATACTTATAGAGCGACCACTTGATTATAAATAAAAAAAATCTATGTTTTGAAGGAACTAGAGGTATAGTTGTACATGCGAGGAATTGCATGGATGTTTAAGTTTGGGTGAAATAAATTAAATTGCATAACTTAGTGTCAAAAACTACCTAATGAGGTTTAAAGGAGTAAACGAGGATTCTGATAATTGTGTGCTCATTAAAGTCAAATCTGGACGTAGAATATACAGTTTGGAAAGAGGGACAACCCTAGAGTTTATCGGGCATTGTTTGCTAACTAGTAGGTTAAGATTTATGAAGCAAGTCATGGAAGATAATTTGTGATTTAAAAGTTTAGTGGATGACTAAAAGATAAAAGGCATATCGTGCACTATCACATATAATATAACTCGATTGTAAGATGAAAGATTAATCGTGAGTCGAGTTAAGAAAGTAAATCGATGGATTTTAAAATCAATAGAGGGTGTTTAAATAAACTGTGGAGACAAAGTAAAGTTTCATAATATATGTAAGGCATTGAAGAGTGTATGCCAAAATGAACATGTCAATGAGGATCGAGGAATCGAAGGTAATATAAAGATAGGCATTTGATCTAAAAGCTTCAGTATGAACTTCAAAGTAAAGTAATGAAGACTAAATCCTCTTGTGTGATTTTTTTATTTCGGGGAGAAAAATTCCCAAGGTAGGAAGGTTGTAATGCTAGGATTTTGTATAATTAATAAAGTCGCGTTATATCTTCAGACTCGTGTGATTCACAAATTATATGGACTTGAATTTATTAGAAATTAATGCGATTAATTTAAATAGGTTATGTTTAATTGAAACTACGGATAAGGAGAAAAATTCAAAAATGTTGCATATCACATTACGCGTGTTAGATTAGGTTACCCATTTTAAATAGAACTAAAGGAAATTAAACGGAACAAATTACATAATTACATTATTTCATCATCATCATCATCATCGTCGTCATTATCCTTGCCTTAATCCCATCATATGGAGTCGGCCACATGGATTCTCCTTTTCCATTCTAATCTATTATATGCAATATTATCATTAAAGTTTTATTCCTTAAGATCTCTCCTAATAATTTTCTCCCATGATAGCTTAGTGCGACCTCTTTGTCTTTCACCCTCTATTTCCTTTTCACCTTCCTTGGTACCTAATTTATTATTAAGATTATCTAATGCGTTTTGTTGCTCATTTCTAATAATAATTTTTACTTCACTTTTTAACTTCTTATACTTTTCTAAATCTTCTGGATTTTTACTCTTTTATCAGTCTTTATAACTTACTCGTTTCATTTGTATTATCTTTTTGCACTTTCTCATTCCACCACGAAGTCTCTTTTTTAATGAATCTTTTTCCCTTAGTCTCACCTAAAACTTGCTTACCTATTTTCTCGATATCCTTCCTAGTTCTTGATCAAATGTTGTTAACATTATCGTTCGAATTCTACTTCATGTTTAACAGGAACTTCTGTCTAAATTCTATCTCTTTGCATCCTTTTAAATCCTTTCATTTTATATTTTGATAACCTATTTTCTCTTTTCGGTACGTATATACTTTAATTGTTAAATCTATTACTGTGACACCCCGCCCAATCAAATATCGGGTGATCAGTCCTTTATAAAATTTGTAATAGAATGTTAGGTTGGTTCATTCTTAGCATCACTGTCGAAAACTTAAATCCAATTAATTACCTAACATTTAATTAAGCTAGTGTCAAAACATTTTTCAATTAAACTTGAAACCAATTAATTCATTTAATTTCTGAACATTTAATTATAACCCATACGCAAAAATGAATACTGACTGAATCAAATACTTAATAATTAAGACTGGATAAAACCTTCCAGTTCAAAGTCACAAACCAAACCATAATAAATACTTAATCCAGCTGAAAAGAACTACAAAGGAAACTGAGTACAACCTCGCTAATGAGAATGGACGACACATGCCCTAACTGAAATATCTGAACTAGGAACTGAATGAAATGAGAGAAGCATCTATTCTCAATGACCCGCAACTTTCACAACAGCTGCAGCTCGACAAACCATCCAAGTATCTAGAACCGGTGTCCCTGTGGCTGGGCACCTGTACTAATACACACACACACACATATATATATACATATATATATATATATATATATATATATATATATATATATATATATATATATATATATATATAGCAAAATAGAGAAGAGATGCAAGAGACAGATCAGAGCCCTATATTTTAAAAAGATTTATTAGCAAAAATTGCATTAAAGCAAGTATTATGTGCATGTTAGTTATCGAACTCTCGCATGAGATTCTCACATATCTTCTATTGTGCATGCTTAACGCATATTCTAAACCATACTAGCTATGCTACCCAGGCTAACTAGTTCGAAGTCATCATAACACTATTTACGTTCACTAGTAGTATACCCGTATCTCCCATACAATACGCTCACAAGTAGTCTATCCCAGATCACTACCTTTCATATTTGTCGTTCGAGTGATTGAATCTTTCTTACTAAGATTTTTTTATTTATCCTTATTACCATGACTACTAGTTTCACTTACTAGAAATTCCTCAAATACACACACACACACACACACACACACACACACACACACACACACACACACACACACACATATATATATATAGTCACATCATCTCTATACATATATATATATCTTGCACCCCCGGGTTAAGAACCATTAGCGCAAATCATAATAATATATATAACTACATATAGTCACATCATCTCTATACATATGTATATACTAATCCTGCAACCCCGGGTTAAGACCCATAAGTGCCACAACAATAATATTCCTTCACCCCGGGTTAACACCCATTAGTGCACCTAATATATAATAATCCAGCACCCCCGGGTTAACACCCATTAGTGAGCCTAACAATAATAATCCAACACCCCCGAGTTATCACCCATTAGGGCTCCTAACAATAATAATCCTACATCCCTGGGTTAACACCCATTAATGCACCTATCAATCATAATCCTGCATCCTCGGGTTAACACCCATTAATGAACCTAACAATAATAACTTGCACCCTCGAGTTAACACTCATTAGTGCAATATAATAATCATAGGCGTACACACATCCTATTAAAATCCATAAGTATTCTCCCAACCTACTCATATACTTCCCATACGTATTTTATCTTCATTATTACGTATAGTATAATTATTAGATTACCACCTCTCCCTCTCGTAATCTCCAAGGTAAATCTTATTCCACAATAATAAAAGCATTTCCCTCACATACTTTCCCGTAATTTTGTCGTACGTTAAATTCACTAAAAGGAAGTTTCTCTCACTCCGATAAACTATATAATCGATTTGGGGTAAAAATAGAAATTTCCAAATTTTTTGGACCTATCGCTCGAACCAAAGAACTCTGTCGCTTGAACAACTTCCACGTGTCGTTTGAGCGACCTGGGCAGTTCGTCTTCAACCTCTAGCCCAATACGTTTTTCCACCATTTTTTTTAATCTTAAAACCTCTATCTATCAAGCCCAAACTCCCAACAACCAATACCAAACAATATTCTAACATGTAAGGATAATTTCTAATACTCCAAAATCGTTAAATCCTCATTAATCATCCACGAATCCAATTAAGTTTCCCCCACTTAATTAACAAGGTTACAAATCACTCAACATAAACCTTAATTCACTATTTGGATTTATTCTGGAATAACAATTTTCAAAAAAAAAAAAATCTTAAAAATTTTCCCCACATTCTGCCCTGATTAATAAATTTACGTTTTGAGGTGATTTGGAGCCGTTTTGGAGGAAGTGCATTAGAGAACAAAATGTAGAAAATACGATTTTCTACAGGTCTATGCAAACAGAATCGCCATTAAGGCTCTTGTGATTCCACCTAGATCCTTAAATCACCAACATGAAATCCCCAAATTGAATTCGTTTCTCAATCACGTCATATATTTTCGGATTTCCTATTCTACACGTATAGGGGTTAAATTCTTTGTCAAGATAACTCTCAATTTGTGATATTAATTCTCGACAATCACCCATTTCCAATTCAAATCATGTAATTAATTCCTATACTAACATGAGGACAATTATCGCTAATGGAAAGCAAGTCATAAACACTTTCCTTGATTTCGAAGGTCTGATCCGTTGGTGTTGTTGGTATAGGTTCGTTCCTCACGTTCCGATCTATATGATGGTGATGGTGATGGTGATTGTGCAAGGTGGTGCTAGATTGGTCTCCTCCCTTGGGATTTTCTCTTCCTCACCCACTGTGGCTCTCTCTTGATTTTGGTGTATTCTGACCTAATTGTCCCCAATTAGATGATATAATACTTCTATAATTTTCATCCATTTAATTTCTCCAAAAATCCAAATTACAAAATTATCCCTACGGGGTGCCGGTATGGTCTAAAAATATCCCGGAGTCCAAATAAAATATTCGGGTAGAGTTTTCTGACTATCTCGAACCTCGCGGACTCAACGTCGCACTCAAAATGATCATACGAGTTACTTAAAAATAATTTACCTTTATATTCCATTTAATTGGTCCCGACACGACTCACACGCGCGTCCCGACTTAATATACCAAACTGTCGTATTTCTCTCTCACGACCAGCTATATAAAATCATCATTCCATTTTATTTGTTCTCACAGTAATATTAATAATTACTAACTCTCATCACGCTAGTAAATATTAAAATTTAATCCGGATTAATCTTTCAATTAATTCTCACGTATTAATTTAATTAATCTAACAATAATAATTAATCACATAATTATTTAAATCCTCAAAAAATACGGGGTGTTACAATTACTAATAGCTAATGTTGATTTGTTAAGCTTTTACCTAGTATAACTTTACAGTCTTTGCATGTGTACAAGTATCTTCTTATAAGTAAGTAATAGTCTATTTTAGTTTTATTCTCTCCGCTTTAAATGTTATTAAATGTTCTTCCCTTTTCTTTTAAATGTGTTTGTTAATGCTAGATCATATGCCTTAGCAAATTCTAAGATAGTTTTCCCTCCTTATTTCTCTTACCAAAAGATATAATTACATTATTTATATATTATAATATCATGAGGATAAAAGAAAAAATTCAAAGAAAAAAAATAATAATAAATATAATAATGAGTTTTTCATCAAAACAACCAAAAGATATAATTACATTATTTATATATTATAATATCATAAGGATAAAAGAAGAAAATTCAAAGAAAAAAAAAATAAATAATAATAATAATAATAATAATAATAATAATAATAATAATAATAATAATAATAATAATAATAATAATAATAATAATAATAATAATAATAATAATAAATATAATAATGAGTTTTTCATCAAAACAATAAAAGTACTCAGAAAATTTTGAAAAGATTCCACGAAATGTAAAATTAAATTCTGGACAACTTTAACTATTTTACAAGGTCAAAAAAATTATTTAGACCTATATTTAGGGTATTTTATGTCTAAAGTTAGTAACTAAATAAAGAAGAAATGGAGTCAAGTTGGTTGGGCTGCCAACTTTGAAACATTTCATCCATTCTTTGAGTCTTTTCTACCCCATTTAGTACAGATTATCATCACTACATGTTTAGGACCCATTTGAGATGGGTAGGTATGATATAGGGTGGCTTATAGGGGTTACTTATCCTATTTTCTTCTATTTATGGAGAATGAAAATGTGCATTTTGTCAAATTCAAAAATACTCAATCTCTCCACAATTTTAACTCGGCAAAAGCTTGCTTAAACTCTCTATACTACAACCTTACTATCCCACACAATTATTCTTCCATTATCAAGAGTTTTCAAGTGTTATGGAGGTTTTATTTTGAGTGTGGAAGATGATTTCTAAAAGAACTTAAAGTTTGGAGTTTATGGGGTTTTCTTTTCTACCTCTTCATTAAAGTTATTATCTTCAAGAGGTAGGGGTTCTATACTATTTTCAAGTTTAAAATCAAAGAAAGTTAGATATATGTATATTTGTATGACTACTTATGCTTATTATCACTACATATGAATATATGTTAAATAATATATGATAAAAATGGACAAAAGTTGAAGTTTAAAAGAATAAAATTTTTGTAATGTTTAAGATAATTATATCTTGCATAAATCATGTTAAACTTGTCGATTTTATGATAAAATATTGAATCGAACTAATGAAGAAATAATAGGATGCATTTGTTGGGTTTTATTGGCATAAGACCTTACTTTCATTAATATAAACGCATATAATTGTGATAAATGGGTTAGGCATATTAAAAGTGTATTAAAATGAGATTTTAAAATAAAATGATAAACTTGAAAATTTCTGAATACTAATCACATAAAATAATATAATTTATGTGAACAAAGTTGGAGAAAATAAAGTAAATGAATGGTAAGTGTAAAAGTATGGATATTCAAATGTGTAATATTAAAAAGTTAATGCCCAAGGTGAAATAAAGAACAAGGGTAACAATGAAAAGTTATTAAATTGTAAGACAAGTCTTGAAATGTCAAAAGTATAGTTTTTGAGATAAACGTATGATTCTATGAAAAGTTTGGACTAAGTAGTAACTGTTGCAAACATAAATATTGTTTTGGAAGGTTTGTTTTAAAGAAAGAATATGAAATGGTAAAATGATGAGAAATATGGTAGAAAATGCAAAACTAATGATTTGAAAGTTAAAGTTTTGAAATGACACGAAATGTTTTAGCACAAAAGTGTCATTTTATGTGAAATATGGACTTGAGAATGATTTTATCAAACTAAAGGGTATCTAGTTAAAGAGTTGGACTTTAAAGTATATGATGAAAACTCATATTTTGGAAAGTAGAGGTGAAAATTAATATTTTTGAAAAATGAATAAAATATAAGTTTACAAGTGTGCGTGAATATTGAAAAAGTCCATTAAAGTGTATTAATGGGTATTTGAACTCAATGGTTAAGTTTCACAATAAATGGTAACTAAAGTTGTTTTCAAATGATGAAATATCGAGTTTAAGGTAAAATAAAATTGAACTTTTTATAAAGTGTGAAACTTGAAAATAAAGTGTTAGGACTTGTCGTGTCCCGAGTATTTGGCCTCATCGGCTGGTAAAAAGGAAATAAAGTAAAAAGGCTTAAATTGAATAATAAAGAAATAAGGGAAAGGGGGTTACAATGACAGAACAAATAAAAGGCACTCATAGGTAACAGGAAATGTAAGTAGGGCCGGGAACCCTAGGAATGCTTAAACCTTAAACCACTGATTAGTAGCACAACTTAATGCTTAAACCTTAAACCATTGATTAGTAGAAAATTTTGGTATGGTGGGAGTCGAAGAAAGGCTGTATATAACTCATGGATTGATACCCCTATTAATAAAATTAAAAGATGATTTTGAGCACGGAGCTCATTAATATAAAGGCAAGTTTGCAAGACAACTTGAAAACTGTGAAAGTATGTTAATAGTTATATTAACATGATATGGGTATTGTTAAAATGAATGACTAAGTATGAGTGGGCTCGTCACTCGGGTTACATAGTATAAACGCCAATTGCATGTCACATTGCATTTTTCATGAGAACACTTAATCAAATGAAGGATGATTTCATAATTGTTAAAATATACTTTATATGTATAGATATTCTTTTATACATATTATTGTGCTAGTAAATCTCCTACTGGGCCCACGTTCATACCCCACCCTTTGCCCACCCACCCCAACACCTCAAATAATTCAGGGAAAGATAAAGGCAAGGAAACTACGAGAGGCGAGGAAGGGTTTATGCGCTAGTAGAGATATGTTTACTATTCATTTTAAATGTATAACTTAAAGGGATATTTTAATTACGTTATTTAAAAATATTTGAAAGTATTTTAAATTTGATTTGTAACAAGACTGGATAACGCGGACTTTATTTAAATTGTTATTTACTCTATGAATTTGGTAAAATTCTTTTATTTCAAGTGGCCTTACAAACTTTAAAAGCTGGAAAATATTTCATTAATTAAATTAAATGAATTTTATGAAACAAAAATGTGAAAGAGAAATTTTATTTAAAAAGAAGGTTTTCTCGAATAGAATCAAATTATAAAAAAGGTTTTCCACATTGACCTCCGAAAATCAGGGTGTCACACTCTTAACTAGGGTTGTAAAATGGACGGATACAGAACGGATACCATATAATCCATTATCCGTATCCTTTTAAAAATTCACTATCTATATTTGTAACTGTATTAGCTCGAATAGCACATTCAACTATCCTTATCCATATCGTCCCAGATTCCTCGAATTAAGATAATATCCTTATATATTTTTCATTATTGAATAAACATATTGTGACAACCCGCTCACCAAAATAAGGGGTGGCCAGCCCGATACTCCAATAATACAGGAATCATGGATGGAATCATTCTCAGCATCGTAACAATATAAAGAGTATACGGGATAACCACTCAATATTTCAGAAAACGGGTTGCCAAAACAAAATTATTTTATAGTTTAAAGAAAGCATTTTAGACAACCATAATTGAAAAGAAAGTGGAAACCCCAAAAACATATACTACAACAACAACAAATATACAAAAAGAGGACCGAATATAATGTCGGTCAACAGATTTACATACAATGTAAAACAAGTTCATTAAGTTACATATTACATTCATTAAACAATTACAACAGTTTGGGCCACACGCTCGAATAAAAGATCCGAACATAACTAGAGAACAAAATGGAAGCGTCTGCACAATTATCCCGTGATATCCGTAAAATGTCACAGATCCTCAAAAGACACCGGAAAGGGGAGGTCAGTACGGGCGTCCTTGCGGTGGAGCACCTGAGCGGTTATAATATTTAAGCACAACAAGAAAGAAGAACGGGTAAGGGCCCGGTTTTATGTGATCACCAGATAAATAACAAGTATGACAACTATGAACAGTTAATCATGGATGATAAAGATGACATTCTAACATGGTAACTTCATACAATAAACTAAGGCAATTAAATGATTATAAATTAAATTCAATTATATAAGAGGATATGAATAATCATAATTAATCAAAAAATCTTTATCATCATTCACCTTTTCATTTTATCTTTTCATTCCTTATCACGAATATAAATTTTATAATATGCACTTTGTGGCATGTATCTCAATTGTATGCTCTTTATGGCATGTCATTATGCTCTTTGTGGCATGTGTCTCAATTGTATGCTCTTTATGGAATTAATATCCATCAAGTCCCACTTGATGTTAGAATAGTTATAAATATACATATATAACGATTCTAGGACCGCCCGTCCGGGTTTCCCCACTGTGCGCGCCCCTAAATGACCATCATCTTCCAGGGCCTATCATCAAGACAACCTGGGATCCTACCGAAATGTCGGGAAGCGGCCATATGCCTGCGGGGTGGTCATAACCACACCTGAAATTACCTACCCATCGCAAAAAATATACAACAAGCTCTCATATGGCCTAGGACTATATCCACCCTGCATTCACTAGCCAGGGGGCTTCACCTCAGGTGCGAACTTCCCTTAAGATGGCATTTAGAGAGGGTGTGTTCCAACCATTTTATTAATTTCCATAACATGATTAAGTAAATTATCATTTACTTTATTCGTTTCCAATTCCATTTCCATTTTATCAAATGCATTATAGTTATCCGAAACTATACGTAGTTTGCATCATCATAATAACCTCCATGAATAATTAAACTCCCAAGTTATTTCCCCAAGCCTACTTTTGGGCTTTATAATAGACCATAAAGACTACCATATCTCAATTTACCTCTAAAGTCTCCAAATATGATTTTATAATCTCCTAGACTCCTACTAATTAAGTAAAGGAAAGAAACGCCCTAACCTCAACTTGCAAACCCCCGGAATAACCCCCACATAACCCATTTCTAATCTAGGGTAGTCAACTAACTCATCTAGAACTCTAGGACTCTAAGTTTACTTCATATAAGAAGGTTCCTAAGTCCTAAACCTAAATAAAAGGGTTAAAATTCAATTAAGAAAAATCACTCAAAAGTGCAGGATTTCCGAATTGATTCGGACTAGCCGAATCAATTCGGTCAGGAAAACTGACTTTCAGCATAAATTCCAAATCGATTCGGAGAAGCCGAATCAATTCGGTCCACTCAGACCTGGAAACTGTCCCCATGCGAATCGATTCGCCACTGCGAATTTGCCAAGATTGGCTATGGAGTCTTGGACTCCAAATTTTCCCCCGACTCAAAATCCATTCGAACCAAACTCATTTATTGTCACCAATACATCATAAATACCACTAACTACCACCATTTACTTCAATAAGCAACCAAATCATCCTTTAATGATTCAAAACCCATAAATCCATAAAAACCTTAACATAGTTAAACCATGATTAATACACAATTATCAATACTAATCATTCATCCTAAATCACATTATAGCAAGTAGAAAACTTGCCTTGAACATGTAAATTCAGATTTTTCTTGTATAGTAGCAAGAATCCAACCTCAATCTTCAATCTCTTCTCCTTTATCTACTCTTTCTCTTCGTCTCTCTTTCTCTCTAGGTTAACAATACACTTAAGAGAAATAAAAGGGCTTAACAAGACATAAATAGTGCCTTTAGCCCACAATTCCCAACTTAAGTGGTAAATACCACATTAAAATGATTCGCAACTACACAATTATGTTAAAACCAGTCAAAAGCGCCCAAAACATAGAAATACAATATGACACTCATTTTGACTGTTTCGCACGTTCCGAGACTAATTACATCCTCCAAATTATCATTTGGAAATTCTATAGCTCGTTTCGGATTCTGGTTTCATTTTAAACCATCAATGTCAATTAAATCTTATGACACTATAAAACTCAACATGAGGATATATACATACACATACCGTAATTATGCAACAAGTTAGTAAATATTAACTTTTAACTCATTCAAATAATATTTACTCTATATTCCGACATTTTATATATTTCTTCACATAGTAAATTAATATAAAATCAATTCTCAAAAGCGAGGGTTGTTACATACTCCCCCCCTTATGAGGGAATTTTGCCCCCAAAATTCAAGCGTACCTTGTAAGAAGAGATTAGGATACTTTTCCCGCATATCATCCTCACGTTCCCACGTCGATTCTTTAGCATTGTGATGACTCCATTAGAATCGCACCAAGGGCACCACTCGAGACCTCAACCTACGCTCCCCATGTTCTAAGATAGCAACCGGTTGTTCTTCATAGGAAATGTCGGGTTATAACTCGATATCCTCAAAAGGAATATGCCAAAGGTCACCTTCGCACCTCTTATACTTCTTCAAAGAGGAAACATGGAACACGTCATGGATTTGTTGTAAGGGGTCCGGTAAGGCAAGTTGATACGCCACTGGACCTACCTTGGCAATAATAGGAAAAGGTCCAACATAACGCGGTGCAAGCTTTCCTTTCTTTCTGAATCGCTTTATGCCTTTCATTGGTTACACCCGCACCAAGACTTGGTCTCCAACTTCCATCTCAATATGCCTTCTACCTGCATCGGTATAGCTCTTTTGTCTATCTTGGGCTATCCAAATGCAATTTCGGATGAGTTCAATCTTGGAAGAAGTATCCTGGATCATTTCAGATCCAAGAAACTTATTATTGCCCACCTTCATCTAACAAGTGGGTGATCTACACGGTCTACCATATAAAGCTTCATAGGGCTCCATCCCAATAGTAAATTGGTATGAATTATTATAAGAGAATTCTACCAAAGGTAGATATTGTTCCCAACCGCCTTTGAAATCAAGCATACACATTCGGAGCATATCCTCCAACATTTGGTTGACTCTTTCGGTCTGCCCATCTGTTTGAGGATGATAGGAAGTGCTTAACTTCAATTCGGTTCCCATGGACTCTTGGAAACTTCGCCAAAAGTGGGAAAGAAAAATCTTGTCCCAGTCGGAAACTATATTTAAAGGCACCCCATGGAGTCTAACAAACTCCGTAATGAACAACTGAGCGTAATGAGCAGTATCATAATTTGTGCGCACGAGTAAGAAGTGTGCCGACTTAGTCAAACGTTCAACAATCACCCATATAGAATCATTACCACTCTGCGACCTTGGTAAACCCGTAATAAAGTCCATCGATATACTCTCCCACTTCCACTCTGGAATCTCCAACGGTTGAAACAAACCTGTCGATCGATGATGATCTATCTTGACCAATTGACAAGTAGTGCATTGGGATACAAACTCCGAAATATCCCGCTTCATGCCTGGCCACCAATACTGACGGCGCATGTCTTGATACATCTTATCCCCACCAGGATGTACTGAAAATTTTGACCCAAGAGATTATGCCATCACGGCCTTTCTCAAATCCCCTTCATCCGGGAGGATGAGTCTCCCGTGAAAACGTAATCCACCCTCTGAACTGATCGAGTGAGATTCCTCTCCCTCGGATAACAATCGGCGTATATGGTCCTGACCACATTTATCCCTTCCTTGAGCTTCTACAACTCTTGCCACAATGGTAGGTGTAACGATCATCACTGGCGTGAACACCCTAGCATCCACGTCTTCTTGACTAAGTTCCTTCCACTTGGCCTTTCATACCTCCGCTAGTTCCCCTTCGGGTCTTCTACTCAAAGCACCCGCTACCACATTCGTCTTACCCGAGTGATAGTGGATGTCAAATTGATAGTCTTTCACAAACTCTAGCCATCGACGTTGTTGTATATTCAAATCCTTTTGTGAAAATAAATACTGCAACGATTTATGGTCCGTGAAAAGACTAAATTTCTCCCCTAGGAGATAATGCCTCCAAATCTTCAAGGCAAAGACAACCGCGGTAAGTTCCAAGTCATGCACCGGATAATTCCTTTCATGTGGTTTCAGCTTGCGAGAAGCATAAGCAATGGCCCGTCGCTCTTGTTGAAGTAAACCTCCCAAACCTTGTAGAGATGCATTGGTAAAGACTAAATATTCCAATCTCGGCTTTGTCAATGCAAGGACTGGAGAAGAAGTAAACCTCTCCTTCTGCTCATCAAAAGCAGACTAACAAGAATTATCCCATACAAACCGCACCCCTTTTCGGGTTAAGTTTATCAAAGGACTAGCAATCTTGGAGAAACCCTTGATAAACCGGCGGTAATAACCCGCCAAACCCAGAAAACTATGAATTTTGATAGGTGTCGTGGGCTGACCCCACTCCTTCATCGCAAACACTTTGCTTGGGTCCACCAAAATACTCTGGGATGACACAACATGGCCCTAAAATTGAACTTCCTGCAACCAAAAGCCACACTTCTTGAACTTGGCATACAATTGGTGATCCCTCAATCTTCGCAGGACCAACCGCAAATGAGAAGCATGGTCAGATTCTGTTTGAGAATAAAATAGGATGTCATCGATGAACACAATAACAAACTGGTCTAGGAAGTCCCGAAACACCCTATTCATGAGGTCCATAAACACGGAGGGGGCGGTTGTTAGTCCAAAAGGCATAACCAAAAATTCGTAGGACCCATACCTCGTAAGGAAAGAAGTCTTGGACATATCTTACTCCCGTATCCGCAACTGGTGATACCTCGTCCTCAAATTGATCTTAGATAAGTACGACGCTCCCCTAAGTTGATCAAACAAATCATCAATCCTAGGCAACGGGTATTTGTTCCGGATGGTGACTTTATTCAATTCTCTATAGTCAACACACAACCGGAGAAATCCATACCTCTTCTTCACAAACAACATCGGAGCACCCCACGGCGATGTGCTACGCCGAATAAATCCCTGTTCCAACAACTGCTGAATTTGATCTCTTAACTCCCTCATTTCAACAGGAGCCATACAATAAGGGGCTCTCGCGATCGGTCGAGTTCCCAGCACTAAATCAATCACAAACTCAATCTCCCTACTAGGAGGCAAACCCGGTATTTCCCAAAAAACATCTACAAAATCTCTAACAATCAGGATAAAATCTAGGGAAACAACTATATCCCGAGAAGTCTCCTCTGGAATATAATACAAATAGGTGCTAGTACCTCCTTCTAAGCGAAGCATAACCACTAAAAACATTTCTTGCCCTGGAATGGAAAACACTATAATCTTCCCATAACAATTAACTATAACGTGATACTTCATTATCCAATCCATGCCCAAAATCACATCTTACCCGACCATGTTAAGGACGAGCAAATCGGCCTCAAAGCAAAAATTACCAAGATTAATTCCTATGTTTTTACAAATAAAGAAAATCAATGAACCATCACCCATAGAAGATTCAACGCTAGTGAAGGTAGTCTCAGCAGATTTTATCAACTCTGTGGTTTGAGCAAAACTCCTAGAAATGAAAGAGTGTGTCGCACCCATATCAAATAGTACCCGACCCATATGCCCCTGAATAAGAAACTTACCCTCAATCGCTAGCGGTGCTGAAGGGGCTGGAGGAAGCATAGCCTCCTGAATGTGGTAAACCTGTACTTACTGTAGTTGTCCCTGCTGTGGAGGAACAACCGAATTAGGTGCCTGGGGCATAAACTGAACATATGGCTGCTATGGAGCCCTAGGAAGTTGTCCCCCAATCAACTGAGGACACGACCTCTTATAATGACCCAGCTCTCCGCACTGAAAACATTTGTTCATCGCATTCTCTTGGTTTCGCCCTTGATTATTTAGAAACTGCCCGAAACCTCGGCCCTGATGGCCTCTACCTTCTTGCTTCTATGGCGGTCCACCTTGACCCTGCCTATTGTTATTGCCACTCGCTATAAACCCACCAAAACGTTGTCGCTTAGACAAATCCCCTTGCTGGGGATCCCTCTCTCGCTGATTACTTCCCGAAGATTGGGATGAAGGAAATGCTCCTCCTCCACTCCCATTACCTCCAGGTTTTCCCCCTTGCCCCATTACTGAAGCCTTCTTGCTATTTTGTACAAACAATCGATGCTCCTAGCAATGAAGCAATGTCGCATTCAACACATCCCCAAAGGTTTACAAAGACGGATTGCCCAATAAATGTTGTCTTATCCGCCAATGTAAACCTCCCATAAACTTGGAGATTGTCCTCTCTTCTGGTGTCACCTCATCCGGTACAAAACTTGCCAACCAGGTGAAATCCTCTTCATACTCCACAACAGATCTCTCTCCCTGTACTACATCCTGAAGCTTCCTTCGCATCTCCCTTTGAACTGCGGGAGGGACGTACTTTCGGTCAAACAAGGCCCAAAAATCAGTGATTGTCATCGTATCCCTCTGCTCTGGTGTAGTCATCGACTCCCACCAATGTAACGCCGATCCAACAACCTTAAAAGTAACAAGGACTTTCTTTTTCTCCTCACTACATTCCACCATTCGAAGATGGCGTTGCATGTCTTTCTTCCACTGATTTTCCCTTATAACATCCGAGCCTCCATCAAATTTTTGGGGATGTCCTTTTAGAAAAGACTCTCTAACTCTCTCCCACGGAGAAGGTCTCGTAGGAGCTTGTGCATCCGGAGCTCATTGTTGAGCTTGTGGCAATTGTTGTACCACGTCAGTCATCGCTGCGTTGACCGCTTGGGCCACTATATTTGCTACATCAGTAGCATTTATACTCCCAGGTGGTGGTGGCGGAGGACCATCATCCCCATCTACAACTTTATTCCGTCAAGCGGGACGACCTCTCTTAGGCGGCATCTTAGATAAAGAAGCAATAGAGTTAGAATACTACATAAAACAATCTAATTTTTGTAGAAGATCGCAAACATAACCAACAAAGGAGTCCTAACAATAGGCTCTATATCAAAGAACGCTACGGTAGAATGTGACAAGTTCGCATAGATCCTAAAGACTCTAGAACATGATGCTCTGATACCATCTGTGACAACCCGCTCACCAAAATAAGGGGTGGCCAGCCCGATACTCCAATAATACAGGAATCATGGATGGAATCATTCTCAGCATCGTAACAATATAAAGAGTATACGGGATAACCACTCAATATTTTAGAAAATGGGTTGCCAAAACAAAATTATTTTATAGTTTAAAGAAAGCATTTTAGACAACCCATAATTGTAAGAAAGTGGAAACCCCAAAAACATATATTACAATAACAACAAATATACAAAAAGAGGACTGAATATAATGTCGGTCAACAGATTTACGTACAACATACAACAAGTTTATTAAGTTACATATTACATTCATTAAACAATTACAACAGTTTGGGCCACACGCCCGAATAAAAGATTCAAACATAACTAGAGAACAAAAATGGAAGCGTCTACATAATTATCCCGTGATATCCGCAAAATGTCACGGCTCCTCAAAAGACACCGGAAAGGGGAGGTCAGTACGGGCGTTCTTGCGGTGGAGCACCTGAGCGGTTATAATATTTATGCACAACAAGAAAGAAGAACGGGTCAGGGCCCGATTTTATGTGATCACCAGATAAATAAAAAGTATGAAAACTATTAGCAGTTAATCATGGATGATAAAGATGACATTCTAAGATGGTAACTTCATACAATAAACTAAGGAAATTAAATGATTATAAATTAAATTCAGCTACACAAGAGGATATGAATAATCATAATTAATCAAAAATCTTTATCATCATTCACCTTTTCATTTCATCTTTCCATTCCTTATCAGGAATATAAATTCTATAATATGCACTTTGTGGCATGTATCTCAATTGTATGCTCTTTATGGCATGTCATTATGCTCTTTGTGGCATGTGTCTCAATTGTATGCTCTTTATGGCATTAATATCCATCAAGTCCCACTTGATGTTAGAATAGTTATAAATATACATATATAACGATTCTAGGACCGCCCATCCGGGTTTCCCCACTGTGCGCGCCCCTATATGACCATCATCTTCCAGGGCCTATCATCAAGACAACCTGGGATCCTACCGAAATGTCGGGAAGCAGCCATATGCCTGTGGGGTAGTCATAACCACACCCATAATTACCTACCCATCGCAGAAAATATACAACAAGCGCTCATATGTCCTAGGACTATATCCACCCTGCATTCACTAACCAGGGGGCTTCACCTCACGCACGAACTTCCCTTAAGATGACATTTAGAGAGGGTGTATTCCAACCATTTTATTAATTTCCATAACATTATTAAGTATATTATCATTTACTTTATTCGTTTCCAATTCCATTTCCATTTTATCAAATGCATTATAGTTATCCGAAATTATACGTAGTTCGCATCGTCATAATAACCTCCATGAATAATTAAACTCCCAAGTTATTTCCCCAAGCCTCCTTTTGGGCTTTATAATAGACCATCAAGACTACCATATCTCAATTTACCTCTAAAGTCTCCAAATGCGACTTTAAAATCTCCTAGACTCCTACTAATTAAGTAAAGGAAAGAAACGCCCTAACCTCAACTTGCAAACCCCCGGAATAACCCCCACATAACCCATTTCTAATCTAGGGTAGTCAACTAACTCATCTAGAACTCTAGGAATCTAAGTTTACTTCATATAAGAAGGTTCCTAAGTCCTAAACCTAAATAAAAGGGTTAAAATTCAATTAAGAAAAATCACTCAAAAGTGCAGGATTTCCGAATCGATTCGGACTAGCCAAATCGATTCGGTCAGGAAAACTGACTTTCTGCATAAATGACGAATCGATTCGGAGAAGTCGAATCGATTCGGAGAAGCCGAATCGATTCGGAGAAGCCGAATCGATTCGGTACACTCAGACCTGGAAAATGTCCCCATGCGAATCAATTCGCCCAGGGGCCAAATCGATTCGCCCCTGCGAATTTGCCAAGATTGGCTATGGAGTCTTGGACTCCAAATTTTCCCCCAACTCAAAATCCATTCAAACCAAACTCATTTATTGTCACCAATACATCATAAATACCACTAACTACCACCATTTACTTCAATAAACAACCAAATCATCCTTTAATGATTCAAAACCCATAAATCCATAAAAACCCTAACATAGTTAAACCTACACAATTATCAATACTAATCATTCATCCTAAATCACATTATAGCAAGTAGAAAACTTGCCTTGAACTTGTAAATTCAGATTTTCCTTGTGTAGTAGCAAGAATCCAACCTCAATCTTCAATCTCTTCTCCTTTCTCTACTCTTTCTCTTCCTCTCTCTTTCTCTCTAGGTTAACAATACACTTAAGAGAAATAAAAGGGCTTAACAAGACATAAATCATGCCTTTATCCCACAATTCCCAACTTAAGTGATAAATACCACATTAAAATGATTCACAACTACACAATTATGTTAAAACCAGTCAAAAGTGCCCAAAACATAAAAATACAATATGGCACTCATTTTGACTGTTTTGCACGTTCCGGGACTAATTACATCCTCCAAATTATCATTTGGAAATTCTATAGCTCATTTTGGATTCCGGTTTCATTTTAAACCATCAATGTCAGTTAAATCTTATGACACTATAAAACTCAACATGAGGATATATACATAAACATACCGTAATTATGCAACAAGTTAGTAAATATTAACTTTTAACTCATTCAATTAATATTTACTCTATATTCCGACATTTTATATAATTACTTTACATAGTAAATTAATATAAAATCAATTCTCAAAAGCGAGGGTTGTTACACAAACATTATGCTCATATAATCGTGATTTAAGAATCATATAAACCTTAATTAAAATATTATAAACTATATTCAAAGTAAGATAAATTAATTATTGAAGACTGAATATAAAATTTTTAAGAGGGTAGCAAAAAATTACTACTAACATTTAAGGTGAATTATTATCGATTACTATTCACTTCTCATTGTATAAGACATTCTTCGACCTTAAACCTATATATATCCAAATTAGTATACACATTAAAAGCATCACATCTATGAGTGTAAATTAACTACACATATATTTGATGATGTACAAACAGGGTCCATTGATTTCGGATACCTTAAGTTTCCATATTATTCTTATTTTTATTATTCAAGTGCCTCCAGTAATTTTTTAATAGGCCTCTTTGTAACTGTTGTGAACAAATATTAAGTTAAGATAATTTATAATTATATTCGTATACAATGGGGTTTTTTGTTAGTGAGAATTGAAGCAATGGACTCGATGAGATTATAATAATGCAAAGTCGAGATCATATATAGTTTATAATACTAAAAATACTCAACTCAATAAAGTATTTTCTCAATCATTTGGAGTCAACTACATAAATCTGATATTTCCATTCTTCTATGTTTAAAGAAATATTCTCAGTTAAACCACATGATATCATGCCCTTTTTATAATATTCCACCAAATCAAGTTAGGAATACATATACCCCTAGCATTACTATCAACATTAACTAGATAACCCTTCCTTACAAGGGCATGTATTGGTCTACGTTTGACATGTCCAAACCATCTAAGTTATTTATCTCCCAGTTTATCTTCTATAGGAGCTACTTTATCATTTCATGAATTTTTTATTTCTAATTTTATCCTTTTGGATTTACTACAAATCCATCTTATCATTCACATCTCCTCCACGCTTATTTTTGTACACTTTATTTATTGGTTGCCCAACACTCCATCCCATATAACAAGGAATGGCAGATCTAATAGTAGTCCTATAGAATTTCCCCTTTAACTTCAAATGTATACTCCAATCACATAATAAGTCAGTAGTTATTCTTGTAGCACCCCTTATATTTCATGTGCAGTTGATCGGGTTAGCATGCCAAAGATAGGGCGCGGTATGCAATTTATATCATTCTAAGCATCAATGGTATATCAAAATGACAATAAATAAAAACTATCCACGACATGATGATGATGATGATGATGATGATGATGATGATGATGATGATGATGATGATGATGATGATGATGATGATGATAATAATAATAATAATAATAGTAATAATAATAATAATAATAATAATAACAATAATAATAATAATAATAATAATAATAAAACTATAATAAAAATAAAAATCTCTAATAAAAACGAATCCATCACTATTATAAGTCTCCATAATACAATAGTCTGAAAGTGAAATGTAAATAAGATGGAACCACCTCGGTTCATATATAAACTCATGAAGACAAATAACTACTCGAATGCCAACTGAAATGAAGTAGCAGCTCTTACACTAAGGATGATGAACTGGATCTCCAATCACTGTAACTCTGACTACTCAGTCATGTTACTCTTGTATAATAATAATAATAATGGTATCTGAGGGAAAGGTTTCATAGATTTGAGTCAGGGACCAAAATTGACAAGAAATGTTTATATTACTTTACGACATTAAATATGACCCACTTAGACCCCATGTCGTCATCCGTCAGAACTTATACAAACCATACATCACCTTTCCTCTAACTTGATACAGTTCTAACTAATTGTACAAATCCTCACCTACCATACTAAGGCTAACTTTATACATAAGTAAAACATGAAGTAAAACCAATAGTCCTAGTCCCACCCCGTCTCTCAACTCCCAACCTTACTATGTTCCGTGCGTAAGATGTCTTATAAATAAATTCCAAACAATAACCCCCCCAAGGGGACTTCGGAATTGGTACTAATCCATTCTGGTAAGTTAAACTCAGCACTAATTTCTTTCCTATTAATCGAAAAACCCATAAAAAGAAAGAAAGGTTAAAGTCTGACATTCATTTCAGACGGCGTAGGGGATTCCCTGCGCTGAGAAGAATCCTTCTTCTCATAAATACCATGTGGTATTTGGTTATGGATGAACGTTCCATGAACATTCATTCAATGAAGAGGATGAGCAGCAGATGTCTGCGCCCTGGGAAATTAAGTCCCAGTATCTTAAACATTTAAAATTTTTTAAAGATGTTGTTAAAACTAATGGTTTAGTTGTCTCCGCCCCTAAAATGAAAATTTTCCAAACTAATGTAAGATTTTTAGGGCATAATATTGGAGAAGGGAAAATTCTCCCCATTAACAGAAGTATTGAATTTGCCTCTAAATTCCCTGACGAGCTCAAGGAAAAGACGCAACTTCAACGATTTCTGGGTAGTCTCAATTATATTGGTGACTATTACAAAAATCTTGCACAAGATAGTGCAATCCTTTACTCAAGATTGAAAAAGAATCCTGCTCCTTGGACTGATGAGCATACTAAAGTTGTTCAGAAAATTAAACTGAAAGTCAAGCAATTGCCTTGTCTAGCTTTAGCAAACCCTTCTTTTTTCAAAATTGTCGAGACCGACGCCTCAGATCTAGGAGTTACTCTTCTAGAACCCCTTTTGTTACCTGTCCTCCATCCTCTTCAAGACACTCTATCTGTGAAGAAAACCTTAGAAACCCTCCATATCATGATGATATGAATGTTCATGGAACGTTCGTCCATAACCAAATACCACATGGTATTTATGATATGAATAGTAATCATTTAAATTAGAATTTTAATGTGAATAGTGATTATGAAAATAGTATTCTGATGTGAATAGTAAAATATTATTCACGCCGGTGAACAGTGATTTACTGTTCAAACGTGTATTATACCGGACAATAGTAACAGCCATTACTTTCGAACATCGGAAACATCATATTTTTTACTGTTCTGATGCCATTGAAAGATCATAGAGTTACTGTTCCGTGATAATACAACAGACCAAGATTACATTTCTAAACATTAACACACAAATTAGCCAATCATGGCTCTGATACCAACAAGTAGAGGATCAAATTCAATTAAAGAAGAGTTCTTCGTGAACTCTTGTGTTGTGTGTGTATCAATGGTTTCTTCTTCCATTATACAGATGTTAATGTTTAGAAAGGTAATAATCACATGGTCTGGAAATAGGAGTGTAATAATCAAATCAAAATATTTATTTAAATAAAACAATATGCAAATCAAAATTCTAAGACTTTAACCTTTCTTTCTTTTTATGGGTTTTTCGATTAATAGGAAAGAAATTAGTGTTGAGTTTAACATACCAGAATGGACTAGTTTTAGGACTTGGTACTTTAAAAAGTATGCTAAACCATGTTAGAATTTTATAAAAATGAATTTTATAAATGGGTGGAAGAAAACCAATTGGTTACTTCTTTTGCTGTTTGGTTTCTCATGTTTACCAAAGATAGGCGACTTTTTGTTCTCGAAACAGAAAATCAGCCTAAGACTGATGTTAAACATGAACCCTTTAGTTAAACAAGGGAATTACACCAACCTTATCCTTAACACGATAGGTAAACAACTCAATAGAATTGAGATTGCTCAGGCACATAACTCTGTTAGGATCCCTCCTGACTCTACCAAGAGCCTTGTCAAACCTCTAATTCAACCTCCTATTGAAGTTAAAGGTTTTAATTTGGGAACTAAAACAGAATTTATGTCCCACCTAAAAGAGATCGAGAAAGATCTCAAAGGGTTAAAGATTAACACTTTATCCCATGATGATTCTGATTCTGAATCAGACATCTCTTTAAAAGATGTTCAAGGATTTGAACTTTCTTTTGGTCGACCTCCTGAGGTTAACAGAATTACTTATAGTAATAATGTTGGCCCTTCCAAAAACTACTACCATAGGCCAACCCCTCAAGATTTGCTCTTCGAAGAGAGCACCGTGATGTAGAATACTTTTCAAGAAAAATCTATCTATGATTGGAATCTGGATGGTAAAACCGAATCCCATATCTATGAGATGATTCACCAGATGACTATGTATGCCACCATTTGTACGCAGAATAATTCTACGGACCATGGCATTGCGCAGATGATAACTGCTGGTTTTACTGGTACCATCAGAGGATGGTGGGGTAATATTCTGACCGAACCTCAGAGAAATGAGATTCTTACTGCCGTTAAAATTGTAAAGAACGAACAACAGCAAGACATCGGTGTACCGGATGTGGTTTATACCCTTATGCTCGCCATTGTTCATCACTTTATTGGTAGTACTGAATCGCATGGTGAGCGTAATAGACACCTATTAAATTTTCTAAAATTTAGAAAAACATCACCATCCTTTTCCTCAATGATGTCTTCAACATCATGATTCTGACGTGGCTGAGGAGGAACAGCATTCTTTATAGCCCAAGTCTCTGGGAAGTCAATTTCGTCCCAACTTATAGTTCTAGGTGTGTGAACATTAGAATCTATAAGATGTGTGTCAATTAACACAGTTTTACCAAAAGGACTTAATTGCTTAATATTGGGAGCCACTTTTGATACCCAGTGGTCAACGATTTACTTTGGTCAACGATTTTCAGTTGGTTCTGGGTATACTCCATTACCATCTATGAGAGCTCCTGTTCTGTAGCTCTGGGATGCTTCTTCTTCATAGCATTCTTCAAATCCAAAATTGGATTAGGTGCAGGCATCATCTGATCTGCAGGAGGAGGAGATTCTTCTACCAAATTCATGTTCTGAGAAAGACTGAATTCAAAAACAATTTTTTGATTTTGAATAGTGGTGTATATACCACTAGAGTCAATTTTATCTATCGGCATAAGCATAGATAAAAAAGGAGTACCTAGAATTATCTGTTGAGATAAATCGCCAATAAGCAAAAAGGTACTGTCTAAACAAATTCCATTGTTACAGATGGCAACATTAGTTAATTTAAACCTAATGCCCATGCTATCTCCGCTAGCATTAAACAAAGATTGAGTAGTCTTCTCAAAGTATTCAGTAGGAACAATTCCTTCCTGAATGCAGTTCATATCAGCACCGCTATCAACAAGAGCAATGATGTTGCAAAGAGAAAACTCTTTATTAATCACGAGGTTGATAGTAGTATACCACTTTTGGCTTGGTACACGGCTGATAACACCTAAGTAATCCACATAATCTTCAGTAGTGTTTGAAGTTCTTGGATCAGAATGCTTCTGAGCATTCTTGAGACTATCGATCTCAGTTTGCATCTTGTCATGCTGTAACTTAAGTTGTCTTAACTCAGTTTTAAGTTTATTAACTTCATGTCTTAGATCATTAAGAGTAGCAGGTTTGTTATTTACGCCAGATTGTTCTAAACGATTAAGAACCTCCTTCAGGCTGTAATCTTTAGAAGAATCAGGAATACGAACTTGTTCCTGGGCATAACAAGACTGGATAAGCTTCAGCTTAATGTCAGGGTCAGTAACTTGGTTGATGACATCGATCATATTCTGTTGCTGATTGGTAAGGACATTAAGACTTAATCCATTCAATTGGATTATAGACTGGAGATGATCGCATCTCTTGGTTAGTTCATTACACTGACAGTCTCCATTCTTGGAGACATCTAAGTCGCTAGAGCTTTGGATATAGCAAAGCTCATCGTCGCTCTCAGAGGAGGAGTCCTCTTGTTCTTCAGAGGAACTAGAGTTAAGCAAAAGTTTGCTTAACTGAGACTTCAGATGTTCATCAATCTGAAGGGCGCTAATCTTAGCTTCCATTTTACATTTAGTAGCGTAGTGGCCAAATTTACCACATTTAAAGCATTTAGGGCCAGATTTGTTAGTTTTCTTTTTAACAAATTTCTTTTTATATTCTTTTTCTTTAGGATTATAAGCCCTTTTCTTTTTACGTTTATAGGTGGGTTTTTTAGGAACCTTTTTAGTCTTTTTGGAGACCTTATGGGTAGAAGTTCCTGTGTCAAACGCAAATTGCTCACAAAACTCACCGAGTTCTTTCTTTCCTGAAAGATTCTATTTCTTAAGTTGTCTCTGTAACTTAAGGTCATTACAGAGGGAAAGACCCTCCTGGATGACAATACTTATGAGCTGACCATAAGTGTAGTTAGAGTAAGGGATGGAGATACCACCATTAGCGTCTCTCATCTTCTTACGAACTTTCTCAGCAAAGAAAGTAGGAAGGCCATCAATGAATTTGGCTTTCCAGTGCTCAGAGCTGGCATCGCCTCTCTGAGTAACCCTAGCAAGGAACACGTCCTTGTACCACCTAAACTGGCTAAGAGTAGGACACCTAAGGTTTTGTAGTAGTTCTCTATTACGCTCACCATGCGATTCAGTACTACCAATAAAGTGATGAACAATGGCGAGCATAAGGGTATAAACCGCATCCGGTACACCGATGTCTTGCTGTTGTTCGTTCTTTACAATTTTAACGGCAGTAAGAATCTCATTTCTCTGAGGTTCGGTCAGAATATTACCCCACCATCCTCTGATGGTACCAGTAAAACCAGCAGTTATCATCTGCGCAATGCCATGGTCCGTAGAATTATTCTGCGTACAAATGGTGGCATACATAGTCATCTGGTGAATCATCTCATAGATCTGGGATTCGGTTTTACCATCCAGATTCCAATCATAGATAGATTTTCCGTGAAAAGTATTCTGCATCACGGTGCTCTCTTCGAAGAGCAAATCTTGAGGGGTTGGCCTATGGTAGTAGTTTTTGGAAGGGCCAACATTATTACTATAAGTAATTCTGTTAACCTCAGGAGGCCGACCAAAAGAAAGTTCAAATCCTTGAACATCTTTTAAAGAGATGTCTGATTCAGAATCAGAATCATCATGGGATAAAGTGTTAATCTTTAACCCTTTGAGATCTTTCTCAATCTCTTTTAGATGGGACATAAATTCTGTTTTAGTTCCCAAATTAAAACCTTTAACTTCAATAGGAGGTTGAATTAGAGGTTTGACAAGGCTCTTGGTAGAGTCAGGAGGGATCCTAACAGAGTTATGTGCCTGAGCAATCTCAATTCTATTGAGTTGTTTACCTATCGTGTTAAGGATAAGGTTGGTGTAATTCCCTTGTTTAACTAAAGGGTTCAGATCCTTAGTAGCTCCAAGGAGTCTGGTATCGTTTTCTATCCTAAGGAAGGCACTAGCTTCTATAATAGGAGCAGCACTACCTTGGTTGGTACTGCGAGTTTCTATGGATAGGGGTTCAGTCGGGGGGTGAACAGCAGATATAATCTGTTTATTCACAGTGGTCCATTTAGTTTCATGTTTAACATAAGTCTTAGGCTGATTTTCTGTTTCGAGAACAAAAAGTCGCCTATCTCTGGTAAACATGAGAAACCAAACAGCAAAAGAAGTAACCAACTGGTTTTCTTCCACCCATTTATAAAATTCATTTTTATAAAATTCTAACATGGTTTTATCATACTTTTTAAAGTACCAAGTCCTAAAACTAGTCCATTCTGGTAAGTTAAACTCAGCACTAATTTCTTTCCTATTAATCGAAAAACCCATAAAAAGAAAGAAAGGTTAAAGTCTGACATTCATTTCAGACGGCGTAGGGGATTCCCTGCGCTGAGAAGAATCCTTCTTCTCATAAATACCATGTGGTATTTGGTTATGGATGAACGTTCCATGAACATTCATATCATCATGATATGAAGGGTTTCTAAGGTTTTCTTCACAGACAGAGTGTCTTGAAGAGGATGGAGGACAGGTAACAAAAGGGGTTCTAGAAGAGTAACTCCTAGAGGATTGACACCTATTAAATTTTCTAAAATTTAGAAAAACATTACCATCTTTTTCACAAAAGAGCTCGATACTCTTATCTTGCTCGTCCAGACTAAGGGTTTGTTCCATAGTCTTAATAGCGTACTTGCTACGAAAGTTATACCAGTTAGTGTTGTATATAACTTTAGGATGGACCTTAGGAATAATCCACCCTTTCAGATCCTTCTGAATATCAAATTCAATTAAAGAAGAGTTCTTCGTGAACTCTTGTGTTGTGTGTGTATCAATGGTTTGTTCTTCCATTATACAGATGTTAATGTTTAGAAAGGTAATAATCACATGGTCTGGAAATAGGAGTGTAATAATCAAATCAAAATATTTATTTAAATAAAACAATATGCAAATCAAAATTCTAGATCTAAATAAAATACTATTTAAATCGAAATTCGCCAGTTAAATGAATATAATAAGCCGCATTTTAAATCACTTTTGATACCCAGTGGTCAACGATTTACTTTGGGAATAAGCCTAACGCCTCCCCGGCTAAACGGCAACCCGGTTACGCGACAAGTTACCAGTATATCACAACCAGACTTCTATTTCTCCTTATTATTATCATTTAAATTAGGTTTTCAATATGAATAGTAATCATTTAAATTAGAATTTTAATGTGAATAGTGATTATGAAAATAGTATTCTGATGTGAATAGTAAAATACTATTCATGCCGGTGAACAGTGATTTACTGTTCAAACGTGTATTATACCGGACAATAGTAACAGCCATTACTTTCGAACATCGGAAACATCATATTTTTTACTGTTCCGATGCCATTGAAAGATCATAGAGTTACTGTTCCGTGATAATACAACAGACCAAGATTACATTTCTAAACATTAACACACAAATTAGCCAATCATGGCTCTGATACCAACAAGTAGAGGATCAATGCGGAATTAATACTGGAAATATATTACTAACTTATTACAGACTGGAATTAAAGACAGAAATTAAAACTTACAAAGAGAAGAGAAGTCCACCGGAATGTAGCCGGGAAGTTCTTATTACAAATATATAGAGAGAGGCAGAGAGAGCTAAGCAAATGAAAGCGTAAGAAATGAAGAGGGGAAGCCCTCTATTTATACACAAAGGATAGGAATAAATAATTCCTGAGTGGGACCCTCCAAGTCACGGATGCTGAAAGGCTCGACAAAGTCTCTTGTCATCTTGTGTCGGCTGCTGGGCCAGGTGGGGTCACACAGGTCACGGGCAAAGGCAGGTGGGCTGTGAGTCACCAAACGGGTCCTACCACTTTTGTCGAAAGTTGGTGAGCCATGTCTCGAGGCGTTGGCTGCCAGAATGGATGGGTCCGACGGTGGGCCAGGTGGGTCGGTCACCTCAAATCATCTAGGCCATCCATGCCAGTGCTTGGGTGTAAGTCATCCAACCGTCGTGTTGGGTTAGTCGATCTCATGATGTCACAGTACATTCTCAACTGTGGATTGATCGGTAAGCTATTGTCGAACATTTCACTGATGAAAGGGTCGCCGACGAGAAAGCCGTCCTCAGGATTCTGAGATTCTCCAGCCAGGCAAAAGAAAGGATTATCTTTCTGGGCAGAGGTCATTGATGCGTCATCATCATCAGAAGGGATAGGAATCGGATTCCTATCAGGGGTGTCTGAGCTGGTTTTAGCTACGGCACTGGGGGCGGTTTCTTCGCCTATCTTCAGTTGGTTCTGGGTATACTCCATTACCATCTGTGAGAGCTCCTGTTCTGTAGCTCTGGGATGCTTCTTCTTCATAGCATTCTTCAAATCCAAAATTGGATTAGGTGCAGGCATCATCTGATCTGCAGGAGGAGGAGATTCTTCTACCAAATTCATGTTCTGAGAAAGACTGCCCTTAATCTGGGCCTCTGCAAACTTCAAATCTACACCGCTCCACCACCGATAGGAAAAGATGCGTTCCAGAAGAGGAACATTGAGAGAGTTAACTCTGCAGCGCAAATCCCATCGCCAGATCCAGGGAATATCCGTTTCCGAGAAAAAGAGTAGGGTGTTTAAGCCTACCGGAGCTTTGTTTTTCCCTCTTAAGAGGGGATGAAATTGACACCAAGGAAGAAAAAGTTTAAGCTTGGTGACTTCATCAGGGAGGAAATCAATTCCTGGGCCAAATTTGTCCCACCAATTGAATACCCATCCTGGGTAAGATTTTCGCAAAGAATTTGGGCACAAAACAAAAAACCAAGTGTGTTTGTGCTCAGCATTTTGATAATAAAATGCTTTAGTCCAAGCTTGGACATAATCCCAATAATTATATTGGCCACCAGCATGCGAACATAATTTTCGAGTTTTTAAAGGGTGGATTCCCCATTCTCGGGGAGATATGAATTTCTTTAGAACAGCCTTGCTATAAGCAATGGGGGAATGAGTATTTCCCTGGTGTTTATTGGAATGATTGAACACCACTGATTCAGTTTCCACGAGAATCGCCTCATATACAGTTCTGTATTTGCCTTCTTGCACTTGATAATTATGAGTATCAAGATACTGGGACTTAATTTCCCAGGGCGCAGACATCTGCTGCTCATCCTCTTCATTGAGGATTAGTACCAATTCTGAAGTCCTAATATTTAGGAAGGAAATTGTACTTGATAGTTTCCAAGACCTCTTTAGCAGTCTTCTTCTTGCTAAAAGGGTTAAGAGGGGGAGCATTCTTCTCCCTGTTCTTTGCACTCTGGCGTAAGAATTCAACATAATCCTGTATCGGAGGATATTGATCATCATTCACGATGATCTTTTCTTTACCAGGCCGGCGAGAATACCCGCTGCTGTTGCCTCTGCCACGCCCTCGAGAGGGGCCACTCATCGGTCCTGCAGAAACTCTCTAGTTAGAAAATCGGGAAGAGAGTTATTTTCCCCTTTGATATGTTCTATATAAAAATCAAAAGCCGATAAGTTTGCTTGCCATCTGGAAAAAATATGTTTTGAAACAATATTTTCAACATCTTTTTGCAAAACCTGTTTTACAGCACTGCAATTAATTCGCAGCAAAAATTTCTGATTTAATAAATCATCTTGAAATTTTGAAATGCTTTTAACAACAGAAAATATTTCTTTCTTAATGGTGGAGTAATTTTTTGAGGCATCTTTCCAAGATCCTGAAGTAAAACGAACAAGTTCTTCCTTTTTCGTTGAAAAATTTATTTGTTTTAAAATACCACCAAAACCTAGATCTGAGGCGTCGGTCTCGACAATTTTGAAAAAAGAAGGGTTTGCTAAAGCTAGACAAGGCAATTGCTTGACTTTCAGTTTAATTTTCTGAACAGCTTTAGTATGCTCATCAGTCCAAGGAGCAGGATTCTTTTTCAATCTTGAGTAAAGGATTGCACTATCTTGTGCAAGATTTTTGTAATAGTCACCAATATAATTGAGACTACCCAGAAATCGTTGAAGTTGCGTCTTTTCCTTGAGCTCGTCAGGGAATTTAGAGGCAAATTCAATACTTCTGTTAATGGGGAGAATTTTCCCTTCTCCAATATTATGCCCTAAAAATCTTACATTAGTTTGGAAAATTTTCATTTTAGGGGCGGAGACAACTAAACCATTAGTTTTAACAACATCTTTAAAAAAATTTAAATGTTTAAAGTGTTGGTCAATTGAAGCAGAGAAGATAAGGATATCATCAATGTAAACAATTGAAAAGTCTGAAAAGGGATTAAAAATATCGTTCATGATATTTTGGAATTCAGAAGGGGCGTTCTTAAGCCCAAAAGGTAAAACATTCCATTGGTAATGGCCAAATGGAACCACAAAAGCAGTTTTATAACGGTCTTGTGGTGCAATTTGGATCTGCCAATAACCAGATTTTAAATCAAATTTTGAGAAAATCCTGGCAGAATGTAACCTATCTAACAAATCCTTTTTGTTAGGAATTGGATATCTTATCCATTGCAAAACTTTGTTTAGGGGTTTGTAATTAATTACAAGCCTAGGAACACCACGTTCTTGTTCAGCAGCCTTGTTAACATAAAAAGTTGTACAACTCCAAGGAGAATAACTTTTAGTTATAAGATTTTTATCTAACAAGTTCTGGATCTCATTCTTATAAAGATCGAGGAGCTCAGTCTTCATCTGACTGGGTCTAGCTTTGGTCGGAATGGATCTTTCATGAAAATCTTTTTCGTAAGGAAGAGAAACAATATGTTTCTTCCTGTCCCAGAAAGCATTTGGGATATCACTGCAAATTTCTGCTGTTAACTGGTTCTTAACAACCTGAATTTTGCTTATGATATTAGGGGACATTAAATTCTTTTTAATGTTAAGATTAGAGATTTCTTTCTGAAGAAAATTAAGATGGTTTTCTTTGAAAATAATGTTATTAGTCAAAGAGTTAATTTTCTTAATCTCAGGTTTAGTGATAAATTCAAAAACAATTTTTTGATTTTGAATAGTGGTGTATATACCACTAGAGTCAATTTTATCTATAGGCATAATCATAGATAAAAAAGGAGTACCTAGAATTATCTGTTGAGATAAATCTCCAATAAGAAAAAAGGTACTATCTAAACAAATTCCATTGTTACAGATGGCAACATTAGTTAATTTAAACCTGATGCCCATGCTATCTCCGCTAGAATTAAACAAAGATTGAGTAGTCTTCTCAAAGTATTCAGTAGGAACAATTCCTTCCTGAATGCAGTTCATATCAGCACCGCTATCAACAAGAGCAATGATGTTGCAAAGAGAAAATTCTTTGTTAATCACGAGGTTGATAGTAGTATACCACTTTTGGCTTGGTACACGGCTGATAACACCTAAGTAATCCACAGAATCTTCAGTAGTGTTTGAAGTTCTTGGATCAGAATGCTTCTGAGCATTCTTGAGACTATCGATCTCAGTTTGCATCTTGTCATGCTGTAACTTAAGTTGCCTTAACTCAGTTTTAAGAGTATTCACTTCATGTCTTAGATCATTAAGACTAGCAGGCTTGTTATTTGTTCCATATTTTTCTAAACGATTTAGTACTTCCTTAAGTCTGTACTCTTTAGAAGAATCAGGAATAGAGGCTTCTTCCTGGGCATAACAAGACTTAATAAGTTTGAGCTTAATGTCAGGGTCAGTAACCTGATTGATAACATCGATCATATTCTGTTGATGACTGGTAAGAACATTAAGACTTAATCCAATTAATTGTATTATGGATTGGAGATGATCGCATCTCTTGGTCAATTCATTACACTGACAGTCTCCGTTCTTGGAGACATCTGAGTCACTAGAGCTGCTTTGGATATAGCAAAGCTCATCATCGCTCTCAGAGGAAGAGTCCTCTTGTTCTTCAGAGGAACTGGAGTTAAGCAAAAGTTTGCTTAACTGAGACTTCAGATGATCATCAATCTTAAGGGCGCTAAGCTTAGCTTCCATTTTACATTTGTTAGCATAGTGGCCAAATTTACCACATTTAAAGCATTTAGGGCCAGATTTGTTAGTTTTCTTCTTAACAAATTTCTTTTTATGTTTATATTCTTTTTCTTTAGGAATATAAGCCCTTTTCTTCTTACGTTTATAGGTGGGTTTTTTAGGAACCTTTCTAGTCTTTTTGGAGACTTTATGGGTAGAAGTTCCTGTGTCAAATGCAAATTGCTCACAAAACTCACCGAGTTCTTTCTTTCCTGAAAGATTATGTTTCTTAAGTTGTCTCTGTAACTTAATGTCATTACAGAGGGAAAGACCCTCCTGGATGACAATACTTATGAGCTGACCATAAGTGTAGTTAGAGTAAGGGATGGAGATACCACCATTAGCGTCTCTCATCTTCTTACGAACTTTCTCAGCAAAGAAAGTAGGAAGGCCATCAATGAATTTGGCTTTCCAGTGCTCAGAGTTGGCATCGCCTCTCTGAGTAACCCTAGCAAGGAACACGTCCTTGTACCACCTAAACTGGCTAAGAGTAGGACACCTAAGGTTTTGTAATAGTTCTCTATTACGCTCACCATGTGATTCAGTACTACCAATAAAGTGATGAACAATGGCGAGCATAAGGGTATAAACCGCATCCGGTACACCGATGTCTTGCTGTTGTTCGTTCTTTACAATTTTAACGGCAGTAAGAATCTCATTTCTCTGAGGTTCGGTCAGAATATTACCCCACCATCCTCTGATGGTACCAGTAAAACCAGCAGTTATCATCTGCGCAATGCCATGGTCCGTAGAATTATTCTGCGTACAAATGGTGGCATACATAGTCATCTGGTGAATCATCTCATAGATCTGGGATTCGGTTTTACCATCAAGATTCCAATCATAGATAGATTTTTCGTGAAAAGTATTCTGCATCACGGTGCTCTCTTCGAAGAGCAAATCTTGAGGGGTTGGCCTATGGTAGTAGTTTTTGGAAGGGCCAACATTATTACTATAAGTAATTCTGTTAACCTCAGGAGGTCGACCAAAAGAAAGTTCAAATCCTTGAACATCTTTTAAAGAGATGTCTAATTCAGAATCAGAATCATCATGGGATAAAGTGTTAATCTTTAACCCTTTGAGATCTTTCTCGATCTCTTTTAGGTGGGACATAAATTCTGTTTTAGTTCCCAAATTAAAACCTTTAACTTCAATAGGAGGTTGAATTAGAGGTTTGACAAGGCTCTTGGTAGAGTCAGGAGGGATCCTAACAGAGTTATGTGCCTGAGCAATCTCAATTCTATTGAGTTGTTTACCTATCGTGTTAAGGATAAGGTTGGTGTAATTCCCTTGTTTAACTAAAGGGTTCAGATCCTTAGTAGCTCCAAGGAGTCTGGTATCGTTTTCTATCCTAAGGAAGGCACTAGCTTCTATAATAGGAGCAGCACTACCTTGGCTGGTACTGCGAGTTTCTATGGATAGGGGTTCAGTCGGGGGGTGAACAGCAGATATAATATGTTTATTCACAGTGGTCCATTTAGTTTCATGTTTAACATCAGTCTTAGGCTGATTTTCTATTTCGAGAACAAAAAGTCGCCTATCTTTGGTAAACATGAGAAACCAAACAGCAAAAGAAGTAACCAACTGGTTTTCTTCCACCCATTTATAAAATTCATTTTTATAAAATTCTAACATGGTTTTATCATACTTTTTAAAGTACCAAGTCCTAAAACTAGTCCATTCTGGTAAGTTAAACTCAGCACTAATTTCTTTCCTATTAATCGTAAAACCCATAAAAAGAAAGAAAGGTTAAAGTCTGACATTCATTTCAGACGGCGTAGGGGATTCCCTGCGCTGAGAAGAATCCTTCTTCTCATAAATACCATGTGGTATTTGGTTATGGACGAACGTTCCATGAACATTCATATCATCATGATATGGAGGGTTTCTAAGGTTTTCTTCACAGACAGAGTGTCTTGAAGAGGATGGAGGACAGGTAACAAAAGGGGTTCTAGAAGAGTAACTCCTAGAGGATTGACACCTATTAAATTTTCTAAAATTTAGAAAAACATCACCATCCTTTTCCTCAATGATGTCTTCAACATCATGATTCTGACGTGGCTGAGGAGGAACAGCATTCTTTATAGCCCAAGTCTCTGGGAAGTCAATTTCGTCCCAACTTATTGTTCTAGGTGTGTAAACATTAGAATCTATAAGATGTGTGTCAATTAACACAGTTTTACCAAAAGGACTTAATTGCTTAATATTGGGAGCCATAGTATTCATTACCTTGTAATAAATCCTATAGATAATCCCAACAGTCTCCGATCCCGGAAGAAAATGATAACCTTTGGTTTGGACCCTAAGACTCAAACACTTACAAAGGTGCTTATCAGTTAAAGACAAAGTTATGTTTGGAAACACATCAAAATAAACTGGTCCATTACATAAACTAGTTTCGATAGCTCCCATCAAAGATTGTCTAAAATTGGTACATCTTCCGTCACGAAGAGTAGCTTGCAGACAGGCGTTCATGCCAGAAAGAGTCAAAGGTTTAAAAGCAATTTGAATTAAACCAACATGAATAAAATTATAAGTTTTATCCTTCATATGACTCAAAAGATCTTTTTCACAAAAGAGCTCGATACTCTTATCTTGCTCGTCCAGACTAAGGGTTTGTTCCATAGTCTTAATAGCGTACTTGCTACGAAAGTTATACCAGTTAGTGTTGTATATAACTTTAGGATGGACCTTAGGAATAGTCCACTTGTTCAGATCCTTCTGAACATCAAATTCAATTAAAGAAGAGTTCTTCGTGAACTCTTGTGTTGTGTGTGTATCAATGGTTTGTTCTTCCATTATACAGAGGTTAATGTTTAGAAAGGTAATAATCACATGGTCTGGAAATAGGGGTGTAATAATCAAATCAAAATATTTATTTAAATAAAACAATATGCAAATCAAAATTCTAGATCTAAATAAAATACTATTTAAATCAAAATTTGCCAGTTAAATGAATATAATAAGCCGAATTAGAAATCACTTTTGATACCCAGTGGTCAACGATTTACTTTGGGAATAAGCCTAACGCCTCCCCGGCTAAACGGCAACCCGGTTACGCGACAAGTTACCAGTATATCACAACCAGATTTCTATTTCTCCTTATTATTATCATTTAAATTAGGTTTTCAATATGAATAGTAATCATTTAAATTAGAATTTTAATGTGAATAGTGATTATGAAAATAGTATTCTAATGTGAATAGTAAAATACTATTCACGCCGGTGAACAGTGATTTACTGTTCAAACGTGTATTATACCGGACAATAGTAACAGCCATTACTTTCGAACATCGGAAACATCATATTTTTTACTGTTCCGATGCCATTGAAAGATCATAGAGTTACTGTTCCGTGATAATACAACAGACCAAGATTACATTTCTAAACATTAACACACAAATTAGCCAATCATGGCTCTGATACCAACAAGTAGAGGATCAATGCGAAATTAATACTGGAAATATATTACTAACTTATTACAGACTGGAATTAAAGACAGAAATTAAAACTTACAAAGAGAAGAGAAGTCCACCGGAATGTAGCCGGGAAGTTCTTGTTACAAATATAGAGAGAGAGGGAGAGAGAGCTAAGCAAATGAAAGCGTAAGAAATGAAGAGGGGAAGCCCTCTATTTATGTGTGTGTATCAATGGTTTGTTCTTCCATTATACAGATGTTAATGTTTAGAAAGGTAATAATCACATGGTCTGGAAATAGGGGTGTAATAATCAAATCAAAATATTTATTTAAATAAAACAATATGCAAATCAAAATTCTAGATCTAAATAAAATACTATTTAAATCGAAATTCGCCAGTTAAATGAATATAATAAGCCGAATTAGAAATCACTTTTGATACCCAGTGGTCAATGATTTACTTTGGGAATAAGCCTAACGCCTCCCCGGCTAAACGGCAACCCGGTTACGCGACAAGTTACCAGTATATCACAACCAGACTTCTATTTCTCCTTATTATTATCATTTAAATTAGGTTTTCAATATGAATAGTAATCATTTAAATTAGAATTTTAATGTGAATAGTGATTATGAAAATAGTATTCTGATGTGAATAGTAAAATACTATTCACGCCAGTGAACAGTGATTTACTGTTCAAACGTGTATTATACCGGACAATAGTAACAGCCATTACTTTCGAACATCGGAAACATCATATTTTTTACTGTTCCGATGCCATTGAAAGATCATAGAGTTACTGTTCTGTGATAATACAACAGACCAAGATTACATTTCTAAACATTAACACACAAATTAGCCAATCATGGCTCTGATACCAACAAGTAGAGGATCAATGCGGAATTAATACTGGAAATGTATTACTAACTTATTACAGACTGGAATTAAAGACAGAAATTAAAACTTACAAAGAGAAGAGAAGTCCACCGGAAAGTCAGTAGTTATTCTTGTAGCACCCCTTATATTTCATGTGCAGTTGATCGGGTTAGCATGCCAAAGATAGGGCGCGGTATGCAATTTATATCATTCTAAGCATCAATGGTATATCAAAATGACAATAAATAAAAACTATCCACGACATGATGATGATGATGATGATGATGATGATGATGATGATAATAATAATAATAATAATAATAATAATAATAATAATAATAATAATAATAATAATAATAATAATAATAATAATAATAATAATAATAATAATAATAATAATAATAATAATAATAAAACTATAATAAAAATAAAAATCTCTAATAAAAACGAATCCATCACTATTATAAGTGTCCATAATACAATAGTCTGAAAGTGAAATGTAAATAAGATGGAGCCACCTCGGTTCATATATAAACTCATGAAGACAAATAACTACTCGAATGCCAACTGAAATGAAGTAGCATCTCTTACACTAAGGATGATGAACTGGATCTACAATCACTGTAACTCTGACTACTCAGTCATGTTACTCTTGTATAATAATAATAATAATGGTATCTGGGGGAAAGGTTTTATAGATTTGAGTCAGGGACCAAAATTGGCAAGAAATGTTTATATTACTTTACGACATTAAATATGACCCACTTAGACCCCATGTCGTCATCCGTCGGCACTTATACAAACCATACATCACCTTTACTCTAACTTAATACAGTTCTAACTAATTGTACAAATCCTCACCTACCATACTAAGGCTAACTTTATACATAAGTAAAACATGAAGTAAAACCAATAGTCCTAGTCCCACCCTGTCTCTCAACTCCCAACCTTACTATGTTCCGTGCGTAAGATGTCTTATAAATAAATTCCAAACAATAACCCCCCCAATACACTTATACTTATATTAGTTGGTCATCAAGATCCGTTGCCTAAGACCTAACATATCACTATAACAATCACATCATAATCTAATGATCTATTACCATTTAGGTCCTAAGGATCTCATACCCAAATGATCCTAACTCCCAAGAAAACTAGACTCCATACGTGGGACATCTAGTTAATGAAATCCAAATAGGGAATCCATGATACACGTCTGTTTAACCGGATCGTTCGTCCGAAACAATGGTAAAGGACTCCCTAAGCAAATACCAATGATCTCAAATAACATCGTATCCGATATCATATAGTACTACACCATTTCATGTATCATCCAAGTAACCACATAGCATTATCCCAACCCATAGATGCACATTAATTACCGAAGAGCAATAATCCAACTCATACCCTATACCATAGAGTACAAAATCCAGTATACATGTATATAATTCAATATACGTATATTACGCCATCCCTAAGTAATCAACCAACTCTGGACCGACCAAAAAGAGTATTTACCCAATTCATACCATTTATCATCCGTATAAATAGACCAAAACATAATCGTCCAACGGCCGAGCAATAACCCAACTCAGGCCTCATATTTAATCCATGCAAAGAGTAACATTACTCTAATTAAATTTATCATTAAGATTATACCATAACCATATGCTGTTAATCATTATCCATAAATTATAATTTACCCATCCCCGGTGTATTTTTACATTTTCCAACTTCTTATATACACCTCGTGATTAATGTTTTACATATACCAATGAATTTCGGAATTATTCTCATAGCAATAACCGAGTTCCGTGTCTACTTATATGCGTATAAAAATAACTATACTAGCTTAACAATAGGCACGGGACCATACAATTCCAAATGTTAAACTACTCTCGAACCCATCATATATGTATTTAACAATATTAATAAACTTGTCCTCACTACCGAATTAAGTATACACACACACACACACACGTGGTCTAATAAATATCCAATACATACATGTATACATGTGACTAAACGTTTTTCCAAATTTTTTATTTTTATATTAAAATTAACCTTTCAATGAACACGTGTTAAAAAATTGGGTCAAAATACATTTTCTAGCTATTTTTAAAATATTCACAAAATTCAACTCGTGCAGACCCTTATAAATAAGGTATTTTTAGCAGTTTTTTTATTGGATTTTTAAAAAATAGTCAGAATTTTTATTTTGATATAATTTTGAACATATGTTGATTGGAAGGTTAACTCAATGGGTAAAATAAAAAAAAAATTTAGGGCCTAGAATTAGGTGTGATGAATGGGTGATGTATAAATCATGGTATATAGGAGCCTTGTTCCCTCTCTCTCTCTCTCTCTCTCTATATATATATATATATATATATATATATATATATACCTCAATATCTAGGTATACAAATATACGCCAATGCATGAGGTACTCTACCCCAATACAAATAATTGTACTCGTACCAATTTAAACTCAAACATGTGGTCTCATAGACTATCCAAACTTAAAAGTGTATAATACATAATTATATTTAACATAATGTATACACAAGATATCGCATCATATTTGTATACCCAATTCCTTTCTGAATTCCCAAAACCAAAATATTAAATTAATTTATGTGACATAAACCCTAATAAAACAACTCCTTGCTTTTCCAACACTTCCTTACATTATATATATATATATATAACTTATCCCAAAGTTCCTAAGAGAACCAAAGATAAAACTAAATAAAGAGGGGGTATTATAGCGGGCTCACTCCCCCGCTATGGCAGGTGGCCTCGTGAAGCGTCAAACTCTAGCCTAATTATCCGTCTCAAACCCAATTTAATTAAACACTTAAAGTTTCATAAAAACTTCTCTTTATATCCAAATTAAGTTATGTTTGTTTATACATAATCCAAATTAAAATCCTCACAACATAGTGTTAAAATCACATAAGATCATTACACCGAAATTCCCATCTTTTTATACACTCATTACGGATCAAATCTCAAATTATATTTCACCATTATTTTTATGTCTTTCATACCATATACATATTAGTAGCATATGAATACCATTTCTAAGCATGATTTCCGATCATCATAACTGATATATAAACACAAATTAATTAAAGTTTCATCATAAACTTATTTAAAATAAAAGTTAAGAAAGTATACCAAAATTTATCTTTAACTTGTATTATCCCAATACATACAAGATTAACAATAAGATTTAATAATCAACAATTAAAACTAAATTCTAAAGCATGATCCTACCCAATTTATTCATATTCAAAGATGAAATCGTAAATATATTACATTAACATAATAACCAAGGTTGTAATTTTTTGCCTCAAACGGAGCTTGATCTTTGATTAGATTCTCTTAAGTGTTCTTACTTTTCTTACATTTACTACTAGGTTTTAATCTTATAGTGTATTATGATGTTTAATAAGGGTTATTAAGTTATTTAAAATCATAATCCCCCGCGTATACTATGGACTCACTTTTGAACCCCCAAATAAGTCCAAAACATTAACTCAATACTCTTAAAATTTGAACAAAATGTGTACCTACTCCTGGGGCCTATTTTTACACATTAAAAATACTATTCTGAGTCTTTGTAATCCCCCAGAGTCTCAACCAACCCGCAACATCAAATTAATTATAATCATGTTAATTTAATTTACAATCATTCCCAAATTATTTAAAATTCTCATTTTGAATTTCGATTAATAATACAAATCAATTAAACTCAATAAATTACCCATTAATTCACCTGAGTAAGTATTAATTAACATTTAAATAATAATTTATTTAATTCCCACAAATACAGTGCATTACACTTCTCCACTTGACCCAGCCTGCGTTAATTCCATGAGTAACATCATCATTCATATCTCCATATTTTTGGATAATCAATCATAAATAATAAAAATGATCATTTCTAGATATCTTTTGACCCTCAAGTTTCACCACATATCCATTTATCCTTCCATTATTACTAAAATGTCATTCCATATATTCTATTTCAGTTTTAATTATTTTAAACCCTCTTGTTCTAGAGTTTCTCTCCATAATTCCAATCTAGCATTAACCATGATCGTAATTGCTATATATGATGAGTGTTAAAAGCGTAAGTGACTTTAGACCCTCAGATGATATCCTTTGGACCTCTGGTGGATAAGAGGAGAGAAGTGTCAAGTGTGAGACAAAGGTTTGGAGCGGTTCAAACCTCATGAGATATGTCCAATGTACAAAAGTGTTATGCATGTTTATTAGAAAGTAGTTGATTATTACACTCTAGGATACCCATTGGGCTTTGGTGAAGGGAGTTTGAGGTCTTACGGCCTTCATCAACGGTACATATGACCTTATAAAGTAAGTGAATGACTTTTCTAAGGATGCTTATACACAATTTTAAGGATTTTTCAATAAGTACAACTAATAGAAATAATGGAAATGGTCCAAGTAACAAAAAGAAGCTCTCAACAGTAAGTTAGGAGTATGAAATGGAGTATAAACACTTGTGAAATGCTATAACTCTTGTGAGTCTGATAACTGGATGCTCTTAATCTCTTTTTATGGTCGAGGTCGATCAATTTCCACCTTCTACATCATTTTATTTATAAGAGAAATGTTAGAGAGAGAATAAGTGGGTTGTCATAGCATGGCGTTGATAGCTCTAAGGTTTATCAGGGTAATTTGGAAGGTGGAATGTTGGGTAAAGTATTTGCAGGTGGAGTACCTTAGTTGTTGGGTGCATTAAATGTTGATGGGAACATTAAATGCACGCAAAGTTGAGTAGTGGTGGCAGGTGGAATATTTTTCTATTTTCTACCTGCTCTACCAAACATCTTGCAAGAGCACCGTCGGAGGTTAGAAAGGGCTGGAGAGATTGTGGAGTTACTAAAACCTGATCCTCATGTACCACATGTCACCACATCCTAGGACTGAGGTCTGGGTGACCTCCAGAGGTCATTATCCCTCAGTCTGAGGCCGGATGAGGGCGCAGATTATAACGGGACCTTGATGTTGAGGTCTCTAAGCTTGCTAGAGGGAGTATGCTGAGATGACAAAAGGATATGCATCTGGGGACCGTCATAGTGCCATATCTTATCCTTAAGGGTATTGGTGGTCTTATCAGATAACTAGCAGTCCGTGTAAGGTCTGTGACTAGCCTTAGGTCCTCTAACCTACCTCAGGGGCAGTTGTGGATTTGAAAAAACTTTTAAGAACCTAGTGTGAAATAGGGTATCATCAGTAAAAAAAAATTGCTTCCTTTAAAGCTTACAATGGATAACAAGTATCCTTTGCGCAAGTTTGGGTTAAATATGTAACTGACCACCGAGATTTACATCATCATTAGATTGTGTTGGGAAGGAGCTTGCACGTGATTACGGACAGGTGTTGGTAACCGAGCTCTTTGATGTGATTGAGGCATCTAATTTTGAGAGATATCAATGGTTATAACCCTAGTCCTTGGAGGCTATAAATAGTCCCTTGGGCTGAGTAGAACTCTTCACCATTAACTTCCATCTTCTCTCTTTATCCCTAACACTTTCTTGAGAAAGTAATACTTAAGAGAACGATCTCTTCTGAGAATATTCCATCTTCTTAAGTTTCAGACCTCAAACATTTGTCTGTTATGGGGCCCCAAAGCTCTCTACCTACCTTGGTGAAGCCAAAAACTGAGTCCTCATCTCATCTCATTAGTGGATTAGTTTCACCGGTTTGATAGTGATGAACTATGAGGGGGTCCTTAATCCTGACTTTATCGATGGGGCTCAGTTCATTTCGCGAGTTACTGAACAAGATCTGGCAGAGCTCCAAAAAAATTACCAAATTCCAAAAAAAATTATTATGAGGGTCGTAAAACCCAACTAAAGAGCTTTCTCTATAGTGGCTAACCATATATGCTTCCATGAGTGCTTGAAATATGGGGTACGATTCCCCTTGCCTTTGTTTATGGTCAGAGTTTTGAAGGCTATTGGCATATCCTCTTCTCAACTGGTGGCTAATTCATGGATGACCTTAATGGCTGTAGTCCTGGACTTCAAGGAGTCTAGTAGGGGGAAATGTGATGTCTCCCCAGTATAATTCTTCAATCTATATAGGGTTTAGGAGAAGATCAAGCCTACCGATGGAATCTTTAAGTAACTAGCCCTTAGGCCCAACATGGCGAGCTTTGGGAGTAAGCACAACACCCCCAAAAGTTCGAGAGAGAAATTCTTCTTCATTGAGAGGGGGTTGTTCCACCCCAGATCCTGCTGATCCCATTGGCTGCCCCACTATCTGGTGCACTCCTCTGTCGATGGTCAAGTTAATATTTTATTTTTGTTTTATTATTTAAATTGACCTCTCCTTTAAGATTTAAAACTTTTATTGACCTTTTGCAGTGGTTCTTGAGCCTACCATGTCGGAGTTCAAGAGGATTGTTGAGGCTCAAAAGTTGGCCTCCACCCCTTTTGAGGCCCTTGTAAGTGACAAATGCCTCTTTAACTGTGAATAAGGACTTGATCACAAGCCTCTAGCATATATGGGAATACATGAGGCTCCTAGGTGAACATTGCATACTAGGCCTTCTGCTTTAGTTCTCCAAAAGAGGGAAGTTGTATCTGCGATCTAGGTTGAGGTTCTTGAGGCCTCAGAGGGAAAGGATGACCAGGTCAAAGGTGGGGATTACCTCTCAAAGATCGCAGGGTCCTTTACCTTAGCTTAGGATCCCATTTTAATTTTAGAATATTATCCTTATAAGTAGCCTAGCCCTATTAACTTTTTTACCATCTTTATAACTTATTTAATGGCTGACTATAACCTTTGTTCGATTAGTAGGTGAACAGGAGGAAGTGAGAATTCTTATTGAGTCCGTAATTAACAGAAAAAAGAGGACATACTACCAAGCGCTTGAGGTTTGGTACCCTGGTGGACATTTTTTATACTTGGGGTCAAATTGGTGGAGATGGATAACTTGGGGTCTGAGTTTGTTAGAGGCTCAAATCTAGAGCTCCATAAAACCCTACCCCTACTGCAGGTAGAATTGGGGGTAAGTGGGAATCCTAGGGTAACCCAAGAAGATCCTTCTATTCCAAGGAACATGCATACTTTGGTCTCAAAAGATGAAGTTGTAGGGAACATGGTACTCCCTCGCATGTAAGGGGATTTGCAAGAGGCAACTAAAGTGCCTAGCACGTCACGAGGTAGACCCTAACACCTCGGTAATAGAGTATCATCGTGTGTTGGCAAAGATAAACATATCTGACATGGTGTCCACCTTGAGGGTTAGGGGTATCCTTATTAATGTTGAGGAATTGGTTCACTTAATGAGCAAGGTACTTGTATTCTCTACGGGTTCCTTACCTAGCTTTCATTCTATTTTTTATCATCATATCCTTTCGCCTTTTAGAGGATCAGCACTTGATGGAGGCTCTCTTGGTCAATGCTCTTAACGATAATTAAACATGGAAAAAGGCAAATAAGATGGTGAGAAATTGGGACCTCACTCGTTATCACTTGTACCGAATGATTGATGGACAGAAATTATGGATAGATGCTCCTGAGAAAGAGAGAGAGGGGAACTTTAAAGACTCGGGATGCCCTTCTGTAATAAGAAAGGCTTTATAATGAGAAAACCCTCATAGATAGTGCCTCTTTACAGGTTGTTTCTCAAGATTCTATAGCCAAGGTTGATGAGTTGTGCACCCTTTACCATATTGATCATATGGTGATAGCAAAGGCCCTTCAGGTCCTGAAGACTAAGTTCTAGAGCTTTAAGGGTAGACTCTTTTGTGTCGAAGATGATTTGGATCTCTCAAGGAAGGGGTGAAGGACTTATTATCTAAGAAGACAAAGATGACCTCTCAAAGTTATAAGCTTCAAAGTAACTACATCGGTACTCTGGTTAAATACGAAGTACTTCAGGGGCAGGTCTGCACCACAGTTCAGAGACAAATGGATGCCTATCAATAGTCTGAGGTCTTTAAAATATACCTTTTTAAAACTTTAGTGTTGTCTTTGAAGCTTGCAAAATAAAGTTCTAGGCGTTATTTCTAGAGGTGGACATCTCTGGCTTATTTCCTCAAGCCCCTCGGTCGGAGGAAGAAAGATATGATGATGATGATGATGATGATGATGATGATGATGATGATGATGATGATGATGATGATGATGATGATGATGATGATGAATGAAATGGTGGTGATGATACTGAAGATGCCTCCTCTCCCAAGTCCCAAGGGGGGGAGACTGTAATCTCTCTTTTCACCTTTGATGAATAAGTATTTTTGTGTAATTTTGTTCTTTTTTCAATCTTCGCTTCGTGCTTGCTTTAGTTTTTTGCTTCACTAAAGAATTTTAGGTATTACTTGAGATGTCTGAGATCTGACCTGTATATAGTATACCCCTAGCCCCCCCAGATTTCTTAGTAAAGCGAGATAATTAGGAAATAAATTTTGATTAAGTAGATATAAGGGCCCTAAGACCTCTACTTCACATTGGATTCGATTGTCGAAGTCGAGACTGTGATTCTGTAGTGGGGGGTTGAGCTTTATAACTTTATCACTTTTGATTGTTGTGCTTTTGTGAGATTGCAAGCCCACAATCTTTCGTTCAAACACTTAGCCTCCAAAGACTTTTGGGCATAAATGTGCAAAAGTTAATCCTATAATGGGTCCTAAGACCTTAGGCTTCAAAACTTGAATTTGATGATTTGAAATATATAAGTCCTTATAAGGGTCCTAAGACCTCTGAACTGCCTAGAAGGTCTTAGGATATTTTGACTTTTGAAATCCTTATAAGGGTCATAAGACCTCTGAATTTAGAAAAGTGTAACTTGAAGTTACACAAAAGGTCATAAGACCTCTTAACTTATGAGATTTTGACTTTTAAAATCCTTATAAGGGTCTTAAGACCTCCAAATTTAGAAATAATTTGAAATTTTGAAGTCCTTATAAGGGTCTGAAACCTTCAGACTGATTTTTTTGTAATATAGCATCCATATAAGGCTCTAGACCTCCAGACTTAGAAAAAATGAATTTTTAAAGTCCTTGTAAGGGTCTGAGACCTCAGAACTGAATTTTTTTATAATCTAAAGTCCTTGTAAGGGTCTGAGACCTACGGACTGGAAAATTTGAGGTTTATTTATAAGGAAATGGGTTATTCATGGGTTCTTAATTCTTAGCCTTTTGGAATTATAGATGAAGATCTCCATAATTCTTTTAGTCCTTTGATTATGCTTTTTGGGTTGCTTAAACATGAGGATTGTAGTCTTTTTTTAGGTCCTAAGACCTTTGGGAATTAGTCTTAAGCGAAGTCTGAAGTCCTTAAAGCTTAAATGGGGGGTCCTGACACCTTAATTTTTCTGAGGGATATATCATAAGTAACAATAAAGATATATTTTGTCATTAAAACAACAGAGTGCATGATTTACAATGGTTCATAGGGGATGACATACGCCCTCTGAGGCCTCTATTAGTTTTGGTGCTAAACCTTCATTTAGGCTATCGGTCGTGGTGGCAAGCATCCTCATTTCATAGCGTTGTGCTTCTTATGCAAAAGCTCTATAGAGGGAGCTCAAGCATCGGATGTAGTAGAGCTAAAATATCTGGTGAGATCTTAGGGATCTTTTGAAGCTTTGCTGGAGCCTCTGCCGAGCTTTGCTATGAGCTAAGGAACTTCTTTTTATCCTTTATGGACGTGATGTAGAACTCATGAGCCTTTTTCTAGTCTCCAAAGACCTCCCACACTCCTTTGGACGTTGGGAACCTCAACATCACAACGTCCAAGTCATTGAGAGTGGGTCTGTCCAATATAACATTGTAACTTGAGGGGAGGTCTGCCACTATGAATTTATTCCAAACGGTGGTAAAACAATACTTAGAACCAAAGGTGAGGGGGAGAGTGACATACCCATAGTAGTAGGTCCACTCCCTATTGAATCTTATGAGAGGGTTAACCGACGACTATATATGTTTGTTGCCAGGCCCATGTCCTCAAAGGCATCCAAAAATAGGATATCCACGAAGCTTCATGTATAAATTAATAGCCTTCTCATGTTAGTTTTCCCAATGATTTATGTAATCATGCAAGGATCATCGTGAGGTTATCGAACCCTTATGAGATTTGTTTTTGAGAAGACCAACATCAGGAAATCCTTAGGAGCTTGATGTGGGAGAGAAACTTGGTTTAACTGTACCCCGTCATGCTGGAAACTCCTGAAGTGGGCCTTTCTAGATGTGGCAAAAATACCCCCTATGGAAAATCCTCCAGAGATACAATGGAGATCAAGCAAAGGGGCATAATATTTGTTCTCCTTATTGTTATTACTGTGCTGACCTCTATCAGCGTTTTTGATTATAAATTCTTTGAGGTAGCCTCTCTTGATCACCCATTCGATGGCCTCCTTCAGTCTGAAGTATTTGTTCGTGTTATAGCCATGATCTATGTGGAACCAAATATACTTGTACTGGTCTCGCTTATCGTCCCTAGTTATCATAGGATTTGGTTTAGGTAGAATATCTTGCCTTTCTACAGCTACGGAGACCTCTTCCACCCTAGTTGTGAGGGGGTGAAGTTCTTGGCCTTTGGAAGCACACTTTTCTTAACCATATCCTTCTTTCGTTTGGCCTCACCTACCCCTTGGGTGTCCCCAAAGTGGGAGAAGACATCTTTCCTCTTTCCACTACACCAAAATACAAACATTATCACTTTTCACCTAGCCAGCACTGTCACGATAAAAAACCGTGACAACAAAACACGCGTTTGTTACCACGTTCATTGCATGTGATAATTATGTTATCACGGTCAATGATCATGACAACATTATATTATTTTCACGGTCATTAATCGTGACATATCCATGATAACTTTTAAAAAAAATAAAGCCTTAGTCAGTGTCGTTCCCTATTATCTCACAAATTATCTCTCTTTATTTTGTTAATTTCTCAGGTGACCTCTCTCTACCTCCTCCCCTCTTAGGTGATCTCTTTCTCCCTTTCCTTCCCTCCACTCTGCTCCACTCCACTCTCTCTCAACCGATCTATCTCTCTCCCTCTTAGGCTGCTATGGTCATGCCCCTCCCCCTCTCAGGCAAACATCACCCTTTATCCTCCATTGTGGCTATAATCATGCCCCTCTCCCTCTCAGGCAAACATCCCCCTCTCTCTCCCTCTCAGGCTGCCATAGCATCTGTGGGTGTTGCATTTCAGTGTGCCATTAATTTTCTCAGTAAGTTTTTTTCGATAGGCGATTTCAATACTATTGACTGTGTTGTATTTCTTGAATCCTTCATGTATATGGGTTTACATATTTGGCACTATTTTTATATTTACTTGAGTATAAGTAGGTAAAAATAGGCTTAGTTTTGTATAAATGTATAGTGGGTTTACATATTTGTCACTCTTAATTTTGTATAAAATGTATTAAATCATCATCATCCTTGCCTTAATCCTATCATATGGGATCGGCCACATGGATTCACTTTTTCCATTCTAATCTATTATATGAAAAATTATCATTCAAGTTCAATTCCTTAATATCTCTTTCAATAATTTCCTCCCTTGATAGCTTAGGTTGGCCGCTTTCTCTTTTACCCTCTATTTCTAATAATCTTCCTCTTGTTATAGGTGCATTTACTAATCTATGAAACACATGTCTGTACCACCTAAGTCTACTTTCTTTTTATTCATCGTTAATGGAAGAAACTCCTAACTTTTTTTCTCACGTATTGATTTCTGTCCTTTCTAGTAATTTCTATCATCCATCGGAGAATCCTCATCTCACTAATATGGATACTTTGTTCATGTTTTTTCTTTAAATCCCAACACTCTGCTCTATATAGGGTCATTGGCCCAACAACTGTTTTATAAAATTTTCCTTTTAATTTATTATTTATCCTCTTATTGCATAACACCCCACTTGCTTGTCTCCATTTCATCCAACCAGTTGATATTCTACTCGTAACATCCTTCTCAATATCCCCATTACTTTGTAACACTGAACCTAAATAATGAAATTTATTAGTTTGTTTTATCACTTTTTCTTCAATCTTTAACATTATTCTATCTTACGCCTCATTATTAAATTTACATTCCATAAATTCCGTTTTATTTCTATTGATTCTTAGTCCCTTAGACTCTAAGTATTTTCTCCAAGTATCTACTCTCATCGCTAAGCCCTCCTTTGAAGTGTCTACTAAAACTATATCATCCGCAAACAACAAACACCATGGGACATCTTCTTGTATGTCCTTAGTAATCTCATCCAAAACTACAGCAAATAAGTAAGGACTTAAGGACGATCCTTGATGTAGACCCACTTTAATTGTAAAGTCATTAGTTTCTCCATATATAATTCTTACTCTAGTCTTTGTGTTATCATATATGTTAGAGAAGTAGACTAATACCATGCTTTATGTAATATATTTATTTATGAATTTATTATTAAAATAAAATTAGTTTTTCCAGTTTTAATGAGAATCATGTATGGATATAATGTTTGCATTATTTTATATATTGTCGGTATCTTTTATTCTGCTCAGTAGGTGTTCTGGCGTGTAGAGTACATCTTACACACAGAGGATCAGATCACTGATTCTAGTAGAATATAAGTTTTATCATTCACAGTCATAGATGGAATTGGACACACCATCAGTAGGGTTGTAGCATTATATTTTAGTAGGCCTATCTTGATTACGGAAAACTATATAGTTTCAACTTATTGTGCTAGTACACTTTATGTGTATTGAATGGACCATCTTAAGGTCATTGTATTTATACTGATTTTATCACACAATGTAAACCTCATGATTATTATGTTTACTTAAGGCTCTTAATCCGGGTATGATTGATGGAAACCTGCACTAGTTATTTATTTCTTTGAACTTTCGGGTAAGATTCATTACTGGATCAATAACCTTGATAGATTGGGTAATGATGAATATTGTATGGTGAAAGTCTTTTATGGATGGAATCCACATCTCATTATAGAGACTGGTGAAACTCCCTTGAGATGCTCATAAGTTTTGTATGTATCAAACTCTACAGGTTGATTATGTTAATCCGACACTAGAAATAAGTTAAGTTGAATTGCTAAAGGAATTAAAGAAGTTAATAAAATAAATTATCAATAACTTATTTTATTAACAGGTATCTGTAACCTTAACTTGGGGAGAATTAAGTAATTAATAATAAGGAGATCGAAATATAATTTTGAATTAAGGAGTGGAGTCACAATTATAATTATTTAGTGGCATTAATTATACTTAAAGGACTCAGATTAGGATCCGCGAAGGATTAGGTTTTCTCAGGCCCATTAGGAGACACGTCCTTATCTCTACTTAGGGTCCCTACTGTAGCCTATATAAATTCACCTAAGTCTCATTCTTTCTTAAGCTAGCCGCCACTATTTTATACTCAAAAGACCCGAATTCGGACTGGTGAGAAAGAGAGACATTAAAGAGGAAAGAGGAGAAGAAAATTTGGTCACGAAGGAAGAGCCCACACTATGCTCATGATTGTCCATATCAAGAATACAATAGAAGATCGTGACGTGCATCGGGTTTGCATTCTTGATCAACTATCATCGCATACTTTTTATGCTAAGACGAGATCATTCTGCTTTATAGGATTTTGCGTATGTGCAATATTTTTTCGTAGTTCAATTTATACACGTTTTTAATAGACCCTTGGACTTCCGCTCCAACAATTGGTATCAGAGCACTGTTGATACCGCGTATAGGTTGAATTCATCCATGTTGTCCAAATAAAACAATCATATATGTGCATGGATGTTGGGTAGAATATAGATATGTGTTAACTTCTAGTTTGTAGCGATCTAATCCCGCTATTATGGTCACGTATTTATGATTTTGTTTTATGTGATTGGATCGCACGATGGTTTATTCATGGTTATTTTTTTATGCTGGAGTAATGTGATATTGATATAGAATGTGAACTCCTTCATGGAGGCATAGTACATGTGTAAATTGTTACTGTTTTGATCGTGATTGTCAATGGAGGAGTGTGAAACTAGATCGGTGATCGGAGGCAATTTTTGGCATAGAAATCAGTTTCGATAGTGTTAAATGATGCTTGGAGGAGAGGGAAATTTCCCTTAGACCCCCCCCCCCCCCCTTGACCCTTCCACCTGACCGGGCAGGTGAAACCCTGTGTCGTCCCAGCCTAGTGGCAACATGAAGTGTTTAGGTTGAAGGATAACTATTGAGAACTCCAATCTACGATAGAGTTGTATCTTGACCATAATAGTCAGAAATCCTTATTTATCTTTTTTTATTTATGTTGATTTATGTCTTTATTATTAATGTTTTAATTGTTGGGCTGTTAGTATGTGTTAACGATTCACTTAGAATTATGGACAACAAGGTATACCGACCGGACTTAAATCATGTAGATGCTCAATGTGAATAATTCATAATTATTTTGAATTGGGGACATTAATATGTGTGGTTAGAGAATAAAAAAATTGAGCATTTTTTTAATGATCAAGTGTACTTGTACTATTTATTTATCACACATTTGTTTGATAAATTAAAATATGGATATCCCGATATTTTTGGAAACATATCAAATGTCCCAGATTTTTCAAATTAATTAAAAATTTGACACATGTTTTTTAATAGTCACAAAGTTTTCTAAATTACTAAGTGGGAGAGGGAATTTTCCAAGAGAAAATCACATGGTATCCATCAATGATTTGTATACTTTCAATAATAAGTAGGTCCTCCAACGAGAAATGAAAATTATTATGGTAGTCGGTATAAATTTTCTTAAGGGTAATTTTGAATTCATTATTCACATAGGCGGCCCCAAAGGAGGAGTCTATGTGATATGAGATAATCTAAAGTTAGTTAATGGTATACACGTAGACATAAAATAATGGTAGGTTCTCCAAAGAGGAATGCTATGATTTTGTGGGATCGAAGTGTCGGCTATTTAATTTTATTTGACATAGGTCTTATCTAGATAATAAAAATAAAAGGAATAAGCCTGACTAATTATTTTTGGAAAGTAGGTTCTCTAAAGAGGAATACTATTCAAATGGTCATCGAGATGCCGATGAATTCTTTCAAAATTGATAGAGAAAACATTAATTTTAATTTAGAATTCAACAAGTTTTATTCCCTATAATTATTCATTTTATTATTTGATTCTCAGTATTAAGATAGGAAGCTCTTTCAATCCACTTGTTATCATTCTTAAGGAAAATAAATTAACTAAACCTAATTACATTAACTGAAAAAGGAATTTGGATATTGTGTTGACTGTTGAAAGGTACAAGTTTGTGCTCTATGAAATTTGTCCTGAGAAACCTGGTGAGGGGGCGACCAAAAAGGAAACCCAGGATTACCAAAAATGGATCAAGGCTGATGAGATGGGGCGGTGTTACATTTTGGCATCTATGTCAAATGTTCTGCAACATCAGCATCAGTCGATATTCAATGCCTATGACAAGATGTTGAACCTCAAAGATATGTTTGGGGATTAGAATCATTCTGTAATGCAAGTTTCCATAAAAGAACTTATGAACACAAACATGGCTGAAGGGACCCCAGTGAGGGAACATGTTTTAAGGATAATGTCTCTTCTTAATGAGCTTGAAATCCCTGGAGAAAAAATTGATGGGGAAACCCAGGTCGATATTGTTCTCCAATCGCTGCCTGAGTCCTTTAAGCAGTTCCACCTAAATTACAACATGAAAAAACTTTCTTACTCTTTAATGGAACTACTTACTAAACTACAAGAAGCTGAGCGTCTCATCAAGAAGTCAGAAGAGAAAGGGTCTACTTTTAAGCCTATGGGCAAGGATAAAAAGAAGAAAAAGGCTCAGAAATATATTATGGTCCCTCAGGAAGCTCGTGAGCCTCAGGGAGGTGTGAAAAAGTCAAAGGGCAACTGTTTTCGATGTAAGCAGTCGGGACACTAGAAGAAAAATTATCCAGTTTTTCTCAATAAACCAAACAATGCAGGTAAATTCCATTTATTTGTCGTTGAATCATGTTTTGTGGTTCGTACTATCGATACCTGGCGTGTAGATACGGGAGCCACTAATCATGTATGCAATTATTTGCAGGGGTTCCAGAAACCAGGGGACTAAGTGATGGAGAGATTTATCAAACTATAGGAGATGCTACGAGAGTAGCGGTTGTTGCTATGAGAGATGTTCATTTAAGCTTTAATAATGATATAAATTTACTTTAAAAAGATTGTCTTTATGCACCTTCCATGTGGAGGAATTTGATTTCAGTTTTGTGTTTAGCCTTTTATGGATATTTAGTTTCTTTTAATAAACTCGTGGTTAATAAGAAAAATAAATCTTATATTTATTTTGGTACATTAGTTGATAATCTTTATATTGTTAATCATATCTCTCCCACACAACATAATTCAACTGGACCAAATTTAAAGAGAAAGGAACTCTCCTTAGTGAACCAAACGTATCTTTGGCACTGACACCTAGGTCATATTAATCTAAAAAGGATTCATAGACTAGTAGCAAGTGGGAAATTGAGCTCATTAGAAGTGGAGGCACTTCCAGTTTGTGAATCATAGTTAGAAGGTACAATGACCAAGAGGCCTATCTCGGCTAAGGGGTATAGAGCCAAAGAACTATTAGAATTAGTTCCTTATGATCTATGTGTACCAATGACAACCCGAGCAAGTGGGGGATTTGATTATATTATGGCTTTCATATATGATTAATCAACGTATACATACATTTACCTAATGCACCATAACTCCGAAGTCTTTGAGAAATTCAAAGTTTATAGGGCAGAAGTGGAGAAGCATCAAGGTAAAATGGTATAGCAAAAAGGGAATTTAAGAAATATCTAGAAGATCAAGGGATCACATCCTAATTATTTGCACCTAGTATGCCTCGATAAAATGGTATAGCAAAAAGGAGGAATAAGACTGTTTTGGAATGATTATGTCCATATTGAGTTATACAGATCTCCCGGATTCTATTTGGGGACATGATTTAGAAATGGACACTTATTTACTAAAATTAGTACCTTCAAATATGGTCTCTACTACACCCAACGGATTATGGATTGGGTGCAATCCTAGTATGAAACATATTCGGATCTGGGGTAGTCCATCACATGTGCTGAAGAGAGATCCTAGTGAGTTGGAATTAAGATTAGAAGTTTTTTCTTTGTAGGATATCCAAATGAAACTAAGGGTTATTTATTTTATGAACCTAAGGATCATAAGGTCATTGTTAGCACTAATGCCCGATTCTTGTAAGAGAATTATATGATGGATCATAAACCCAGAAGTAAAGTTGTTCTTGAAGAGTCGAGAGGGAACCAATAAGATTCTTCAACACGTCCAATACAGAATGAAATAACACAATGTGTTGACGTTATTACACCAGCACAGGGACTACCTTGTCGTAGTGGGAGGTTTATACGTTAACCTGAACGGTTTATGTTCTTGGGAGAGTCTTATGACAAGGTCCCTGATGAACTCGAAGTTTATCCGTGTAACTACAATGAGGCTATCCAGAATAAAGATGAAGAACTTTGTCTTAAAGCTATGAATTATGAGATAGAATCTATTTATTCTAATAAGGCCTGAAGTCTTGTAGATCCACCCAAAGAAATAAAACTCATAGGATGTAAATCGGTCTATAATAGGAAAAAAAGGTTGGACGGGAAGGTTGAGACCTTTAAGGAACGGCTTGTTGAGAAAGTATTTACTCAAAAAGAGGGCATCGATTATGAGGAAACCTTCTCGCCGGTAGCTATAATGAAGTCCATCCGAATTCTCTTATCCATTTCAGTTCATTTAGATTATGAAATTTAGCAAATGGACGTCAAGACTGCATTTCTTAATGGGAATATTGATGAGTGTATCTATATGGTGCATCCAGGAAATTTTATTGCCCAAGGCTAAGAGCATAAATTATATAAGCTTAAGAAGTCCATTTATGGACTTAAGCAAGCATTCAGAACATGGAATCTTTGTTTTAATCATGCATTTAAATTTTTTAGTTTTGATCAATGTCCAGATGAGTCTTGTGTGTACAAAAAATGTAATGGAAATGTAGTGGTATTTTTAGTATTATATGTGGATGAAATTCTTCTCATTGGAAATGATGTTGGAGTGTTGTCTTCATTTCGAGTGTGGTTGTCCAACCAATTCGATATGAAATACTTAGGAGAAGCTAGTCACATACTTGGGGTCAAGCTTATACGTGATCGCAAGAATAGGATGTTGGGTTTATCATAAGAAACTTATATCGATTCCATTCTTGCCAGATTTAGCATGAAAGATTCAAAGAAAAGGTTCCTCCCTTTCAGATATGGAATATCTCTTTCCAAGGATTAGTCTCCTAAGATACCTGATGAGATAGAGAAGATGAAAGGCATCCTTTATGCCTCGGTAGTGGGAGCCTTATGTATGTTATGCTATGCACTAGACCTGATATTTTCTTTACTGTTCGCATGATTAGTAGATATTAGTCTAACCCTTGGCAAGAAGACACGACTGTGATAAAATATATACTCAAATACCTAAAAAAACACGAAATTATATGCTAGTTTACCAGGCAGAGAGCCTAGTACATATTAGGTACACCGATTCATATTTTCAATCTGATAGAGATTCCAGAAAGTATACCTATAGATATGTGTTGGAGGAGTATCAAGAAATCTTGCATTGATGATTCCACCATAGAAGCTGAATATGTGGAGGCCTCTGAGGCAGCTAAGGAAGTAGTATGACTTAGAAACTTCCTAATGGATCTAGGAGTGGTACCTTTAGTTCAATCGACTATTACACTTTATTGTGATAATAGCGGTGTAGTTGCTAACTTAAAGAACTTAGGATCTATAAGAGAGGTAAACAGATCGAGCGTAAGTATCATCTCATTCAAGAATTTGTGCAATGAGGTGATGTCACAGTTATGAAGATTGCATCAGAGAATAACCTAGCAAACCATTTCACAAAGATCTTACCATCCAAGACTTTTGATAGTCACGTAGAGGGGATAGGAGTGAGATGCATTCCAACATGGATTTGAGTCAAAGTGGGAGATTGTTAGAGAAGTAGTCTAAAACCATGATTTATATAATAGGTTTAGTTATGGATTTATTATTAAAATAAAATCAGTTTTTCCTGTTTTAATGAGAATTATGTATGGACATAATGTTTTCATTATTTTATATATTGTCGATGTCTTTTATTCTGCACAATAGGTGTTCTGGTGTGAAGAGTACGACTTACACACAAAGGATCAGATCAACAGTTCTTGTAGAATATAAGTTTCATCGTTCACAGTCTTAGAAGGAACTGGACACACCATTAGTAGGGTTGTAGCATAATATTGTAATAGCTTAATTTTGATTACAAGAAACTGTATAGTTTCAATTTATTGTGCTAGTACACTTTATGCGTATTGAATGGGACCACCTTGAGGTCATTGTCTTTATACTGATTTTGTAAGGACATTTTTGTCCATTATCAATTTGTTATGTCGTACGCCGTTACACCGTTGAAGAAATTCAAGATTCATACACCCCGGACCGATAGCGAACCGATAAAGCCAAATTTAAAATGAACCGATCCGCCTCCTCGGACCGATCCGCCTCAGACCCGGACCGGTCCGCCTGGGATAAACTCAGCCAAATCGTGCAGAGATTTTTTAGGATGAAAGATTTCTATTTAAACCCACTATGGGTAGTTGGTTTTGCAAGACTTGTTCACACGATTTTCAGAGTTCATAAACTCAAAAGTCTTCAACTTTGTGAGTTATCAAACTCATGTTTTGATTCACACAAATTCCAAATCATTTGTGAATCGTTTCAAAACCCTAGAACACAAACCCTTTTGCTGTTCATACCCTTGTGGAGAAGACCGACCTTCTTCTTCATTGCTGCCCTTCTGGAAAGGGAAACTTCCAGCCGCCGACTACAGATCCGACGCCTGCGAGTAATTCTGTGTTACCCCTGTATTTCATTGTAATCCGTGTAAATTGTACTTTACAAAATTATAGTGAAATAAATGGTTTTGCCCCTTTGGGGGATTTTTCCTCATTTGTGTGTGTTTGAATGTTCTTGCATGCTCTACATCTTATTCAATCACACCTAAATGCATGTTTAGGATTTAATTGGGTTAAACTGTGTTTAATTATATAATTTCTTAATTTGAACGCACGCGCATCTCTTTCAAATTGGTATCAGAGTCAGGTTACGCTAATCTATCGCGTATTCCTAGTTTCCACAATTTTTTTTTAAAAAGATATCAATTTTCTAAATATTTAATTTTTTTTTAAAAAAAGTGCGTGTTCAATGGAGAAATCATATAATAAAATGCTAGTTTTTGACGGATCTAACTATGCATATTGGAAAACCCACATGAGATCTGCTTTAAAGGCTATAGATGAACGTGTTTGGATTCTAGTTGAAAGAGGGTGTACACCTCCCTCCGTCACTGTTGAAAATGTGACCAGTTTAAAACCTGTCACTTCATGGATTGAAGATGAATTTAAATGGTCTTCTTTTAATTCTAAGGGTTTGAGTGCTATTTCCGGATCCATCACTTCCGATGAGTTCCGACGTATCATAACGTGCACCGCGTCAAAAGAGGCATGGGATGTTTTACAACTCACCCATGAAGGAACTAATGCCGTGAAAGAGTCTAAATTGCAAAATTTGACAACTCAATTTGAAACCATCACCATGCATGAGACTGAATGTTTTGATGACTTTTATGCTAGGCTTTCTGACATTGTTAATAGTAGCTTTAATCTTGGTGAACATATTCCTATTGCTAGAGTTGTTAAAAAGATTCTCCGTTCTCTCCCTAAGCGTTTTATCCCTAAAGTCACTGTGCTAAATTCTATGGGTAATTTCAATACGCTAAAATTGTAAGAACTTGTAGGAGATTTGCAAACATTTGAAATTGATATGTTCCCTAAAACTGCTAAGCCTAAAGATAAAGGAATTGCACTTAATGCCCAAGAGAGAAAAAGTGAGGGGACGGCAAGAAAGAGAGTAGAGTCATCTAGAAAGAAAGATAGTGAAACTTCTGATTCTGAGTGTGATTTTGACTTAGATGATTTGGCTCTATTTGCTAAAAACTTTAGGAAAATTCTCAAATTTAAGAAAAGTGAAAATTTTAAAGATAAGAAGAATTTTCAGAAAAATAAGTTTGAAAAGAAAAATGACAAAGATTTTAAAAATCCTCCTAAGAAAGAAAGTGAGAGGTGATTTGAGTGCGACGTTAGGGTTCATAGAGCCTTTGAGTGTGCCACACGTCTGAACAGAGAGAAAGGGAAAGCTGTCCTTAATGCTACCCTTAGCGACGACAGTGAGGTCGAGTCGGTGGATTCTGGAGTCGAGTCACCGCATGAGTGTAACTTCACCGCATTCATGGCTAGTCATGTGAGAACTACTAGTTCTCCTCACGACGATGAGAATGTTGCCTCACAGGGACACCTCGATAGTGAAATCAATGTGAGTGAGGGGGAGGATGACACAAGTGAGAGCGAGAGTGATATTCAACGTGCCTACGCTGAGTTATATTCTGATTCATTTAAAACTAAAAAGCATAACAAAGCGTTAGTTCTTAAGATCACCGGCTTAGAGGAAGAGTTAAGAAAAGCGAGAGAGAGAGAGAGAGAGAGTCCTCCACCTACACCACCCTGAGAGAGAGAGAATCTACCTGTGTTAAGAAAGGGAGTTTGTTCAGAGAGAGAGAGAGTAGTTTTGAGAAAGAGAGAGGGGACTTGACTAAACAAGTGGCTAGTCTTACGAGTGAGCTCCATTCCTCCATGGAGACTCGAAAGAAACTTGAAGTTCTTGTTGCTCAGCTGACTCATGATCTTGAGAAAGCACGGGAAGTCAAGGTACAAATCGAGGACAGATCTGGGAAGATGGGAAAGATGCTCCTCGGCCCCACTTTAGGTTTTGGTGATCGCCAGGGAATTGGTTATGATAGTGCCTCCACCTCCCAAATTTGACCTAGACCAGTTCCTGAGTTTACTACGACTCCTTATGGCCATCGTCAAAAACCTTAAAAGAGAGTTCGACCAAGAAAAGCAAACCAAGGTTCGCCTTTGACTATGTTCTTTTGTACTTATTGCGAAAGAAAAGGCCACCTCAGGGAGTTTTGCTATAGCATAGGTCGGACACGATGTACTACTACTCCATCACGTCATACTGATGAGTTTTCTAGTCTGAGAGAGAGAGTTGAGCCTTTAGGTGCCACGTCTCAGAGTTTGATGGAGGAATTCCGACGGATGTCCTTCCCGTCAGTGAATGCTTCTCACATTCCAGCTAAAAATAACAACAACAAAGGCAAACAAAAGGTTACCTCCTCTTGGGTGCCTAAGAAAGATAAGAAAAACCTTGTTGTCCATGTTGCTCTCAAAGCACATAATACCTCACAGTGGTTTTTTGATAGTGGATGCTCCAGACACATGACAGGTGATGTCTCAATTTTTACCCACCTTTAGGATTATAAGGATGGTAGAGTCACCTTTGGAGATGGGAGCAAGTCTAGCATTGTAGGACGAGGTACTGTAGAGTTACCAGGATTTCCTAAGCTAGAGAATGTTTTGTACGTCAAAGGTTTAAAAGTAAACCTTCTCAGCATTAGCCAGTTGTGCGACACTGACTTTGTAGTAAAGTTTGACCGGGACGTGTGTAATGTCTACAATCAAACTGGTAAACTTTTGATACAAGGGGTGAGGACCGAGGATAATTGTTACGGGACTGTGCCTACTTCCTCACGTGTCTGCAACAGCGCCACGATCACTACTATGGATTTGTGGCACCAACGTCTAGGTCATATGAACGTTAGAGATTTGACTCGTTTTAGCCAAAAAGGACCTAGTACGTGGCTTACCATCTCTTGGAAAGTCAACTTCCACGATTTGTGGACCCTGTCAGTTGGGAAAGCAAATTTGGACCCTCATAGGAAGTTGCATTCCATTACCACCTCCCGAGTTCTTGAGCTGATTCACATGGATATTATGGGTCCTACTCGTACTGAGAGTTTGGGTGGTAACAGGTATATCCTCGTGATGGTAGACGATTTCTCCAGATACTCCATTGTAGGTTTTCTGAGAGAAAAATCCGATGTTGTAGACTTTTTAACGACCAAGTGTCATGTCCTGCAAAATTAACACGGAGTCACTATTAATAGGATACGTAGTGACAACGGCACTGAATTTAAGGAAGCAAAGGTAGATTTGTATTGTGATAGCCTTGGGATCAAACAAGAGTTTTCTGCTGTAAAGACTCCTCAGCAAAATGGGATTATTGAGAGAAAGAATAGAACGATCCAGGAGATGGCTAGATCTATGCTTCTAGGTCGTAAAGTCTCTAGGAGATTTTGGGTAAAGGGAGTGTCTACTGCATGCCACACGGTGAATAGGGTATATCTGCGTCCACACACACTTCAGACACCTTATGAGTTGTGGACTAGCAAGAAGCCCAACCTGGCATATTTCTGTGTTTTTGGGAGTAAATGCTACATCTTACGAGATAGAGAGAAATTAGGAAAGTTTGACTCCCGGAGCGACGAGGGAATATTGTTAGGCTATTCATCGAATAGTAGAGCGTACCGGGTTTTTAACTTGAAGATCTCTAAGGTTATGGAGTCAATAAACGTCACCGTGCAAGATGACGAACCTCTGACGTCTATTAATCCTAACCTTCAGTGTGAGGATGAGGATTATTCTGACAGTGATTTACCTGTTCCTCTCCCACACCCTGTGGACCCTATTCCTGTGTTAGGGGACACACCTGCTTGGGTTCGCAAGAGTCATGATGCTTCAGCCATAGTTGGTGATCCCACTCTAAGGGTCAAGACTCATGCTCAACTAGAGAACGTTTTTAGCCATCTTTGCTACACGTCCAAAGTTGAGCCCAAGAATCATAAAGAAGCACTCAAGGATGAACACTGGATATCTGCTATGCAAGATGAGTTGCTTCAGTTTAAAAAGAATAATGTATGGGATCTTGTCCCCCGACCTAGTGAGACTAATGTGATAGGTACCAGATGGATTTTCAAGAATAAAATGGATGAAAATGGTACCATAATCAGAAATAAGGCTAGGTTGGTCGCTCATGGCTACACACAGATAGAAGGTGTAGACTTTGGAGAGACATTTGCTCTTGTTGTGAGGCTTGAGTCCATTCGATTACTACTCGCCATTTCATGTCATCTGCGCTTCAAGTTATATCAGATGGACGTCAAGAGTGCCTTTCTGAATGGCATTCTACAGGAGGAGGTTTACGTGGAACAACCAAAAGGGTTTAAAGACCCTCAGCACCCGAAACACGTTTATTATCTGAGAAAATCCTTGTATGGTTTGAAGCAAGCATCCCCTGCTTGGTACGAAAGGCTTACTTCCTATCTCTTAGCCCGTGGCTTCAAGAAAGGGGGAGTTGATATGACATTGTTCGTCAGGAGAGATGACGGTGCTATTTTGGTTGCCCAGGTCTATGTGGACGACATAGTCTTTGGATCCACGTGCTCCAGCATGCTCACCACTTTAAGGAGGAAATGAAAACTGAGTTTGAGATGAGCATGGTTGGTGACTTTACTTTCTTCCTTGGTCTCCAGGTTCGTCAGCTAGAGGATGGTATGTTCATCTCCCAATCCAAGTATGCTATAGACCTAGTGAAGAAATTTAGTTTAGACTCCGCTAAGCATGCACGTACACAGATGAGTACTTCTATCAAGCTTAGTAAGGACACTTCAGGCAAGGACGTAGAGCAAACCTTATATCGGAGTATGATAGGTAGTCTTCTCTACTTAACTGTCAGTCGTCCCGACATAGCCTTTAGTGTTGAAGTCTGTGCGCGATATCAGGTGTCACACCCCAAACCCAATATCCATACTAATCATTTATTATTAGAATAATTAAATCATAATCTAGAGCCCATTGGAAATATAATTCATCTATCCATATTTTACTGTATAATGCGCATAATCAACATAATATTATTATTGTGCCATAACGAAATCAATATCAGAGTCATAATTTAAGCGGACATACAATACTATGATTAACTACGATAAAATTTCACAATCATCAACTCAATCCATACTAACGCAAAATATACAATGTGTGAGTAAATTAAAATCTTCAGTGTGACAATGATAAAATCCCCACATTTAAACCCCGGCTCCTTCCAACGGTGCAACTCTCAAAGTTACCGGTCATATGGTATTCTAGTTGGCAGCATAGAAACCTGAAATTGTTAAAATATAACTGTAAGCATTAAGCTTAGTGAGGTACTCCTTCCCTACAATGTAATAACAATTCTATATAGAATAAGTGGATATAAAATCCGAACAATCCTGCCCATTGGCAATAACAAATCCTGGAACATAAGTTCCAACAAATCATTGGATCTTTGTCCAATTCCAATCCTGGATCATAAGACCCAACCAATCCTGGATATTTTAATATCCAAACAAATCCTGAATACCGAAGTATTCAAACAAATCCGCTCTTAGAGCTATATTCATATTTATATATGAAACAAATCATAAGTACACTCACCTTGACAGTTTAACTGGATTTTCCCTTGCCTTTATCCTGTACTTGTTCAATCAGCTCTCCTTCCCTTCCTATCATTCTCACAATATTAGTATCATCATAAGAATATTAATAGTCCAAAGAATAACTTCAATCATAACTCAATTCATAAGCATCATATTATTCAATTCAAATCATTCATTAAAATGAAGTCCCATCTAGACTCAGGTTCTGATATCTAACATATTCAAATTACAGCCCAAACCCTTTTTAATTATTCTTGGTAATCCAATCCTTATTATATCATGTTTCCAAAACAAAAGACGGCACATCATTCCGAGTTTCCTAGAGCAAAATAAGCCTATTTCTTCACTACATAGCAAATCTGCCCTATAGGCTCTTTTCTCGTTCATTCAACTTCCAGGAATTTTCATGATTTTTCTACATCATAAATTTCTATGATCTTTCACCCAACATCAGTAAACACATTGAAAAATATAAGATTAAAGTTTCATAATTTTTAAGGTTCGTTTGCTATGTCAAGCAAAACACCGAACACATGGCGGGCATATTTTCACCCTTAGGTCAGATTTCTTACCCGAACTTCAAACCCTCACCAAGGACTCATTTGTTGGTATTTTCACATGATTTTCGGATATGTCATACATATATGAGTCCATGTTAATATACAATTGGAAGCAATCGATTCCAGTAACTATACAAAAATATATGGAAGTTTGAATAAACAAAGTTTCTAAACAAAGCAATCTTAGGGTTTTGTACATTCAACTTAACTTAAACTTGCATATATCCATACATATGCACCCAAACATGAAAGTTCAATAAAAATCAAGGATTTATATCATATAAATCGTAAATGAAAGAAAAAATAGCAAGATTCATGGTTGGAATTACCTTAGGGGCTTTTTCGTAATTTTCTATGAATTTTCTTCAATTTTCTCCTCACTTTTTCTTCCTAACTTCCAACTTCTCTTTCCTTAGGCTTAAAATCTCTCATGGCTGCATTTTGGCTGAATAAAGAGGTAATTCTAAGGGTTTGAGGTCGGCCAAAGCCACCACCCTTCCCAACCAATGAGAATAAAACATTTGTTGCCATATTAAGACAAAATACTACTTAACGGATGGACTATTTTGCCCTTGTTTCGTAATTTTGGTATAACTTCTCACTCGAACCTCCGTTTCATTCACCGTTTGTTGTGTTACAACCATAACTCACTTGTCTACAATTATGTAGTTTTCACCTCAAGTCAATTGTTATGTCATAAAGGTCAAAACTAGCCTTAAACATGAACATTCCTATCGAAACCTTCAAATTTTGTATTTGTAACTAATTCGACATTTCATGCTTTTTGGAGGTAGGATTAGACTAAACATAATAAATTAACATCACATATATTAATAACACACTAATCATATCACACAAGCTAGGCATGATTTACGTATAATTAATCATAATTATATTCGGGTTGTCACAATTCTCCCCCTGTTAGGAAATTTCGTCCTCGAAATTGACATACCTTGGTTGTCCGAATCAAACAAATAGGGATAACGCATTTTCATGATATCCTCACTCTCCCATGTAGTTTCTTCCATGGAATGCCTTCTCCACACAACTTTCACAAGTGGGATCACCTTTGATCTTAATATTTGTTCTTTCCTATCAACGATAGCAAGCGGTTCTTCCACGTAGCTCAAATCTTCCTTCAACTCAATAGGTTGTTCCACCAATACATGTGAAGGGTCTGCTACATACTTTCTCAACATAGAAACATGGAAAACATCATGTAACCGAGATAATTCTGGTGGTAACGCTAACTTGTAGGCAACCATCCCGACTTTCTCAAGGATTTCATAAGGTCCAATGTAGCGTGGACTTAATTTCCATTTCTTTCCAAACCTCATAACTCCTTTCCATGGAGATATCCGAAGAAACACATAATCCCCTTTCTGGAATTCCAAATCTTTTCGTCGTTTATCCGCATAACGTTTCTGTCTGCTTTGAGCTATTCTCATTCTATCTTGAATAATCTTCACTTTTTCAGTGGTGACTTCAATTAATTCTGGACCCTCTATCTTCCTTTCACCAACTTCACCCCAACATATCGGTGTACGATATCGTCTACCATACAAGGCTTCATATGGAGCCATACCAATAGTAGACTGAAAACTATTGTTATATGCAAATTCTATCAAAGGCAAATATTCATCCCAATTACCATTGAAATCAAGCACACAAGCTCTAAGCATATCTTCCAAAATCTGTATTGTCCTTTCAGACTGCCCATCTGTCTGGGGGTGAAAAGCCGTACTAAACTTCAAGTTAGTACCCATAGCATACTGCAAGCTATCCCAAAATCTGGATGTAAAAGTAGGGTCCCTATCTGAAACAATAGATACCGGTGCTCCATGCAATCGAATAATTTCATTAACATATAATCTAGCATACCTATCAACTGTATACGTAGTCTTGACTGCTAGAAAGTGAGCGGACTTTGTCAATCTATCCACCACTACCCAAATCGAATCTGACCCCTTCTGAGATCGAGGAAGCCCAACCACAAAATCCATCGTTACATGATCCCATTTCCATTCCGGTATCGGCAATGGCTGAAGCAGACCAGTAGGTTTCTGATGCTCCACTTTCACTTGCTGACATATAAGGCACCTCGCAACAAAATCAGCTATTTCCTTCTTCATATTATTCCACCAATAATGCTCCTTTAAATCCCTATACATTTTAGTGCTACCAGGATGCATAGTATAAATGGAATTATGAGCCTCATCTAAAATTTCCTCTTTCAATCCACACACATTAGGCACACACAACCGATGCTTATACAATAAAGTGCCATCATTCACAATACAAAAATCTTCAGACTTACCATCTCGGAGATCTTGTCGTTTCTTCTCAAGGAAAGGATCTTGACTTTGCAAATCATGAATACGGGTAGCTAACAAAGGCCTCACGCTTACATGAGCAAAGAATCTGTCCCCATCTGCTAGCTGCAATTCCACTCCCATCAATCTCAACTCCATAATATGAGAAACTCTAGCACATCGAATACACGATAACCTGCCTGAAGCCTTTCTACTCAAAGCGTCTGCAACTACATTTGCCTTTCCTGGGTGGTAGTGAATTGTACAATCATAATCTTTAATTAACTCCATCCACCGCCTCTGCCTCAAATTCAACTCCTTCTGAGTAAACAAATACTTAAGGCTTTGATGGTCAGTAAAAATTTCACATACCTCACCATATAGATAATGACGCCATAATTTCAAAGCAAATACAATAGCAGCAAGTTCCAAATCATGTGTAGGATAATTACGTTCATGTGTACGCAACTGCCTAGAAGCATAGGCAATAACTTTACCATGCTGCATAAAAACACAACCCAACCCCTGATGTGAAGCATCGGTATAAACAACAAAACCATCTCCACCATGCGGAATAGTAAGAACAGGTGCGGTTACCAACCTCTTTTTCAATTCATCAAAACTATTTTCGCAATCAGAATTCCATTCAAACTTAACATCTTTCCGAGTCAGTTTAGTCATTGGTAAGGCAATCGAGAAAATCCCTTAATAAACCTTCTATAATACCCAGCTAAACCCAGAAAACTCCTCACCTCAGTCACATTATCGGGTCTCTCCCATTTCACAATAGCCTCTACCTTTTTAGGGTCAACACATATACCATCTCCAGAAATAACATGGCCTAAAAATGCAACTTGTGATAGCCAAAATTCACACTTGCTAAACTTGGCATACAACTTCTTATCTTTCAACAGATTCAAAATAGTTGTGAGATGTTTTTCATGTTCAACCATATCATGGGAATAAATCAGAATATCATCAATAAAAACTATCACAAATGAATCAACAAAAGGATGCAGTACCCGGTTCATAAGATCCATAAATACAGCTGGAGCATTAGTCACCCCAAAAGGCATCACAAGAAATTCAAAATGACCATACTGAGTACGGAAAGCGGTTTTAGAAATATCACTTTCCTTCACCCTCACCTGATGATAACCCGATCGCAAGTCTATCTTTGAAAACACTTTAGCACCCTGCAACTGATCAAACAAATCATCTATACGAGGTAAAGGATACTTGTTCTTAATTGTAGCTTTATTCAGTTGCCTATAATCAATACACAAACGCATGGTACCATCTTTCTTTTTCACAAATAAAACTGGCGCACCCCATGGAGATACGCTAGGTCGTATGAACCCCCTATCAAGTAAATCTTGTAATTGAATCTTGAGTTCTTTCAACTCAGCAGGTGCCATTCTATACGGTGCCATAGAAATAGGGGTTGTCCCTGGTGCTAATTCAATACTAAATTCAACTTCTCTTTCTGGAGGTAACCCTGGCAACTCACTAGGAAACACTTCAGGAAAATCCCGTACAATAGGAACATCGACTAATTGTAAAGCCCCCTTCCTAGTGTCAAGAACATATGCAATAAAACCCTCACAACCCTTACTCAATAATTTCCTCGTCTGAATAGCAGAAATGATGCAACTGGGAACAATTTTCCTTTCCCCCACAAATTTAAATTCAGGCTCACCAGGCATATTAAAAACAACTTCCTTACGGAAACAATCCATGGATGCATGATATTTGGATAGCCAATCCATTCCCAGAATTATATCAAAATCAGAAATATCCAATGGAAGTAGATCTATAACTGTATCTCTAGACCCCACAGTCAAAACACAATCATGAAAAACATATTCAGTTACAACCATATCCCCCATAGGCATATAAATACCCAACCCCACATCTAAACGAGCACACGGTATATTCAAGTATATGGCAAAAGCATAGGACACAAAAGAATGTGTGGAACCAGGATCAACCAAAACATAAGCACTTCTATCACTAACAGAAAGTGTACATGTCACCACATCTGGCGTAATCTGAGCTTCTTTCATCGTAAAGACTCGTCCACCTGGCCTGGAACCACTAGCTTGTCCTCTACCCACACTCTTCACTGTACTGCCTGGAGATAACATTCTGCTTGCTACTTCACTATGTGCTGCTGGAGTCTGTGCCAATTGCGGACAATTCTTCTTAATATGCCCCACTTGATGACAATGGTAGCATTCCAATCCCTTAAGCTTAGGACACTCAGATTTATAATGTCCTTCCTCTTTACAAAAGAAACATGTAACACCTCCTATTGGGGCCTCACCTCTCCCTGACTTTCTGGCTGAACCAAAAGATCCTCCACCCCTGGTATCTCTACCAAACCTCCCCTGACCTCTACCACTATCTCCACCACCTCTCTGAAATTTATGAGGTTCCACCTTAACACTTCCACTCTCACCTCCCCTATACTGAGATGCGTCGAATCTACTTTTCTTAAAACTCTCTCTGCTCGCCACCCCTTGGTTCATTTGCCTTTCTGCTATCATGGCTTTGTTTACCAGAGAAGCATAATCTTCTAACTTATAAGTGGCTACTCTATTTTGAATAGGCAAAATCAGTCCATCTTGAAACTTACTACATTTATCTTCTTCCTCCTGCACATACTTAGTAGCAAATCTAGACAAAGCAGTAAATTTAGCATCATACTCCCTCACAGACATGTTCCCTTGGGTCAAATTTATAAACTCCCTCGGTTTCTCCCTCCTATAGACCTTAGGGAAATACTTAACATACAAAGCTTTAATAAATTCAGCCCAAGTAATAACATCAGTACCTTCCATCCTGGGCACCAAATGGTTGCTGGCTTCCCACCAATATTTCGCCTCTCCTTTGAGCTTAAACACAGCTAGATTCACTTTCTGGTTATCTGGAACCTTCATAACTGCAAAGATAGTTTCTAGATCCTTGACCCACATCTCAGCTTCCGTAGGTTCAACTGACCCTGAATATTCTGGAGGATTCAACTTCAAAAACTTCTCATGCATGGAATCTTTCATTTCCTTCCTTGCCTCTTTCTCAATCCTGGCCACAGTCTTGGATTCTAGATATCTAGCATGTTGTTCTGCCATTTGCGCCATATTTCTTTCTTGTTGCTCTGCCATCCTCATCATTGCCTGCGCCATTATTTGCATCTCTGTAGGCTGCTCTTGCTCTCTAGCCCTTCCAGCAACACTTTGCTCCACTTCAGTATTCTCTGTACGAGAAGCGACTCCCTCTTCTCTAGGTTGTCCATTCCCAGGTTCCATCTGGAATTATCTGTAATACAATAAAATTCTAACAACCAATATAAACAGTTTACAGTACTAAACTATTTGTTAGTATATAAACAATTCAATAATATCAAATCAATCAATAACTGCCATCTAATCGTCACACACGTCCAGAATTAATAACCTAGACGCTCTGATACCACTAGTTGTCACACCCCAAACCCAATATCCATACTAATCATTTATTATTAGAATAATTAAATCATAATCTAGAGCCCATTGGAAATATAATTCATCTATCCATATTTTACTGTATAATGCGCATAATCAACATAATATTATTATTGTGCCATAACGAAATCAATATCAGAGTCATAATTTAAGCGGACATACAATACTATGATTAACTACGATAAAATTTCACAATCATCAACTCAATCCATACTAACGCAAAATATACAATGTGTGAGTAAATTAAAATCTTCAGTGTGACAATGATAAAATCCCCACATTTAAACCCCGGCTCCTTCCAACGGTGCAACTCTCAAAGTTACCGGTCATATGGTATTCTAGTTGGCAGCATAGAAACCTGAAATTGTTAAAATATAACTGTAAGCATTAAGCTTAGTGAGGTACTCCTTCCCTACAATGTAATAACAATTCTATATAGAATAAGTGGATATAAAATCCGAACAATCCTGCCCATTGGCAATAACAAATCCTGGAACATAAGTTCCAACAAATCATTGGATCTTTGTCCAATTCCAATCCTGGATCATAAGACCCAACCAATCCTGGATATTTTAATATCCAAACAAATCCTGAATACCGAAGTATTCAAACAAATCCGCTCTTAGAGCTATATTCATATTTATATATGAAACAAATCATAAGTACACTCACCTTGACAGTTTAACTGGATTTTCCCTTGCCTTTATCCTGTACTTGTTCAATCAGCTCTCCTTCCCTTCCTATCATTCTCACAATATTAGTATCATCATAAGAATATTAATAGTCCAAAGAATAACTTCAATCATAACTCAATTCATAAGCATCATATTATTCAATTCAAATCATTCATTAAAATGAAGTCCCATCTAGACTCAGGTTCTGATATCTAACATATTCAAATTACAGCCCAAACCCTTTTTAATTATTCTTGGTAATCCAATCCTTATTATATCATGTTTCCAAAACAAAAGACGGCACATCATTCCGAGTTTCCTAGAGCAAAATAAGCCTATTTCTTCACTACATAGCAAATCTGCCCTATAGGCTCTTTTCTCGTTCATTCAACTTCCAGGAATTTTCATGATTTTTCTACATCATAAATTTCTATGATCTTTCACCCAACATCAGTAAACACATTGAAAAATATAAGATTAAAGTTTCATAATTTTTAAGGTTCGTTTGCTATGTCAAGCAAAACACCGAACACATGGCGGGCATATTTTCACCCTTAGGTCAGATTTCTTACCCGAACTTCAAACCCTCACCAAGGACTCATTTGTTGGTATTTTCACATGATTTTCGGATATGTCATACATATATGAGTCCATGTTAATATACAATTGGAAGCAATCGATTCCAGTAACTATACAAAAATATATGGAAGTTTGAATAAACAAAGTTTCTAAACAAAGCAATCTTAGGGTTTTGTACATTCAACTTAACTTAAACTTGCATATATCCATACATATGCACCCAAACATGAAAGTTCAATAAAAATCAAGGATTTATATCATATAAATCGTAAATGAAAGAAAAAATAGCAAGATTCATGGTTGGAATTACCTTAGGGGCTTTTTCGTAATTTTCTATGAATTTTCTTCAATTTTCTCCTCACTTTTTCTTCCTAACTTCCAACTTCTCTTTCCTTAGGCTTAAAATCTCTCATGGCTGCATTTTGGCTGAATAAAGAGGTAATTCTAAGGGTTTGAGGTCGGCCAAAGCCACCACCCTTCCCAACCAATGAGAATAAAACATTTGTTGCCATATTAAGACAAAATACTACTTAACGGATGGACTATTTTGCCCTTGTTTCGTAATTTTGGTATAACTTCTCACTCGAACCTCCGTTTCATTCACCGTTTGTTGTGTTACAACCATAACTCACTTGTCTACAATTATGTAGTTTTCACCTCAAGTCAATTGTTATGTCATAAAGGTCAAAACTAGCCTTAAACATGAACATTCCTATCGAAACCTTCAAATTTTGTATTTGTAACTAATTCGACATTTCATGCTTTTTGGAGGTAGGATTAGACTAAACATAATAAATTAACATCACATATATTAATAACACACTAATCATATCACACAAGCTAGGCATGATTTACGTATAATTAATCATAATTATATTCGGGTTGTCACATCAGGCATCCCCAAAAGAGTCGCATTTACTTGCTCTCAAATGTATTATTAAATACGTGGGTGGGACTCTCTCATACTGTATTTGGTATTCCCTTGATACCAATGACCGTCTGTCTGCCTATTCAGATGCCGATTGGGCTGGGGATGTAGATGGTTGTAGGAGCACTTTTGGTGGGTGTTTCTATTTTGGTTATGCTCTTGTCTCCTGGCTGAGCAAGAAGAAAAATTCCATCTCTTTGTCCACTGTGGAGGCTGAGTACATAGCCGCCGGGAGTTGTTGCACACAACTCTTGTGGATGAAGAAAATGTTGGAGGATTATGGGATTTCACAGGACACCATGACCATTTCCTGTGATAACACGAGCGCGATACACATATCCCGCAATCCAGTCCAGCATTCGTGCACAAAGCACATCAGGATATGCGAGCACTTTATACATCAGTTAGTTGAGGATAAAGTCGTATCCCTGAGTTTCGTTCCTACCGACCATCAGTTAGGTGATCTTTTCACGAAACCTTTAGATGCCCTTAGATTTGAGAGTCTTAGGAAGTCTTTGGGGATTTGCACAGTTGACTGAGGGGTTGGTCGATGTCTAGAATAGGATGTTTTTTCATGTTCATATCATATGCTTCCTATTGCTAGTCTGTTTTATATGTACCATTTTTTTTTGTACATCTATTTCTTTACTCTTTTGAAAAATCCAAAAAGATTTTTGTTTTTGTATATAAAAAAATTTCAGAAAAACCCAAAAAGATTTTTGTATTTTTTATACACCTTTTATGGATGAACATTTAAGATAGCCAAGTCACAATTTCATTTCATTTATCCATGTGACTGTTTGATATAGATTTCAGACGCTAAATCATTTCATCCATGTGCTTTACATTGTTTGGAGTCTTTGAGATGTAATTAGTGATATTTTCCTACATGTTTGACTCCTATATCCTTTATTGCACACATGCACGGTTTTATTTGATTATTGTTCTTGTCTATCACATGTTGGCTTGAGTGTTTTCATCTCAATTTTGTCTTCAACTTACAATATGCGATAAAACTTGACAAGATTGGAATGCATGTAAAAACCGTTTTTGTGAGACTGAGTGCTTGTTTAAGAACGGGGAGGGGCTGCGAAAGGTAATTATCACTTCTTTGCGCAAAATCCACCGTTCCAAAGGACCTAAAAAATGGAGGAATTTTATTATCCGGGGTCCAAAGAGGTTAAAAGAGCCCGAAAAAATTTATAGGCAATAAAAAGCAATTCATGCCAAATATGGGCCACTTAGGTTTCATCATCAATTCTCCAAAGTTTGAGAATTTAGAACGCCTCTATTTAAAATATAAATCTGAGGGAGTTTGGTTGGAGAATATAAACGGGTTTTCACTTCCTTGAAAGTCCTGAAAAAGCATGAAATATTTTTAGACGTTATTGGTGTGGAAATCACTTTAAGCTTTAATTTGTTGATTTGATTGAGTTAATGTCTCATATTACAACCTTTTTACACCAAAGGAAGACTTTGAGTTCATTCGTTAGGAGTATCCGATATTCATCGTGCACATATGTCATGTTTGAATGCATTGATTTTCCTATCGAATTGGATCACACCCATTCATTTACACCATCATCGACTTGGTTGTTTTGTGTTTGTTCATGGTGTGTTCTTGTTTGTTTGAAAAAGTTTGAAAAATTCAAAAATAGTTGTTTGTTCCTCGTGACTCCCCGGCTTTGCTATATTAATTTCTTCTTCATTTTGTCTATTTGGGGACATCATAAAAAGGGGGAGCAAAGAATTATCATTATGGGGGAGGGGTTGTTGAAGTGTTAAGATTTTGGGTATATCTATTTATCTCATTTCAAACTCGATACGTCACTTGGTATTTTTCTTTTTCTCATGTGTGTAGGTACTACATGGATTAACATTGGATTGCACACCCTGATTAGAAAAGCGTTGAGATTCCTGAAGATTCGAAGAGCAAACGTTGAAGTCTTATTCACTTGTATCTTTCCAGTTTTGGGTTCATGGAAGGGTAGATTTGTATAGGCATTTTGATATTTGATAATTCGGATGTTTGCTTTTATGTATGTACCGGCATAAACATAGGGGGAGATTTGTAAGGACATTTTTGTCCATTATCAATTTGTTATGTCGTACGCCGTTACACCGTTGAAGAAATTCAATATTCATACACCCCGGACCGATAGCGAACCAATAAAGCCAAATTTAAAACGAACCAATCCGCCTCAGACCCGGACCGGTCCGCCTGAGATAAACTCAGCCAGATCGTGCAGAGATTTTTTAGGCTGAAAGATTTCTATTTAAACCCACTACGGGGAGTTGGTTTTGCAAGACTTGTTCACACGATTTTCAGAGTTCATAAACTCAAAAGTCTTCAACTTTGTGAGTTATCAAACTCATGTTTTGATTCACACAAATTCCAAATCATTTGCGAATCATTTTGAAACCCTACGACACAAACCCTTTTGTTGTTCATACCTTCGTGGAGAAGACCGACCTTCTTCTTCATTGCTGCCCTTCTGGAAAGGGAAACTTCCAGCCATCGACTACAGATCCGACGCCTGCGGGTAATTCTGTGTCACCCCTGTATTTCATTGTAATCCGTGTAAATTATACTTTACAAAATTATAGTGAAATAAATGGTTTTGCCCCTTTGGGGGATTTTTCCTCATTTGTGTGTGTTTGAATGTTCTTGCATGCTTTACATCTTATTCAATCACACCTAGACGCATGTTTAGGATTTAATTGGGTTAAACTGTGTTTAATTATATAATTTCTTAATTTGAACGCACGCGCATCTCTTTCAAATTGTATAAGACAATGTAAACCTCGTGATTATTAGGTTTACTTAAGGCTCTTGATCCGAGTATGATTGATGGACACATGCACTAGTTATTTATTGCCTTGACCTTTCAGGTGAGATATAAATTGGATCAATAATCTTGATAGATTGAGTAATGGTGATTATTGTATGGTGAAAGTCTTTTATGGATGGAATCCACGTCTCAGTATAGAGACCGGTGATACTCCCTTGAGATGTTTATAAATTTTGTATGTGTCAAATCCTGCAGGTGGATTATGTTAATCCGACACTACAAATAAGTTAAGTTGTGTCGCTCAATGACTTAAAGAAGTTAATCAAATAAACTATCAGTAATTTACTCTATTAACGGGTATTTGTAACCTTAACGTGGGGAGAAGTAAGTAATTAATAATGAGGATCTCAAAATATAATTTTAAGTTCAGGAGTGGAGTTACGAATAAAATATTTAGTGGTATTAATTATAATTAAGGGACTGATATTAGGATTTGGGAAGAATTAGGTTTTCTCAGTCCCATTAGGATCCACATCCTTATCTCTCCTTAGGGTCCCTACTGTAGCCTATATATATGCACCTAAGGCTCATTCTTTCTTAAGCTAGACGTCACTCTTTGATACTCAAAATATCCAAATTCGTACTTGTGAGAAAGAGAGGCAACAAAGAGGAAAAAGGAGAAAAAAAGGTGGTTACGAAGGAAGAGCCCACACTCTATTCGTGAGTGTCCATATCAGGAATATAGTAGAAGGCTGAGGTGCATCGGGCCTGCGTTCTTGATCAATTGTCATCACATACGATTTGTTCTAAGACGAGATCTCGAAGGTAAATCCGTATTCCACTTTACAAGATTTTGCGTATATGTAAAAAAGTTTGTAGTTCAATCTATACACTTTCGCTCCAATAGTACATATCTTCAATAAATTTAACATAACTCATAGGGATTCTTTTTATACTTAAAGCCCGCCAAATTATATCCCTAGGTACTCTATCGTAACCCTTTTCTAAGTCTATAAAGACCATATATAAATTTTTATTCTTACTTATACATTTATATATTAACTGTCTTAATAAGTAAATAGCTTCCATGGTTGATCGCTTGGGCATAAATCCAAATTGATTGTCCAAAATAATTGATTCATTTCTTTATCTTTGTTTTAGAAACTTTTTCCATAATTTCATAGTGTGATTCATTAGTTTGATTCATCTATAATTACCGCAGTTTTGTATATCCCCTTTATTTTTATACATAGGTATTATGGGTCTTTTCCTCCACTCATCTGACATGTTTCCTTCTATTAAAATTTTATTAAATAAACCTATTAACCATTTTATCCCTATACTTCCAATGGTCCTCCATACCTCTATGGGTATTTTATATGGACCAACCGCTTTATTCTTTCCCATTTTTCTTATTAACATATCTACTTCTTTTTTAGTAATTGGACATACCATTCATATATTCGGTTCAATGTTCTCGACATCTTTTTTGCGATATTCTTCATTCAATAATCCTTGAAAATACTCTTCCCAGCTATTTAGAATTTCTTTATCGTTAATTAAAATATTTTGATTTATATCTTTAATACGCTTCACTGACCCATATACCTTGTCAATATATCTCTATTCTTTGCCAATTTAGATATTTTCTTTTCACCTTCCTTGGTACCTAATTTATTGTAAATATTATTTAGTGCGTCTTGTTGCGCATTTCTAATAATATTTTTTACTTCACTTTTCAACTTCTTATATTTTTCTAAATCTTCTTGATTTTTACTCTTATGCAACTCTTTAAAACTCACTCGTTTCTTTTGTATTATTTTTTACACTTCCTCATTCCACCACCAAGTCTCTTTTTTAATGAATCTTTTTCCTTTAGTCTCATCTAAAATTTTCTTTAATATTTTCTCGATAACATTTTTTTTTCTTAACCAAATATTGTTAACATTGTCGTCCCAATTTAGCTGCATGTTTAATAGAAACTTTTGCCTAAATTCTACCTCTTTTCATCTTTTTAAATCCTTCCAGTTTATATTTTGATAACTTATTTTCTCTTTTCAGTATTTAAATTCTTTAATTGCTAAATCTATTACTAATAGACGATGTTGATTTATTAAGCTTTCACCTTGTATAACTTTACAGTCTTTGCATGTATACATGTCTCTTCTTTTAAGTAAACAATAGTCAATTTGAGT